>CM033998.1:24884714-24964565 GCA_019603395.1 Cyrtorhinus lividipennis
GAATTTTATCTGACATAGGTGTCTTAGATTAGTTTTGGATCACTGGGGCAACCGGGTCTGGTCAAATTCATCAATCATTCGAGGAACAGATAGCTTTTGCTGCCTTATAAGATGGAGTTGAACATTTCTTTCATCTTACTCACATTAATCGGGTCAACACGGTCACAAGGTAGCAGAAACAGGAACAAATACACGTGATCCACTATTTGCCCGCTACTAGTTCATAAGTGTGGCCGAATCGAATGCTATAATAGTAGCACAAACGTATTATTTCCAGTTACACTAGGTGTATAACCGCCACACATTAAGGTTTGCTCCTGCCACACATAGACAGAACCCCCAAAATTTAATGTCAATTTGAGAAGATGGCTTTGAAAATGAGCCACAAGGGGAACACTGAACTGAATTATGGATCATATACAAGCAAATGAAGATGAAAACGTTGGTAATGGTCCTATGTATTTTTCAGATCTTTGGAAATAACGTTCACTCGAGCGCTGAAGCCTCAGTATTTATTGGACTGCATCTATAAGCTAACTCCAATGGGCCAGAGAAAATGTACGAGTCGATTACGATAATCACGGAATCTGTAGACGCGTGAGTACAGCAAGTATCTATAAAAAATTTGAATTTCCCAAAAAGAGAAACACATTAAAAATGGAGTGGTCTGATTGCTTCCAGATTGTTCAGCAGAGGCTAGACGTTCTCAAGGCGAGGGGCACGGATCTTTTAAGTGAGTTCAATAGTAGCAGGAATGACTATCGATAAAGAAAAAAAAAGGCTTTGCACATCGATTTTTCATTAAGAAACGATCAATGTTTAAAATTGAGAAAGGACATTGAGAAAAATTCCTACTCAAACGACCGAAAAAAGAAATTTTTAGAGGAAACATCAAAATCTGTTGAAAACCTTACAGGTTTGGAGAAACGTTTTTGAAAAAAACTCCCTAGACTGTTTGGGGTCTATATCGATACCAATTTTTAGGCTGAGGGGGGCACCTCGACATCACAACTTCCCTCCAAATTTGCAGATGACACTAACTAAAATCTCACGGGGGTTGGTTATACCTTAGACGCCTAGATCGTCGAAAATCCGTTATTCGAAAAACACTTTTTGACCCCTACCCTCTCTAAATTTGGTCCGATCGGGCTGAAAAGCTTCGAGGACTAGAGCTGGAAACGGGTCCCTGACCAAAATTTCAGATTTTTAGAAAATTGTCTACTATCTAATACGGAGCGGACGGTGGACGGCGTACGGCATATTTGCACATTTTGATCTAGAAACCTAGATACGCCCAGAAGAATTAGGCCAAATCGGAGAGATTGACTTTTTGCCTGAAAACCAAAATTGATTATTCAAGGAATAACTAACCAAAATGAGTTCTGTCCATCAAAGTTTACACACTGCACCACTTTTCTTTACGCAAAAAGCAGGATATTTTTTGCTCAACCCTTCCTTGACCGATAGTCCTTCCAAGGTTCTTTTGTCAAAGACATCACCGCTTCAAATTGCTCTTTTGCACTAGAAATATAGTTTTTGTTTCCAAAGAAGGACCAAATTAGTCCTTCGACCATGACAGGCTCCGATTTGTCAAGCCAATAAGCAAAAAATGCTCAGCAAACTTACCTCTCGGCATAGACAGGAATTTACTTGTTCATTCACCCGCATTTCAGAAAACGCTGAAGAATTGGGTTTCTTGTACATCATTCAGTCAAGCTATCAGTCCACTCGATATCACTTTCAACTAAACACTTTACCTTCATTAAAACCCAAAATCAACAAAGAACGTCAGGTGCTTCGAATATGTAGATAAAGACAAACTTATCAATGACTGAGCAACGTTAAAAACACCAGGGTCTTTACCCGTTCGGCTTAGACCCTGACTCGTTAACTTGACAAAGTTATTGAAAGATTTGCTGGGGTTTGTTAACTGATTGAATGTCCCATCAATAAAAATGGTAAAGTACGTACACACCTTTTCAAAGTTCTTTTCATGTCAAAATTACCTGCGTACCTAGGTAAAATACCATTAAATCAAAAAATAATGTTTTGCTTAAATATTTCTCAATTGATAATTTGTTAATTCAATATTGGTTCTTCGTTGTGAAAAGAATTGTACCCTCGTAAAAAGATGTTCCTCGGTTCATCAGAGTAAGGTATCTAACTAAATTTTTAATTTCGTTTCAGGTAATTTTGAAGAGGAATACTACACTGACGCAGTGATCAAACGAGGAGCTCGAGATGGTTGGGACTTACAAAAAATGGCACTTTTCATCACAGATATAGTCGTAGGGGTAGGTTTCTCTCAGAAGTATTTGTATACATTATCTTGGCCGTTCGTTGTGCTCGCTGTTGTGTGTTTGTAGTCGTTTCAGAAGCTCGTCTTCTATTTTAACTCGTCATTTCAGAAGCGGAATTACTTTGTATGCCGATGTAAGCCGACAGTCTTCATGCTTCATGCAAAAAAAAAACTTTTTTTTTTTCAGAGTACATTGTTACTCTCATTTGTTAATTCCTACCAAACGTTCCCAACTACGTAGTATTCTTGATTATAACGCGAGTATTCGTAGGCAGTTATCACCTTTCAGAGGACGGATTTTATATAAACATGTTTTTCCTTTGGATTATCACTTAATCACGAGAATAAGCCTCAACTCGTCATTCAAGATCCCCATTGTAAGAGGAATATTGTCAACGCTCCGCTTACGTCAGTGCGCTCGTCAGAAATATATTATGATAATATTAACAATCCAGTGGGAGATGAGGGCTCCGAGCTGTGGATTCCCCCACCTATTAAAATAATATACTTGTACAGGTCTACACATGCACTTGACCCGACTTAATTCATCGGAATGTGTTTTTGAGTGCATTTATAATTTCCAGGGTTCGGACACAACTGGACTCGCTCTCGCTTACACAATAATGTGTCTAGCGATGCACCCAGAATACCAAGAGAGAGCCTATCAAGAGCAATTGGACATATTCGGAGACTCAGATCGTCCACCCACGTTCAAAGAAGCCCATCAAGGCATGCCCTACCTTGCAATGTGCTACAAAGAGGCACTCAGGCTCCACGGGCCCATCGGCATCGCTAGAGAGTTGTCAGCAGATGTACAGCTAGGTACGTGTGGGAAATCAATCATTCCAAAACCTGATTTTAAGGCAACTAAGTTTGAAAATATTTTTGATGTTTGCGTTTTGTCATTTTATGATCTTCACTTGGTCTTTGGTATTCTACTTACCGCAACTACCGGTAAACACCACCGTCTGTCGATGCGGCTTTTGACATTTTTAATTTTTTTTTTTTAATCCAATATTATTACTTTAGCTCAATACTGGAGGGATTTTTTTGACCAGATTAGTCTTTAGGGTTTCAGTTGGCTCAATATTTTCAAGATAAATAAAATAATTTGTTTCAAATTTCAGGAGACCATTTGCTTCCCGAGGGTGCAGGCATATTCCTCCTATTCCAGCGGGCACACTCAGACCCAAAATGGTTCCCTAGGGCCAAAGAGTTCTACCCGGATCACTTCTCACCTGAGGCTTGCAACTTAAGGCCGAAAGTGTCTTTCCTTCCCTTCAGTCATGGAACCAGAGGGTGCCCAGGTGATTTTTGTTGCAGACATGAATGGATTTATTATCACGAAGAAATATTTGAATATCAATATGATTTATTGTACAAGCAATTACCTTGCAAGCTTATTGTATACGAGATGCGATTTTCCTTCATTCGTAAAAGAGATTGAAGAAATTTTGGGAAGAGGTACAGACACCCCCTATTGGCTGGCTACGCCATCGGCTGTTATATTCTAACTGCCAGATCCATATTAACTCTTTATAAACTACGGAAAAGTTACAAGAACTTAGTGACTTTATATGTTGTGGTTTGCTGTTGGGTTGTGTTGGCACGCATGTTTACAGGCCACAAATCAGTTACGGAAGGCGTTGAAAGACCTATGTCTCTGAAAACCTCTGTAGAAATTAGGAGGGAGCCAATTTGTTGGCAAGTGTCATTAGGCACCTCTCCACTTACGTGAGTGGTGAACCATCCAAAAGGCTCATAATTCTTCCGATAACGGGGAAACAACATGTTCATCCTTGAAACAAAACTAGGCGATTGCCGCTAACTTTGTTGTTAACAAAGGCTGCCAATTCAATTTTTATTTAACTGAGGAATTTTTTTCAGGTTCCCTTTACACCAACGTCTCCGCTAAAATGCTCCTGTCCCTCCTCATCAGGAAGTTCAGGTTCACGAGTCCGCTCAAATACTCCGATTTAAAGTTCAAATACTCCTTGATGGTGGAGAATTTGGACGGCTACCCCGTCGAAATTCACCGGCGATCTCAACGAGAGTTCGCCTAACCGACCTCTCTTAGTATTATGTTATCTTTACGTCAAAGGCAGCGGTTGTACGCAAGAACGTCTGATGTTGAAATTTGCCTTGTTCTTGTCGGCCGATCAGCCGATAAGAATTCAATCAGAACTTGAACGAGCTAATCGCTCTCCAATTGGGATTATCCTCTCAAATTTTATTTTATCCACACGCTCGATGGATACGTATTTAATTTTTTATAAGGCGGTGGTGCTGATTATTATGCGGTAATCAGATCCACTATTGTAAATATGAGATTTTAGTACAAAAATATAAGAACTGGAACTAAAGAACAGTGCTGATTTCAAACGTGATGAATGTTATTCCTACTACTTCGCAACCAATCCTATCACAGCAACCAGGTACGTTGAATATAAGTACGGACTTCTTAGTCTTTCAATAAGCCAATAAACACTGGGGCTTGGTCTTCATGCCAAAAGGGGGAAATATGAAGAAATCGGATACTCATCATTTCCTTACAGCAATCTACACGATTTAGGTAGTCAAAGGGCATCAGTTCTTGAACAATAATCATCTTGTAGGTATGAAATGATGAATATTCATGCTTCCTTACAGATCGAATTAACATCAACTGCATGCTTTCTGTGCTAAGTGCCTTGGCGGCTGTTCAATTGCAACTCTCAATCTGTTCACGTTGTGTTGGGTGTTCTTACTGTTGGAGGTCTTCCAGTTGTCCAGGGAACTGCTGTAGAACCTGCGGATTCTAATGTACGAGCCTAACGTCAGCTGGGGACGCTTGCAGCTCAGGGCATACTGAGTGAAGTCAGAAGCTCTCTGCGTGACGATGACTGAACGGTCATTTTAAAAACGTGTTCACTGCGAATCCCCGTTGTTTGCCGGTCCAAACCATTTTGTCGACCAAAAACGGGGCTATGTGACGGTTCGACCCCTCCCTTAACCCTAGCTCTATCACAGGACGATTCCTGGCCCTTCAAAACAGATTCATAGTTTTTGCCTTACCCTGCGTTAAAAGAACCATTAAAGCATATAAATCTGAACTATTAAAACTATTGAAACTAGGTTCCTTGTGAAATGAGCGAAGTAAACAACGGTGATGGACTATCACTATTTGATCAGAAATCAGTAGTCGATGGCATCCCAGGTGCAGGCGTGTTTCCCTACCACAAACGATGTGGGGACCGTTTCATGAGAAAAACGTAATATTTGGTCGAACTATTTATTCCTCGAGGCAAGTGGAGAGGATGCAGGAAATGACCTTCATTATTGCCGTTTGCCAATTGTTGTCGTTGGAACGCAATGTGAAAACGTAACAACTGGAGGGGACATGGACCAGTAAGTGGTCTGTGCCAACCAATACGGAAGAGAGGATACCACCACCTTCTAGCTCATGTAAGAGACACCTTCTTATACTTTTACTTAACGATTGTATTATTACGTACATTTAAATTCAGTTTTATTAGAGATTTTGTCAAGGGTAGTCAGGTGGTCCACCACTATTCATTTTACAATCAAACGTGAACGTTACATTACTATTAGTTGTAGTATACTCCTATCTTACAATATTAGTGCGATCTCGGAGAGAAACTCAACCTTTCAGCTCGGCATTCGGATCCGCACTGGTATGATTGCCCTAAAGGAAAGAATGATGAATGAATTCCTCTGTCGCCGTATCGCAGGGTGCTCTAGCCGAGTCTCAATGCCGTGTCTTCTGTTGGCTTTCCACTTTTCTTGCCAGTGTAAGCCTCTCTCGAATTAAAATGTGTTTGAATTATTATGATTTAATTCGGGTTTCTTCGGAGAATTTGGAAAGGACCTAGCGAGAGGATACGGGATGTAAGTCCAAGACTTACGACTGAGCGTTAATTAGGGATACCAAGGATGAGTATGAAATACATTGAAACAAAATGAATTATAATTAAAGAAAAGGACACGTTGCAAAGGAGGATAATATGCACCAACCTGGTCTACTATTGATATAGGACAAAGTAATTGGCAAAGTACATTAGACTACATGTGTTACCCGCCGTTTCACCTAACGGGCTAGGGATCCAGAAATAGACCTAGGCGAATAAATTAGTGGGAGACTAAAGACTTTCACTTACCGTTCGGAATGTCGGAGACGGTCGGTCATAGACTCCAAGTACACCTGAATTGACTAAGCTCTGAGGAATGGGGTTTCGTAAGTGAAAGGCAAGAGTTCAATATTGGTTTATAATACGCAATTGTTCGAAATATAAAATATGGAATGTCTCGGCCGAGAAGGATACTGACTATGGCTTAATTTAATTAGTGAGTAGGTAGACTGTGAAGGGCTGAAGGCCAATGAATTTACGTGGTAGCTGAAGGCTCAGGAGTGTTTGATTTAGAATAACGGAAAAATACAGTTGTTTTGCTAATGTTCTCCCCTAACTCCCTTTGCTTTTCTACAACAGACAAGATACTCAATACTACGGTTACAAGTTACAATTTCTCTGATCAGCTTTCTAATGACTACGCGTCAGGGCTTGGGCCAGATTTAAGGAGTCGACTTTCGCGTTGCTAGGGTACGAGACAGAATTATTTCGCCACTTACGTGCACCAACGCCTTTGGATGGAGACAACAGGGTGATGTGTTCTTCGCTGCTCGGCTTCGGTCAGGGGAACGCCGTCCAGGTCGGAGGAGGCGAGGCTCTTTCCAACGGAGGTCCGACGACTGGCGGTGCGTGGAAAACCCAGACTATTGGCCGTCGGTCGGGCGCGAACGAATCAACACTCGGGTCCGACGGGGGATTTTCAGTTCGTAATAGGGGTCCACTGTTACGGGATAGGAATTGGCTGATCTCCCAATTCCCGAGTTCTCACCCTGAAGGAACCACGATATAATCGTTCCTTCAGGTCACTTTCACTTCACTTCGATGTCCCGGTTCACTTCGCCTCGATGTTCCGGTTCACTTCGCTTCGATGTTCCGGTTCACTTGGATGTTCCGGTTCACTTCGATGTTCCGGGTCACTTGGATGTCCCGGTTCACTTCGATGTTCCGGGTCACTTGGATGTCCCGGTTCACTTCGATGTTCCGGGTCACTTGGATGTTCCGGTTCACTTCGATGTTCCGGGTCACTTGGATGTCCCGGTTCACTTCGATGTTCCGGGTCACTTGGATGTTCCGGTTCACTTCGATTGGATGTCCCGGTTCACTTCGCCTCGATGTTCCGGGTCACTTCGATGTCCCGGTTCACTTTACTTCGATGTCCCGGTTCACTTCACTCCGTTCGCAAACAGAGATTTCTACCTTCCTTCTCGTGAGTTCGGATACGACTGGGGATTGCTCGTTCTCTCCGTCCGCTCGTCACGTCGCCTTCCCCTTCTACTCCTCCCTGGGTGTCTTGCGCCGCCCATCGCCTACCCAATCCGAAGAGGGCACGCCTTCCGCCCAGCTGGAGTTAGGCGTTTGGAGGGGAGAGGGGTCGTTCCGTCCCCCGCCGCCGAGGTTTCTTGGCGGGGCGCTTGAAATTTGCCGCCCCGTTACACCCCTCCGATCTTCGGAGGCCGAGGTCTACCTCGGCAATTTTCCTTCCGGTGGGGGTGACTGGTGCGATGGGCATTGCGTCAGGTCGTTTGGCTGCTATCCACGCTTGCTCGTACCGCCAGCGTCTGCAAGCGGCACAGGTTGGTGGGCGGTCCGTCTCGTGTTCGGCGATGGAGCAGGGCTTCGGGTAGGCGGGATCCGTGGGTCGTAGGTTCCGGCACTTTCTCACCAGCCGATTCCACATCACTTTGCAGCCACCGCAGCGGTAGGTTGTCGGCGGGTGTTGTCGCTTCGTGCAGATGCAGCACAGGACGCTCCCATTCGTCGAAGGTACGCTGGCGCGGATGTTCCAAGGTGGTGCGATGGGCGAGATGTGTCTTCCGCTGGTCTTATCTTCTACTTCCCTACTATGCTGTGAAACATCCAAACCGGCCCTTTCTTTAGTCTACTCTCACACTCCAACTCACACATTTCACACCCTCGATTTTGCTGCCATTACGAAGGAAAAGGAAAACAAAAAGGGGGGGGGGGGCAAGGGAGTCCTGTCCCGACTCATGAGGTACGGTCATTAGTAAAACAAGGTAAGTACTGGTGTTGTGCATTTTATTCTACAGGTAAGACATTCCCTATTCTATTTCACAAATTACGAGTATACCACAAAACTTGAAAAATTTTTTTTTTTTTTTTTTTTTTTTTTTTTTTTTTTTTTTTTTTTTTTTTTTTTTTTTTTTTTTTTTTCAATCGCTTCATCCCGTTCTAGGTGTTGACATCTTCCCCGCGTGGAGCTGCGCGTAGTCGATCGTTTTGCGCCTTGGTCTTAGCCCGTATGGACTGGACGCCGTCCTAATCGGAATCGGGATTCGGCTGGAGGATCTTCCAGGGCCCTGGGCCCCAGGTTCAGGATTTTCTTCGGTCCGTACTGGTTCCGGCCATTCCAGAGGGTCCGAACAACCACGTCCCTCCACTATCTTCGCTAGGTGGAGGGGCAGGGCTCTCGGGTGGGCGCGGCTCCTCTGCTACGTCGGGGGTGACGGCGTCGTCTGGCACGCTGTTGATAAACGCTGGCTTGAGCCTGCTGAGGTGGTAACGCGTGGTCTTCCCTAGGACATCCTGGACCTCGTAATTGACATCGGGTTTCTGGATTGGTGGTGTCAAATTTGGGGGAGTGTTCCTCTCCTGGCACTCCTGGCATTTCTGGACGAACTCTCGGACGTCACGTACCATCTTCTTCCAGTACCCGTACCGCCTTGCGACACGGGTGGTTGTTTCTATGCCAGGGTGCCCGGCCCACTGATGTTGATGACAATTGGTCAGGAACCAGCGCCGCATGGTGGATGGGATCAGTGGCACCGTGATCCGCTGGCCATCCACATCGACCTCCTTCCTCCAGACTTCTTCCTCCTTCTTTAGTCGATGCTTCTCTGGGTCAGCAGTCAGGGTGGAGATCCAGGGGTCCAAGGATTGGGCTGCCATCAGAAGTTCCTTTGGCAAACTTAATATGATGGCGCCAACAGGAACACGGCTCAGGCCGTCTTTGACCAACTGGTAGTCGGGTCCTGCCAGATGAGTCAGATGCTGATGCACCTGGTGCTTCAATTCAGAGGTTGAAGGGGGATTGTCCCGGATCTCAATTGGGAACTCTGCTACATCGGACATCGGAGGGTGTACCACCGGCTGCTTTCTAGGTAGTGTTGGTTCGGTGGTCAGTCGGCCTTGGTGGTTGTTGTCGACGCTAGGTTCAGAGGCTTTGGCAGATGTTGAAGCGACTGTTGGCCCGCCCTGGTAGTTGTTGTCGGTGTCGGGTTTCGTGGCTTGAGCGGTTTTCTGGGCTTTTCGCGCCATCCCGTCGCCCTTCAGTTGACGGATGTGCCTGTGGAGGTCCGGGTCAGTGGCGACCACGCCGATGGAGATCATCTTCCCAGTGGTGGGTTCTTTCATCTCCACTACGCCGATATCCGGGCGTATGCCAAGGGGTAATTTCCTCAGGAGGTCCAGTCCGATCAGATCCAAGCCGGAGTCAGGTCGTTGGAAGACATAGAATGGGTGTGTAATTGTAACCAGACCAATGGTGGTACGTACCTCCTGGATCCCCAGCACGGGCAGTGGTTGTCCGTCGGCACCCCACAGCTCCAACGTTGTTGAGCGGATGTCAATGCCAGGCACAGGTCTTGATAGGACAGACACTGCAGCACCAGTATCCACGACCATTCGCCGGGATTCCTTCCCCAAGCCGGCGGTGATCAGTATCATGGGCCTCATGACACAATTCACAGCGGTCTGGTAGGCCACCAGCTCGTCTCCGTGGACTTCAATGGTTGGTTCGTCCTCGTTATTTGTCGTGAGATTGGCTTGGGTTTCCTGGGTCGTGCTGATGTTTCTGACCTGGTGCATTCGCGGATTCGAGATGGGCAGGGTCTTCTTCTTCTTCAGGCAATCAGCCTCCAGATGGTCACGGGATCCACAGAAATTGCAGAACAAGGCCGCGTAGAGTCCGTGGGGGCAACTCACTGGAAAGTGGGACATATCACCACAGTACATACAGGGCAGCACTGGGACGGTCGGTGGTAACTTCGTCGGCACCGGTATCAACTGGTGATCGCCGAACGTGGCCGGTTTGTTTGGGTAGCGGAGCGGGCTTCTGGGTTTTTGCAGGCAGTTTGCTGCAAAATGCCCTGGTTCTCCGCAAGAGTAGCATTTCTTGGGCTCCGAAGGTCTTGATCCGCTGACAGCGGCTATGTCCCATCGAGCATCGTAGTCCTGCTTTGCTCTCATTACGTCCTCCCATCCCTCAGCCCGCTCCACTGCATCCTCCAAGGTGTCCGGAGGGTTACCCTGCAAGTAGAGATGGAGTTCTTTCGGTTGCCCGCGGACAAAAGCGCTGAGTGCCTTTCGTCTTGTCCACTCCCGACGTTGGGCCTCGTTCAGGTTGGGTTCAGTTCGGACAGCCGATCGTGCCGTGGTCAGAAGTCGTTCTGCAAACCGTCGGATGGACTCGTCGGGGTCTCTCTGGGCTGTCCAGAGTCGTATGGTCGCCTTCTCGGGACTTTCCTCGCCATACCATGCCAGTATGGCCTTCTTCACGGTCGTGTACGGGGTTTCGCCAAGACCATCCTGGAGGAATCGCTTGGCTCCACCTTTTAGGCGGGTGCGAAGGAATCGCAGTCTCTTGTGCTCGTCAAGCTCTTGGGTTGCTTGCTCCACTTCCTGGAAGAACACGGATGCCGTGATAGCACCCGGCTCATCAGGGTTCCATGGGTCGACTTCCATAAACAACGACCGCGGAATGCCAGAGGCCGCAGGCTCGCGGAAGAAGGCGCCCAGTTTGTTCATCGCTTCCGTCACGGCGTTCATCATGGCTTCGCCCTCGACTGATGGGCTGCTGTTTCGTTGCATGGTCGCGAACTCACTTGTTGCACAAAAGAACTAAATAAAAAAAAATTACAGAACTGATAGATCACTTTCTTGCGCACCAAGGACCGATAATTTCCCCACGAATCGAGAAAGGACTTCCCAGTTGGTAAGAGCTATGACGGGTCCGGAATCGGGATGTCAATTGGAGCTGAAGGCTCGTCGGAACAGTCCCGGCACAGATGGCTACAGCGAGAGTGATGCTACTAGATACTGAGCCAGTAGTTAAATTTTGATTTATGGAAAGAAAGAAAAATGATACGGATTTGAAGTTAATTGACTCCTCACTCGCTTCCTCACACTCGGGCCGATTTGTTTGTTTCTTACAGTTTTAAATTTCAGAATCTATAACTAGCACAATTTAAATTTCGAGATTATAAAACGCGACCCAATTCCTTCAGAGCTTTTTCTCACCAATATTCGCCTGGTCAAGATCACTTGTTGTGGATACGACAGAAATCGAGATTTCTGAAATATCCCACCGCTTGCCACCAAAAGATGTAACCCGCCGTTTCACCTAACGGGCTAGGGATCCAGAAATAGACCTAGGCGAATAAATTAGTGGGAGACTAAAGACTTTCACTTACCGTTCGGAATGTCGGAGACGGTCGGTCATAGACTCCAAGTACACCTGAATTGACTAAGCTCTGAGGAATGGGGTTTCGTAAGTGAAAGGCAAGAGTTCAATATTGGTTTATAATACGCAATTGTTCGAAATATAAAATATGGAATGTCTCGGCCGAGAAGGATACTGACTATGGCTTAATTTAATTAGTGAGTAGGTAGACTGTGAAGGGCTGAAGGCCAATGAATTTACGTGGTAGCTGAAGGCTCAGGAGTGTTTGATTTAGAATAACGGAAAAATACAGTTGTTTTGCTAATGTTCTCCCCTAACTCCCTTTGCTTTTCTACAACAGACAAGATACTCAATACTACGGTTACAAGTTACAATTTCTCTGATCAGCTTTCTAATGACTACGCGTCAGGGCTTGGGCCAGATTTAAGGAGTCGACTTTCGCGTTGCTAGGGTACGAGACAGAATTATTTCGCCACTTACGTGCACCAACGCCTTTGGATGGAGACAACAGGGTGATGTGTTCTTCGCTGCTCGGCTTCGGTCAGGGGAACGCCGTCCAGGTCGGAGGAGGCGAGGCTCTTTCCAACGGAGGTCCGACGACTGGCGGTGCGTGGAAAACCCAGACTATTGGCCGTCGGTCGGGCGCGAACGAATCAACACTCGGGTCCGACGGGGGATTTTCAGTTCGTAATAGGGGTCCACTGTTACGGGATAGGAATTGGCTGATCTCCCAATTCCCGAGTTCTCACCCTGAAGGAACCACGATATCAATCGTTCCTTCAGGTCACTTTCACTTCACTTCGATGTCCCGGTTCACTTCGCCTCGATGTTCCGGTTCACTTCGCTTCGATGTTCCGGTTCACTTGGATGTCCCGGTTCACTTCGATGTTCCGGGTCACTTGGATGTCCCGGTTCACTTCGATGTTCCGGGTCACTTGGATGTCCCGGTTCACTTCGATGTTCCGGGTCACTTGGATGTTCCGGTTCACTTCGATGTTCCGGGTCACTTGGATGTCCCGGTTCACTTCGATGTTCCGGGTCACTTGGATGTTCCGGTTCACTTCGATTGGATGTCCCGGTTCACTTCGCCTCGATGTTCCGGGTCACTTCGATGTCCCGGTTCACTTTACTTCGATGTCCCGGTTCACTTCACTCCGTTCGCAAACAGAGATTTCTACCTTCCTTCTCGTGAGTTCGGATACGACTGGGGATTGCTCGTTCTCTCCGTCCGCTCGTCACGTCGCCTTCCCCTTCTACTCCTTCCCTGGGTGTCTTGCGCCGCCCATCGCCTACCCAATCCAAAGAGGGCACGCCTTCCGCCCAGCTGGAGTTAGGCGTTTGGAGGGGAGAGGGGTCGTTCCGTCCCCCGCCGCCGAGGTTTCTTGGCGGGGCGCTTGAAATTTGCCGCCCCGTTACACATGTGGAGCATAAAAAATACAATTAATACATGATACATGAAATACAATTAATGAGCGAGCGCAACGATACCAGCTGACGAAAACGGCGTCGACGTCGAAGGAAAAACGGGAGGGGGCACGCTGTCCCGAAGGTACGCAGCGAGGCTTAATTAACTTGAGTCCTTTATCTCATGGGGAACACAATGTAACAGCTTTGGTCGACTTCAGCACGGTAGAATAGTTCACTTCAGAGCGAGCACAGGACGACGCCAGGATGGACTGAATGAAATGCGCTTTCACAACAGGGTTACAAAAACTTATAGCTCCAACAGGTCGGGCGCTCCAGCAACGAGTGAGGCCCTGGTGCTCTTTAAATGCGACGCCCGGGCAGGGGATGCGCGCGCATTTGGCGCATGCTCTCTCCCTTCTGGCCTTCTGGAGGCAGCAAGCCTGGGGGCTTACATCTTCCCCTCCTTGGGAGCCACCGCCCTCGGTGGTGATCCATTAGTGATGGTGCATGTTCTGGTCAGGGTCAAGGTGACAAATTCCAGCTGGAGTCAGGTGTAGCGCTTGCAATCACATAGAACACAGGCAGGGTCAATGCTCAACTGTCAGCTCAGTATGTAATCTAATAAACAATAAATTGAACACAAATGAACAAATCAAAAGAATTAAACAAATATTTGCCAAGGGGTGCATAACAACCAAGTTCTTAAATGAGAGTGAATAATCAAAATTCAGCAACAGTAGATAGAAGCAATCAGCAGCGTGTACTAGCCTAACCTTTATTATCACTAACAGCATACTGCTCTTTTACAAAATTTCCTAACCTATCATGGACACGAATTAAATTTGTAAAAAGAAAGTGAAATAGCAAAACAATGTACTACCTAAGTGTATCCATTCCTATCCAATTGGTTATCCTCCCTTGCAACAGTGTCTTCATTTTTCCAAGACTACACCACGCCTGTGCATCTGTGCATAATTTGTTTTGTGCGGGGTCGCAGAAAATAGGGTGTCTCATCCTTGGGTGGGGAAATGGAAGAGGAAGAGGCAGGATGGATTGGAATGATCTTATTGTGGTCCGATATTGTTCTTTCTTCAGCATCATCCCTAGGGGTCAATCCAAAAGGTGGTGCAACAGGCAGTATACTATCTGCGTTCGTGCCTTGCGCAGCAGTGTTTGGGGAATCAGGAGTTCCGAGGGAAGAGTCATCCAGGAGTTTGTTATGGGTACCCTCCAAGATATAATGGCTTGGTTTACGCAATGGGTAATTGTTTTTACATTCTGGACCAATGTTTTCTACTGTTGGCAAAACATTAGCCACATTGTCTTCAGTAGATGAGTCAAAATCGGTTTCTGTGTCTGAGTCAGACTGTTCTTCATGTTGGTTTTGTACAACTTCTTCCAGATTGGGAGTCAGGACGGGTCCACGTGGAATCAATTTTGGTTGCGGGGATCTGGGTGGGTCACTATTGCTGCCATTAATAAAGGATTCCCGTGGGAAGCAGCAGGCTTCAAACGGTTGATATGGACGGTCTGCTGCTTTTTCCTTACGTTATCTTGGATAGAGTAAGTCACATCAGACAATCGATTCGTTATGACCCAGGGGCCTGTCCATGGACTCCTGAACTTTTTGCACTCGCCAGGGGGAACTTGCATGGCTCTCAAGTAAACCCAGTCACCAACTTCATAACGGCGAGGTGTTCTACGCTGGTTTATTCTTTTTGATCGTTGTTTCCAGGCAATTGAAGTGGGCACATTCATAAATGCAACTGTCGGTTTTGTGAATTGCGTAGTGGAATCGGCGGAAATTGAACCTAGAGTTGCACCTCTGAGATAATCCTTCACAGTTGGTATGGTGATCCCCTGCAGATTTTTCGATGTTGACTGGCGACCCTCTGTTCTCCAGTTTGAAGGCGGTGCCCTTTTATGTTTACGGGATTTTACTTTTCTCCACTGGTTACTGGTGTTTTCGTGGGAGGCAACTACCTGTTCCGCCTTACGGATTAACTGGGTTTTCCAATTTTCCTTGAGGTAACATGGAATAGTGGGAGGTGGCCGTGATGGATCAAATACAGGTATTTCAGTTGTTCCCACTGTGGCTATGTTCCAATTACTGCGGTCTACAATGATTGCCTCATTCTTGTCTGCTCTGATGTGAATGGGGAATTTCCTGAGAAGATCTAACCCCAGCAAGTCCAACCCTGATCCGATGTTTGCAAATATCAAGAAGGTATGCGTCACCTGAGTGCCTTGTATCCCAACAATAAGGTTCTGTTCACCTCTGAACTGCAAAGGGGAACCATCAGGGCCCCAGGCCACGGCTTTAGTTGGATAAATTGGACTACCAGGCACTGGTGTAGTCAATGCTGACACAGCGGCACCTGTGTCAAGTATCAAGTCCCGAGGAGTACCATTCAATGTCACTGACATCTTTAAGGGACTACCAATGGTTTGTTGGACAATGGGAATAGGTCCCACAAGTGCCACTGCTGCTTCAGTGTTTGGAGGAACCTCTTCTACAGTTACTCCATTAATCTGGGCATTTCTCCTTTCACGTTCTTTGGTATGTATAGGGTGAGAGACTGGATAGAGGGCTCTCTTGGCTGTACAATCCCTTTCCAAATGATCCCTTGAGCCACAAAAATCACAAAATAACGCCTTGGGAATATTGTAAGGGCAGTGGACAGGAAAATGTGTGAGATCACCACAAAAAAGACATGGAAAACGTGGCTGTGGCCTTGGATGGTCCCTCACAGCATCCACCTTACCACGCCTAGGCATCATCTGATAAGCTGGTATTTGTTGTGGACAAGATGCAGCAAAGTGGTTGAGGCCATTGCAGTGGTAACAGCGTTTTGCCTCAGATGTACCAACAGCTGCAATGTCCCACTGCACATCAACATCTTCATGGTCTTTTAGTGTTTCCTCGAGGGATTCAGCTCTTTGGAGCGCAATTTTGATGGTTGCTGGCGCAATTGAAATCAAATGAGAGCTCAGTTCTTTACTCACTCCCTTCACAAAAGCCTTTAATACCCGCCGGTTTATCCATTCACGCCTTTGTTCTGCAGATAATGTTTCTCCCTCATCTTTTACAGCAGACTGAGCTAAACGTTGAAGTCTTTCTACAAAATGACGGAGAGTTTCATTTGGTTGCCTTTTTGCTGTCCAAAGTAGTTCTGCTGATTTTTCAGGGTTGGTACCTTCAAACCAACTAAGCATTGCTGCTCGGACTTCATCAAAAGGGTTAGCACTGGAGCAAAGATGGGCATTGTCAATTAGAAATTGCTTTGCCGCCCCCCTTGTTTTTGCTCTTAAAAGACGCAACTTCATGGCCTGGTCTAGAGGCTGAGCAATATCTTCAAAAATCATGAAGAAAGCAGCAACTGAGATGGAATTTAAATCGTCTGGGTTCCAGGGCTCCAATTCAGATAACATTGATTTTGGGATTTCAGTGTCATGATTTCTGATGTTGGATGCACTATGCTGCATGTTCAGGTCAGCCACTGACCGCAGCATACGCTCCATTTGGTACAGTGCTCCAGCCATTGCTCTTTCTGAAGGTGTTTCCCTTCCAGAGGCACTGTCAGATGTATCGTTACTATTCTTAGGCATTTTCGTTCTGGGAGGACCTTAGTTCACAGCAAAAAATAGGTTTAAGCCTTTTACATTAAACTACCAAAGTTGAATTTTAAATTTGATTTAAATTGAAATGTCTCCAAAAATTTGGAAAAAATTTAAATTGTCTTTTCACATTAAAAGTAAATTTCACAATTAAACTAACTTTAAATCGGTTTTACAGCAACAGACAAAAAATCAGGTTAAATTAAATTGTTACATATAAATTTTCAAAATTTCAAAAATTTTCAATAAAGAAGGAATTCAAGGTTTCCTAGAAAAAAGGGGAAAGTCATAATACAACTGTAAAGAATTAAAGGGACAATATAGGGTCTCAACATACAAGGACAACAAAGGAAAAGCTTTCCAACAAACTATGTTGGTACTGAGTTTCCAAGATTTGAAATGAATGTGAGTTCACCCTGGGAAAATGAACAAGTATAGTTTCCCATGGGCTGAACAGCAACCCTCTTTCTAAAGAATTCTGTGTTCGTCGTCGCCAGGAGTCACTCTACTAACACTTGGTTCCTAGTTTCCAAGATTAGAAATGACTACAAGAAGTTCACCATGAGAAAAAATAAACTGAGTGCTTCCCTTGGACCGGCCAACAACCCTCTTTCCGCAGAATTCGGCGTTAGTTGCCAGTGGGAGTCCTCTACAAGTTCTTGGAATCCCTAGCTCAGTAAAACGTGGAATCGTGTGTGGCGAACCTACACATCGATTGAATGGAAAGTTCAATCAGATCCCACCCGCTGCCACCATTTTTGTAAGCCTCTCTCGAATTAAAATCTGTTTGAATTTACTATGATTTAATTCGGGTTTCTTCGGAGAATTTGGAAAGGACCTAGCGAGAGGATACGGGATGTAAGTCCAAGACTTACGACTGAGCGTTAATTAGGGATACCAAGGATGAGTATGAAATACATTGAAACAAATGAATTATAATTAAAGAAAAGGACACGTTGCAAAGGAGGATAATATGCACCAACCTGGTCTACTATTGATATAGGACAAAGTAATTGGCAAAGTACATTAGACTACATGTGGAGCATAAAAAATACAATTAATACACTGATACATGAAATACAATTAATGAGCGAGCGCAACGATACCAGCTGACGAAAACGGCGTCGACGTCGAAGGAAAAACGGGAGGGGGCACGCTGTCCCGAAGGTACGCAGCGAGGCTTAATTAACTTGAGTCCTTTATCTCATGGGGAACACAATATAACAGCTTCGGTCGACTTCAGCACAGGTAGAATAGTTCACTTCAGAGCGAGCACAGGACGATGCCAGGATGGACTGAATGAAATGCGCTTTCACAACAGGGTTACAAAAACTTATAGCTCCAACAGGTCGGGCGCTCCAGCAACGAGTGAGGCCCTGGTGCTCTTTAAATGCGACGCCCGGGCAGGGGATGCGCGCGCATTTGGCGCATGCTCTCTCCCTTCTGGCCTTCTGGAGGCAGCAAGCCTGGGGGCTTACATCTTCCCCTCCTTTGGGAGCCACCGCCCTCGGTGGTGATCCATTAGTGATGGTGCATGTTCTGGTCAGGGTCAAGGTGACAAATTCCAGCTGGAGTCAGGTGTAGCGCTTGCAATCACATAGAACACAGGCAGGGTCAATGCTCAACTGTCAGCTCAGTATGTAATCTAATGAACAATAAATTGAACACAAATGAACAAATCAAAAGAATTAAACAAATATTTGCTTTCCCAATTGTCATGACCTAAACACTGCCAAGGGGTGCATAACAACCAAGTTCTTAAATGAGAGTAAATAATCAAAATTCAGCAACAGTAGATAGAAGCAATCAGCAGCGTGTACTAGCCTAACCTTCATTATCACTAACTGCTCTTTTACAAAATTTCCTAACCTATCATGGACACGAATTAAATTTGTAAAAAGAAAGTGAAATAGCAAAACAATGTACTACCTAAGTGTATCCATTCCTATCCAATTGGTTATCCTCCCTTGCAACAGTGTCTTCATTTTTCCAAGACTACACCACGCCTGTGCATCTGTGCATAATTTTGTTTTGTGCGGGGTCGCAGAAAATAGGGTGTCTCATCCTTGGGTGGGGAAATGGAAGAGGAAGAGGCAGGATGGATTGGAATGATCTTATTGTGGTCCGATATTGTTTTTTCTTCAGCATCATCCCTAGGGGTCAATCCAAAAGGTGGTGCAACAGGCAGTATACTATCTGCGTTCGTGCCTTGCGCAGCAGTGTTTGGGGAATCAGGAGTTCCGAGGGAAGAGTCATCCAGGAGTTTGTTATGGGTACCCTCCAAGATATAATGGCTTGGTTTACGCAATGGGTAATTGTTCTCACATTCTGGACCAATGTTTTCTACTGTTGGCAAAACATTAGCCGCATTGTCTTCAGTAGATGAGTCAAAATCGGTTTCTGTGTCTGAGTCAGAGTGTTCTTCATGTTGGTTTTGTACAACTTCTTCCAGATTGGGAGTCAGGACGGGTCCATGTGGAATCAATTTTGGTTGCAGGGATCTGGGTGGGTCACTATTGCTGTCATGAATGAAGGAGTCATCAGGTATTCCATGGGAAGCAGCAGGCTTCAAACGGTTGATATGGACGGTCTGCTGCTTTTTCCCTACCTTATCTTGGATGGAGTACGTCACATCAGACAATCGACTCGTTATTACCCAGGGGCCTGTCCATGGACTCCAGAACTTTTTGCACTCGCCAGGGGGAACTTGCATGGCTCTCAAGTAAACCCAGTCACCAACTTCATAACGGCGAGGTGTTCGACGCTGGTTTATTCTTTCTGATCGTTGTTTCCAGGCAATTGAAGTGGGCACATTCATAAATGCAACTGTCGGTTTTGTGAATTGCGTAGTGGAATCGGCGGAAATTGAACCTAGAGTAGGACCTCTGAGATACTCCTTCACAGTTGGTATGGTGATCCCCTGCAGATTTTTCGATGTTGACTGGCGACCCTCTGTTCTCCAGTTTGAAGGCGGTGCCCTTTTATGTTTACGGGATTTTACTTTTCTCCACTGGTTACTGGTGTTTTCGTGGGAGGCAACTACCTGTTCCGCCTTACGGATTAACTGGGTTTTCCAATTTTCCTTGAGGTAACATGGAATAGTGGGAGGTGGCCGTGATGGATCAAATACAGGTATTTCAGTTGTTCCCACTGTGGCTATGTTCCAATTACTGCGGTCTACAATGATTGCCTCATTCTTGTCTGCTCTGATGTGAATGGGGAATTTCCTGAGAAGATCTAACCCCAGCAAGTCCAACCCTGATCCGATGTTTGCAAATATCAAGAAGGTATGCGTCACCTGAGTGCCTTGTATCCCAACAATAAGGTTCTGTTCACCTCTGAACTGCAAAGGGGAACCATCAGGGCCCCAGGCCACGGCTTTAGTTGGATAAATTGGACTACCAGGCACTGGTGTAGTCAATGCTGACACAGCGGCACCTGTGTCAAGTATCAAGTCCCGAGGAGTACCATTCAATGTCACTGACATCTTTAAGGGACTACCAATGGTTTGTTGGACAATGGGAATAGGTCCCACAAGTGCCACTGCTGCTTCAGTGTTTGGAGGAACCTCTTCTACAGTTACTCCATTAATCTGGGCATTTCTCCTTTCACGTTCTTTGGTATGTATAGGGTGAGAGACTGGATAGAGGGCTCTCTTGGCTGTACAATCCCTTTCCAAATGATCCCTTGAGCCACAAAAATCACAAAATAACTGCCTTGGGAATATTGTAAGGGCAGTGGACAGGAAAATGTGTGAGATCACCACAAAAAAGACATGGAAAACGTGGCTGTGGCCTTGGATGGTCCCTCACAGCATCCACCTTACCACTGCCTAGGCATCATCTGATAAGCTGGTATTTGTTGTGGACAAGATGCAGCAAAGTGGTTGAGGCCATTGCAGTGGTAACAGCGTTTTGCCTCAGATGTGCCAACAGCTGCAATGTCCCACTGCACATCAACATCTTCATGGTCTTTTAGTGTTTCCTCGAGGGATTCAGCTCTTTGGAGCGCAATTTTGATGGTTGCTGGCGCAATTGAAATCAAATGAGAGCTCAGTTCTTTACTCACTCCCTTCACAAAAGCCTTTAACACTCGCCGGTTTATCCATTCAGGCCTTTGTTCTGCAGATAATGTTTCTCCCTCATCTTTTACAGCGGACTGAGGGAATCTTTCTGCAAAATGACAGAGAGTTTCATTTGGTTGCCTTTTTGCTGTCCAAAGTAGTTCTGCTGATTTTTCAGGGTTGGTACCTTCAAACCAACTAAGCATTGCTGCTCGGACTTCATCAAAAGGGTTAGCACTGGAGCAAAGATGGGCATTGTCTATTAGAAATTGCTTTGCCGCCCCCCTTGTTTTTGCTCTTAAAAGACGCAACTTCATGGCCTGGTCTAGAGGCTGAGCAATATCTTCAAAAATCATGAAGAAAGCAGCAACTGAGATGGAATTTAAATCGTCTGGGTTCCAGGGCTCCAATTCAGATAACATTGATTTTGGGATTTCAGTGTCATGATTTCTGATGTTGGATGCACTATGCTGCATGTTCAGGTCAGCCACTGACCGCAGCATACGCTCCATTTCGTACAGTGCTCCAGCCATTGCTCTTTCTGAAGGTGTTTCCCTTCCAGAGGCACTGTCAGATGTATCGTTACTATTCTTAGGCATTTTTGTTCTGGGGAGGACCTTAGTTCACAGCAAAAAATAGGTTTAAGCCTTTTACATTAAACTACCAAAGTTGAATTTTAAATTTGATTTAAATTGAAATGTCTCCAAAAATTTGAAAAAAATTTAAATTGTCTTTTCACATTAAAAGTAAATTTCACAATTAAACTAACTTTAAATCGGTTTTACAGCAACAGACAAAAAATCAGGTTAAATTAAATTGTTACATATAAATTTTCAAAAATTTTCAATAAAGAAGGAATTCAAGGTTTCCTAGAAAAAAGGGGAAAGTCATAATACAACTGTAAAGAATTAAAGGGACAATATAGGGTCTCAAC
The DNA here is from genome assembly GCA_019603395.1 of Cyrtorhinus lividipennis. NCBI lineage: Eukaryota > Metazoa > Arthropoda > Insecta > Hemiptera > Miridae > Cyrtorhinus > Cyrtorhinus lividipennis. Next base: position 24,906,582 of record CM033998.1, read on the forward strand.
ATACAAGGACAACAAAGGAAAAGCTTTCCAACAAACTATGTTGGTACCGAGTTTCCAAGATTTGAAATGAATGTGAGTTCACCCTGGGAAAATGAACAAGTATAGTTTCCCATGGGCTGAACAGCAACCCTCTTTCTAAAGAATTCTGTGTTCGTCGTCGCCAGGAGTCACTCTACTAACACTTGGTTCCTAGTTTCCAAGATTAGAAATGACTACAAGAAATTGACCATGAGAAAAAATAAACTGAGTGCTTCCCTTGGACCGGCCAACAACCCTCTTTCCGCAGAATTCGGCGTTAGTTGCCAGTGGGAGTCCTCTACAAGTTCTTGGAATCCCTAGCTCAGTAAAACGTGGAATCGTGTGTGGCGAACCTACACATCGATTGAATGGAAAGTTCAATCAGATCCCACCCGCTGCCACCATTTTTGTAAGCCTCTCTCGAATTAAAATGTGTTTGAATTATTATGATTTAATTCGGGTTTCTTCGGAGAATTTGGAAAGGACCTAGCGAGAGGATACGGGATGTAAGTCCAAGACTTACGACTGAGCGTTAATTAGGGATACCAAGGATGAGCTATGAAATACATTGAAACAAGATGAATTATAATTAAAGAAAAGGACACGTTGCAAAGGAGGATAATATGCACCAACCTGGTCTACTATTGATATAGGACAAAGTAATTGGCAAAGTACATTAGACTACATGTGGAGCATAAAAAATACAATTAATACACTGATACATGAAATACAATTAATGAGCGAGCGCAACGATACCAGCTGACGAAAACGGCGTCGACGTCGAAGGAAAAACGGGAGGGGGCACGCTGTCCCGAAGGTACGCAGCGAGGCTTAATTAACTTGAGTCCTTTATCTCATGGGGAACACAATATAACAGCTTTGGTCGACTTCAGCACAGTAGAATAGTTCACTTCAGAGCGAGCACAGGACGACGCCAGGATGGACTGAATGAAATGCGCTTTCACAACAGGGTTACAAAAACTTATAGCTCCAACAGGTCGGGCGCTCCAGCAACGAGTGAGGCCCTGGTGCTCTTTAAATGCGACGCCCGGGCAGGGGATGCGCGCGCATTTGGCGCATGCTCTCTCCCTTCTGGCCTTCTGGAGGCAGCAAGCCTGGGGGCTTACACCAGCATCGGCCTTCCTTCGCCCTTCCTCTTTTGGGAGTGTTGAGGTAGAGTTATTCGTCGTTGTTCTGTGATCAACGTGGCTGCCTCCCTCCTGGCTGTTGGTCTCCATCCCAAAAACTTCCCATCTCAATCAGTAAAACCAGACGATGGTCCCTAAAGAGCCCGTCTCTCCACGAGCATTCTACCTCGCTTTCGTCTGACCCCTGTTCTTTGTTTCCCTTCGCTTACTATCACAGTTAAGGCCAAGCACATTTTTCCGGTCATTTGACTTTCCTCCAGTCGCCATGCTTTGATCTCTTTTCCATCAGGCTGACGACTGGACTAATGAGAGCCATCAAAACGACGATCGAGGTATCCAAAGCCTGTCGAAACACAGGCGTCATGTTGACCTGTTGGACGTCTTTTGTGCGATACTCGACCTGGCTATTCGCCAAGTCTGAGTGGCAGCGAGTCTCCTCGATTTCTCCTGACAAAATGCCGGACAAGCTTACCGCAATGACTTCGGGAGTATTCACTTCCGCTTCGTCAGGTTGGACGAAAGTCTCAAAGTAGCTGTAGGTAACTCAGAATACACGTTGTTTGTCAACTTCTCTTCAACGCTCGGTTTCTCCTCTTGAACTACCGCGGGACCGGAATTCAATGAATACATGTAGAAAGTAAAGCTTGTAAGATCCTCGAGGTTTTTCATTGAGCGGACTCTTCTTCGCTATTGTCCTATGGCACTTGGCTTGAGGCTTTATCACGAGGCTGCTGCGGCTCTGCTCTTCGAACATAATCTTGAGCATTCTCAAATACTTATTGTGCTACACGTTCAAGATTTAGGATCCTGATTTCTGACTTTTGGGTAATTATTGACGTAATTTCTTCCGGTACCGTATTCGGTGGATTGATTGCTCCGTAGCCACACTCCTTACAACGTGATGTACTCTCTTCTTCGTCCATCTCGGCCCTTAGAAATAGGTAAATACGGCCGTGATAAACTCAATAATCTCCACAATTCTTTTTGTTTTTGAATGCCACTGGTGTTACGATCCTAGGAGATACTCGACCTCCCAACTGTTCGGAACCGTACTAAGATTTTTAATTAATAAAGATAATGATAAACCCCGTACTTATATTTTAATAAATAAAACGATTCAATAGGAATCATGTCCCTAACAAAACCACTCGTCCCTGAATGTGGTCTGATGAGATAAGTGAGTGAAGTCCGGCACAAGTCTTATCTGTTTTCTCATCAAACTCGATTAATTCGAAGTACGTACGTCTTGCGATACACATCGTTAATACGATTAGAATACTAATCAAACCATCTGGAATATCCTCACCCGCATTTCACTGATCAAGCTAGATAACCGACGTAATTCTCACGGACGACATGGCCATTCTCTCGTGTTGAACTTGATTTATTATTAGTGACCCTATTATGTTTCACATTGGTCCATCAGAGTCCAATAATCAAACTAGTCTGTTTATTTATTTATTTATTTTTAAGACGAATTTAAAGCATTTTATAAATTTTACCATTTTGCATGATTTCGTTCTCTTGTTAAATCACATGGGCGTATTATTTCAATGAAGGACACTAAACAAAACAATTCGATAGGTAAGTACTTGTGTAGGGTCACTTTATTTATCCTTCACGTCCTTGTACACTGATCCACGGATTACTCTTTTTAACGATAAGTGACTACCTTCCCGTTGTTTTGAGTTTAATTTGATTTTCAACTGTCTGTCATTTTGATGTTATCCCATTAATTGAAAGAAAAAGGTACCTCAAACGATGTTTTGGTTGGTTATTCCTATGTTTTCATGCAAAAAGTTAATATCTCCGAATCGGCCCAAAACTTTTTTCTGGACGTTTCAAAGTGTCTAGATCAAAATAAGCAAATGTCCGTTCGCCGTCCACGCCGACTTTGGTAGTAGAAAATTTTCTGAAAATCAGAAATTTCGGTCAGGGACCCGTTTACGGCTCTAGTTAGTCCTCGAAACTTTTCAACCCGATCGGACCAAATTTGGCTGGGGTAGGGGTCAAAATGTGTGAAAAATGGATTTTTGAGATTTTTTGCAATTTAGGTGTGTAGGGTATCATTTTCCCCTAAAGTCTAGACGCTGAATTCGATGAAAAAATTCCCAGAACGATTGGCACCCACAGGAAGAGGTTGTGGGTCAAAATGGGTATCCATTTTGAATAATGGGGTTACCCATTTTGAATATGTGTTTTCGAGATTTCTTGTACCTAGCGTGTACAAGAAACCATGCGCCTGGTCCGAGGAATGACCAACCCCTGTGTAAGAATTTGCAGCTTTTTTTTCTTCAAAATCGCCCAATCTGTTGAATTTGTATAAATTCCCTAATAAGTACTCTTCTCCTATGGTATGCTAATTACATGGGTGCAGGTAAAAGTGGGCTGACACTATTGTATGGGTACTGATTCTTCAGCTACTTAGAGGTGTAGCCTTTGAACTAATCAGCGGCTGATGCATAATTTATTTAAGTAGTTCTATCAGTAACTGCAATGGTTATATTTCTTATGCCAGTTGTGTTCCGCGAGGTAGTCTGACGATTTTAGACGATATGCCGTTGACTGAACGTGAGTAACAAATAGATTTACTGTAATGAATTCACCATTTCGGTTCACGTGCATATTCGACGCCGTGGATTATTTGGCTAAATCTCCTCGGGAGGTAAGAAATCCCATTTGCAATGTTAATAATTGTTTTTCGAAGTGACGCGGATTTACGAGAAATAGAGATAAAAGACTGTGTGCAGCGGCAAATGTGTATTTGGACGAGTTCGAAGACGTCGGGGTACGAAATTCGCGCCCTTGAGGGGTCCCCCCCACCACTGTTGGCTCAAGTGTCGCGAATCCCTTCGGCTAGATCCTCTCTGAGTCCGCCAAATGCAACGTCTTCTTCCTCCCGCCACTGTCTGACTGACTTCTCTCCCGGGATCTTCCCATCGCCAGCATCTCGCTCAACCTTCTAGGTGAGTCTATCCCAAACGTCTGAAGGGTGCGATTGTGTTTTAATCTCGGGCACCTGACGACCAACCTCTCTCTCAAGTTCACTCAATCTGCCAGGGATCCATTTGTAAGGTAATAATCATCAACTAGTACCCGAGTACCTGTTTTCTCTATATAACAAACGGTTATCTATGTTATGATCAAACCAAAACATTACTACTGATTATAATAAGCTAACACTCATCAAATCCTGAAGAATGATCCTACGCCGTAATCCAAGTCAAGTCAATTTCTTTGCAATTCTTTCTTTTGTATATTTAAAAATCCATAAATATCCTAACGCCTTCTATAACAGTTTTTTCAAGAGTGAAAACTTCTTTAGAAACTGTTTTTGAAGGTCATTCACCTTAAATCAGAGCCTACGTCTTTGAAATTTCCCAAGCTCTAATTAATATCTCCGATATTTTGACTAAAGTGCGTGTTCTGTGAATACTGATTTAATCAGTACGATTATTCGCACGAGGGTTTGCGAGCTTCATAGAATGGAAATGTCACAAAAGTATGAAATTTATACGACGCGTCACAATTACAATACCTAATTATTATGTAGACTCTTTGAAGTGAAAAAACACCTAGTCACTTGTCATTTCACAGCATCGTCGACCATTAGAAAAACATCGGCTTTTTCTCGTCGAGTTCTTCTGAGTCTCAAGCAGAAAACATTTTACATCTTGATTATTCGTATGCTCATACGTGTTCATGCCGTTTGAGAAACCTGAATTGATATTTGAATGAGTTCCGAGGAAGTTCAAACCAGGACTTGATACCTCCTACTAATAACCAAGAAGTTAGGCAATCCGACGAGTCAAGTGGCTTGGGAATCCCGGCAGGAAAATTCATTTCAATAATCAATTTCGGTAGCTCATGTCAAAATATACGGGAAATATCAAGGTAGCAACGTCTGCGAATTCCCGGTTTAAGAGATCAGTTTAGTAATTTTGTAGATACCTATTTGAGTAGGAAGGTACATTTAATTCAACATGCTACCTTCCGTTGTATATTATTTACTGCGTAAATAAAGTTGATGAAGAAAAGGTCTGTCTTTGATAAGAGTAGGTTTGGAAATTTGTTGACTGCCTGATAATTGATGACGAGCTGTTATCTAGCTTACTACAAGGCGCTAATTGACATTGCCGAACGTCATGAACCATCAAACAACCGAATTTATTGGCATTTCTTCTATGAAAACGCCGCTGCAATGGTCGGATGGTCCAATTTTGAGAGATGAATTATACGCACACTTGGCGGGGTTCCAGCTAACTATAGCTGTATAAAGAAAAGACATAACTTGGTTACTCTGTGATAGATACTAATTTCCATTCGTTGTAACAGTTCAACAATAATCCTTGCTCCTCCAGTCTCAGACAGATGCATGGTTGGGTGTGGTTTCCCGGCTGTGAGTCCCGAGCCAACTACTTGTTCATTCTACTTCATGCTATCATCTTGTGATACAAGGAATCCTCAATGTCTCACAATCTTAACTCAATTATTTCCTTCGCAGTTTAAAGATGACATTGTGAATTGTTGACCAACATCCAGGAGCATCAGCCACCTCCAACGAAGAGCCCACAACGATAAGTCGACATGGAGAGCATAATTTTGGCAGTGGCGGTGTTCTGTGGTAAGCAAAATGATATAAATAAAATGAGGTATTTCAATGTTTATTACGCCGTTGAACATTAGGAGTGATGTTGGAGGGTCAGTCCTACCGAAGCTCGTTCCCAATGTTTATTCTTTACACTTGAATTCTCACAGTCAAACACACAAATTAAGGATGATGCAAATCAAAGTGTTTAATGCTCTTTGCAACTTCAGCATACAAATTGAGTTAACGTCGCACATGACCGGTGAATGGTGAATAAAATGAGGCTTTGTGATCGCTTTGGATAATTATTATGTCTTTTGAGTAGATAGAGTAGATAGATTTGATGGGTAAAAGATTTTCGGATTATTAGATTAGATATATTGATGTTCAAATTATTAGATAGGGCATTGATTTAGGAGGACCAGGAGACAATTGATAACAGAAACCAGCCGAGTAAGTTCCTGAACCATTTCATTAATTGCTTGAAAACACCAATTTGGTATCGTTCATGAACTGTGACTCGACCGGTATAGTCCATCTTTCGTGCATTTACGAAACGCTATTCATAGCAGACCGGATAACGTCACTCGTACTAAACCCAATCAGTTGGAGTTATTCACCTTTTTATCAATTTTCGTTGAACCTTTAAGTTTTTTTTTCCACACCGTCCACGTAATCTCAACGCTTTGACAACTCGACACGGTACGGAATTGGCTCAACCTATTAAACACAATGAATTTTGTTGATAACAAACCATACAACTTTCGTTTTGTGGATTCTGCCCACTTGTAATCTCAAATACTTTATTTTTTTCATTGGGAGAGAGATCCAGGAACGATAAATACCAATCATTTAGACGTTGAACTACACGCAGGTTCGTGTGGATAAACATGACAATTAAGCTGTACAGAAGATCAAACCTAACTACTAATCTACTTCGGTAGTTAGATACCTCAGCTGACCTACCTACCTTGCTACATTGATGGTGATTTCGCCGCGGGGAGGCTTTTCAGAATGATGGAGGTCATTATGTGCTCTTTCTAAGGGTCGTAAAAGCTTCACGGGGAGGGAAATCAGGTGAACATTACCCATTATAAGCAGACCTTGACATATTGCGGAGCTGTTAATGCTCTCGTATTTACGTGTAAGTGAAACCATCCCCGTAACATTCAATGAACTGCTAGCTAAGTAATAGAAGATCGTACTTGTACTGACTGATTGTTGGAAAATAGAAATAGGCCGTGATTTAGTGGATCATGTTGGGATCAGTTGTCTTGAGCGTTTTCAGGTAAGGATGTGATTAGATTAGAACAAAATCGTACTTATAAAGGAACTGTCTCGATGCTACGAAAAGCCCTTCTTTGAATTCAAACAATTTAGGACCCGCTGACCACTTGATTTTCCTCCAATATTTCCCTGGGCATTTTACATGCCTTCTTCGTCCCCAATGCATTCTCCCAACTGAAAGACGATAATGGCTGTAGATTTCAGTGTAAAATATGAAAAGGAAAAATACAATTTGAAGTCATGGATGTTAATGATGAAGTAACGGCTATTTACAGTTGGGTGGATGGGTAACTAATTGTTATTAATTTTTATAGATTTTATTTTATTTTATAGATATAATACTGGTGGTATATAATACTGTTGTTAATAAATTATAATTGGACTCCTCATGTCCGACAGTAAGTAAATAACTGAGGAGGTTAATGATACAATATTGGACTGCTTATAATCAATTTCTGTATTATAGCGTCATGATGTAAATAGCCGAGGTATGTACATGTCAGAAGAACTATTCGTCAAATTTCGTATATTTTAACGGACGTGCCAACTTCAACAGGTCTTGAACTAGTGACTAAAGGTGAAGCGTCGGAGAACGGGAATCTTAGAGAGAATTTGGTAAAAATCCAATGACGTTTGGCGCTCATCAATTATCGCTAATATATTTTTGGTACACGCTTCGGCGTTTATTCAGAAAACCCTGTCTCAAATATTATAAATTCAAATTCAAGCATTTCCATACGTGGGCGCTCCACACAAAAGGTTCGCTTATTGTGTTGGAGATGGGAGTGCGGTCGTCTTAATAAGAAGGTAGCATCGATTTTAGGTAGTTACCTACATCGTTTCCAAAAGGGGCACGCCCTCCCTGCTGTAGGACTTACTAACTCGTCACTTAAATCCCTGGTCATTATGGGAAGTTTGATGTAGTTATTGGGAGAACTAACAAGGGAGCTGCGCATACCCAATTCGAAACGGATAGAACCGAAAAGGATGCATAATGTGGAATCCACTCCACATTTGTAATTTCCGTACAGCATCGGGGGAACAAGCATTCGTCATTTCCATAAAAATCTCTCCTTCAACAACTTCTTCGATTAAATTGAGGATTGTGTGCTTGTGCGGCTCAGCCCGTCGGTCTCTATGGATCACAAGTCACGAGTGCAATCGCCATAATCCCCGACGTCTTCTAATATTTCATTTTTTACCGCCATCAATGATGATCGCATATGAGAATATACAACGTTCGAATTTAAGTCAATACTAGATTCGGCAGCTACAACGAGCGTCGGTAGGGTTTCCGCCGTACTAGATGAATGTGATGTCCGTGACTGTAGATTCAGTATTGATCAAATTTTGATTTTGATTGATCAGATTGATTTTTATGTAAGCAAAAATCATCCCGAATATGACAAATTCCAAATGATTTTAATCCCCATATGAACAGAATCTGCTGAAGTCTGTTTTTCTCTTACTAAGATCAGCGTAAGTACCCTCCAAAGTGAGTCATACCATTTACCGAGTTGAATAAGCTCTCGAGTTTGCAAGGTCACAATCATGGTTTCTGATTCATGCTCACTTATCGAGTACTGAGTTTACGTTATTACGGTCATTTATTTTGTTCTAAGTCAGCGGTGTTTTTCTGATGTTCTTATATCCTCATGGATTAATTAGAAACCTAGTTGGAAAAGTGCGTCAAATACAAGAAGAATAAATAAGAGTATGAACTTAAACCTGCCATTTTCGAGTGCTTTCTGATGTATCTTTCTTTCCAGCAATGTGCTAATTATAAAAATATTTCTTCGGTCCCTATGATCTATTAAGATCAATAAATGTTGAGTTGATAGTCAGTCAAATTTTAATGGTGAATTATTCAATTTTAAAAAACGCTGCAAATTCTTAGACAAGGGTTGGTTATTCGCCTCGAACCAGGCGCATGGGGACTAATTTAAACCTTGGACCAGGCGAATGGAGATACATTTCTTCAACATGGGGAAAATGGAAACAGTTGGTGTGGTGGGTCCCGGACCCATTTCAATCGATTGAGAGTCCACAATTTAGTGGGAAATGATACCCCACTCGCCTAGGTACCAGAAATCTCGAAAACACACATTCAAAATGGGTAGATAGGTACCCATTTTGACTTATAACCTCATCCAGAGGGCGTCAATCGTTTCGGGGTTCATTTAATTGGATTCAGTGTCCAGAATTTAGTGGAAAATGATACCCCACACACCTAGATTGCAAAAAATCTCAAAAATCCATTTTTCATAATACACATTTTGACCCCTACCCCACCCAAATTTGGCCCGATCGGTTTCGAGGACCAACTAGAGCCGGGATCGGACCCCTGACCAAAATTTCAGATTTTTAGAAAATTGTCTACTATTAAAGTCGGCGTGGACGGCGGACGGATATTTTCTAATTTTGATCTAGACACCATGAAACGTCCAGAAAAAAATCTTTGGGGCAAATCGGAGAGATTGACTCTTTGCATGAAAACATAGGTTGATTATTCAAGGTATAACCAACCAAAATGGGCACGAATCATGTGCCCAACTGCACCTTGAAATGATTGGCTGGAAAGGTTTGAGGCGCCTGGGGAAGATGCGAGTGACCAAAGAGTTTCTCATTCAAAAATACCTCACTTTTCGTGGATTGAAATTTGAGAGGAATGACATACGTAAAAAGCGTGCAAAAAATCCTCGAATTCTATTTCCTTTTGAATAATTGTGATTACTTGACTAAATTTCATTGTTTTCAGAATCGTATTAACCCTTTTATTGAAATTTCGGTGTTGCAATTCCATAGTGGACAAAGTAGGTGAGTAGGTCCTTTGTCTACAAGGTCGACATCTCACCTGGTTAAAATTGGCTCGAGGACGCTGCAAAAAGACAGCGAATTATCGAGGACCCTAACAATGAGATGGCGTTCGATAACTTTCAATTTCAACGATGGGCCTTCTCAGACGCATAGGTGCAACATTGCGGTCGAGTCACTAATGCATTGTTTGTGGATGACAACAATCTTGCTGTTGCCAAAATGGGTCATTACCAGGGGTGGTAGTAGTTCGCAGGCCCACCCTCTCAACAGTTGCTCATCATTGTTGGCGATGAACTCAGCTGCTTCACACCTTCAAATCCTACGAATTTTATGTAGCTCACTGCATAAATGCCAGCCGGGAATAATATCTTCTTCACAAACGGGATTTCGTATTGGTGTAAATATGCATATAGGGTTTGCAAGACAGTACCTACCAGAATAGCTACGTTACACGGCTTAATTATCCAGACAACGCAATTTCATAATGAAAAATGAGCTGACGTCTGAGTGCGAGCAAAAACGGATGCTACTATTTAACTCGATTACGAAGAATTCTTTGCCAGTGCTCTAGCTCAGCCTTAGTTTAAATAAGTTTTTACATTTTACAGTAATAACATCTGTGATCTAATTTATAGAATTGCTATGTAAGTATGTACTGATCATATCTTAACAATCCATTTGTTTTCACGACATTGTTCTTCAACTAATTCTTTTGACATATTTGTAAATCTAACTCACATTTTATCCACTTTCTTGGGTTGTAGGAATATTGCTGACTACTGTTTCCTCGTCCTACCACTTCAGATATTTGAATGGCGGTAAGACCAACCTGCCAACCAAAATGGCTATATATCATTGCAATAAAAAAACAATGGGTTTCAACCAAATGGACCAAGGGATTTTATTCCTCCCGCGTAACTTTTTCAGAACAGAACCAGTGGAACAATGTATCACGATCGTGCAAGGGGAAACATCAATCACCTATCCACATTTACAGCCATGCGGCGCTTCCTGTCGCTATTCCTGCCCTCGAAATGGTCGGATTTCACAACCTGATCCCCCATCCCGTGTGGATAACAAATAATGGACATTCCGGTTTGTTTCCTTTATCAATAAACTCGTACATTCAATTTAATTTTTCATGGAATAAAATTTAAGTTGAACTGAAAGTATGATTTTGTTTTTCTCAAGTGGAAATCAAATCTGGGAAGAAATACGCCAAAGTATTCGGCGCTCTACTCAGAGGTGAGTACGAAGTTGAAGGTATTCACTTTCACTGGGGCAAGAACAACGATCGAGGAAGCGAGCACGTCATCAACGACATGAGGTAAGAATCCTGCAGCACTTCATGTAGTATATCCTCACAGAAAAAAAAATTTGAAAACACGATTTGGAACGTGGGGAACTTTATTTCTCTTAATTACCCCTTCGGGAACCTTTTTTCTATATCAAAAACTGCGAAGTAAAAAATGTTTATTACTTTTGAAGGCGTCTTCAATAATGCTGCGTCACCCATCAACCCCTAATTTCCTTCTTTTTTCAAACCACCTCCTTCTCTTAACATTATGCACCTTTTGTTTAGGTAACCCATGCCAAGAAACATTTTTTCTGAGTAATTCTTCAACATTCTTTGGCAATTTTACTCATATATGTTTATATTTTTGCTCAAATTGTATACCTTATCAGACCTTTTTTACAGCGGCAGAGTAGCATTACTACCTTTGTATTGCAAATGTAGTTCCAATAACCTCCTTTAAGCCCAACCTATTCCCATGTGTGCAGGCATTCCGTCAATGTATGAAATTTCATGTGAGTTAGGGTCCATTTCTTCAAGTTCTGTATGAGAGGTGCAACAAATATGCGAATTGCTCCATCCTAACGCAAACAACACAAATTGAAGATTTTGTTAATAATAAACTCGAAAATAATAATTATTACCTGTTGTAAGCAATTATTACTTATTAAGAAAAAATATTCTCTTGGTTACTTTTGAAGTGCCCAAACAAATGCATAAATTGCAGTTTTGGCGCTGGAAAAGGGGAGTAATCGAGGGCGAAAAAATGTTGTGCTCTCATTCACTCAAAATATTGAGTTTCATTTTTTGTCTTGAGATGATTTCGGGCCTCTAATTACTAAACGACTACTTACAGTCTTGCGTGAGAGAAGCCGATTTGATAAGAAATGAAAATAAAATCAAGGAAATCATTTTAACTAGAACTAAACTAACTAAATCAAACCAATTCAAAATTTGATGTATTACCAAATTATTATACATTATTATGTATGTAAAACTCATGAGCGTTTGTTTTCTTTCTCAGATTACAATGGAAATGCATGTGGTGGCAAGGAGCACACGCTACATGAACATGACCGAAGCTTACAACCACACTGACGGCTTAGCTGTCATGGCATTCTTCTTTGACGTAAGTATTGGTTGCCACATTGCTAAACTTGATCATGTATAAAATAGGCATTTACTAAATCGCCAGAAGTTACCAATTCACACCTAAGCGAAGACCATACCAATCGTTGGTTCAGATTATAAGGCCCTTTCCTCAAAACCAAATAAATCTCACCGAGAATAACTTATTGTTGCAATAAGAGAGGATTCGTTTGTAGTCAACAAGGCTCCGAAGGGTGAGAACATGGCAAGAGGACTCTGGCCACAGAAAAACCATATAGGTTATACCTACTTGGCTCTGGCAATTCTCTACTAGCCTTCAAGGCCATCGTCCCAGAGTGGGTAGAAGATGGCTATGAACAAAATAAGTGAAAAATTGTAATCAACCGTTAGGTCAAGAATGAGTAGGTAGACTAATCAAGATTTTGTGATTCCTCTGAACTTGAATTTGAAAAAAAAAACCAGTCAGATCCACTATACCTTTCCTCTTTTTTCAAGTTCGAGAGGAACCTGTTTATGATAATTTTTTGCCCATTTGAACTGCAGGTAAGAGAAAAAGAAAATCCGTCTTTGAGACCCGTCATTCGAGAAATGAAGCTGATCCGACCGGAAGGGAGCCGTATCGCCATGACGCACTCCTTAACGTTGGCATCACTTTTGCCTTCAGACATGGACGTCTTCTACACCTACAGGGGCTCTTTGACGACACCTCCTTGTTCGGAGGCCGTCACTTGGATGCTATTCCCGGAACCCATGAGAATCTCCTACAGCCAGGTATAGCATAATCGATTTCGCCCAAGATCTCACGGTTGTATAATGAAACTTCATATAGCTTGAAGTATGGTATTCTTCTCCTCCCTGATTCGAACCGTTGCTTTCAGGTTCAACGATTTAGAGAACTACAATCTGAAAACCACGAACTCGCGGACAACTGGCGTAACCTTCAGGAAGTTGGTCGGAGGAAAGTATTCGTTCGTCGCACTCCTCAGGAGATTGAGGAAGGGACAGATGGTTTCCTCAACTACCAGTCTCCCGACTTCTGGGATTAGGATCAACTTCCAGATGTTTAGACGACGTTTGAATCTTTAAAGAGAAAAACAGAATACGTTGGCTGCCTACAGCGGGGAACAATCCCTTTATTAGCTACGACAAGAACGTGATAACGAATTGTCGTATTTACAGTACGCCATCGAAAAAGGGAACCCTAAATTCTCATAGACGATGTATGGCATACGAGGATGCGTACACAAAAGACTACATGATTTAGAAAAGTTGTGCAATCGAGCCCCTTCCATTCAATAGAGAAGAATAGAATAGTGCTATTAAAATGTTTACCCCAGAGAACAGTGTACATATGTACTTTCGCATTGTACATCACAAAGCAGAAGAAGCGTTTCCCGTGGCATCCAATCCAACTATCTTGTACTCGTATAATATTACCTAAGTACCTGCTTCTTTCCTTTGCAAGGTAACATCAACAATCAAGGATCAAATTGGTAATATAGGTAACTTCACATGAAATTAACCGAACAGAAGAACCAAACATAATGCGGAACTTAACACGAAAGAGCAGAAGAATTATTGCGTAAGTCATCGTTAAAAATGTGATGAGGTTTACCTACAGTAAACATCTAGTTTGTTTTCTTCGCCTGAATCCGATTAATTTTAAATATATTGTAATATAATAGGTAAATCATGTATTTTTTTCCAAACTTCTCTGAACTATGAAGTAGAAATAATATGGACAACAGTATTACCTTGATGATATTTTTTGACACTTATGTTTTGTTTCTAATCAGCCCCTATATTATACTGAAACAAGTACTAAAACAAATTCAAGAGTGAAATGCGGAAGCTAGGCGATCATAAACCAAAGTTATGAGAGATTGCCTTCTCCCAATTGGGATGTAATCAATAAATAAAAGGTGAGTGTGTCGAGAGTGGTTCTCGCTGATAAAATAATCGGTAAGAAAATGTAATTGTATTTTTTTATCGAAGTCATAAAACGTATTGTCGCAACGTACTTTTATTAATAAAAATATAACATTCAGTCAGTAGGTACGATTCTCAACTGTCGCAAAAATATAACCGATCACTTATATAAATCAATATTTATGCTTCAATATTACAGAGTTTACCGAATCAAAAACTGAGATAACCGATGTATATCACAATGTCGAGATATGCCCATCATAGCTATAATTCAAACTGTTGAACAAAGACGAAGGGCAGCATGGAGGGTTGTTATTGAGGGCACTCAGTTGTCCTCAACTACACTATAAAGCCGGACACACTGTGAGATACTCGGTTGTCTGGTGGTGGCCTATGACAGCAATGCGAGGTAACGAGTCCAACTAAAGAGCCGACGATGACCAGAATTGAAATCCCACTCACTGCACCGCCCAATGTGTCGAAAATGGCCCAATTTTGAACGTCCGCGCAGTACACGATGCCTCCGAGGCAGGCAGCATTGAGAAAACTGAACACTCCCAGCAGTAAGTACCCTGAAACGAAAAGCAGTTCAGGTAACGTTCAGGTTTCAGTACCTGCATCAAATCTTCAACAAGCTTCTCTTTACTATAGCGCAATCTCCACAGGAGATCATGGAGCTCGTGGTGTGTAACAGTAAAAAGTTGGCTCTCTGATAATGTTCAACTACTACCAACCTGTCATGTAGTTTCGGTGAGGAAGCCACTTCCATTTGTTGGTCCTAAAGCTGAAGAGGCCTATCAAAAGCGACAAGAAGCCTGCGACTGCTCCAAAGTTGAGGAAATACCGTCGACCAGACTAGAGCAAGAAAACAAGAAAAGAAGCAACCATTTTATTTGTGAAATGGCAAGATGCAAGTAAAAAATTAAATCTTGATATGTTAGATGCCTCAGCATTTACCACATGCGTTTGGAAATTTTTACGTATTGCTTACAATGGCCAGTATGTAGAAGCAAAGGATGCAGGCGGCTGCGCCAGTTGCCAGGAGGATGAAACCGACACAGCAAAGAAGTTCAGTAGGCAGGTGGATTATGGGAAGAGTTGCCCAACTGGCTTTGGAGAATGTCGATGGGGATTTGAGGACCGGCGATGGGTGTTGTTCTCGAGGTGGCGTCAGTAAAGGAGCTATACTACTCCTCATGTTTGGCGTAATTATCTGTAACATTTACTAGTATTAAATTCGCCCCAAATGGGTGCCAAAATTCCATAACCGCAACCTTGCCACAACATAAAGGGCGACGGAATACAATTTCACAACATGCAGAACTCACAGCAGTATTTGGTTTTCTGTTAGGAGTCCGGTTCGGTGAAGAGTCTGCAAAGTCTGCGTCGAAAAAGTGGTTGAAAGACTGGAGTTTCGCGGGAGAGTAGTATTTGAGGCTGGGCATACTTCTGCCAAGATTCGCCGAGGTTGATCTGTGCAAATCACCCTCGACTGCCTGGCGAGGAGGCACCACCACCGTCCTCTCGGGCGAGCGGATGATTGGTTTCTTTGGTGATGATATGATCGTCGACTTGGACCTGGAACATGTGTTTTCTGTGAGGAGGTGGTTTCTGAGAGGCAACAGGAAGGAAAAATTATTCAGGTAACAGCGTCAGTAGTCACGGGGTAGACGTTCCTCCACACAAATGAAATATTTATGGCACTTCCGTTCAGTTAGGTGTGCTGAGCATCCCACTTTACCACCATTGATGACACGTCATACCAACCTGTGAAGATGCGTCTGACTGGACATTTGTCGCTCGATATTGGCGAGCATGGGCGCCAAAATGATGGAATCTCGTTTGGATATTTTGGTTGGTGTACATTGCGTAGGGGTTCGCTGGTTCGGCGAACTAGGTCTGTCTGGGCTTCCGCGGAGTGCTCAAAGGTGTCACGTTCTGTCTGATCTCCGAGTGAGCTCGACTGATGGTGGCGCTTCCCAGGGGTGATTCCCTAATGGGGAACGAAATACCCATTCTGTCCTCAGGATTGTCCACATATTCTTCATTCGCTATCTGCAGAAAGAGAAACAATGTAGTTGAATTAATTCTGCAAGGATGATGTAGTTTGGTTGCGCAGCACAGTCATTAATCGAAAGAAGGTCGATGCATTAACATTTTATTATACGTTGAATTGTAGATGGTATTTCACGGGCGAGGACATAACGATCCCTCGTAGGTACCTGAATTCGAGGCTTGACGATACATCAACTGAGGAGACACAGGGGTACATGCAGAAGGGTTACAAAAAGGTACCCAGGGCGTGTGAACCAGGTCTCAATTGAACTCAAGACCCGTGTCTCGGAAGTCAATTTTTTTTTTTTCCGGAATTGTTTTCCTAATAAGCGTCCGCACACCTGTTGGGTCGGGTCAAATTATCGAGCGCGACCGGCACTAATCTACACAAACCGTGGGACGGAAAAAGTTCCGCGCTTGAGGACCCACGGTGTATTTTGTAATATCCACGATGACGAGTTTATTTTTGTCAATTAATCGAAGTTTTTCCCGTGGCTGTGCTTTCAAGAATGACAAAATTATAATTATATGAATATATTGATATTATTCGCGGCCTGTTCAAATACGAAAACAATTTAGAAGCCGTTCGCATCTTCTCCAATAAAACGGGATGATTTAGCTTGAAATGATTTTTAAGGCCCCTGAGCCTCGTAAAATGAATTATGAGCTTTACAAATCATATTTGTTAGTCTGTAATTCCTTTATGAAAATACTCTCTTATACTCATTTGGAAAGAAAATGCATCAAAAAAGAAGCAGCAATCACTTTCAAACAGTTAGATCGGTACCCATTGAGTAAAAGAAACTCATAAACCATTTTGGCCTCTATAATTTGAATTTTCCTGTGCTGACATGAAATTTCACTCAATCTTGTACTTGGGTTCTCAGATGCAGTATCATGCAAGTGCATCAAGCAATAGAATATACCCTCTATTCCAAAAAATTGCGGTTGCTCTGGAAAGTAAGAACCTAACTTTTCCTTGAAATAGAAATAGTTCATTTCTAAAAAAATTTAGAAAAATTCTGCGACCATTGTTTAGCAATTTGTTTCTGCCCCTGTAGGTCCACCATGATTTTAGAGTTATCACTATCATTGGTTTCAAAAAAGCCCGCAGCAGTGCTTTGGTCAGTATTTCACCTGGAGTGACTTATCTTCGTTGCTTCTTGTTTACTTAGGTTGTTTCACAACAATAACAAAACCAAAAGGAGGAAACACCGTTCAGTAGTCTACCCAATTGTTGGTCCTGGAAGACAAGGACCGCTGTTGTAGTTTTTGTATCTCAAATGTAACCGCCATTTCACTCCATCACACAGGATGTGACGTCACCGTTCAGCGGGTTAGCTTCTTTGAATTGGAAAACAAAAATTAACCAATTTCAGACCCTATCGGCTGGGCTAACCTGCGCCCTGATCAAAACTAGCAGGGTAGCAAATACATAAATGTGGTGGGGGCTGGATGGCTATGAAAGAACCTGATTTGAGGTGGGTTGTATGTAACCCTGAGTAAAGACTCAGACTCAGACTAGGGCATTGTAGCAGCAGGATGGGAGTAAGATCACAGGAACATTCTTCATGAAATCACCTCTGTTTACTTGTATCCAATTGAACAGGCTGACGAGTACAAACGGTTTCAGTCTAAAGTAAACCAGGAAATTTGAGACACGTGTGAAAGTAGAAAAATTGTAGTTAAAAACAACTAATTGGCTCTCATCAAATACGAAAAAATATGTATGTTGGCGGGCAAGACCGTGGGAACCCTAATATCAATCGGAATAAATATTGTCAGGCTGAAAATAGTCCTTTTGCGTAAAAAGCATAAAATCAAAAGCACGTTTGGATCATCTGTGACTGATTAAATCCTTGTTATAAGGTCTAATCACTTCTTAAACGGAGTTTTGTTCGTTGGTGGGAATGGTCCTATATGTGGACATCATGAGACTGTCTCCTGAGGCAACACTCACACCTTGTCCCATAAATATCAACAGGACAAATTCAAATTATTCTGGGTATTAAGGAATCGATTATTATTATCGAGCGATAATCGATACTACGTATGGAAGTTGTAGCTAGCTACGTTTGTTTAGTTGGTATTTTTTCAATTGGTTATACCTTGAATAATTTACCTATGTTTTCATGCAAAAGGTCAACCTCTCCGAATCGGCTCAAATTTTTTTTCTGGACGTTTCATGGGGTCTAGATCAAAAAAATTCAATGTCCTGCCGTCCGCCGTCCATTGTCCGCGCCGTTTTCGGCAGTAGAAAATTTTCTAAAAATCTGAAATTTGGGTCAGGGGTCAGTTCCCGGCCTAGGACGATTTTTGTTTAGCGACTGACGACGTTTTGTATTTGCCTAGAATGAAGTGTTGTTTACCTGGTGCTCACAATGGCTACAGACTAATAGACCAAGTTATTAATCTCTTGTCAAGAGGTTCCTAACAATTGGTTTAAAATACGAGCACTTCAGATCCACCCCAACAGGTTTTCTTTCCGCTTCCTGTGCACGTGCGTTATTGAAACTACCGTTTCAGAACACCTGACCTGAGGAAGGAGTCAAGCCACATCCTTTGATAGCGTGGATAATCAAGAATGGAGCTCATTCAAACTACGCCAACGTCACATCGACGTATTCATGGAAAAATAAGACATTTTTCAATCCAAGAAGCACAATTTGAGTATTAGAATGAGTCCTGAACCGATTAAGCACGCCAAAAGAAGAAAATTTTAAAAATTGGTGCTTGCTCTTTTCTTTATCTTGTTTCCTCTTTTGATCTTAAAGTAGGTTCATACTCAAGGGAACTCAAAGTTAACTTTTCTTGCACGAACGAGGGCTACCTAGAATAATAACGCATTGAGGAAATTTTGCAGAGTTTTCCTTACACTGTCGTTTCCCCGTTGAAGAGTTGTTGGGGAGCTTTTCAATTCAGAAAGTGCATGGATCTTGAAAATTACAATGTACCAAAAAACCACTAAAAATTACAATGTACGCGTAACAGTATCATTTTTCATAACTTTTTTAACCTTTTTGGTGAGCACTGTGTTTTATTACTGGGAGATGCCACCCCACATCTTCAAAAGCTAAAAAAATTAAATGCTGTTTTCGTGCGATTTGTATTTTTCAATATTGGGTACTTGAGAATTAAGGGATGGAGAAAACTGAGAAACAACGAATAATATCAAATACATTTTTTTATTTCACCCCAAAAAAAACTCACGAACCAAAGTCAAAGAAAGTCTATGTTCGTCTCTTGAAATATTATTTATTTATTTGTTTTTTTAAATCAGTTATGCTGGAAATATCTTTTTCCAAACTACACTTTAAAAATAAGAACGAGCAAAAAGAATTTAAACAAAAATACTGATCGGGGGCATTGGCACTATGAGGTTTTACAACATTTACATGAGCTATGATCGTTGCAGAATGCTTTTTCACACTGAATGCACAGAAGTTTTGTTTTCCTGTACATTTTCCTCTGTCACAGAAGGCACAGACAATGTGGGTACGTTCCCATTACCAGAATGTGGTCGCTAAACATTCATTCACAGGGGTTGGTTATTATCGGACCGGGAGCATGGAGACACATTTTAATCGATTCAGCGTTCAAAAATTAGTGGAAAAAGATACACCACACGCCTGAATCGCCGAAAATATCGAACAAGGGGGAAATAGGAATAACAGCCGGTCTGGGGTGTCCCGAACCCATTTCAATCGATTCAGGATCCAAATTTTAATGGAAAATGATACCCCACAGGCCTAGGAACGGAAAATCTCAAAACCCATATTCGAAATGGGTGGTTAGATTCCCATTTTTACCCATAACCTCTTCTGGTGGGCGTCAATCGTTCTGGGACCCATTTCATTGGATTCAGCGACTAAAATTTAGTGGAAAATGATACCCCACACCCCTAAGAACGAAAAATCTCAAAACCCACTTTCGAAATTGGTAGGCTGGTACCTATTTTGACCCATACTCACTCCCAGTGAGGGGTTAAAACACATCTCAGTAGATTCTGCGTCCAAAATTTAGAGGAAAATGATACCCCACACGCCTAGGTACCCAAAAATTTCGAAAATTTGGTTGTGTTGTTGTCAGAAATGTGAAGTCTAAGTTAGCAACACGATTGCAAAATACTTGTATATTCTTGCTTGTTAAAAACAACGTTTAGTTAACAACATAATTACTAACTATGAGTAGGTTCTAGGTATAAATGAAATATTGTTCTCAGATTGGTCACAAAATGGACGCCCTCTGATCTCCTTGCCCGGCCTTGCAAAAGGTTTAATAAATTCCATCTCCAATTTAAAAAATAAATAAATAAATAAAAGTCATTTACATCGCTCCTTCAATCGCATTTCCATGAAATTTCATCCAATGTCCAAGCGATCTTGAACTTTGGTCTCATCTTCCCAATCACTCGATTCCCCAGCCACTTTTCCTCCTCCAACTGTTCCAGAATATTCCGTTAATCATCGTAAACAAGTATGAAAATTTCTCTTTACTAGCCTTCACATAAGTCTCAAATAACAAGAAACACTAGAAAATCGACAAAAACACGAACCGAGGAAACTCTTGGAAACTCCTCATTAAGTGGGGCAGATTCCACCTCAGTATCCTGTCACTAGTTCTCGGTCATGGGATGGATTCTAGAAACGACAGACAGGTCCTGGTAAAATCGGCGAATATACGTGGTCGGTAGGGGGAGTGGGAAGTTCCTAGTATTGAAAGAAAGCTCAAATCAACAGTGGTTGAGATGGAATCCAACCCCCAGAGTGGAAAAAGGAGGCAAGCACTGTGTCAATACGATCAGTTTTCGGCGAAACTCCTACTGAAAGACCTGGTATTGGGAACCTACCCCCATGGAAGAACAAGTCAGGCCGCTCCCTTCAGTGAGAGTGCAAATAATCTAGGTACTACTAAGTTACCATGTGGTCCGAATAAAATCACTCGCAAACCCATTTCAATAAAACGCTGCAAATTCTATAATGGTTGTTCTTCGGACCAGGAGGATGATGACTCATTCCAATCGGTTCAGCGTCCAAATTTTAGTGGAAAACGATGTCCCACACGTCTACATCGTCAAAATTATAGAAAATAGGGAAAACACGGGGTGTGGCGTGTCCAAGACCCATTCCAATCGATTCGGGATCCAAAGTTTAGTTGAAAATGATACGCCCAGATCGCCGAAATCTCAAAAATCCATTTTTCAAACAACACATTTTGAACCCTCTTCCCTCAAATTTGGTTCGATCGGACTAAAGCCAAAAACAGGTCCCTGACCAAAATGTCAGACTTTTAGACAATTTTCTACTACCAAAAACGGTGCGGACGACGGACGGACATTAGCTTATTTTGAAACGCCCAAAAAACTTTTTCAACAAAAACATAAGTTGATTATCCAAGAAATAACCAACCAAAACGAAGGAATATGGTAAGAGTATATTTCCACAAGGATAAAGAACAATTGTTAAATCAATTTCGACGGTTAGGTCATCAGTAACTAATATGAAGTTCATAATTCTTATTATTATTATTGAGGAAATACTCTCTCATAATAATTACACCTTCGTTTTATTGTCATCTGGTCAGTGAAAACCAGTCAGTCAGGAGCATTGATTAATGGCACAAAATTGAGAAGTGCGTAGTTAGGAGTGGGGAATGATAGTATAAGTGGCGAGGCCATAAAGGAGAGATGTGGACCTACCTCAATCTCCTCGTATCTCTTCTGAATGGTGTCGACGCTCCCCCGTAATCGGTGACTTGCCCGCGCCGGACTCAACTCGTCGACACCGACGACGTCGTAACGATGACGACCCGGGGTCGGCGCCTCGTGCAAAGAACCGTAGCGATCCCGGTGAAATCCCACCGCCACCGATCGTCGGTCAACTCGCAGCGGCATCGCGGCGATAGATCGGCGGCATTTTGGCTCCACTCGAACGAATTGGGGCGGCGGGAGTCGCTCGAGGATGTCGACGTATTCGTCTTCGAAGACGAGGCCGAGGCCGTTATCGTCGACGAACGTCTCGTTGTCGGCGTGGAAAGCGCCCAGTTCGAGCCGCGAATTGAGCGAGTCCCGCGTATCGAAACTCTCTTGCCGCGTCACGAAAGCCGCGTTATTGTAGCACCTTTTTGCTGACATTATTTTTAACAAATTAAAAACAATTACAAAATGGTCCTTATCGTTTTCTTGAAATCGTCAACTTTAGGGAGGGGAAATGTAATTCACTCCAGAAAAGCACGAACTTCCACTAGAGCACTCTTGTGTCACACATGAAATTTTGTTTTAGAATTCCCCCTTCAACGAATTATTAGCCACTCCCAGGGCGAGTCACATCGAGACGACCCCACGGCGGGTCGCGTAAGGTGTTCAATGAAAACTAGTCACCGGGAGAAGACGTTCCTTTTAACTCGTATCGCAGGGTCGGTTGTTTAAAATCGACTGGCGACGGTTTAAAAGGAGCCCGTTGGCTTTTGACGAGGGGTGGGGACCGAAGGGCGATAGGGGAAACGTTCTTCCGTTGAAAAAGGTAAGCAACGACGGATGCCACGCGCCACCGGCTTCAGAAATTTCCTCCAAACGACCGTTCTTTCTTGGAACGTTCCTAAACAGCGTAGAATTGGTCACTGTTTCCCCTCAATTTATTTTTATTTTTCAAACTTGGCTTTTTTTTCTGTTCCAAGATTTATTTGGTACCTATTTTAGGATAGCCTCCTCATGTGGCCTAACTGGAATAACTCCTTCCTTAATTCCTTTCATGCAAAAAGTCAACCTCATTGATTGGCCCCAAAAAAAATTTTCTGGGCGTTTCAAAGTTTCTAGATTGAAATAAGCAAATATCCATCCGCCATCAGCCGTCCACGCCGTTTTTTTTTTTTTTGGTAGAAGACAATTTTACAAAAATCTGAAATTTTCGTCACCTAACCGTTACCGGCTTTAGTTGGCCCTCGAAAATTTTCAGCCCGTACCAAATTGGGAGGGGGGAGGAGGGTCAAAAAGTGTATTTGAAAAATCGATTTTCGAGTTTTTGGCGACCTTGGCGAGTGGGGTATCATTTTCCACTAAATTTCGCCGGCTGAATCGATTAGAATGAGTCAGGGACACTCCACACTCACTGTTTTTCCCCCATTTTCTCTATGCTCCTGGTCCGAGGAATAATTAACCCCTGTAAATAATAATTGCAGTTTTTTTAATGTGTTTTTTCTTTTTTCTATCTGACCTCATCAAAACGACCATAACTCCAATAATTTCTCCCTCGATATGCTTAAAACTGAGTACACCGGAAGACAAGCGTCAAATTTTCCCTCTGATGGATTCCCTTAGCGCCACCAATACATGAAAACTGGAATTCACCAAAACCGCCCAAGGTTAGGAAGTCAATGAAAACGCAAACCCTCGTCAACTTTCAACCGGATAAAAAGAAATTTTTCCCAGAAATTTGCCGCGTTCGTTCGTGAGGAAATTCCCTCAAAACAGTTAAATTCTTTGATTGTGCGATATAACGATTATCCGCTCGTTAATCACCGAATGTGTTGATGATAAGTTCACGAACTTTCAGAACAAAGGTTTGGGGGGTGGTAATTAGAACGATTGGTTTTCAGTCGTCGCATTGCATGGTTGGTTGAGCCGTAGCATGAATCCGAGCATTTTGAAGAAACCAGAGAGCGCTAGCAACCTTCATAGCGGCTATCAGCTGTCGCGAGTCAAGTTATCTCCAAATATACGTTACTCCCGGTTTCAATATGCACCCCTCCTCCCGCCATTCCACACCGCATCGCGATCATCCCTTGTGTTCCTACGATGACTCCCCTCCTATTCAACAGCACGCGCCCCGAAGCTCGTAACGGTCGTTTCTCCGCCGCAGCTGTCGTACTCCACGAAGGCTGACGTCCTCCCCGTAACCGACCGCCCGCCGAACAGGTGGCGCTCGCGTTTCTTCTACTCGGTGAGGTGAGCAGGCGTTGATTTCGGTCAGCAGAAAGGCGAACTTCTCGGCGGGGAAACTGTCGTACTGCTCCACCGGCTGACGATGCTCATACAGATAAATTTGGTGAAGATACCAAGTATGGCTGGTGGGGTTCCAGTTCCTCCCGCTGAAGGCAGAGGCGGCAATCGTGGGAGCATGCGGACGCCATTGAGGGCTGAGGCTCTCTCAGGACCTCGACAGTAATTCGGATTAAATTCAGTCAAATAATCATTCAATTTTCCCTTCTCGAAGGAAACACTTTTGAACAGATTTTAGAAATTAAACATTAAACAGAAATTTACCAGTCGTCAAATGGACATCAGGTGCACCTCAACAAAGTAATAATTCTTGAGAATCTTGGCTTTGATTATTTTATGTTCTGCTCCCAACTTTTTACCTACAAACTGACGCCTTGGCTTAGGTTTATTATTCCTCAATCAACCTGTTTTCATGCCCGAGTCAATCTGTCCGATAGGCCCCAAAATTTGACACCAAACCCATTCCAATCGATTCAGTGTACAACATTTAGGGGAAATTGATACCTCACACACCTAGGTACCGAAAAATCTCGGAAACCAATCATCAAAATAGGTAGGTAGGACCATTTTGACCTATATTTACCCCTAGTGGGCACCAAAAGTTTGTCGTAAACGATACCTTCTCCACAAGCCTAGTTCCAAAAAAATCCTGAAAATCGAATTTCAAAAAACCCGGTTATTAATTAATAATTAAATCGGGATGAAAAGTTTTGAGGACCATCTGGAGCCGGATATAGGTTCCTGACCATTTTTTTTATTATTTAGACAACTTTTTACCTAACCGTACTTTACCTTGACGACTCCAATTCTACTGAGAGTGTTTAGAATAATTAATAAATGGGTCATCGTAAGGGAAATGTGAAAGCGCGCTCTATGGAGGTACTCTCACCAACAAACTGGAGATGAAGTCTGTTCATACGAGATACTGTTTGCTAAACTAATTTGAGAAAAACATAGCGTTTCCCAGCGAGGAACATACCCCTGGATTTTGAGAGCCTCATAGGGTATTCTGTGGCTACCTCTTGCGCTCGACTTTCCTTTGATTCTCCGTCAACTTGATTAAAGTAATTACTCATTAACTAATGAACACCACAAATTAATTACAACACCGATTAAAATTAAGATCATCAAAGTGATTTAAATTAACCCACATACTGAACATTTTTGTGACCTTTTATGTTGGGCTCATGTTCCGGGTGACGATGCTGGGAACCCAGGTTCCTCCAGGAACATGAACATAAAGTAATACACACGCTCTTTGGTCGCCGGTGGATGATGTAACCATGCCAGAGGTCTACCTCTCCTATTGGCCCAAAAATTTGACAGGCAGGCTTCATGATGTCTAAATCAAATCTGGGAGTGAAAAAAAAAACAGATTATCATAAGAAAGATTTATTTAGTGAACAACTATGTATCAAAACCTAAAGTATCAATTCATTCTGAAAACAGTATACAATATCTGGATGAGTTTAATTGGAACGTCAATAAGTTAAACAAGTCCTCAAAATGAATTCTAGTCATTCCAAACACCTTTCTGGGCAGCTCTGTCATTACACAGATCACAAACATACTTTAGGGGGTAATTCTAATGTGTGTTCTCAAGTGCTTTTCCAGGGTCTCTATGCAAGCAGCTGTGTAGTCACACTGATCACAAGCATATGGTCTGGCGCCTGTGTGAGTACTCAAGTGAACTTTTAGGCTTCCTGCCCGGGCAGCTCTGTACTCACACTGATCACAAGCGTATGGTCTGGCGCCTGAGTGAGTTATTAAGTGGCGTTTTAGGCTTCCTGCCCGTGCAGTTCTATACTCACACTGATCACAAGCATATGGTCTGGCGCCTGTGTGAGTGCTCAAGTGAATTTTTAGGTTAGCTGCCCGGGCAGCTCTGTACTCACACTGATCACAAGCGTATGGTCTGGCGCCTGAGTGAGTAATCATGTGTTTTTTTAGGCGATCTGCCCTTGCAGCTCTATAGTCGCACTGATCACAAGCGCATGGTCTGGCTCCTGTGTGAGTACTCAAGTGATTTTTTAGGCTATCTGCCCGGGCAGCTCTGTACTCACACTGATCACAAGCGTATGGTCTGGCGCCTGAGTGAGTTATTAAGTGGCGTTTTAGGCTTCCTGCCCGTGCAGTTCTATACTCACACTGATCACAAGCATATGGTCTGGCGCCTGTGTGAGTAATCATGTGTTTTTTTAGGCGATCTGCCCTTGCAGCTCTATAGTCGCACTGATCACAAGCGCATGGTCTGGCGCCTGTGTGAGTACTCAAGTGATTTTTTAGGCTATCTGCCCGGGCAGCTCTGTACTCACACTGATCACAAGCGTATGGTCTGGCGCCTGAGTGAGTAATCATGTGTTTTTTTAGGCTATCTGCCCTTGCAGCTCTATAGTCACACTGATCACAAGCATACGGTTTTACTCTAGTGGAAATTTCCCGGCAGTTCCTGCTTCTCCTTCCCTCCACACTAGCAGAGAGGTCCATCTGAACGTTGGTCTTGGTTTGCAGAACTCCAGTCTAAACATGAGCAGGATACAACCTTATATTCCAAATTGCTCAACAAGGAACATGCCATAAATGAATTACACTTCTGAACAAAGGAAACATTACCTTCAAAAATTCAGGTTCTAAGGAGAATCCGTTGAAGATTAGTCATCAGGGTGTCTTCGCCAGGGAGGTTGGGGCTCAACTGAGCTCAAGGGGCCTTCCACAGGTGCGAACTGTTGAGGGAGGACCGTTATGAGAGGTTGACCTGGTCGAGGGGTGGGGGAAAGGTCCTTTCCCCATTTCTTCATGCCTTGCTCGTGTCGCCCCATAAGAAAAGAGAAAGGCCATTTCCTTTCTTCCTTGTGTCGCCCACTCAGCATTGGAATGCGTTAATAAATAGTCATGGCACCCATGGATTATCTCTCATGATGTCTAGATCAGATCACAAAGATTGATTATTTCTTGGATCAAGAACATGCAGAAAATGAGGGAAAACTGTGAGTGTAGAGTGCCCCAGACTCATTCCAATCGATTCAGCGTCATAAAATTTAGTGGAAAATGGTAGGTACCTCGCACGCCTAAATCACCAATAATCTAGAAGACCCATTTTTCGAATAACAATTTTCGACCCGAAAAGTTTTGAGGACCAACTTAAGCTATAAGCAGGTCCCTGACCAGAATTTCAGATTTTAGAAAATGTTTTACTATTAAAAACGGCATGGATGGCGAAAACACACAGTGCCTTTTGGTTGTTTTTCTTGCTCGAGGTGACGGAGGATCGACCGTCTCTGATTGGACCCAATTTTTTTTTTTTTTTTTTACTTTTATGAAAAGAAAAAAAATTTCGAAATTCCCGATTTTTTGGAAGATACGTAAAAACCACTAGAGCACGTGAAGGAGCTTTCTATGACGTCATGGTATCGTCCTGAAAGTAGGCTCACCTCGGCGAAGTGCATCGCTGTGTTCGACATGCTACGGTGTGTGGTGCTGTTGTTGTGTTCGTACATTTGTTGTTCTCCATTGTTGATGGAAGAATGTCTTGTAGACCGTACATCATTCGGAATTTTGTGCTGCGTTGAGCGTTTGATTTTGGTGTGGTGACTTTAATTCTGCTATCTTCTCTAGAATTAAAGCTTCCAGAATAATATCGATCTTCATCAGTGTTTGTTTTTAATTTTCTTTCAATTTGAGTCGGACAGGGTTGTGCTGAGTTAACAGTCCATTGCGGAGAAGCAGACTGTTGTTTTAAGGTATTATTAGTTGTCAATTTCTTGCGATAAAGAATGTACTGCATTCCTAATGGTGACACACTACCCTATTTTCAGAGCAATGGCTGAACCTGACGCACCTCAAAATGCTAATATACCTCTCGAGTCGATAAAAGTTGTTGCAGAGAGCCTCGGTGTCAGCAATTTGACCGATGAAGCTGCCAAAATACTCGCTGATGACATTTCCTACAGACTCAAGCTAATCATTCAGGTGGGAAACATTCATTTATATGACTCGCTAAGTGACATGCCCGATTCCGAAGAAGTGTGTTAATTTTATATGTGTAAAGTGTTATGTGGCAAGAGAGTGCGCCTGCCAAGAATCAATGCCAATAGCGACCCTTGTAAATTACTTTCCTCTTCCATCACAAATCTCCCGAAATGAATGTGAGCCACTCATCGGCCGTAAGGCCAACCCCCCCTCCGTACTCTAGATGACCCTCATTCACACTAGTATAATAGTTCAACTTGATCCTCTTATACTTAGTATAGTACCGGAAGTCTCTGCAAGATAGGAAATCGAGTGATTGTAACGTTCAGAATCAAGTTACTCCTCACCTCACTCATGATTTTGAGTGAAGTGAATAAATATAACTATCAAGGCGCGTTGAGGCCCATGTTGCAGTTGGTAGCGATTACTCTATTCCTATTACTCTACCTAAACCACGTAACTAACCGTTTTCATGTTCTAGGATGGCGTTAAACTCATGCACCACAGTAAGCGCCAAAAGTTAACCTCTGATGATATCGACCACGCTTTGAAAGTGAAGAATATTGAGGTAATTTGGTCAATCTCCATGTTATGACTGTTATCATATTGTGGGGCCTGAGAGGTTATAGGACTGGAGAACAAAGATAAATTATTAACGACCTCATTAAATGGTAAATATGCACTGTTGGGGGCCCCTGTCATGGCGCCCTAATATATCGATATGTCCAGTCAAGCGAGATAATCGATTTTTTCAACAACCCTGAAATAACACTTACCTTTTCCACCCCACCAAACACCCATTTACCAGTCACTCTCTTCTCACGGTTGAATTTACGCTTCCCAAACTTGATCTCATCTGTCTCAACAATCACGCCAGGTCCACCTATACGCTCATTCATTACCACATACTTCTCTGATATAACTATGCCAATCACACTCTGTATGGGAAGACACTCATATCACGCATAATAAAAGAGTGTTCGACTCGGTTAATCAACAAATGAGTCAGTAGCAGGATATCAGGAATTTACATCCTGCTACGCTCGAAGTAAGATCCCGAACGAACACTCATTTCACTCAATGGGAAGGAGCAGCTTTCGTCCTGCAGACCCACTCAGACCTATCTTGCTTTGAAGGACATGGTCTGAGAGACATATTCTTCCCACATTCAGGACACACATACACTCTCGCAATCAATCCCAGATCCATACAAATCTCAATCACTCTTTCCGGTCGCTCATGCCTCAAACTCCCCAAAGAGAACAGATTATACACTTCCATTCCAACAAAAAGGGAACCCCGTCTAATTTGGAAGCAACGACACACAGAATTATACAAAACAATGAACTAGGTATAGTCTTCACAATGAACTAGACCTAGGCGCCTAATAAATGAAACCGTTTTTGTTTTCCCACTCTTTGGGACAATAGCCAATCGTAACGCATCATTACAAATAAATGCAACGGACATCGATACAGTGATCTCAAAGTCGAAATCGATATTTAGACGCTTTATTAAGCATGTTATCAAGGGGCCCCCGACAGTGCATTTCAACCCGTTAAATTTCTTGTTGCAGCCCCTTTATGGTTTCAAAGCCAGTGATCACATCCCGTTCCGCTACGCATCGGGCGGAGGCCGCGAGTTGTTCTTTACCGAAGAAAAGGAAATTGATTTGACCGAGCTCGTTTCTGGTCCACCCGTCAAACTACCTCTTGAAGTTCATTTACGAGGTTGGTGGTTAGTTCTTATAGTTAGATTAATTTGGTGATTCCGGCATCGTGGCGCTCTTCGTGATGGTCGGATTGGGGCAGCGTTTCATTGATGGAAACGCTCTAGGTCCTCCGAGCGCAAATCGAGTCGTCATTGACGCTCTATCAGGATATCCCTACATTAAGGCATTAATTACCAAACTGAGGAGACTCATGCCGTTGTGCCAAGAAATCAGATCGTTTGGCACTCTAAAACTGAGGTCGCTCCTAATATACGCTCTGCCAGTGTGGGGTGCGGCTTCCAAGGCGGGGTTAAAGGCTTTATCTGTCACCCAGAAGTCCCTAATTAAGATACTTCTTAAAAAACCGATTAGACACCCAACGGACTTATTGTTCGCTGATTTTGAAGTACTCGATATATACAAGCTAAGTAGAGAGGACCTCAGTTGTGTACGTATACAAACTACGTAGACAAAAAAATTTAGAGAATCGATGTGGGCACAAGAAGCGCTAGAAATAATCACACTAAAAACAAAGAAACTGAATTCATCGGCCGCGCAACGATTGCACTCATACAAAGGTGCTCTCTATTCCAACAATTTACCTACAAATGTACGTACTGGAGACGTCCCATTGATCTCCTTCAAAAATAGTATGAGGAAGCATTTCTTTAATTATTGGTGATTTGCAGTTTTTATTTTATTTATTGGTATTGTTGTAGTTTGTAGTAAAAATAGTTTTTACTATTAAGAATGTAAAGGCAACTCCTTCCCTCAGCACAAGCCTGGCTTAAAGAGAGGAGTAGCATTGATGTTATTTCTAGAAGTGGAACCTCTTGTACATTTTTCTTAACAAATAAATGCAGTTAAATAAAATGAACAAATGTATATGTCGTGTTTCGAAGATCCCTGGTTGGTAATGCTTCATTAATTTCCCCATCTTCCAAGTCAGGATCCTTCAAGGTGGGCGAAAGAAAAGCCATAGGGTTGGTCATTTTAAATGTTTACTTTTTAGGATATCACTACAGTTTGATACAGTTAACGATAACACGATTATTAATTAGTCATTTACTTCACCACCAATTGCCAGACACTCCCCCTAAGGACGTAAGATTGCTCAACGAGATCCAACTGTCATCACGTTGGGAACAAGACTGACTCACCCTTGTCGTAGGTTTGACAGAGGGCTGGTGTTGAATATGCTTTTGGGTTACAGTGAGCATCCAAAGACACCAAGGTGTTTGCCATTGATGGTGAATGAATTATTACACAATGAATTAATAGCTAGTGAATTAAAAGGTAATAACGTGGACCATTGTGACTGAGGGTGGATATATATGGTCAAATACCTACCGAATGTTCTCATTACTTTCAGCTCATTGGTTGTGTATCGACGGCGTGCAACCGACAATTCCAGAAAACCCACCTCCAGTCTCCAAAGACGTGCAGAAACTGGAATCGATTGATCCTATATCAAAATTGAATAAGACTTCCAAAGAAAAGAGTGACACTTCCGGCAAACCGACCATTGGGTTCGCTAGTTTTCTATTTTTCCCTCGTAGCGACTCCCAGAAAAACTATGACTGACTGAATCGTTCTCTTCCAACAGGAAATTCCACAAGCTGAGGAACGTTGAAACTGTACATGTCAAACAATTAGCTACTCATGAACTCTCAGTGGAACAACAACTGTATTACAAAGAGATCACAGAAGCGTGCGTTGGTGCGGACGAAGCAAGAAGAGCAGTAAGTGACGACCTCAGCATATCTCTTCAATCGGTATTGTTTTCCACGAATAAGTGAGACTGAATTCTCCCAATCTCTAGGAAGCTCTGCAGAGTTTAGCGTCCGACCCTGGTCTTCACGAAATGCTTCCGCGAATGTGCACTTTTATTGGGGAAGGCGTTAAGGTCAACGTCGTTCAACACAACTTGGCATTGTTGATTTATCTCATGAGAATGGTTAAGGCTCTGCTGGACAACCCATCGTTGTATTTGGAGAAATACGTAAGTGCATTATTTTGCCCAGTTTCTTGGAATATTTACTAAATAGGTATTTTTCTGGGCGTTTTAAAGTCAAATGTCCGTCCGCCGTACGCCTCCCATGTCGATTTCGGTAGTACAAAAATTTCTAAAAATCTGAGATTTCGGTCAGGAGTTCCCGGCTCTAGTTTGTCCTCGAAACTTTTCAGCCCGATCGGACCAAATTCGGGCAAGATGAAGACAAAACGTGTATTTTGAAAAATGGATTTTTGAGATTTTTGGCGTACCGGGTACCGGGGGAAAAAAACAACCAAAAGTGGGGATGTCAAATATCATCTAAGTGGAGTAAATTTAATTTTGGAGTTAAAAACGCAGTAGCAGATACAAAAACGAAGTATATTAGGAGAATAATAATGAAATTACAGGGTATGGTAATAGACAGCTTTTTAAAGTAATTGCTGATGCCAAAAAGTTCCTTGAAAAAAAAAAAAAAAAATTAATGATAAAACTGCTTTTAGGTATATAGGAACTCCCATCTGATGCAGGAAAAAATGATGTAAGTCAGCTGAAACAGAATGATCAGAATCATAAGTGCCTCAAATTGTATTTATTTCTCCTAATGATCATTGTATAAAATGATATTCATACATCAGTACCAACATTTAATGTTGGTCACTATTGACATTATTACGACGATGATTTTTTAGCCACTATAGAGACAATTATGAGTTAATAATTTAAAAAACAACAATATATTGTCTTTATTATAGTAATAACAATATCCAAAAGTGATTACCATTCGATACATGAAAATCATTTTATACAACAATGGTCATTAGGAGGAGTAATTAAAATTTGAGGCACTCACGGTTCTTATCTGTGTGTTTCAGCTGACTAACCTCCTTTTTTCCTGCGTCAGATGGGAGTTACCTACGTTATCGCTGTTTTATTATTATTATATTTTTTGTTTTGTTAACTTATTGGCATCAGAAAATACTTTGGAAAAGACTCAGGATAACTTGAGGAATATACACACGCAGAAAACGGACAAAAATGATTTACTAATGATACCGGAACAAGTACTTCAAGCAGAGAGCCTTCTGTTCAGAAACTGACTTGGCCCCTTTTTCCCTGTATCCTTCTTATGACCTATTTGTTAAAACTTCAACCACGGCACCTTTATTTCCGGAAAGGTAAGGTAAAAACGCTGCAAAATATGGCACAGTGGTTTATTATTACCTGGTGCAAGAGCATGAGTCCAGGACTGATCCAACTCATATAACCCATACCCACCTACGGTGAACACCGATTGGTAGGGGACCCATTCCAATGGATTCAGCCTCCAAAATTTTGGCAATACTCCACAAGCCTAGTTTCAAAAAACACCTACCCAAATTTGGGCCGATCGGGCTGAATGATTTCGAGGACCAACTAGAACCAGAAAGTGGTCCTTGACCAGTATTTCAGATTTTCAGAAAATGGTCCACCTTAAAAAATGCCAAACGCACATTTGGGTTCTTTATTTATTCAATTATGAAACCTACGCTTTCATGCGAGAACCCGTTTTCTTTCAGAGGTTTTCAACCTCTCCGATTGGTCCCAAAATTTGACAGTTTTCGTTTCAAGATGTGTCTAGACCAAAAACTGCTGCAAATTCTTCCACAGCGGTTTATTGTTCTTTAGATTGATTTTGCTACAAGGGGAATTATCTCATTGCCAGAACATGTCAAAAAGATGTTGTCAGATGATAGAAATTCAAGGTAGTAACACAATTGTGTAATACTCGTTATAGTCCTTTGATTCGCGTTGCTGTTGCTGAAATTAATTTGGGCGTTGAGTTCTGGAGGCCACATTTGAATGTGATACGATTTTGGTTGAATAATCAACCTATGTTTTCATGCAAAAATTCCATCTCTGCCATTCGCCCAAAATTTTTTCTGAACGTTTTAAGGTGTCTAGATCAAAATTAGCATAAGTCCGTCCGCCGTCCACGCCAATTTTGGTAGCAGAAAAATGTCTAAAAATCTGAAATTCGGGTATGGGACTCGTTTCCCGCCTTTGTTGGTCTTCGAAACCTTTCAGCCCGATCGGATTAAATCGGTTGTGAAGGGGGGGGGGGGGGGGACAAAATGTGTATGTATTTTAAAAAATTGATTTTCGGTGATTTAGGCGTGCGGGGTATCATTTTCCTCTAAATGTTGGACGCTGAATCCAATGAGACTGGAACAGTTGGCGCCCACCGCAAGGGGTTATGGGTCAGAATGGGTATCTATTTACCATTTTCCATTAAATTTTGGATGCTGAATCCAATGAGTCAATTCCTGGAACGATTGGTGCCCACCCATTATGGACGCTGAATCGATTGAAGTGAGTCTCCATGCGCCTGGTCCGAGGTTTAATTTAGAATCGTATATGCCGACGGCATTTTTGTCGGGTATTTCTTTCCAGTTGTAGCTGGTCCTCGAAATTCTTAAGCTCAATCGTCGCCCTGAATTAAGAGACGGTGTGGATGAAAATGTGTGTTTCGAAACTAGATTTTAGGAAAACAGGCCTGTAAGGTATCACTTTCCTTTATATTTAAGACGCCGAATCCATTGAGAAAGTACCAAGGCGTGTTGAGTGCCATTTCCCACTCAAAGTTGAACGCTGAGTTGATTAACATGAGTCTGGGATATTCTACACTCACTGTTTTCCCCGTACTCCTGCTCCAAGGAATATCTGACCATTGTGGAAGAATTTGCATTTTTTTTCCCGACATTTTGCAGTTTGTTCCTAGTAGTTATCCTTGTTTAGGTATCTTTTCTTTAAATAAGTAGGTATTTAACGAAAATTTGTTTTAATTTCACAGCTTCACGAACTGATACCGTCGGTCGTCACCTGTATCGTCAGCAAGCAACTGTGCATGCGGCCCGAAATGGATAACCATTGGGCACTGAGAGATTTCGCCGCTCGGCTCATGTCTCAAATATGTAAAAATTTCAACACTTCGACTAATAATATTCAAACTAGGATAACCAGAATGTTCGCATCTGCTATCAACAACGACAGAACCAACCCGTCATCCTTATACGGGGCAATTGAAGGTATTTCACACGCACGCCATTCCCGCTAACGCTAACTTAATGAAATCTTTTTGCTAACTTATTTTCTTTATTTTCAGGATTAGCTGAGCTGGGGAGTGAAGTTATCAAAGTTTTCATTCTACCTAGAGTCAAAATGATTTCGGAACGTATTGAATCGTTCAATAACAATGGAAATAGTGACAAAGTAACTTCGGTTCACATCAAACACCTTCTCACGGTGAGCGCTTTACATTATCAACTTGGCTCGCTGACTTTTCTCGTGGCTGATACTCTGTTCATACTCGTTATGTCCCGCAGAAAGTCTTGCCGCCAGTCCTGAAAACTATCCGATCTCCATCTGACAATTTGGACGAGTACAGGAACGAGTATGGCGTGTCGTTAGGAGCTGCCCTTCATTCTGCTGTCGTCAAAGCAAGAATATCTGCTACGGGATCCACTATTCCTGTCACCCAAACATCGATCATACAATCAGGTTTGAGTTGTTCTTTTCTAACAGATCATAAGCACACAGAGTTAATTCAAAAGCAAAATTAATGCAAAAGGGTTGCTTGAAAAGGTCGTTCTGCTGTGTATTCAGGCACTTACGAGAAATTGAAACAGAAGGAATCTGCAGGTGGTCTCATACTAATTGTTCGAGTCTAGTGGTAACACTGAAGCTTTTTGGGTTGCGTTGCTTGTAAACTATCCTTGGTACAAGTTTGATCCAATCGGGATGTTTGTTTTCTGGTAATTTGTTGTAATTATGTATAGTTTTGAATCGTGGTTGCCGACGCGTTTTACAAGTCAAGTCGATTGGGTATACAAGGACTGTGAAAATTCGACATTATTTTTTCAATGGGGACCCCCCTCCCTCTTCTTCTTCTTCCGTGGCTCAACAACCCTCGAGGGGTCAAGGCCGCCCAAGTTAAGTCCGCCAGTCATCTTGGCGTTGTGCAGCTGCTTTCCAATCACGGACTCCTAGCAATGTACGTGCGTCTGTCCGTACACCATCCACCCAGCGCAGTCTAGGGCGTCCCTTACTTCGGGTGGAATGAATTTCCTCATCTAGGAGCCTCCTAGGTACCGAATCAGGGCTCATTCTGGCAATGTGACCTGCCCATCGAAGCCGCCCAATCTTGATATGGTGGACGACGTCCCGATCATTGTAAAGATCCTTGATCTCCGCGTTTGTCCTGATACGCCAGGCCAGCTCATCCGGGTCAAATATTGCTCCGAAAATTCTTCTCAAAAATTTCCTTTCGAACCGGAGCAGCTGATTTTCCTGAGTTTTGGAGAGCGTCCAAGCCTCAGACCCGTAAGTCAGAAGAGGCCTAATGAGCGTCTTATACAAGCGAAGTTTTGTTGATCGTGATAGGGTCCTACTCTTTATATGGCGAACCAGACCAAAGTAGCATTTGTTGGCTGCCACAATTCGTTTTTGAATTTCGGCGTCCATGTCGTTGTCTTGGGTTACCAAGGAGCCAAGGTAAACGAATTCCTCGACTCTTTCAAAGGAGCACCCATCCACTTGTGTTTGGTTTGGAGGTCTTCCACGAGGGTTGGTAACCATGTACTTTGTCTTCTGCTGGTTCACAACTAGTCCCATATTTTCCGCTGCCGTTCTCAACTGGGTGAATGCTGAGCTCATAGCATTAAAGTTTCTTCCGACGACGTCGATGTCGTCCGCATATCCCAGTATTTGTGAGGATCGGTTGAAGATGGTCCAGCCCACCTGGATACCCGATTCTCTCACTGCACTCTCTAGTGCGAAATTGAAGAGCAAGCAAGCTAGGCTATCTCCCTGACGCAGTCCTTGGTGCGTCTGAAATTCGTCCGAGAGCTCACCATCAACTCGGACCGAGCATTGCACTGATTTCATTGTCAGTTGGACGAGTTTAACGAGCTTAGAGGGTACCCCCATGTTCAGCATCGCTAGATAAAGCTCATATCTTCTCACACTGTCATATGCTGCCCGGAAGTCGACGAACAGGTGGTGGGTCTGTATGTCGTGTTCTCGGGCTCTTTCTAACATACGGAACAGGATATTAGACAGGACTTTGTAGGCCTGTACCCCCCTCCCTCCCTCCCCCTTTTCTCTGGAGCGCTTTGAATTGAGAAGAACTAAAACTGATCATCCTCATCTATAGAAATGAGGTCCATGAGAAATCGGCGTATGAGCGCTCTATTTGGTGGAATATGGGAGGGATCTATAAGCAAACGATGAATATGGATAATGCCTCTTATTGCTTTTGCTCAAAGAAGCAGGCGTAAAAAGTTATATCAGAGCTTGGAAGTCCGACTGATGTAAAATAATGTTCAGGTTGATGAAGTGTTGGCAACCCTAATCACACAGTAACTATTTTATTCTAAATACATTTCAAAAATTGTTCAAGTTACTCCCATTAAACATATCTTGCTGAGGTAAGCAACATTTGACTAATTTAACCTTATCTGGATACAAGTAGGATACATTAAATCGCTTTTGAATTGTAATTGGTACCGTAATCATTAAGTTTGTGGACTACTTGGTACTCATTACTCTGTTCAGGTTAGAAGAAGAGCAACTTAAATCTTCGACGTTACCACTAGTTCCAAGCAAAACTGTTGACGACTTTTCAACTGCCTTTCACCTCTTTCGGTTCTTAATCGAGTTTGAAGAAACATATCCGTGAAACGATTTTCGAACGAGCGACCCTGGAGCTTTTCTCTTGAATGAAAATAATACCAGTTTAGGTAAATTGTCTTTGACGTCTCTCCCGTGAATAGGTGGCAACGAAATCATTCTACCACATCAGCCGACTAACGCGCGAACTATAGTCGTCGGAAATATACCGCGCCCTCAAGGCCCAACCGTTTCTCAGGGAAACCAACAGAAAATCGTTATAGTTTCTGCCCGACCTCCTTCATCGCCATCACCGTCTCAGGTTTGTCGATCGATTCTAGAATAACGTACATTTTGGTTCGTCTTCATTCAATTTCAACAAAAGACTTGATTTTATTCGGATTCTGTTGCAGGTCCAACAAAAGCAAGTTTTCATCACTACTCAGCAGTCAATGAAAATGGAAGATCACGAATTGTAGTAAGTAGATCGGGCTTGAAACTATTCGTGAGACTGTAAGCCCATTCGTGCAATTTCGGTTTATTATGCATAAGTTGGATGAATTAATTATTATGTATTCATTTGTCGGAATAATCGTTTAGAATGAATTGTACCTAGATGACGTATATAATTTTTTTCAAAATAATTAAAAATATTTACCGACATGTTCCTTTTTTTTTTACAGATTGCGTGATTAATTCATTAAAAAGTTGTTGCAAAAAGAGTAAAATGTAACAAAAAATCGTCACGGCCGAAACTGCGCATGCGCCTAAGCAATATTACTTCTCAATAACAAAATAGTATTGTCATCGTTGCTGTCGTTGTGAATTCATATATCGAATCGGAAACAAACCCTTACAATAGCATGTGTAATGTTGAAATGTTGGATTATTATACATGAAATTTCTGAAAGTTAAAAATTGTCTGTCGACTATACTATTGTAACGATTTATATTCTTGGTAAATAATTTATTAACAATCGTTCACTTGAGTCCTACATACACTGTTCACATTCGCGCACTTACACAATGACAGAATCACAATACACGGTTGTAACGCGGTTGTCGCACGATTTATAACGCGGCACGGCACAATTTATAACCCGAAGCGTCTATATCCGGACTCCAAATTGAACTGAACTCGCGGCGTTTCTGGGCCCGTTTTATACCTGCTGCCTCTCGGTCGAGTACCTTCCAGAATGTTCCCTGGTTCTGGGAACTCGACATGTTGTCTGGAGGGAATGGGGAGGTTCCCGAATGTTCGAGACCCTTAATCCTCCACAGGTCGTTAACCTTGCAACGCCAGCAGCCCATTTGACCGGCGCAGGTGCGAGCTCGCAACACTATGTTTCTCGCGCGGAGTGCGAGGTCTTTGAATTTTTTTATAAATAGGAAATACACAGCCAAGTGGTGAATAAGCAAACTCAAGGTTATGTAATTTTTTTTACTTTCAGACGATTAGAAACAACCGGTTCTAGTATCAACGAATTAAACATGATGTTTATAACTTCTATTGCTTCCCTACATCTTCCCACAAGCACAGCGCAAAATCTAAAGAAACCAACCAGTTTTCCTAAGCAACGAGATGCTACACAGTCACCTGTATTATGAAGACCAACAGATCCACCCCCTCCCTTCCTTCTCTTCTTCATATTGTTCTCATCGTCCAAATGTAAGTCTGATTTGATCGAGGTTGGTCAGTGATATTATCTTTTGTTGCAATATAGTGAGTTTCTCATCTTTTGCTTGGTCCCCCAGGGAGTGATATTTGATATCAATGTGCCGTGAGCACTTACCTTTTAGCAAAACTCGAGGTAGATTGATTGTTAGAATTTATCACTAGCTCTCCGAACAATTTCAAACCTAGCTCCTGCACAATGAATGACAGCCACATTGTTTCTACCCTGCAGGAGGCAATAGTCACAAATTCAGCTTTCCCGGTAGGGAGTGCCACTGGATTTTGCTTGGTCGCTTCCGGAAAATTTCCGTTTATTTTGAATACAAACTCTGAGGCTAATCTGCCGGCTCAGTCTGAATTCGAGAATCTGAATATCCTCTTATAAGATAGCTTTAACCGTTTTCCCAGCAATTATCACTATCGTAGCAGAATGCAACTTGAAATCCAGTTACCTATGTAGCAAACTTGATTTTATCTGTACTAAGAAGCTTAATATTAATGCAAGATTTTGGGGCAAATCGGAGAGGTGGACTTTTTGCATGAAAACAAAGGTGGATTATTGAAGGAATAACTAACCGAAAGGAAACTCACAAAAATCTGTTGAAAGGTACAAGTGCTCCTTAAAGGGAAGGTCATCAGCAAGGCGGAACAAGAAAAATCACGGCTTGTTTTTATGATAAAAATTATTATTTTATGAATAAAATCATAGATTCAATGTGAGATAAAACCATAACATGATGAGAAATTATTGTTGTAGTCGGATAAAACACAATATTTATGATCCTTCGAGCGGGCACGAGGGAAAGTCAAGTTGGGTTGTTCCATGGTGTTTCATTTCCTTACTCCGTATTTTAGCCAAGTAACAACCGTATTCCATCTTCCCGACCGACTGCCCGGCTACTTCCAGCTTCTTGTAGAACTCGTTATGGACAGAAGGCAGAACATGAAGAGCAGCGTAAATGCACTGGATGAAGGTACAAGCGCTTTGTGCAGTCGCTGCGTCCCCACTGCCAAGTGAGTTGATGCAGAGTCTGAAATTAAAGGAATTTGTCTTGAACGTGGATTATACACGTCCTTATTGAGGAAATGCCTGAATGGCGGTCTAGGCGTTCGTGTTGAAGTGGTCGCTTTTCGTAACAAAACTATCAAGTGTCCAGTCTAAAGAGTCAACCACGACGAAATAAGTGCGAGAGAGATTACCTTAGGTTGAGATACTAACCTCATCACTTCACCGGTCATATCCTGAATGCCTAGAACGTAATCGGCTAAAGGAATAACAAGCGTCACGTTGCGAGCTTCGTCGGCGGTGTCTTCTTCTGGTTCAATGCGGTAAGTGAATTTGTCAGCAATTTCCTCCCATTTCACCAACTTATTTTGGACAACGTAATAGAAGTACGTGAGAGCTTCAATATACTCTTGGACACCTAAAAAGAACGTTTCAAGTTAAGCGGCAACATACTTCGTCCGTAAGGCATCGGTTCAGTGGGCAAAACGTGCATACATTTCAACCGTGCTGCTCCATCCATTTGTGGTCAGTCGATGAAAGCCAAGGAAACTCGGCGCTGCGCGCCTCGCCAGGGGGCAAGCCCCCTGGACCCCCGGATGCTTTTCACTTAGAGCCTATGGCTAAAATTCGAGAAACATGGAACATGCTTTAGCCATGTCTTCTTTCTCTGTTTATTT
Organism: Cyrtorhinus lividipennis; assembly: GCA_019603395.1. NCBI lineage: Eukaryota > Metazoa > Arthropoda > Insecta > Hemiptera > Miridae > Cyrtorhinus > Cyrtorhinus lividipennis. The sequence continues at coordinate 24,947,504 of CM033998.1, forward strand.
TTTTATTCGAAAAATGTGATCATCCCTGGTAATGAACCAGGCTAGCGACACATAAGATTGGTTACTATGGAGATAATTTCGTCACCCATTCCGTGTGACATTTTATATATTTTGTAAGAAATCACATGGCTGTTTCCATATGGTTTCCATGGTAATTTCGTCACCCATTCCGTGTGACATTTTTCGGCAAGTGAGTCCAAGGCTATAAAGCATGTTCCATGCTAAAAGTACACTTCCTCGATACTTCATGGCTCTCATAACTTTCCTTGCCAACAATTTGAAATGATAACGGTTGAACTTGTCGTTATCGGACGACGGTGACTGTTTGTACGTCTCGAATAGAAGGCAAGTGGGTGCCTAGAATCGGATAAGTCAGAAACGTTTTAAATCCGATAGTTTTGGAGGACGCTTACCCCATGTGTACGCTCGGTGGTATAAATATGGATCTTCGTGTTCCAGCTCAAGAGCGATCTTCTTGAAACTGAACACTTCCAGTTTCCTCAAGCGTTCTTCTATCTTTTCGATAGCTTGCGGGTCATTTTTGGCTTTTGGCCCCCTGCAGAGAAGAAAACGGAACATGTCAATCAATTGCCAACTAAGAAACAGGAAAAAATGGATAAAATATGCAGTACAATATAAGTACAAACTTGGGTAATGAATGGATGGCAAAAATTATTCTCTTGCTTTCCACGGTGATGTCCCGCGAGATTTTCACTATCCTTTCATACTTATCATGTTTCGCTGTCAATTCGGTCGAATATTGTTTAAATGCATTTGTGATATAATTTTCCGTTTCCATGTCTAAAAAGGTAGAAGAAACAGAAGATTTAATCAAATTATTCAAATCATTTTAACTATTCAAATTATTCTTGATCATTATTACTTGTTTTATGTTTCCAGTGTGATTGAGAATGGGCAGCAGCAACCAGCAACAGACAGATAGGGATGACCAATACCGATCGATATCGATACGGTATCGATCATTTTCTTCCAATACCAATCATTTTGGTATCGATACTTTGCTTTCGATACCGATACTGGTATCGGAAAAAATAATCGGGATCGAAAAGACTATGTAAATTGAGAAATCCAACAATGGATCCAACTAGTGATGTGCGTATCGATACGTATCGATACGAATATCGATACAGTGGGGAAAAAATATCGGTATTTCATATCGATGACAAGCGGGTGTATCGATACAGCCGTATCGATACACGGACCCCCGTATCGATATACCGATTCCCTTTGCTTGAGAATGTGGATGAATAGAAGTCAAGCAGAATTGTAGAGAGAAAAAGCTGGGGAAAAGTCTATAAGATGCGCTAAAATCGCTTTGTTTACAAGGTCGGTCAATCCCGTAGGACGGTCAACATACTAGGTTGGTCAACCGGTTACACCCCATATTTTTTCCCCGCTGTATCAGTATCAATACTAATATCGTATAGATAACTCTCTCTCTATAGCTTGTTTCATGATTCAGTTAATTTGGATATTTAAAGATGTAAGAGAGTTCCACATTGAAAAAAAGGTTAGTTAACGTTTAAAAAATTATATATTTATTTCGATTAATATAAAATTAGAGGTTAAGGTTATTTGTTATTGTTAGGCTATTAGCTTTTGGTTTCGATGTATCGATATAATAATATATCGATATAAATAATCGATACTGACTGAATTCCTTAAATTGTATTGATACGAAGAAACATCGATACACTAGGCCGTATCGATACACCCATATCGATACATTGAATTTCGATACGTATTGATACGCTGTATCGATACACCGGCCTGTATCGCCCATCACTAGATCCAACGCTTTATCACGGAAAAAAACATTTTTTCTATTTTACCTACTCGGTTATGATTTTCCAGTTGCTTCTTCCATGGAAAAAAGTCTTTCTTCTATGCTTCCTCCATGCATTTCTGTTCTAATAACATGCGCACGTGCACCGCGCCGACGCAACCGCTCTCTGTGAACACAATAATGCGTAGCATGAGCTAGAATTCGCATTGAATACATCTGTTGATCTGTTCCTACTTCTTATTTCTCCTGCCATTTCATGATAATAGGTACTCTGTCGTTGGTAAAAAGGTCAAGATAATCTCGCGGAAACTGCATGAAGCTGGGCATGCACTTAGATCGGAGACAAGCAAAGTTAAGGGTACTAAACTGACCAATATGAGTGTATCTGTCCTGCAGGAAGAGTCGTACTGGATGTTGGCTTCACAATAACGAGTCTCAGTCAAAAGCTCTCGCTCACTTTATCAAGCTTGTTGGATGGGGCAGGTCTTTCCTCAAATGTATTCACATTAGGGACTTATTATAAGACATTGCACTGTGCAGAGACGTATTGGTACGATGCAATAAGTACAAAGAGGGTTGGATTGTGTTGTAAGCAATATTTCAAAGAGATCATGAAGCCGAAAGTGCCGAGGAAGATTAACTCTTCGGTGGGAAATGGGAAGTTAATCGTCGGGGAGAAAATTATTGAGGCATACTTGAATGAATGATTAACCAAAATACTAATATGTCTTTGCACAGTGCAATGTCTTATAACAAGTTCTATTTTCACCCGTCATGACCGCCACCGTCGGTATAGGAGGTATGCTGTGGTGGTGCGCGCTGCAAAGTGGCTGACACCATTTTCGGCATTTTCTTGTAGACCACGGCTGCAGTGTTGCGCTTGCGGTTGACTCATTTCATTCATCTTCCATCCTCCTCCTGTCCCGACACATCTGTGTGGTTACGTCCTACGCCCTTCCTTGTTTACGAGTTGTCTTATTGTTGATATTTTGATAATATTTCAAATCTTATGCGTTAATCATGTCATCGTTGTCATTGCCCCGAGTGCTGCAGCAAAGAAAGACGAGCTTAGAGCAAGAGCGGGAGAACTTCGAAAAGAGTCAGGTACTTTCTAACAATAAAAGCGATAGAGTTAGATTCATCTACCCTATTATGGAAGGTATGAGTAGTTAGCTTACAATTACACAAAGATAACATATTGGTCGAAAGAATAAGGTACTTGTCCTCTCCTAAGCACTTCTTCAGGACGCAAAACTCTGTTGAAATTTTTGTACGAATGACCTGGAACATTTATGTGGGTAGGTGGATCCATACTCGTACCGCCTACACAATAGCCTGCACTACTAACTAGCGTTTTAATTAAGAATTACGCATTCCAACTATGGTTTAATATACGGGGTGAGTATGTAAATCGCTTACCCACACTGACTTTAAAGGGAAAAATTCTGTGCACAGCGATGAGTTTTCCTTCAACGAAGTGACAGCTGATAACCCGATACACAATGAAGATTTTCAGTCGATTAGGCTGAGGTTCTTATTAAATTACCAGTTCTACTTATATAATTCATCTAGCCATAGGGACGGAGAAAGGACATAGTTAATCCTTTACGATGGCTGATGTAATTCGAACCACTGATATGAGACTCAAAGTAAGTGGTTTTTTCGCTGCAAACATACCTGTAGATATTGAATGCGTAACTGTACATTCGTTATTTCATCTAGCGGTAATGGCTTGATTGTATATCCTTGGGAATGGGCATCAGTGCTGGCAGAACCAAGCTTCTAGTGATTAGAAATTCCCACATCAACGTCTTCAATTTAGAATACCTCGATATAAATGAGTTTAGTACCTATCTCCAAGAAATTTTGTTGAGGTTTTGATACCCTGAGATTACAAGCTTATAATGTGGTGTTGCTGGTATATATTCAGGCTTCGATTTACTATTCCTTGATTATTCAAGGAATAATCACCACAAGAACTGCAAATTCTTCTACAACGGTTGATTATTCTTGAAGCAAGGGTATGGGGAAACCAGTGAGTGTGGATTGTGCCAGACCCATTCCAATTGATTCAGCTTCCGAAATTGAGAGGAAAATGATACCCCACACCCTTAAGTATCCGAAGTTGTGAGTCAGAAATTCATTGGCTACAAAAAGCTTGGGATTTTGGACTTCGAAAAGCCTTTTCAGCCAAACCATTTCAAGGAAGAACCGACCAAAAATGTCTCTGCTTGAGGTGGCCTTTATACCCTTATGATCCGGGGACAGTAGGGTGAGATAGGGCGTGAGAAGGTGCGAGGGGTATGCTCTATAGCATTTTTACGTCAAATTGGAGGTTTTCCATTTCAAATTGGAGGTGTTACACATCAATTTGGTGGATGACAGAAATACATGATTTAATTCTGAGAAAGCAATAACAACAAATCAGCGAGTGAAACGTAACATTAAACAAGTAAGAATGAACATAATGAACGGAAATGAATGAACAAAGTTCTCAACGTAAGTCTCACCCTGCAGCATTTAGAATTAGTGTGAAACGACCTATTTCCGTCTACCTCCAGTTTGAAATGTAAAACCTCCAATTTGACGTATAAACGCTATATACCCTTATAATTTGTTTCCAATAGGGTGAGAGAGTCCAACAGGATGAGAGGCGGTGACAGAGGGTATTTACGAAATATGGGCTTGAAGGAAGGATTGATTGGTTTATTAATCTGCCCTACATTAGGTCAAAAGCCCACTCTTCCTGCAGGACACATACATTTTATAAAATAAGTCTGGTTACCATACTAATAACTTCAAATATAACATAATTTCTGCTTATTTCTTAACTAATAATTAAATTAATTAAATAATTATAAAAATAAATAAATATGTACTTCGAATACAATATAGAGATTTTCTCTCCAACACTAATCTTTAATCATCAGCTTCTCAAAATACCTTTGTTTGAATTGCTTCACAGTCTTTGCATCATTGAACAGCTCCAAATTGCTATTGAAGATCCTTATGCTTTCTATTGAAAATGATTTACTATAGCATTCAATAGTGTTGTGGTATTTCTAAGGTCTCCTTCCTTCTTGTTGTCATAGCATGTTTTGATAAATTTTGATATTTTTCGTACGCTACTCTTAATTCTCGTCCCTCCTTAATTTTGAACCATTCGAGTTTTTTGAAATATTATGGGGTTATAAATGTTCGTCTATCCTAGCATTATATAACTCCCTGCCTAATTTTTTTTTTAACGGGTAAATTCCCTTGTACAGGGTGGAGCGCGCAAGACAGATGGATTTATAAAGGGCGCCCTACCGGACAGAACGGTCGCTGGTATCTGGGGTGAAATTCATTTGAAAGAGGGAATCGGAAAGTTTATTTTAGTCATATGCATCCCTACAAAATGGTAGTCGTCCGGGAATTAAAGCCACGTAATTACGAAGCAAGACAAATCGCGAGTGAAAACATGCTTGCTGTATTGCCGCGAGACGCTATGGTTTTCTTCTCTGACGAGGTTCATTTCCATCTCAGTGGTTGTTTCAATAAACAGAATATGCGCTACTGGAGTGAGACGAACCCCAGAGAGCTCCACCAGAGGCCTCTTCTTTCTGATAAGGTAACAGCATGGTGTGCAATTTCGAGAAATGGGATTCAGGAGTTCTTCTTGCCTGCATTGGATGAAGTGGAACTGGACGACGTCTGGTTTCAGCAGGACGGCGCAACCGCCCACAGCATGGACAGTGATGGAGTTTTTGAGAGGAAGGCCTCATCTCCCTGAGAGACGATTTGAACTGGCCACCAGATTTAACCCCCTGCGATTTTTTCCTGTGAGGCTACCTCAAATCCAAGGTTTACAATGATCGTCCCAGGACCCTAGAAGCCCTCAAGAACAACATCAGAGCCAACATCGCCGAACTACCCATTGAAATGCTCCAAAGAGTTCACGAAAACTTCAGGAAACGTCTTCTTCAGTGTATTCAGAGTTAGGGCTCCCATTTGCCAGATACGCCATTCAAAACCGTATCAATTTAAATTTAGGAAAAAATAAAAAGTTTCGTAATTTTTCATTACATTGTGTTGTTTTCGTTTTGTAATCCATCTGTCTTGCGCGCTCCACTCTGTATATTTTATTACACATTGTGTTCACTTGGGCACTCCATTTCAAATTTTGATTCATGATTACCCCTAAACTTAGGACCACCCCTCGTCCTCTCTTTAGGATGAATGGCTGCTTTATTGCAAGACCTTGTTTTCGGTTTGTGCTGTTGCCATGATGGGCTCCTAACCAATTTTAAAGCGTTTTGGAGCTTCGACCAAGACTATAGGATCCATAAATTGTCTGTCAATAACTGATATGAAAAACATAGATGATGATCCTAACATAGATCCTAACTTGTGGACGAGTGGTAACGCATGAGGAACCCAGTCTACCTGCCGTCCAGTGCGTTCTTAAGTAACGTAGGAACGATTTTTTTATTGATGTGAGAATATTTGAGTCGCACGGAATTTGTATATTCCTTGTGGACCAAATAGGCCACTGACGCAGTGTTGGATAAGCGAAAACCTCACCTCGGATTGCTGCTGTTTTTTTTTCTTCTCTTTTTCTTTGTCGGCCCCCGGTCACCAAAATGGATATACGAGTCAACCACACCCAAATAAGTCGACACTGCTTATCGCACCGATTGCTAAGGATGGTTTCAGAACGGGTTATCGCATTTTTTGTGGGTACTTGAGCTTTCATTAATTCGTTATCGCCCGAGCCATCCCGTCGACGATTTTTGGATCGCCTCGTTTCAGTTGAACGCAAACATTATCGTGTGCGCTAATGATTCAAAATTGAAATGGCTGTGAGTCCGTTTAGGGACAAGGATTATATGCGGCTGGTATAGGTATCCCGATGTTATTCAAAACAATGTCACGTACGTGCTAGTTTGGAATGATTTTTCCTTTTTGGCAGGCACTACGTGAGCTACGCCTCTTGCAAATTCTCAAACTCTTCACGACAAGAGCAGACTTATACGTCTTTGCTTATACTGAAACCCGATAATAATACATTATTGACATTACATGCTTCTGATAGTTAGTTTACAATCCCGTTTACGCACTATTTTTCAAAAATGTTTTAGTGACGTATCTGCTAACCATTGATGTGGTTTTCCTTACAGGCCATCAGTATCAGCAAAGCAATCAATCAAACGGAAACGCCTGTGAAAGAGAAACATGTCAGAAGTATCCTTTTCATCCAGATTGACTTCTTTTGGACTCGCGATTTTCTAATGCATTCAAATTCGGCGTACCACGTCCAATGAGCTCGGGGACAAGTGTAATAAATAGTGTAGAAGAGAATGTAGAAACACCAAAAACGCAGGTGTTTTTGGTCGTCTGCCTAGTTCATTCACTGCTGAATTCATAAAGAATAGATACGTGCAACCGTATATTCTTTTCAAATCAATATATATGTGTATTCAATTCAGAAGCTTCAATATAGTATCAATTCGTGTATACACTTGTAATTGTTGTACTTACCGACACGTTTCTATTCTTTTGTTATTCTTATTTGAATGGTTGTACTAGAACAGTGATATGGAACAACTTTGATTGGACGATTAGTGGCCTGTTATTAGCTCAGACTAAATAAATAATATTGTGATTTAATAGTAGGCAATAGCTGACTAAAAACAACTAAGTTGAAGAAATAATAAGAATAGTGCCTCGTGCTCGTTAACAAATAGCTCGTTGAGAAATGAAAAACTACACTAAAGCCAATCTATGATTTAGAAGAGATTGATGAAGTATTTTGTAATATTTAATTTTTCTGTATATATTCCTTGACTGTACCGACCCAGGCGCAATTCTTGGCACATTCCACGAAAAATGTGCCGAAACGTTCTGGGCCGTCGTGCTCCGACTTCCGTTACAAGACAACCGGATAACTGCCTGGAAATTCTGCCACGTCCTTCACAAAATTCTTCGCGAAGGTCATCCCCAATCGTTGCCGGACAGTTTTGTTCATGTTCCTATGATAGAAAATCTGGGAAAACTATGGGTAAGTACCGGATAGTAAGGCTAGGAAAATAAGAGTAGAAGAACAAGAAGCATTCGGAGAGAACGTATATGCGTTGACATTCGCAAAACAGGGTAGTGAGCTCCTAGCAAATTCACCATACGAAGAAAAAAAAAACATAAGGATGATACCAAGACCCGTGATAGGGCGCTCACTAGAAACGTAAGCTATTTTGGAAACAAATTAAATAACCAATCATTGAAAGAATACTAATAATACGTTGAAATTGAAGCTATTTAATGACTTTTGTTTACGTACAATTTAGTGCTATTTAAAATTTTGAATTTAACATTAAATTTAGATTTGTTGAATGAAATTATTGTCGATGCAGCTGCGTTAGCTCAAGGATTGTTACTATTTTGGCTTGACAGATGGGAGAGGGGGTAGAAGAGGGGGCCAGTGGGTTTCATTTGATTAACGCCACTCTGGTTGATTAGGTGAATAAATCCTTCTACTCTACTCTCTTGGTCGTGGCTTCTGACTGGTTGTGGTAGAATTTTCCTTGTGGTCCTTTACAGCTGAATTGTTCCATCGTTGTACTCGTATTTAGTCGATATTATCTTATCCATATGATATCGCCTAATTGCTTTCGCATGATTTCACTAGGATGGTACGATCTGGCACTCCTGAACTTGATATTTATGGCCTCCAATCTGCCTAATCTTGCTGACATGGTCTCAAATCAATCGTTGGACCAACCAAGTTGGAAAACATACCCACGATCGCCAGCACCTTTCTCCTCGGGTTCCTCCCCTTAGTAGCCTGACCACGCCAGGCGGTTGAAACTAGGACCTCCCTTCTCCCCGATATGGTGATCCCTACTTGAAATAGCGTCCGAAAGTCTCATATGTTCACTTGGTTTCATATCGCTCTTAATTGTCAGGAAGAAGGCCATGGGGATCACCTGATTTAATCAACAACCTCACATTGATAACGTTGTTCGATTTTTACGTGTTCACATTGGGCGTTAATTTTTCCACACTTGTGTATTTTCAAGGCGAATTAAACGAATTTTATCACGAGATGGAAGAACAACCGCTTTAAACTTTTCCGAGTTTTCATCAAATTTATTTTTATTTGCTTCAAGAAAACATTGCTCAGTACGCTACTAATATCTCCGGGGGCGATAGGTTTCTTCATGAGGAGAAACGGGGCTGAACGCATAACGATTTAAACTATTATTTATTGGGCTGTAGCTGCTCGATTCAAAACATGCGTGCGTATAACGATGAATTTCGTATAACTCACGGATCCCTTCTTCCACTTCACACAGTTGAGGCTGTATCAATGGCTGAACATCCCACTCACGGGATGGCTACATATTTTTACATGGAAAAGTTGCCATTTTGGCCTCAACCTGTGGAGCCTAATGAGCCTTCTGGATTTCATGCAGGCACTTGGTTCCTGAAAAAAGCTTAAAATAAGTTTCGCCGACCGTAGTGCCTTCCAGAGAATCTTACTATTTGCCTCTGAACATTATCCTTAACTCATTAGTTTTGAAACCAATTTTTTGGTAGCAGGCACTGCATGACGTAACTCAATTCTTCCTAATTCATGTTTTCCTTATTTCTCACTACTCAATTTTTCCTCATTTTCAGGGTCACTTGAGAGATTGTTATGGGAAACTAATCCAGGAATACTGCAGCTTACTTTGTGTAAAAATAACTTTTCATCGACGAAATCCAAGGATCCCTGGAAATCTCAAGCTTTCCTCCGACGAACTAGACGCTATTGGAGAAAATGACGTCAACAATTATTTCCAGTTGTGCGTCGAAATGTTTGACTACATGGACGACATTTTGACGTTGGAAAACTCGAGTGAGAAGTTGATATTTACATTAAGCAAGTTATGGTATTTAAATGTGTGGGATAGGGTCCGTTGGGCAATGTAGCTGTTACAGTTAATACCCGAAATTAGGTAATTCTAGTTTTCACTATGCCCCTTGGGAAAACTAGAACAACCTAGTAAGAAGCCGAGCTAAAAAGTGATTTTAAAAGTTAGTTCCAACTCATTTGGGCTTGTGAATACTTGGAAACAGTGAAAAATACGGTTTTATTGTGAAGGTTGTATTTTTAGTATGTGCACTAGAAAGTCGAAGTTATCATCACTACTTACTTATTTCAGACAGTTAAGCCTTCGTGGCATTTTGAGTTACATACAATTTATAATGGCTGACTGACCAATTAAACAAAAAAATCGCAGTAGCCGATCCTGGTGTTGTCATATTTATTATAAATGAACAAATCAGTGAACTTAGTTTTGACGGACTTTCTTAAACCAGAGAGCATTTCTACTTCAACTAGTGACTTCTAGTTTCTACAAAGAGGCTGAATGGCTGGTTGAAACTATAATTAACTGATGGGTGACATAGCTACAATGAGGAGAGAGTCTGTTTGGTTCAACAAGTTACAAGCTCTACAAGTCGATGTGAACTCGTTATTGACTAACCAACTTCTAGTGTTCTGTTGTTGTTCTGCCAATATTTGTAATATTTCTTGCTTTATTGATATAAAAACGCGCAGATACATTCTGTTTCATCATTTCTTCAATTTCCAACATTTTTTTTTTTTTTTTTCAGTTTTTGGTTCACTTGACATGTCTCGATCTAACTCAATGACAAGTTGCGGTCAATGTCGCTTGGCTCCTCTTATTCCAATGATTCAAGATTCGAATCAGTTATATGACTGCTGCGTCAAGCTCATGTTCAAACTTCACGCTTCTCTTCCTCAAGATCTACTCTCCGGGCACAGAGCGAGGTTCTTAGATCAATTCAAGAAACTCAGGAAGTTTTATATATCTGCTTCACAACTACAATACTTCAAGACTCTCATCCAGATACCCTCATTACCAGAGGTAAATTTCACACTCGTTTGGCCGTCTTTTCTCAATATCTCCGAATGTAAAAGTGAGGAGTTTGCATAGATTGTTTTTCTTTGTTTTCAAAGCACGACGTAGGGAAAATTAAGGAATAGTTGTCAAACGCACAAAATCTTTCGGCAAACAATTTAGAGTTCACGGAAACTTATCAGTTTTATGTATCTGGTGCCAATCGCCTCGGGTTGTTACGAACATGAATATAGTTCATTTTAAATTATCTTTTAAATAACTCTGGAAATAGAAAACTATGTGTGGAAAGAGGATTGCTTTGACTCAGTTTTGCCTGCTATAGTAGAAATAAACATGAGCTTGTCCTCACCAACTCTACATTCATTTATTTCGGACTTACAAGTAGCATCTATTGTGTTTCCTATTGGTTGGTTATTCCTTGAATAATCAACCTATGTTTTCATGCAAAAGGTCAACCTCTCCGGTTCGGCCCAAAATTTTTTCTCGACGTTTCAAGATGTCCAAATCAAAAAAATCAAAAATGTCCGTCCGCCGTAAGCCGTCCGCGCCGTTTTTGGTAGTAGACAATTTTCTAAAAATCTGAATTTTGGGTCAGGGGTCTGTTCCCGGCTCTAGTTGTTCCTCGAAACTTTTCAGCCCGATCGGACCAAATTTGAGCGGGGTAGGGGTCAAAATGTGTATTTCGAATAATGGATTTTCGAGATTTTTGGCGACTTAGGCGTGTGGGGTATAATTTTACCACTAAATTTTGGACGCTGAATCCAATGAAAAGGGTCCCAGAACGATTGGCACCCAGCGGAAGAGGTTATGGGTCAAAATGGGTACCTATTTACCCATTTTGAATGTGTGGTTTCGATTGGTGGTACCTAGGCGTGTGGGGTATCATTTTCCACTAAATTTTGGACGCTGAATCGATTGGAATGGGTCCGCGACCCGCCTCACCCACTGTTTCCCCCATTTTCCCCCTTGTTGAAGAAATGAGTCTCCATGCGCCTGGTCCGAGGAATAACCAACCCGTGTGAAAGAATTTGCTGCGTTTTTATGTCATCTCTTTGAGTAAATTGGTTCGTTGTTGATGGCGGCGCTGTATGCTGCTCCTCGGCGCTAATACATGTCGCAACATGATTTTCAGCATGCAAATCTATGCAAATTCCTCAATGGCAGCAACACAACTTCTCCAAATAAATTGCCGGACAGAAAAGAATCGCCGTATTTTTTATCGCTTCTAATTGAACTTTATTTTGAAATTACCTCTGACGTTGATGCAGAACCCACCAAACTTCCTCATCCAGTCAGAGTTGGGCTCTTACCAAACTCCGGTCGTCATCCTCCCACCTGAAGAAGAAATGACCTTCGATTCTATAGACCCACCTTCTACAGGAGAATTGGTTGATCTCAACAGTCCCGTGTCGAACGGGAATACCTCCCCGGATATCATCGCTGAACGGTATTAATGTGAAGAGTTGATCTATCTTGTAAATTGTCGAAATTGTGAACGAATTTCAAATCGTTGATATTGTAAACTTCGTATTTCAGCGACAGCCTCATCGAGCATTTACAAAACGAACTCAGTAGATATAGAGCTGAAATGACCAAGATTGCCAATGAGAACCAAAGGAGAATTAGAGAATTAACAGATAGGATAGCCTCTCTAGAAACTCAGCTCATCACCAAAGTATGAACTCTTTATTTTCCTCATTATAGTGTCAATAAGGTAAATAGACCGACATTTTGTTGATCTTATGGATTATGACACCCTGAACGTCTTGCTGCAGGAGAGTGAACTCGAACAAGAGAGACTAGTTAAGGAAGAGCTACTTCGACAGACTGAAATCTCTGCCCAGCACCAGGAATCAGAAAGTAAGTTAACTAGTAACCCGTTACAGACGAGCTTTTCTGTATACCGGTTCAAAACCGAATCCGTAGCTTGGTTTGTAAAAGATTGCTGACGATTGGCAAGATTATTGGGTTTTGCACCTACGAATGAGATGCTCAATCTTGTAGTTAAGCGTTCATCTGGGAATGAAAGCAGTTGTCGCTTGAAACCAGTTCTTCTTCACTTCACCCCCCCCCCCCCCCCCCCCCATTTATTGTCTCAGTTAATGCTGGTGACCAACGCAGTACTAACACCCCTAAAGGAGGAATTTGGAAATGATTTCCCCCACCATCTGATCAAAGGTTCGAAGGGAATTCAATGGGGTTCTATCGTTAAGTGGTGGCTGCGGGAGCGTTGAAATGCTAAGAAATGATAGGTTATTCGACAAACCTCGTTCTCTCTCAACTGGAACTGCTGTGAACAGCTTGATGCCGCCTCCTTCACAAGGCTGTATTGCCTCAACTTGTTGCGAATAGTTCAGGTTTATGGTTCAGAATGTTTTAGTAGAAAGCCCGTTAGTCTTAATTCGGACGAAGAATAGCGACGATTTGGCACGTCACCGCCATGCTTACGATATTATTTTCCTTATGTACTACAATCCAATAAAAATCATACGTTTGTTTCTCAGAACGAGCCAAGGCGATCGAGGAAAAATTTCAAAAATTGAAAGAAGTCTACTCCAAGCTCAGGGAAGAACATATCCAACTTATCCGGCAGGTAAGCCGTCTCTGATATCCTTTATTCAGTATCTTCGTTATGAACGTGAATTATTTTCATTCAGGACTCCACTGCTTATGACTTGCACTTGTGTTTGTTTCTTGGTTTATATCGCAGTTGATTATTCTATTGAGTGTATACGGCTGTGAGTGTGTCCTCGGAGTTTTTAACGATTTTGCATTTTTCTATCGTTTGTTTGTTGAGTCTCAAAGACTCGATGTACCATTTTCGATTTTCGGTTCACTTTACTCCACGAATAGACACCCCCAAGCATCCGAAACGATTGACTGCAGTCTTTCAGTGTGTTTTATTGAGAATTGTAACTTGGGACGAAAGTACTTGTAGTCAACAGGAGGAACTAGAATAGCGCCTAATAAAACCTGCATCTCATTATAGAACATATTAAAATTCACATTCTCTGATGTTGTTAATCTGGCTTCGTTCAAATGTTTTGTATACTACATATTCACTTTGTTCTTAACGTAATCCCCCTACGAATTTATATTAATTCAATTAAAATCATAGAAGGCCGGCGTGGACAAAGCTCTGAAGGGATCAGACAAAATGACCAAGTTCGCAATGTCTGCCAACAATCTCATACTGAAAATTGTAAGCGCTCATCAGGTATTTTCTGCATTCAATGAATCGTCGCATGTTCTGGGAGGAAACTGTACAGATGGAGGATTTAGGGTGATGTAAATGGTTGTCGGAGCTGTAACTGTTACTGGTGGAAGGAGTCGCGGAATCGCGTGGCGCCACTATTTGGCGTTGCGATGCTTCTGCTACCCGTACATCTAATATAATCGCTGCAGACGCATTTCCTAAAAGAGAATGTTGAGGACCTGAGCCAAGCGACAGCTTCCCCAAGTGCTTACCAAGCTGGAAACATGCTTCCGCGATGAACTTTCTGCTGATCTATACTAAACACAATGCGCCATGGCCCTGGGAGGAGGGGTGTTCAGTTTACATTCCCATCGAAGTTTCAGACCTACTGGAAAATCGGTAAATGTAATACGTTTGTTTTGGGGCATATATGAAATTGTGCCAATCTTGTGGGTCTTAGTCCATTCCGGTTATCCCACCAGAGTTTCACTGCGAATGAATTCTGCAGTTCTCAATAAAATCGTACCTTGTGCCAGCTGACAGTTGCATGCATTTCAAGATACATTTTGGTCCACAAAACCAACAAAAATCACCCTCACATCAACACAATGAATCAAAGCACCCTGACTAACATCGAACAATCATTGCGGGAGGATTACCCGTGGCAGCACCTGACACTGAGGATTGTATTTTCGAATACTCCTCTTTTGTATATTTTCCATGTAAATAGCTTAAGCAATCCAATCGATGTCGTTTAAAACCTTCGAACTTTTTATACAGAATTCCCATACTTAGTCCAAAAATGTGATAAAATGGTTAGTTAGGGCCTATTATTTTCAAACCCTAAAGATTTCGGAAATGAAAAAAATTTGGCAACTTATAATGATATACTCATTCGCAACCATCTTTGACTCGATTTTTCAGGTAGAAACTCCAGTTGCGTAGATTTGGCTTCCTCGAAAATTGTTTTGAACATTGGACCCCTGACGATTACATGCCCGGTGCAACCCTTCTAGCGATTTTCTTCGATTCAAAACAAGAATGAAGAATATAAACGTCGTCAAAATATGGGCTCCCCAAAGAGGCGCCTTCTAGGGCGTTTTGATTTGTGCAGAACTTATTTTCAACCTTTAGACGGGCTTGTGACTTCCCAGGTTTAGGATTTTTGGCCTGCAAACGACTAATTTATCCTCTTCCGCTCCACAACAATCCCCCAACCAAAAAACTTGGCTGCAGGATGACAAGACCACAAAATAAAATAATGATGTTTTCTACTGTTTGTACTGACCTGTCAGAGCTGAAGTACCTTTGATCACAACAGCTGATGAAGTAGGTAGTCGGGGTTTGTTGGGGAAAAATAGCTTATCCAAGCCTTGTTTAGCTCTCTTCGTTTCCTTCCCTAGCTACTATGAGACTGCCCCTATTTCTCTATAAGAATACTTATTAAAGCCGACAGGGAAAATCTGGGTTCTCAAAGGAAAGGAAATAATTCTTATTGATCAGGCTAGTTTCTTTCTTCATTGTTCAGAAAGCTGATGTCGACAAGCAACTCACAACTATGAAAAGCCTGGAACTGGATGCTGGGGAAAAAGCCAAATTAGAAGAACTGGCAACCGAATTGGCCACGCTCCAAGCATCTGCTGATGCCGCAACTGAACAAAACCAGGTAGCCGGATGGTCATTCAACAATGATGCTTTTTTTCATCCACCATCCTCCCTTTGCTGCCCGATTACTGAACTGTATTGTTTGTTTTAATTTCCTTCTTATCATCGATAGCGTAACAACGTACATGATTGTTTTTGTTTTCATCTTTCTTAACAACTTCTTCCATACGGATTGTAGGCTCTCGAAGCTAAGGTTCTGTTCCTCTCCAAAGAAAAGATGCAAGTTGAAAGCGAACTGCAGGATTTATTGAGTCAAAAAGAGGACTTGGATGTTCAGCTACAACTATCCAAAAATGACGCCAAAGAAAATCGTAGTAACTACGATGAACTTATGAGTAAGTTTTACGTATTATTATTATTTTAATAGAAATGATCATCAAAGTGGAAAGGATCGAAAATTTACAACGTGAATCTGGGTCTTGAACTATCATTCTCAGTTTGAATTTAGAATTATTTTCGTCGTTGCTGGAAAAATCATTACGTCAAGAGTATGGTTAGGCTTGTTTAATGAGGCCAACATAACTAGTTAGGCCGCCTTGAGGACTATTACGACTTCTGGTGCATGTCCCTGTTTTGCTGCCCACAAAGCGCAAGACTGGTGAGTGACCACCTCATCCCCAAATCATTTTTGATCCATCCATTCCAATCCATTCGGCCAGCCGAATTTTTTATCTTGATTCGATTTGATTTCTCTATGAAATCATCCTTGAAACCATCACGATTTTGCACCAAGAGAAATCGTGGTTTTGATACGTTATGTCGAGTAATTTTTAGATGAAAGTAAGACCTTTCAGGAAAAATAGTCAAAACATGGAATCGATGCGACCCTCACTGCTGAAACTCGTTCTACTTATTTTATCAGGCCAATCTAATTTAATCTAGTGAAATGGCAGTCTGAGACGTGGTCTTGATGGCTTGTAGAAACTAGGCGCTCTAATCTGTTCCCTCTAATCTATCCTTCTGAATGAACTACCTGCGTATGGTCTTCCAATAACTACTCCCTAGCAAGGGGTTCAAGTATAACTAAACGCGGTGACAAGGAACTATCTTTGGTAGGTACTTGTCGATGAATAACCATGGTGTGATCTGTTAACACCAATGACAACACAGGATCGCTTGTGGATAATATAATTCTTTTGACTCGTAAATTAAGGTCTCCAACACGTCTGGGCTGTCATTCTTTTTGGACGAGCGTCCTCAGCTTCTCCCTTAATATCCTTCTGTCATTACCTCGCACACGCGACTCTCCAAGCTTTTCTGTTTTTATTCATCTGATAACTTTTTAATTTTACTTTCTTCGCGTAGAGAAAATGTTTGCTGAATCCGAAGAAATCGTCCGGAACGCCATCCACGAAGTTGACAACCCTGCTTTTTCTTCTGCTACCTGTTCCATTGGTAAGTTTTGAGATCAATTACTCGACACTCGGGCAGAATTGGGAACGTTTGATGTTATTTATATTACTACCAAATACGTAAACGCTTCCCATC
>CM033998.1:24964665-25055169 GCA_019603395.1 Cyrtorhinus lividipennis
GACGGGCAGGCCCCAAGGCGGGTTTGGCCGGGTACAGGTTTGTGCATCGTTCCTAGGAGAGAAAAGCTTGGAAAACTATGGTAAGTACCGGATAGTAAGGCTAGGAAAATAAGAGTAGAAGAACAAGAAGCATTCGGAGAGAACGTATATGCGTTGACATTCGCAAAACAGGGTAGTGAGCTCCTAGCAAATTCACCATACGAAAAAAAAAACCATATAGATACCAAGGCCCGTGATAGGGCGCTCACTAGAAACGTACTGCTATTTTGGAAACAAATTGAATAACCAATTATTGGAAGAATACTAAAAATACGTTGAAATTGCAGCTATTTAATGATTTTTATTTACGTAAAAAAAACAAATTAAAATTTTATGTACGTTAAAATGTGATTAAAATTAACTTAGTTAAATTTAGATTTGTTGAATGAAATTATTATTGATGTAGCTGCGTTAGCCCAAGGTAGTTACTATTTTGGCTTGACAGTTGGGAGATCCCCCCTCTCCTAAGGGGAAAGAGGGGACCAGTGGTTTTATTTGATCAACCCCATTCTGGTTGATTATGTGAATGACTCTACTCTCTTAGTCATGGCTTCTGACTGCGGTAGAATTCCCCTAATGGTTCTTTACAGCAGAATTGTTTGCGGATTGCTTGCGCATGATTTCACTAGGATGGTTCGATCTGGCATTCCTGAACTTGATATTTATGGCCTCCAATCTGCCTAATATTGCTGACATGGTCTCAAACCAATCGTTGGACCAACCAAGTTGGAAAACATACCCATGATCGCCAGTACCTTTCTCCTCGGGTTCCTCCCCTTAGCAACCTGACCACGCCAGGCGGTTGAAACTAGGACCCCCCTTCTCCCCGATATGGTGATCCCTACCTACTTGAAATAGCGTCCGAAAGTCTCGTATGTTCACTTGGTTTCATATCGCTCTTAATTGTCAGGAA
Organism: Cyrtorhinus lividipennis; assembly: GCA_019603395.1. Taxonomy (NCBI): domain Eukaryota; kingdom Metazoa; phylum Arthropoda; class Insecta; order Hemiptera; family Miridae; genus Cyrtorhinus; species Cyrtorhinus lividipennis. Next base: position 24,965,618 of record CM033998.1, read on the forward strand.
GAAGGCCATGGGGATCACCTGATTTAATCAACAACCTCACATTGACAACGTTGTTCGATTTTTACGTGTTCACATTGGGCGTTAATTTTCCCACCCTTGTGTATTTTCAAGGCAAATTAAACGAATTTTATCACGAGATGGAAGAACAACCGCTTTAAACTTTTCCGAGTTTTCATCAAATTTATTTTTATTTGCTTCAAGAAAACATTGCTTAGTACGCTACTAATATCTCCGGGGGCGATAGGTTTCTTCATGAGGAGAAACGGGGCTGAACGCATAACGATTTAAACTATTATTTATTGGGCTGTAGCTGCTCGATTCAAAACATGCGTGCGTTTAACGATGAATTTCGTATAACTCACGGATCCCTTCTTCCACTTCACACAGTTGAGGCTGTATCAATGACTGAACATCCCACTCACGGGATGGCTACATATTTTTACATTGAAAAGTTGCCATTTTGGCCTCAACCTGTGGAGCCTAATGAGCCTTCTGGATTTCATGCAGGCGCTTGGTTCCTGAGAAAAGCTTAAAATAGGTTTCGCCGACCGTAGTGCCTTCCAGAGAATATTACTATTAGCCACTGAACATTGTCCTTAACTAATTTGTTTTGGAACCAATTTTGTGGTAGTAGGGCTACTGCATGACGTAACTCAATTCTTCCTAATTCCACATGTTTTCTCTATTTCTCACTACTCAATTTTTCCTTATTTTCAGGGTCACTTGAGAGATTGTTATGGGAAACTAATCCAGGAATACTGCAGCTTACTTTGTGTAAAAATAACTTTTCATCGAAGAAATCCAAGGATCCCTGGAAATCTCAAGCTTTCCTCCGACGAACTAGACGCTATTGGAGAAAATGACGTCAACAATTATTTCCAGTTGTGCGTCGAAATGTTTGACTACATGGATGACATTTTGACGTTGGAAAACTCGAGTGAGAAGTTGATATTTACATGAAGCATGTTATGGTATTTAAATGTGTGGGATAGGGTCCGTTGGGCAATGTAGCTGTTATAGTTAATACCCGAAATTAGGTAATTCTAGTTTTCACTATGCCCCTTAGGGGTAACTAGAACAACCTAGTAAGAAGCCGAGCTAAAAAGTGATTTTAAAAGTTAGTTCCAACTCATTTGGGCTTGTGAATACTTGGAAACAGTGAAAAATACGGTTTTTTGTGAAGGTTGTATTTTTAGTATGTGCACTAGAAAGTCGAAGTTATCATCACTACTTACTTATTTCAGACAGTTAAGCCTTCGTGGCATTTTGAGTTACATACAATTTATAATGGCTGACTGACCAATTAAACAAAAAAATCGCAGTAGCCGATCCTGGTGTTGTCATATTTATTATAAATGAACAAATCAGTGAACTTAGTTTTGACGGACTTTCTTAACCAGAGAGCATTTCTTCTTCAACTAGTGACTTCTAGTTTCTACAAAGAGGCGAAATGGCTGGTTGGAACTATAATTAACTGATGGGTGACATAGCTACAATGAGGAGAGAGTCTGTTTGGTTCAACAAGTTACAAGCTCTACAAGTCGATGTGAACTCGTTATTGACTAACCAACTTCTAGTGTTCTGTTGTTGTTCTGCCAATATTTGTAATATTTCTTGCTTTATTGATATAAAAACGCGCAGATACATTCTTTTTCATCATTTCTTCAATTTCCAACATTTTTTTTTTTTCAGTTTTTGGTTCACTTGACATGTCTCGATCTAACTCAATGACAAGTTGCGGTCAATGTCGCTTGGCTCCTCTTATTCCAATGATTCAAGATTCGAATCAGTTATATGACTGCTGCGTCAAGCTCATGTTCAAACTTCACGCTTCTCTTCCTCAAGATCTACTCTCCGGGCACCGAGCGAGGTTCTTAGATCAATTCAAGAAACTCAGGAAGTTTTATATATCTGCTTCACAACTACAATACTTCAAGACTCTCATCCAGATACCCTCATTACCAGAGGTAAATTTCACACTCGTTTCAGTTATCGGTGGCCGCCTTTTCTCAATATCTCCGACTGTAAAAGTGAGGAGTTTGCATAGATTGTTTTTCAAAGCACGACGTAGGGAAAATTAAGGAATAGTTGTCAAACAGCACAAAATCTTTCGGCAAACAATTTAGAGTTCACGGAAACTTATCAGTTTTATGTATCTGGTGCCAATCGCCTCGGGTTGTTACGAACTTGAATATAGTTCATTTTAAATTATCTTTTAAATAAATCTGGAGATAGAAAACTATGTGTGGAAAGAGGATTGCTTTGACTCAGTTCTGCTTGTTATAGCAGAAATAAACATGAGTCCGCCGTAAGCCGTCCGCGCCGTTTTTGGTAGTAGAAAATTTTCTAAAAATTTTGGGTCAGGGGTCTGTTCCCGGCTCTAGTTGTTCCTCGAAACTTTTCAGCCCGATCGGACCAAATTTGAGCGGGGTAGGGGTCAAAATGTGTATTTCGAATAATGGATTTTCGAGATTTTTGGCGACTTAGGCGTGTGGGGTATAATTTTCCACTAAATTTTGGACGCTGAATCCAATGAAAAGGGTCCCAGAACGATTGGCACCCAGCGGAAGAGGTTATGGGTCAAAATGGGTACCTATTCACCCATTTTGAATGTGTTCGATTGGTGGTACCTAGGCGTGTGGGGTATCATTTTCCACTAAATTTTGGACGCTGAATCGATTGGAATGGGTCCGGGACCCGCCTCACCCACTGTTTCCCCCATTTTCCCCCTTGTTGAAGAAATGAGTCTCCATGCGCCTGGTCCGAGGAATAACCAACCCGTGTGAAAGAATTTGCTGCGTTTTTATGTCATCTCTTTGAGTAAATTTGTTCGTTGTTGATGGCGGCGCTGTATGCTGCTCCTCGGCTCTAATACATGTCGCAACATGATTTTCAGCATGCAAATCTATGCAAATTCCTCAATGGCAGCAATACAACTTCTCCAAATAAATTGCCGGACAGAAAAGAATTGCCGTATTTTTTATCGCTTCTAATTGAACTTTATTTTGAAATTACCTCTGACGTTGATGCAGAACCCACCAAACTTCCTCATCCAGTCAGAGTTGGGCTCTTACCAAACTCCGGTCGTCATCCTCCCACCTGAAGAAGAAATGACCTTCGATTCTATAGACCCACCTTCTACAGGAGAATTGGTTGATCTCAACAGTCCCGTGTCGAACGGGAATACCTCCCCGGATATCATCGCTGAACGGTATTAATGTGAAGAGTTGATCTATCTTGTAAATTGTCGAAATTGTGAACGAATTTCAAATCGTTGATATTGTAAACTTCGTATTTCAGCGACAGCCTCATCGAGCATTTACAAAACGAACTCAGTAGATATAGAGCTGAAATGACCAAGATTGCCAATGAGAACCAAAGGAGAATTAGAGAATTAACAGATAGGATAGCCTCTCTAGAAACTCAGCTCATCACCAAAGTATGAACTCTTTATTTTCCTCATTATAGTGTCAATATGGTAATAGACCGACATTTTGTTGATCTTATGGATTATGACACCCTGAACGTCTTGCTGCAGGAGAGTGAACTCGAACAAGAGAGACTAGTTAAGGAAGAGCTACTTCGACAGACTGAAATCTCTGCCCAGCACCAGGAATCAGAAAGTAAGTTAACTAGTAACCCGTTACAGACGAGCTCTTCTGTATACCGGTTCAAAACCGAATCCGTAGCTTGGTTTGTAAAGATTGCTGACGATTGGCAAGAGTATTGGGTATTCAAGCTACGAATGAGATGCTCAATCTTGTAGTTAAGCATTCATCTGGGATGAAAAGTGTCGAACTTGAAAACCAGTTCTTCTTCACTTCAATCCCCCCCCCCCCCCATTTATTGTCTCAGTTAATGCTGGTGACCAACGCAGTACTAACACCCCTAAAGGAGGAATTTGGAAATGATTTCCCCCCACCATCTGATCAAAGGTTCTAAGGGAATTCAATGGGGTTCTATCGTTAAGTGGTGGCTGCGGGAGCGTTGAAATGCTAAGAAATGATAGGTTATTCGACAACCTCGTTCTCTCTCAACTGGAACTGCTGTGAACAGCTTGATGCCGCCTCCTTCACAAGGCTATATTGCCTCAACTTGTTGCGAATAGTTCAGGTTTATGGTTCAGATGTTTTAGTAGAAAGCCCGTTAGTCTTATTTTGGACGAAGAATAGCGACGATTTGGCAAGTCACCGCCATGCTTACGATATTATTTTCCTTTTGTACCTACAATCCAATAAAAATCATACGTTTTTTTCTCAGAACGAGCCAAGGCGATCGAGGAAAAATTTCAAAAATTGAAAGAAGTCTACTCCAAGCTCAGGGAAGAACATATCCAACTTATCCGGCAGGTAAGCCGTCTCTGATATCCTTTATTCAGTATCTTCGTTATGAACGTGAATTATTTTCATTTAGGACTCCACTGCTTATGACTTGCACTTGTGTTTGTTTCTTGGTTTATATCGCAGTTGATTATTCTATTGAGTGTATACGGCTGTGAGTGTGTCCTCGGAGTTTTTAACGATTTTGCATTTTTCTATTGTTTGTTTGTTGAGTCTCAAAGACTCGATGTACCATTTTCGATTTTCGGTTCACTTTACTCCACAAATAGACACCCCCAAGCATCCGAAACGATTGACTGCAGTCTTTCAGTGTGTTTTATTGAGAATTGTAACTTGGGACGAAAGTACTTGTAACCAACAGGAGGAACTAGAATAGCGTCTAATAAAACCTGCATCTCATTATAGAACATATTAAAACTCACATTCCCTGATGTTGTTAATCTGGCTTCGTTCAAATGTTTTGTTTACTACATATTCACTTTGTTCTTAACGTAATCCCCCTACGAATTATATTAATTCAATTAAAATCATAGAAGGCCGGCGTGGACAAAGCTCTGAAGGGATCAGACAAAATGACCAAGTTCGCAATGTCTGCCAACAATCTCATACTGAAAATTGTAAGCGCTCATCAGGTATTTTCTGCATTCAATGAATCGTCGCATGTTCTGGGAGGAAACTGTACAGATGGAGGATTTAGGGTGATGTAAATGGTTGTCGGAGCTGTAACTGTTACTGGTGGAAGGAGTCGCGGAATCGCGTGGCGCCACTATTTGGCGTTGCGATGCTTCTGCTACCCGTACATCTAATATAATCGCTGCAGACGCATTTCCTAAAAGAGAATGTTGAGGACCTGAGCCAAGCGACAGCTTCCCCAAGTGCTTACCAAGCTGGAAACATTGCTTCCGCGATGAACTTTCTGCTGATCTATACTAAACACAATGCGCCATGGCCCTGGGAGGAGGGGTGTTCAATTTACATTCCCATCGAAGTTCCAGACCTACTGGAAAATCGGGAAATGTAATACGTTTGTTTTGGGGCATAGATGAAATTGTGCCAATCTTGTGGGTCTTTGGCCATTCCGGTTATCCCACCAGAGTTTCACTGCGAATGAATTCTGCAGTTCTCAATAAAATCGTACCTTGTGCCAGCTGACAGTTGCATGCATTTCAAGATACATTTTGGTCCACAAAACCAACAAAAATCACCCTCACATCAACACAATGAATCAAAGCACCCTGACTAACATCGAACAATCATTGCGGGAGGATTACCCGTGGCAGCACCTGACACTGAGGATTGTATTTTCGAATACTCCTCTTTTGTATATTTTCCATGTAAATAGCTTAAGCAATCCAATCGATGTCGTTTAAAACCTTCGAACTTTTTATACAGAATTCCCATACTTAGTCCAAAAATGTGATAAAATGGTTAGTTAGGGCCTATTATTTTCAAACCCTAAAGATTTCGGAAATGAAAAAAATTTGGCAACTTATAATGATATACTCATTCGCAACCATCTTTGACTCGATTTTTCAGGTAGAAACTCCAAGTTGCGTAGATTTGGCGTCCTCGAAAATTGTTTTGAACATTGGACCCCTGACGATTACATGCCCGGTGCAACCCTTCTAGCGATTTTCTTCGATTCAAAACAAGAATGAAGAATATAAGCGTCGTCAAAATATGGGCTCCCCAAAGAGGCGCCTTCTAGGGCGTTTTGATTTGTGCAGAACTTATTTTCAACCTTTAGACGGGCTTGTGACTTCCCAGGTTTAGGATTTTTGGCCTGCAAACGACTAATTTATCCTCTTTCCGCTCCACAACAATCCCCCATCCAAAAAACTTGGCTGCAGGATGACAAGACCACAAAATAAAATAATGATGTTTTCTACTGTTTGTACTGACCTGTCAGAGCTGAAGTACCTTTGATCACAACAGCTGATGAAGTAGGTAGTCGGGGTTTGTTGGGGAAAAATAGCTTATCCAAGCCTTGTTTAGCTCTCTTCGTTTCCTTCCCTAGCTACTATGAGACTGCCCCTATTTCTCTATAAGAATACTTATTAAAGCCGACAGGGAAAATCTGGGTTCTCAAAGGAAAGGAAATAATTCTTATTGATCAGGTAGTTTCTTTCTTCATTGTTCAGAAAGCTGATGTCGACAAGCAACTCACAACTATGAAAAGCCTGGAACTGGATGCTGGGGAAAAAGCCAAATTAGAAGAACTGGCAACCGAATTGGCCACGCTCCAAGCATCTGCTGATGCCGCAACTGAACAAAACCAGGTAGCCGGATGGTCATTCAACAATGATGCTTTTTTTCATCCACCATCCTCCCTTTGCTGCCCGATTACTGAACTGTATTGTTTGTTTTAATTTCCTTCTTATCATCGATAGCGTAACAACGTACATGATTGTTTTTGTTTTCATCTTTCTTAACAACTTCTTCCGTACGGATCGTAGGCTCTGGAAGCTAAGGTTCTGTTCCTCTCCAAAGAAAAGATGCAAGTTGAAAGCGAACTGCAGGATTTATTGAGTCAAAAAGAAGACTTGGATGTTCAGCTACAACTATCCAAAAATGACGCCAAAGAAAATCGTAGTAAATACGATGAACTTATGAGTAAGTTTTACGTATTATTATTATTTTAATAGAAATAATCATTAAATTGGAAAGGATCGAAAGTTTACAACGTGAATCTGGGACTTGAAATATCATTCTCAGTTTGAATTTAGAATTATTTTCGTCGTTGCTGGACAAGTCATTACGTCAAGAGTATGGTTAGGCTTGTTTAATGAGGCCAACATATAACTAGTTAGGCCGTTTTGAGGACTAATACGACTTCTGGTGCACGCCCTTGTTTTGCTGCCCACAAAGCGCAAGACTGGTGAGTGACCACCTCAGCAAAAAAATCATTTTTGATCATTCCATTCGGCCAGCCGAATTTTTTATCCTGATTCGATTTGATTTCCCTATGAAATCGTCCTTGAAACCATGATGATTTTGCACCAAGGGAAATCGTTTGATACCTTATGTCGAGTAATTTTTAGATGAAAGTAAGACCTTTCAGGAAAACTAGTCAAAACTTGGACTCGATGCGGGACCCTCTCTGCTGAAACTCGTTATACTTATTTTATCAGGCCAATCTAATTTAATCTAGTGAAATGGCAGTGATCTTGATGGCCTGTAGAAACTAGGAGCTCTAATCTGTTCCCTCTAATCTATCCTTCTGAATGAACTACCTGCGTATGGTCTTCCAATAACTACTCCCTAGCAAGGGGTTCAAGTATAACTAAACGCGGTGACAAGGAACTATCTTTGGTAGGTACTTGTCGATGAATAACCATGGTGTGATCTGTTAACACCAATGACAACACAGGATCGCTTGTGGATAATATAATTCTTTTGACTCGTAAATTAAGGTCTCCAACACGTCTGGGCTGTCATTCTTTTTGGACGAGCGTCCTCAGCTTCTCCCTTAATATCCTTCTGTCATTACCTCGCACACGCGACTCTCCAAGCTTTTCTGTTTTTATTCATCTGATAACTTTTTAATTTTACTTTCTTCGCGTAGAGAAAATGTTTGCTGAATCCGAAGAAATCGTCCGGAACGCCATCCACGAAGTTGACAACCCTGCTTTTTCTTCTGCTACCTGTTCCATTGGTAAGTTTCAAGATCGATTACTCGACACTCGGGCAGAATTGGTAACGTTTTATGTTATTTATATTACTACCAAGTACGTAAACGCTTCCCATCGGTACTGCAAGGCTAGATGGTTTTTGTTGGCTATATGTTAAGCATTTTTTATTAAATATTAGGCATTTAAATTATTTTTTGATAATTAAAATCGTAATAGCTGCAAACGGGTAGAACGTTGAGGTAACATCTTTTAAAAATCAAAGGAAATCATCTCACTTGCATTTTGCCCATGTCGTAGGCACATATGAAATCATTTTGTACGGGGATTGTGTAGAATATGGGGTGAATCAGCCGTATCAGCGTCTGCTTCCTCACAAAGTTTGCGTAGGGTTGTTGATTGGGTCACCCCTCTGCGGTTCAGGTGAAGACGCAGAAAAACGAAACCGGTTAGTAGGCCAACTATCGCTTTTAGTTCTCAGCATTCAAGTCTGAGTAGGTCCTTGGTAAGTGATAAGTTTTGAGATGATGGGTTTTCCCATTGCACGCTTACTATGGACATGTCCTTCAATATTCCGCCATCTGTCAGTGTGTTTCTTGTTAACCCACTCTTTGATGTCAACATTGAAGGAACTTTTGGGCAAACCTACAGCCAGTTCAGGGCTTACAAAAGGTGTTTTTCAGCCCCTCCTGGTGAGTTGATGAGCCCTTTCGCTGCCCTGACCCTGATAGGTGGGTTGAAGCCCCTCTTCCTGCGATCTGGGCGTGCGCATATCAGTCCTGGGCCTCCGTAAGTTGAGTATTTGAAGGAAGTTGAAATATTTGAGAGACCATCCAGGAGTAAAAACCCCAAGTGGCGGAACTTGAATATCCCGAAGACTCACATTTGCATTGTGCTCTTTTTCGAGATATTTCTTCCAAAATGTTTTACAATATTGCGTTCTGTAACCTAAGCCTTCTGCAGTTATGGCGTACCTGTTATAGTCCTGCTCTTTGCCTCCTTTCCTCAAGGTTCACTACCCACTAAGAATAGCTTTAAAGCTTCCTCAAGGTTCTACAATTTGAAGTCTAAGATGATGAATGAAGCCCATTGAACGCGATAAATTAGAACAGCGTTTTGACCTGATAGTTTTTTTCCTGCGCCGCCCTATTGATGTGGATTTCACTTCATGTTTGAACGGATTTCTGAACTCCACCCTTAAGCCTCAACCCTATTGGTAGCAGCTTAAAGCTATTTACTACGCATTAGATATTCAAGTTACCTCATGAAGTAAAATCCTTAGAGCTTTCCAAATTGATTATTGTTTGCCTGAAGCGGGCTCTTCCCCAAATAACTAGATGGAAACTAACATGCCACGACGAGTCAGCTTGTGTTCAAATCCCGGAAGAGCTAAGCATTTTCTTGTCACCAACGTGTGACGCTATTTGACTATGTGTATTCGTTTTTTAAAAGGACGCGGTACTAAATGTATATAGAGCGTTTTATTCCTTCACTCCATAGATTGGGATTTTCTGAATTATAGATTATTTCTGCTCCTTGTCCGGCCCCCTCGGAGACGTGGTGACATCCTTGGAAAAGTGTGTTGAACCAGAACAGTTCATCAGGCTTGCGAGTCGAACAGCCGAGTTCGTCCTTCACGGCAAAGCAGCTTCGAACACTTCACCCGACATCGAATTTGGTGAAAGTTAGTTGTTTTACTTGAATTTGAAGTGCCTTTCTGCTGTATTTTTGCGCTGTTTTAATTGATAATTTTTGGCCGATCCTTTCAGGAATGGGTGGGCAATGTAAAAAAGTCGGGGAAACCTGCTTAGTACTTCTGAAGGAAATGGAATCATTGTCGCCCGTCGATATGTCTCCCCTGAGAGACAACATAACCTGTCTCCTGGACATGGCTAGTCAGTTGCAATCAAACATGCAAAGGAGTTCAGAATCCGTAGAAGACCTCGTTGAATCCGAATTAGCTGCCATGGACAAAGCCATAGAAGAAGCAGCTCAAAAGATCGAGGTTCGTCATCCAATCGTGTTAACGCACCCAATGCTTGAAATTTTGTGCACTGATCTATGACGTTTCTGCATTTTCGGATTTCCGAAGTCTCTGACGTCTTCCGTTTGTTCCAGGAAATGCTCACTCATTCTCGCAAGGCAGATTCTGGTGTCAAATTAGAAGTAAACGAGAAAATTTTGGACTCCTGCACCGGCTTGATGCAAGCCATTCGAATATTGGTTCAAAAATCTCGAGTCCTACAAGCAGAAATAGTAGCTCAAGGAAAGGTAAGGCGCCATCTCTTCATCTGTTTACTTGTTGATTTTGTGTCTTTCTGTTATTGATTGTCGGTTCTAATTTGCGGAAGCATTGTTAACACTTTCAAAACGCAAAGTGTGCGCCAAAATGATAACTTTGAAAAATAAGGTTTCGTGTCTGTTTCTCTGCATCAGTCTGCTCCTTCCAACTCTAGATTTCCATATTCTATTAAGAATTCTTCACTACTACTTTTCGCGTATTAATTTTTGTTCTTATAGGGCTCTGCCTCTGCAAAAGAATTTTACAAGCGGAATCATCAGTGGACTGAAGGTCTCATATCAGCGGCAAAAGCCGTGGGAATCGGTGCCAAATATCTCCTGTGAGTACTCAAGAATCTTACAACTACAACCTGTATTTCAGAATAGGAGTGTAAAGACAGTTAATTTGGATATTTCCGCGTCTCCATCCGTCTTTAAACTCTATTTGTTAGGCAAGGTACGGTTCGTAGGGGTTCACACTGGTATGTTTATCAAAATGTCCGAATACCACCTCGAGTTTTGTTTGAAAGTTCACATTAGCCACCTTAACTACTCACTTTCAATGGATTGGGAGTGTCAAAATTCAATTCAGCTTGAAAAATATTTAGGCACTTGACTTCTCAAGTTCGTGGAATTTGGTACTTCCATGAGAACCACGATTTTGATGAAACTGTCTCAGTTTGATCCACTTTAAACGACATTTTCACCCATAAGTTATGTAACAAAAATGAATTTGAATATACCGTTGGAAAGGTAGTATTCTGAGGATTTTCCATGAACGCGGAAATTTATGTGTTTATTAATAGAGAAAATGTTTTTTTTTTATCCGGCAAAATATTGGCTAGGTTTCGCGTTTTAATTAATTTTCCAACTTTAGGCTAGATTAGTACGTACAAGTACTCAAATTTTTGAGGAGCTCATCAGAAGGGAAATTCGACGCTCTTTCCTGCGGTATACTCAGATTTTAGATTATCTTGTGAATTGAGGGCCGTTTTAGAGACGTCACGTTGAAAACACGAAAAAATCGTAAATCGTGAATAACTGGGAAACTAACCTCTAAAAAAACTCCCTGTCATTTTTTGTAGCAAATGAGTCGTAGAATCGACCCCTTGAAGGCTGTCTTATCGGTCAACATCCTGTATAGTTCATCATATGTGATAGAGTCAATGGAGTTGAGTTGTTGGCTTACGAATGAACTTATGTTGAACCACCCAAGTATCTCATTCTGTCTGTAAACTTTCGATCCTTGCTCTTAGGGCATCTGTCTATTAAACGGGGAGTAACCGCTTTTGTGAATACTAATTTGTATAGTTTGAAACATTTCTTTCGTTTGTACTCCAGTTACTTTGCTGGTACTTGGCGCTTACTTTGGCCTCCAAGGGGTCACTGATTTGAAACAATGTCATCTCTAATGTCAATGCCTCTAAATCTTTTTTACTCAACCCGGTGATATCATCCACAGGGAAGCGGCGGACGATGTCGTCAGCTCCGATGGTAAAATAGAAATGGTGATGGCGGCTGCTCAAGGCATATCAGCAAGCACTGCACAACTGGTCGTCGCTAGTCGAGTCAAGGCCGAACGAGGGAGCAACAGCTTGGGTCAGCTCACAGTGGCTTCTAGAGGCGTGACTCAAGCGACTGCTGGCGTCCTCACCTCAGCCAAGGCCTGCGTCCAACTGGTTGAACAGTCTGGTCAGTGCAGCTCTTGACGAATTTAATCATATCAATCTTCAAGGAATAGCCTGCTCAGAATAGCCCACCTCTTAAGTATTCTAGACATTATCTCTGAGCCGCGGAGCGTTTGAGCGCTATTTTCGAATAATCAATTTTCTTGTCGATCCTATTTTGTTCCAAAGTTTACTGTTTCTTTATTTGAGCATTCAACTGAAGAGTATAATGTAAAAGCTTGTCTGTGAACAATGAAAACTAATCTCTTGCATGATATTTCTGTAGAGGATTTGGACCTATCTGGGCTCACCCTCCATAACGCAAAACGCCTCGAAATGGAGTCTCAAGTCAAATTACTCGAACTCGAAAGCGCCCTGGCAAAGGAAAGGTTGCGACTTTCGGCTCTACGCAGACAACATTATCTTCTAGCTCCAGAATCTGAACAACTCCCACCCATTTGAGGAAGGGTGACTATAAACGGTGACACGGTACTATTTTACCGCTCCTAGTGTCTCGTTTCAGAAACAAAGGTGAGCTCTTGTCTTCCATGCTTTGTGTAGGTAGGTAGTAGGCTTTTGTGTGGTTGAGGTGGTCCAATTATTTATCATTTGTGAATGCTGTTCACACTCACCAGCACAACTAGTCCGCAAAAGTCTAATAAACAGATGTACAATCAGAAAATACTCTAATAATATTGGATGCCTACCAATGATGCCTAGCTCGTTTGCTGCCATGGGTATCATTTTGATAGGCAGACATATTTTCATATTTTGCCACGTGTATAACATTGATACACATTCACATAAATTTGTTGAGCTGTGTATAATATTGTGGCCCAACTTTTGCATGTTTCGATGGCTTTAATCAGGGGTAGTAGAATCTACAGACTACTACAAGGGTAATAGAGTCTACTACCCTTGGCTCTAATGAATGATGGGACACCATTGGTTTCAGTATATCTGCCAGACTAAAGAAATGAGAGAAAGATGGCTTGTTATCCCTTATCTTTCTTGTCTTGCCCAGCTGTTTTCGACGGGAATACATTTTTTCTTAGTTTTTCGGCGTTATTTTTAGTCAGGTGCCTGGTAAAATGAGTTGAATTGTTTTTGAGTGGTTTTGTTACAGAATATGTGTATAAAATTGATACATAACGTGCCAAACTATTCCTCAGCCTCTCAAATCCATTCCTCCTGTGCCATGTGTTTACATTTTATACAAGGCTATATTTTCAATAAAACTTGATAATATTACAAAAAAATTAACCTAACCTTAATAGAGCCCTACAATAACCTGAAAAACGAAATTGGGAAGTTCGTGCTAGCTTCCATATGATTAATCCTTTCAGTGGTCTTCTCAGCGCTGTAGTTAGCTGATATTAATATTACTACGATTTAGTAGTGGACAACACGTTCCTCAAACAATTTCATGAAATGGTTTACCATCTTGCACACAGTTCACCCCACATGCTCACGAGAAGGCAAATGTAGACTTCAATGATATGTGAACAACGATGCCTTTAACCATTCTGTACGTTATTAATTGTCGAGTCCTTTTATTTCTTTTCTGTTGCAGTTTTCAACAATATGGACTGATTAACTCACGGAAAGACTTTCAGGGGGTCAAGTAAATCAATTGAACTGAGAAAAAAGGATAGCGCTTTCTTACATTGGCTCACAAGCTGCTTTATTGATCTAGGGATCAGGGATCATACTTTCTGTAGAGAAAAGAATGCGTTTGCAAGTCGTTTTATTTGATTATGAATGGACGTTTAAGCGGGCATAATTTCCCAAGAATATAGGCATGTTGGCAGTAATGAAAATATAATAAATACTCCTGTCACGCTGTAAGTATGTGTATCAGTAGATCGCCTTGGGCGAAAAAAGCAAGGCTATTTTCATAATCACCAGAATTCTGTGACTAAGAAACCTTTGGTTAGGAAATGCTGGTGAGAAAAATACGAAGTAAAGTCTAGTTGATCCCTGGAACTGGTAAGGTGTACCCAAGAATCGGTTTTTTGGAAACGTTTCTTTTTTTTCACTGGTCCAAGGCAAAAGAAGGCTTGTCAAATGAGCAGTCTGGCCCCCACTTGAGTGGCTCCCTACATCCTACACCACAATACACCCCTCCATAGAAATGGCTGCTGGAAGACAGCCTTGGATCTTGACAATTTCTGCCACTTCTTTTGAATGAGTCTCATCCTACAGACTCAACTAACAGGGCTTTCTCCAATGAGAGAGCTGCCATTCAAGCAGTAGCAATTAAATTGCTGTTACTTCTTGCTGCCCATGACAACGAGGTCAATTCAATACTCATCCCCTAAATGTTGATGTAGCAAGACATTTATTCAGACTTGAGTGTATTTCACCTAGAGATTACGCTCCTGAAAATCTGGGAATTTCAAAAGCTCAACCCAGCATTTCCCTTTTGCCGGGACATCTCATCGTGATAACACAGATAACTTTATAGCATGCGCTATTCCTTTCTCAAGAATAACTTTTTATGATAATTTTATTGCTGTTTTAATTAATGGTATAATATGGCATCGTGATTTTCTATATCCGACATCAGTGCCAAGTTCCATTTGTTTAGAGTCAACTTGCAAACCACTCGTTTTCTCGGCATACCTTCCAGTATGTGAATATTTGCGGTTTCAATGTATAATCATCCTTTTTTTCACACCCTAAACTACTTCGAAGTAACTACTCAAGCGGGAAATTAAAAGAATCGCCATTGTAATGGCACGATATTGTATTATTCATTATCACTTAGGTTACCACATGTTATGTTAAATCTAGCATCAATCAACATTACCTAACTATTATTGTTTAAATTATTACAAATTAGCTTGTAAGGTTGTAATCCTGGATTTGGCCAGGCTAAGCTGAAGCATAATCAGTTCTCACTGAGACACGTTTTATGCTTTCTGTCATGCCACCACGAATGTCCAGTAGAATTTGATGTGGGAAGGGCTTCAGACTGGAAATCTTCATTACGTTAAATAAAAGAACTACTGTATTTTTCATGAAATATTTGTACAGCTTCCGATAGATTATTTTTACGAGACTTCTGATAGGTTGTGTAGTGTGTAGCGAGGATCTCCGTGTGTGGCTGGTAGACGTAATTTTGGACGGATCCTTGGGAGGTCACTTTGGCAGTGTGTTTTTTACCAGTGGATAACCTGTTCTTGTGCAATAATGAGATCGATCTTTTACAATTCTACCCAGTTTCAATAAGAGATTTATCAAAGAATAAATGTACCTAACCATGATTGCATTTGACGCATTTCGCTGTTTTTATTCTTCCGATTTTTCAAATAAATGATTATATGAATGACTAATTTGAATGTTTCGGGTTTGGCTTAGTTCTTTTACCTAGCGGAGTTTTTAGAACGCAGTAACGAATCCCAGAGAAAGTTCGGCAACTAGTCTCAATTTCCTTTACTCTTATTATTCATATTCAAATTACGCGCTCTTGTCTAGAAAAAGAAAAAAAATTATTCCTTAATGCTTCTCTCATGTAGGTGGATTTCGCTCGTGTAGGAAACCGTATCTGTGAGGTCTTCACAATATATACCTACAAATTTGGGGGAAACAATGCGTACATCTTGGCCCATGAGTACCCTTTTTCAGTATTGCAATCGGTCAGAGACCCATCTGAATTGATTCAGCATTCAACTCTGGTGGGACATGGCATGCCTTCTTTTGGTCCCCGAAAATTACAAAATCCCATTTTAAATGTCTTCCATAAACGTCATGCTAGTGTCGTGACTAACAAAGGACGAACACGACTGAAGTGTTTGCTACGCAGGTATGTCTCTGTCAGAGCGAGCTCCAATTACGCCAGCTGATAGTAAATTATTCCATGAGTCAGGAAGCGCTTTATCAAACACGCAACTTTTCCTTCTCGGAAACAATATTTCATGACAAGGTTCTTAAATAAATCTACCCAGGCCAAGGGTATTCCATCACCTGCTGCATGGCCTGGTACCGAGTACTCTATTCTGTGGCTGAGGCCCTCTTAAATCTAATTCAATCTTTATTGCGCCAAAAAATCCACTGTCGTTTACCTGTAATAATTTCGCGAGTGCAGATACAAATTGTTTCTTGAAATTGTCCGGCGCAAAAGAAGTCATTAATTGCAGTAGGCACTACAATATCATGTCCTCGGTAAGAGGGGTAGGTACAAACCCATATAGAATCTAGGGATGGCCATCTATAGTAATACATCGAAGTATAATTTACGATAGTATCGGTAGAGTATTGATGCCGATATATATTGTAGGTTAATCATCAAAGTGGGCCCCACTGATTGTATCGACCAAAACGTATCGATAGTTTTAGAAAAGTATAGATATAGAAATTATATGTAGATAGAAACAGAATAAATACTTCATTCTTCCTCTGTTGCATTCCTAGACCTTCAAAGAATCTTAATTCTGATTATAAATTGGAAAACACCAGGTACAGGAAGCCTAGGTAGTAGTGGAACATACCAACTTCTCTAAAGGAAGTGAGTAAACTAAAAAAAAAAAAATTCTCAATTTTCAACTTATTTTATTACGTATCTCTCTCGTCAAATAATATTTTCAATTTTTACCGCATTTTGAAAGCACAAAATCCTGATAAAGTCTGTAAAAATAATAACTTCGACGGCATGTCGCTTTTTAGTCGGTTCCTTTCTTGGGTCAACGTCTGTTCTACTACTGAAAACAATCATTCTGCAGGAACAGACGTAACCTCTAAATTGAGGTACTTCAACTTCAAAGCCACTTCGCTCAAATCTGGAGCAGCTGAAGCCATGTCGGGCCAGTACTTGAGGGGGTTTTCTCATCACATGGATATCGATACTTCAGCCGGATAAACTTATTTGAGGGGGCGTAATATTTTTCTAATTTGTCTGATGTGAAAAAACTGATACTTACGATCGATATTATTTTGGTGAGTCAACATCAGATGAAAACGATTCATCGGTTTAAAATTGGCTGGAATATCGAAAACTATTTGGTCACTAACTATCAATATCCGATACAACCGGCCCTCGCATCAACGATACAAAGAATATCAATACATCGGAGGAAAACTATCGACTATCAATGGCTATCCCTAGTAGGAAGAGGGGAAGCCGGATCAATAATATGTATATTTATCGTGATGAGGGTAATACATAACAGAAACAGTTGTACCTTCAGCCCAATACCTCCTTTCCAACGAAAGCTTTTGCGAGACCCGCAAAATTTTAATCTGGCAGTCAACCGCTCACACTGATGCAGGTCTGCAGTCTGGGCATGTTTCCTTTGGAGACAATTTGAAGTGACGAGTTTTCCCAATTTTTAATGCTGCGCTGTAGTGCCCCATCATCCTTATTTGCGAGGAGCCTGTTCCGGCTGAAAGGAGCCTGCAGCCATAAGTATTCTTGTGGCCCGGGCCGAGGGGTGTAGATGTAGGAGTAGGCCTCTCTGAAAGCAGACCCAGATAGGTTGGCTAGGTCGAGATCAAACAGATGGAGCCTGGCGGTGTCAAGCACAGCCGGGATTGAGGCAAGTGCAGCAGAAGGTTCGGTCTCTACTTGCAGCTTTTTCCCTGTGCATTTCGCACCCGTCGTGGAATACTGTCACATCTCAAAAAATTCATTTTCTGTTTGTGACGGCAGCGTCTAATTTGCTAGTAGAATAAAGCACCAAGCGCAGTCCAGTAGTTGGCCTCCGGACAGCGGTAGTTACAGTTTCAAGTTGAGGGGATTCGCCTGCTGCATCTTTCACTCCAGTAATAACCTTGAACCCATCTGGTCCTTTTCGCGATGTGACAGTATTCCACGACGGGTGCGATTTGTCTGCCAAGTCCTTAACCTGTGAAAACCAATTGAACCGACGGTCATTTTTTTGGTTTTTGTCCTGCTCAATGAGGGCTAGTAGGCACTATTTCGGGTAGCGCGGGCCATCCATATCAAGGACCTTTGCTAAGAATCTGAGCGCCTGTCTTAGTATGTACTGCCAGCGCGAGGGGCGGTTCTCCATATATGCTGGAGTGCACTGTGGCAGTCCAAGGACGCGCCTCAAGTACTGCACCTGCGTGCACACAATCTCCTTGGTGTATCTGTAGAGCCCAGACAGCGGCGCCATACATGAGAACACCCAACACTGAGGCCTTGAAGGTTCTGGTGATTGACTCCTTACATCGGTAGTTCAGAGGTAGAATGCTCGCCTGCCACGTTTACCCGTTGCCGTTCAAAGCCTTTTTGCACGGGTGGGACAGTATCTAAATGAAGCCCAAGAAGTGTTTTATTGTACACATTCCATAGCTGGAAAATATATTTTTCAATTGCTTATACATGAGAATCCACGTGGATTAAAACTCAAAAACTGACAATAACGCAAGAAATCAGAAACAAAATTTATTTAAAGTAACAGAACAAAATAAACTGACATTGATTACTAAGTCGATTTGCGAATAATTTTATTGCGGCTCCATGTCAAGTGTACAAGGATAACTATGAGTAATTCAAATTTTCTAAATTTTTATTCTAGAAGAGTTCATCTTGTTGCTTGGGTCTAGGGAACGATTATAATCTGGAACAGGCTCAGGCTATTCCTGCAAAAAAAGGGTACAAATTAGTTGAGAAGCACTTCTTAAAAAACTGGATTCTAGTTTAGAAGTAATATTCGGGTACTTACGGTTAGCCTGCTTGCATTGCATAATGGCCTCGTTGAAACCCTGACAGAGCGTGAGGTCTGATTGTTGTTGAGCGCACTGCAAGAATTGCTTTATCTCCCAAGCGCAGGCTCCAGTCGGTTCTTGAGGGCCAGCTGCTGGTGCAGCAGCAGCAGGAGCAGGGGCAGCTGCCACCTGTTGGGCCTCTCCACCTCCGCCGCCGCTGAACATTCCAGTCATAGCGTGTCCCACAGCGTGCCCCTGAACATTTGAATGATCATGGTTAGTTTATTCGGGCTAATCCTTAATTACAACTAGTGACATCACATAAACGCCATCTAGTACAAGCGTTATGCAAGGTGGTGCAGAGGAAACTGATGTATTCCAATATTGAATTGCTGGGACATGATTAAATAAGCATTAAATGACAGAAGGCTCTCTTCCCCCTCTCTCAATATGTGACTCAAGAGGATCCAAATTGCAATCCAGCAAGAAGGACATTATGTCAGAGACATTATTTTCCGACTTTGTATGTGGTATATAATTTCAAAAACTGCATTAAAAAACTTATAATTTAATACTTGCTTTTTATCAAATGTGTTTTTTGAAAAATTGATTTTCGAGATTATTGGCGAGGGTATCATTTTCCACTAAATTTTGGACGCTGAATCCAATGAAATGGGTCCCGGGACGATTGGCGTCCACTGGAAGACGTTATGGGTCAAAATGGGTATCTATCTACCCATTTCGAATGTGTTTTTTTTTCGATATTTCTGGTACCTTAGGCGTGTGGGGTATCATTTTCCACTAAATTTTGGGGTCTGAATCGATTGGAGTGAGTCCCCACGCTTCTGGTTTGAGGAATAACCAATCTCTAGGAAAGACTGTGCAGCGTTTTACCGTAATCAACCTATCGTTTCCCAGTAATTCAATATTCTGATTTCTCTGCACCACGCTGTATCGTCACGACGACAGAAAGGTTTGACTTCAGCCAAAGGGTTGTTGAAGATATCAAACTATACATAGCAATAACAGAACCTGTGGGGACACGTAACGGTTACGTTATTGAGATGCATGGAATATAAATCGCCTCTGAAAGAGTGGGGAAACGGTATTCAAATTTTGATTACAAAAATGAAATTCTTCATACGCCGACGTTGACCGAAGAAAATCATGCCCCAAATCGCCAGGGTACCAGCCAAAAACCATACCTCGCCAATAGGCAACGATAAGCAAAAACGAAAAGCTGGACCCACTTCTTTCAAACAGATGCATTGACATACTATACGATGGAATCATACTCAAAATTTTGGCGGACTGATGCGTTGAAAAGGACAGCCAACGCTGAGCAACATCAGTTAATCCACCACTATGACGCCAAGCATCTTAATAACCCCCAAGCAAATGTCTTCTTCTTGGTTGGATTTAGCTGTTAAGCTCATCTTTACATTTGAAAAAAAAATTGAAGAATATATCGTGACCGAGAAGTTGCGGAAATAGTGTCGAAAAAAATCATAGTTTCCCGATTTTGAACTAAAGGGAGAACCCACATTTCACTTTGTGTCAGTCTCATCTCCTTTTCTTGGAGGAGAGAAAGCCCAAAATGTGCTCCTACTTCACAGGTTCCATTATGGTACCAACTGACAAGTTTTTATCACTTGGGCCACTGACAGGTAAAGTTGATTCGTGTGGAATAGAGCTGAAAATATCTTCACATAGCAGTCAATTAGTTGCCATTCAACTCAAACCACCCGTGCGAAAGAAGACGAAAGGAAGGAAGAAGAAGCCTTAACCTCGCATCAGTTGTACAATGAGTTCACAGCAACTTGCAAGATTTGAACATCGCTACTCGATCAGACCCTCAAGGAAATCTTCAAATGGTCAGCGAACAATAAATATTTAATTTCACCAGAAAAAGTTATGATTTTGGTCTTATTGGTCCTACGTGAGAGCCCTGCAGACGGTTAGATGTGTTTTGGAAGGGATAGGAGAGTACTTTCGATTCTGACAATCTGAAAACGGTCCATGAGGGAGCTGAAAAAACCATCAAAAGATGACCTCATCATGACCGCCCAAACAGTGTTATTGGGAGATCGAGTAGCTGGACCGGAGACGGATTGAGAAACAGCCAAACACAGCACGCTCCCTGATCAACTTGTTTTGTTCGAGTACGACGCGCAGCCGTAATGCTGATTTGGAGTAGGATGCCTACGGGATCTTACAATAAACTTACCACTGCAGAACCAACAGCGACGCCTCCAGCTGTAGCAGCCATTTGTTTGAAGAGGCTAGGCTGCTGGGGCTGAGCCATCATTGGAGGAGCGGCAGCTGGCGCAGGAGCTGGTGCTGGTGCTGGAGCAGCGCGCGCAGGGACGGAGGTCCTGAAAAGATAAAATAAACCGTGGAGATAGAGCAGATGCAAGGAGTATTATGTGTGGGGCATCATATGCCACCTAAATTCTGGACGCTGAATCCAATGAGAAGGGTCCCAGAACGATTGGCACCCACTGGAAGAGGTTATGGGTCAAAATGGCTATCTCTTACCCATTTTGAATATGTGTTCTCGACATTTCTGGTACATCGGCGTGTGGGGTATCATATTCCACTAAATTTTGGACTGTGAATCCAATGAAATTGGTTCCGGTACGATTGGCGCCCTCTGGAAGAGGTTATGGGTCAAAATGAGTACCTATCTACCCATTTCGAATGTGTTTTCAAGATCTCTGGTACCTAGGCGTTTGGGGTATCATTTTCCACTAAATTGTGGACCCTGAATCGATTGGAAAGGGTCCGGGACCTGCCACACCCACTGTTTCCCCGTGTTGAAGAAATGGATCTCCATGCGCCTGATCCGAGGAATAACCAACCCCTGTGTAAGAATTTGCAGCGTTTTTTTTTCTAATTCTAGAGATTCTATGAGAGACGGTTTTGAAGCCTACAGCGACTCTCCTGTCGTCTCCGCGGTAGTAGGATCGTCTTGAAAGCCACTTAGAGATCGAATGTCGGGTTTCAAGACACATTATGTGCTTCCAACGTCTATTTAGGCAAACGATGTTCCCCATAATATGCTTTCAAGCCGCAAGTAGAATTTATGTAGATTCAGTAATGCAAGATTACATTTCAACTATGAACCGTTCAAATGACCAATAAGCCCAATTGATAAAAATAGCTATCTTGAAGTGATAGATCACAATGCTCAAGTCACAAGATTGTGTCTAAGTCGCCTGTATCTTGTGGGCCCTCGTTAGGCGATTTTTCATTTCCCACAGTTGGAGTAAACCATGGAGTAAGTAATAATTATTCCATGGAGTAAACGAAGCGAATGACTAACATGGCTCCGGAGGTTCGGGAGCAAAGCCAGTGTGAAATTATATTAATATTACTTCTCAATAAGTTAGCATCAGATCATATTTCAGTGTGATGGTCGATTGCAAGAGAAGTGTCAATTTTGTGGCAATTTTCATCAGCAAAACGTTGTTACAAATTTAGCTCAAGGTCGACTGTTCGTCGTAATACTGATAAGACAACCTCGCGCTGACAGTGCCCTTGCCACCGTACAGACAGGAAGAAAACGGTTGCACCTGGTTAGGACATACCTCACACCTACCCCAATATCCATTTCTTGAAGGCACAATAATTTCATATTGTTCGAAGCGATGATATTTTGAATTGAGGGCAATTATTGATTACTGGAATAATTAGTTGATAGCACGAGAAGGAATTCAGCCTGTATGTACAACTCTTCTTTTATCTAGCATCCACCGCAACCAAGGAATACAATTAGTTAACAATAGATGTGCCGGAAAATGTTGTATTCTGCGAGAAATTCAAAACGCACGGGTGCTAGCTCACTAAAATACCCCAATTTATTGAACTAACCTTGGTGCAGGGGCCGGTGCAGATCTTCCTCGTCGCGGCATTTTTCTTTTCGACTTAACGGGTTCGCGGAGGACAAGATGAAGCAACGCGCAAATTTACTAGATTACTGATGACTGACGGTGAACGTTTGTCGTGAGGGAAATCACAAAACTCACTTTGCCCAAAAATAGTTTCTAAAAATTATCTCAGCACATGTGATATTAAACGTAGAACAAGAACAGATGTTCTTTGTTCTAGAACCTTCGAGGTTCGAGACGTGAGTAGCAGGGACTGTCAGCTGATCCGGATCCAATGACCTTGAAGGGGAAATAAATATTCTTCAAGAAAAATGGGAATGAAGAGCTTCAACAAGAAAAGAACGTCTAGATTCCCGTGAAAACTAATTTAAATTCGTTTATTAAAGAAAATTCCTCAATTTGTAATCCTTTCTTCAAAATTATTTAATTTTGAATGTTGGAAGCAACTATAGTGGCTCAACAAAACTGTTGGTGCACCTGTTTACATTACACCATTTTACAAGCCCCACAAGTTGCGCTCCCCCCCCCCCCCCCAAATCAACGCATCTTTTTTAACAATTATAGTAAGTTGTTCTTGGCTAATTCTTCAAAACAAAATTTCCAATGAAGGGATGATTCTCTCTATGATTTAAATGTTTGTACAAATAATAATTTTTCATGGTCATTAAAAAAAAAAGGGAACACGGTGGAGTGAGAAACAGCGCAGGCGCGTTGCGAGGAAAAGTGTATTATCATTTGTGTAAAGTTGGCGGGACGGGGAACAGCTGAGATGAAACATCGAAAGTGAATATCGATTGCCCAAATATTACGTTTCGACTAATCGGTTCAAAAACATCGATTTTCATTTATAATTTTATTTTTACAGATTAACATATTATTTTGTCAACAACGATTCGTTAAGTCTGACCTACTGTTTGTATTTCTTAATTTTTGTAATTATCAATTTATCAATGTGATAAAATACTTCTGGTTTAGCAAAACCATTATGTAATGAACATACGATGAGGTAAGTAAACATGCGTCACGCTATTATCTAATAAGCTCCTCTAGTGTGTACTGGATCGTGATCATTATAACCAACATGAACAGCATAAAGCGTAATACATAACAAAATCTTCAACATGTCCTGATGTTGCCGAATATGGCTTCTGTTGTTGGAAGAAAATTGATAAATCGTCACTCCTCAGGCCCCATGCAGAGTATTTTTATATGATAATGCTTTGTAAAATGCAAACGCAACCTAATTTTCTTAACAGCAAAAACAATTAAAGGTTTTTAATAAAATATTATATTATATTATATATATTATATCAATATAATATAATATATTGATATAAGAATATAAAATCGGTGTGGACAAATCGATTGTTAATATATCGATTTGCGTCCCAAGCGCAGACGCCACGCTATTACATATGGATGGATGAGTCGCGTCCGTCTAGTCGAGTCGAAGCAACCTTGTGATCTTGGGGTAGTAACAGCGGTGAAATATCTAGGTTTTCTCTGTTCGTTGTAAAAACTTGTTGATTCGTCTGATGAGTTCTCGTTTCGTCCAGTCCGTTTGAATGATCAATTAAGTAGTTGATATTCATAAATTCTTGTACAGGCTTTCAAGGTAAATTAATTGCGGGTGAGGGCGAACCCCTTCCAGCCGGTGAGTGTTCTCCGTCTAATTTTCAGTGGTGTCTTATTATTTCCGAGTTCGGGAATAGATTACAACTTTTTTTCTCTTGACTTTCGTTTACAAGATAGTCAACGGTCTAGCTAAGTAATTCCACTTTCGTTACAGGAAGCATATTTAAGCTGTATTCCACGTTCGGGCGCGATGTAACTTCGAAGCCATCTTTTGGCGTCTGGTGTTGGTGATCTTCGAGAACAGCGCAGGTATCCATCTTTTTCGAATACTATTCATTTTGCTGTTCTATGTGTAGAGAGGTTACGGATTAGGCTTTTTTTTTCTTTTTACTGAACCTTTCTTTGGGAGTTGCTGAGTTGCCAAGTAGTGAGACAAAGCGGTAGGACTTCAAACTTTTTATATAAGTGCATTGCTTTTGGCTAAGTTACTTTAGTTGGCAGGAAGGTTTGCACAATTTCACCCAGCCGTAAGCGGAGAAATGTTTCCAATAGATCACTATTCCTGAAATGATCTGCTTCCTACGAATACTCGAGTATTTGACAGTTAAAGGTGGTGACTCATATTTTCTTCTGAGTTCATTTACCATAAGGTCCAGAACTTTCCATACTCAATCAGTGTTCGTTTAAGGGGGCCGTATCAAGCAGAGAAGATTGCATCATGCCCACCGATGTGGTGGGAATCTGCTGATCCACTTCATCTCTAAACTGCAGCCCTCAGCAGTTCTTAGATCATTGGTTGAGCCCGCATCAATACCTCTGTTTCTTATCTCGCTTCCAACGACGAGCTCTTTTATATGCGTTGTATAAAGTATCGGTAATCAAGACTGCGGTCACGTCTGCTTTTATAAGCGCTGACTCAATATTCATGCCGAGAGTTTACTGTGTGCGTTAGCCTCTGAGGTGTCTACTATCTTAGTAGGGCCCGGGGCATCTTACGAGACACTCGTATAAAACACAGAACAGTAATTTGGGGTATCAGTTTTTATTCGGAAGCTTCCTCGCATCTGCCCCATTCACTTACCCTGGTGCTACGTTTCCTTACAGCCGGTCAGAAGAGTGAATCCTTGAGCCATCGACCATGCGAAGGTACATCATCACGCTGGATGTCAGCGATCACCATGCAAATATCGTCAATTTTGAGAGCGTAAGTACCATGTTTTATTTCTATAAAATTATCATGTTGCTCCAAAACACTGTTGAAATATAGTGTGATCATGGAGGCACATTTCAGAGAGGGCCAGTTCTGGCTAGGTATCCGGTCAAAAGGACTCTATTCAATCCTCGAACGAAATCCCATACGTTTTTCACGTTTTAACGATTACTATTATTTGAAATTTCGAAGATGGAAATTGCATTATCATCACAACCAGTACCACACCATTCTGTTGCAGGCTGATGCCCTCAAAACCGTCTTCATCGATATCTTCTGGCGCTCTAGCTGATCATTCCAGCCTTTCGGAGATAAGCGACAATTGCTGGTGAGTCAGAATATTTCGCCTTAACTTCTAATCCGTTTCCCTTATAAATTATGATATTATTATAAACCTATAAATGCTCACCCTGACGAGTTTTCGCTTCAACGTTTGGTAGCATAAATCCTGAAGCTATTGTTTGAATGCTCGATAATTAACCACCAATAACTGAAGAAAAAATTTATTGGAAATGGCTTAGTGAAATTGAAGGCACGGTTCGACCTACCAGCGTAAATGTAGCTGTTGTCACACAGAAGGGAGAGGCTATTTCAATTATTTGATAGTATCAGCGTTTAGCACAGCAATCTGAGCAGGAACTTTAATTTACTTTGTATTTTATTGTGTATTTAAGTAATATTGACGTTAAATAGTGGTGGAGGTTGACATTTCTAGTTCAGTCCATTACAACAGATTTGTTGCTTCAAGTTGTTCCGTATTGTTAGAGCTGGTATTTTGTTTTTGAAAGTTATGAGAATTTATTCATTTTGTATTCTTATTAACATTACAGTCTACCAATCCTTAATTATCCTACTAAGTGCCAGTAATTTTGAACTTGTACACCAATCTGGGTACAGTGGGACGCTGCCTCGTCTAAATGCCTTCATTTTGGTTGGTAATTCCTTGAATAATCAACCTATGTTTTCATGATAATAGTCAACCTTTCCGATTCGGCTCAAAATTTTTTTCTGGACGTTTCATGATGTCCTGATCAAAAAAGGTCAATGTCCGTCCACCGTACCCCGTACGCCGTCCATCATCCGCGCCGTTTTTGGTAGTAGAAAATTTTCTAAAAATCTGAAATTTGGGTCAAGGGTCTGTTCCCGGCCGAGGAGACGGGTCCTCGTAACTTTTCAGCCCGTTCGGACCAAATTTGGGGGGGGGGGGGGGTCAAAATGTGTTTTTTGAAAAATGGATTTTTGAGATTTTGGGCGATCTAGGTGAATAGGGTGTCATTTTCCACTAAATTTTGGACGCTGAATCCAATGAAACGGGTCCCAGAACGATCGGCACTCACTGGAAGAAGTTATGGGTCAAATTGGGTATTTATTACCCATTTTGAATATGTGTTTTCGGGATTTCTGCTACCTAGGCGTGTGGGGTATAGTTTTCCACTAAAGTTTGGACGCTGAATCCAATTAAATGGGTCCCAGAACGATCGGCACTCACTGGAAGAAGTTATGGGTCAAATTGGGTATTTATTACCCATTTTGAATATGCGTTTTCGGGATTTCTGCTACCTAGGCGTGTGGGGTATAGTTTTCCACTAAATTTTGGACCCTGAATCGATTGGAATGGGTCTGGGACCCGCCACACCCACTGTTTCCCCCATTCGAGGAATAACCAACCCGTGTGTAAGAATTTGCAGATTTTTTTTTCAAATCTGCCCACTTACAGTAAATTCTCGAATTTTGAGAAGCTATTTCGGGTGTTCAACAATTGTGTGGTACTCACATCCCTCTGGTGCTGAGCGAAAGAATCTGACAC
Source organism: Cyrtorhinus lividipennis (assembly GCA_019603395.1). Lineage (NCBI taxonomy): Eukaryota > Metazoa > Arthropoda > Insecta > Hemiptera > Miridae > Cyrtorhinus > Cyrtorhinus lividipennis. The sequence goes on from CM033998.1 coordinate 24,992,670, forward strand.
TTGATGACCCTATTATCCCTTCTTCAAGGTATGAATCGTTATGAAAGGGGAATAAACATAGCTTTTTTCAATTGATCCTGAAATACGAGTAACGGCAAAGAATGAAGGAAGCCAAATATGCAAAACTTCATGTTTTAAAAAAAGTTCACATTTGAAAGACGAGTTGCAACCATCTTCATAACGACCCATGCCTGTGCTTCCACTCTTCTGATACAACCTGCCTTCCGCTGAGGCTGCTGCCCCTTAATTTCTCATATCTACGCCAATTTTCACTTTTCATTTTATCGGTATTTCATAATGTGAACCAGGTATTACGAACTAACATAATCTCTGAACATACTGTAGAATAGCAACATGAAATTCTCCTGAATTTTCCCTGCTCTGTGAGAGTTTTGATGTCAATTTTCTGGCTTCTTCTTCAATTTCCCTTTGGGTCCTTTATTTTTCAGTTTGCCGCAGAAGTCATCTGGGACTTTCCTTCGTGCCAGCCATAGTGAGGAACCCAGCTCCACGTCCAGCTCGTCGTCAGGGCTGACCGTCAATCAAACCACTAGTAAATTGGATTGATTTGAATTAAAAATTAACCAATCATATTTTTGGACTGAGAACAAGACATGTCCTAACATTCTGCGTTGGGTTGAACCATCTTATCGACGTTTCTTTGCATGTTGTACTTCTCTTGCGTTATATTCTTGGGGATTTTTGAATTTAAAGCTCAATTTCTATATTTCATTTTGATCTTATCACATCTAACGAAGTCCGTATAATTTGATTTGTTGATTTAGGTGCGCCTATTTTCATTCGCCCGCCCGACCACTGCCTTTGTTGCAGTGTGTTACAATCCTTAAAGATTGAATGTTCTTGTGGCAAACGGAACATATTTTATGTCCGTGACGGGTGAGTATATACACACCATTTCGATTCAAGTATTCCGCTTAGAGTGGATAACCTCGTCGTTATCTTACTCATTCCTTATTTCCTATTGTGTGATTTATTTCATCGAAACGATTCTGCTCTTTGTTCCAGGCCGGCCCAGAAAGAGGTAAGGAGAGAATTGAAATTATCTCGTATGAATGTACAATGGTAGACAAGCCAGGAGTATCCCCCTTCTCATGTATTAATTTTTTTTCAGGCCAGAGAAACAAAAGCGTCGGAGTGAGTAACATTTTAGAAAATAATATTTTCTATTAATAGTATTCTGCTACAGATTAGAACATAGATCATATTATGTTCCTACCATTCCCTCATTTCGTTAGGAGTTGCGTGTAATCGTTCCTAATAAAAACTTTGTTTTCAAAACTCCTTGTAGTGACATGGACCTCACGGATCCTGTCCTAGACAGGTTACAACCGGAACTAACCTGAACGAGTTGAAAAGGAAGGGGAAAATCCGGAAGCTGAGTAAGGCCTTTACCGCTCATTTTTCCCTCAATGTTCGTCTCTTCCTGCTTGACCGGGTATTTCATTGTTCCTTCCAGCGTACCCCCGGTGGCCCAACTGTCTGCGTCCAAATTAGACGGATCTCAGCCGGACAAATGGAGTTTACCGGCGAGAGAACATCTTTTTTGCATACCGGAAAAACTGGGGCCCAAGGAACGACCCCCAGAAGTCCCACCTAATTACGAAGAGGATTCAGACTCCATCTTCTTCCACTTGGTGTGGACGATGAAGGCGCTGGAGGCTCTACAGGAGTATGTTGAAATGATCCTTCATTGCAATTATTAGTCGTATTAATGACGCTGTCCTTTCGCGTTGACGGAGTCCTTTTCCAGTTCCAGGTCTCCTCCAGAGGGCGTGGTTCGCGTCTTCTACGACCAAACGTTGGGGGTACCGGAGTGGCCACCCTGCGTTCTGGATTTCACAAGTAAGAACATGACGATGCATGGATAAGGTGTACAACACACAGTAGAATACTACCCATTCATATTTAATTTTATTTTTATTCATCTAAAACCTGGTAGTATGTGCTCTACATTCGGGATGACGCGCACCTATATTAATTTTTTTCTACTGATCCGATTAACATCCAGGGAGGTCTATGATCCTCACGCCTCATTGAGGATTATTCAAACCATATTTAAACTTCCTCAAGTGAACTGCGAGTTATTCCTCTACAATTGGTTATTTTAAATCAGCTTGCACCACTTGAATTCAAATTGTAACCCAGCAAGATGGGATCTAGGTTGAGAATCACCTGTAAGGGCGAGATGGAAGAAATTAGGTACCTGTAATGGGATAGACCATACAATGATTACGCTGTTTAATTCGTAGATTCCCCTTACCCGTTTGAGTTGATGTTTTAATTAAGAGCCACTGAGGGATAGTGGTTTTGATCTTTATTCGAACTGCGGTGGCAATGCTCTGATCGAAAAGATGCTGATTAGCCCCTAAAGGGACGAACACATTAAAATGAGGTTGGAAATCCAGTCGCTAAGTGCCAAATTCAATAAGTCCTCCGTATCGTTGCTGCTCATAAGCTTCCAAGCCCCCGCTCAATCTTGCCATACCCCCCGCAATCGCAGGTTTTTCCTTTTCCTCCCTCAACCTCTAAGAATATATTCAAATTCTGGGTTTGTAGGGTTGGTGATAATCCCTTAACTACTTTCCCGACGGAATCATTTCACCTTATACCAGATTGAATCCATGTTTGGCTCTGGAAGTCCTCATATTGGTTGGTTAAATTCCATTTGATTTTAAATTTCCAAATTTGTCTTGGAAATTGTTTAACGCGACGATGGGTGCTAAAGTGATTGTGGGAGTGGCAATTGAGGCTTGAGGTTGGTTCGGCAGCCCCTCTCCCGTCTATTTGCGTAGTTGCCTCCAGCCTATTATTCTTGATCATTCCAACCCGAGACCTCATCTTTTATCTCTGTAGACTTGGACGGCATTGACTGCTGTACGAACTCTGAGTTGCCATGTCTCTGGATCTATCAACTCTTGTATGATAAACTCTCCCATCACCTTTCGATTTTCAGAAAACTACTGTGATAATGAACTCCGGCTTATGAGGTCCGAGTTCATGAGATGGCGTCAAGAGGTCATGCGCGAGTTCGAAAATACTCGCGAGAATAGGGATGTCATTGTAGTCAGCGACGGTGAGCCTATGACGCGATAATTTATGGAAATTTTCTGTAATTATTCATGAGTACTGACTCAATAAGAATTCATATGTTGACTGTGTTCATGCGTCTTCATCATTTTCCAGATGACACCTCCGAAGTTGAAGATACTCGCCCTGAATCGCCCCGACAAGACGTAGACGTCCAACAAGAAGAACCAAGTAAGTTTTGTACCACCAAGTACTAAGTTTTAGTTGACATGTACCATGCGGGATCTGCATTAGTGAGGTACTGTTCATGTTGGTATGCCTTCTTATTAGTCATAGGCCCTCGTCGGTTCTCACGAATGAATTCACCTTCTACCTCCCTCCACTATTCCAAGTTGCTTGCTGCCCCCCCCCCCCCCATTCTGCGTTTGTAGCAGAATACTATTATTATAGAACGAAAAAAAATCACAGATGAACTTAATCTTTTTGCAAAGAAGTTGTAAGTGCGAATTAACTTTCATAATTGAAATGTAAAAGATCTTCGGATATTTTCTATGGAAAGACCAGGGAATAGTAAGTAATTTCAAAAAAAATATATCTACTATTTTTATTCATTTATTCATAAAAACAAATAATTAAATATACATATTATTTACAAGACAATTGAGAAAAAACCTTCCCACTGCAAGTGAGCATGACGTTTAAGTGAACTCATCATCATTTGAATGATAACATTGAGCGTTGATGAGGCCACATAACTTTTCGTTGGGATTGATGATGTATCGAGACAGTCACAAACGGAAGACTTTTTGATGAAACGTCAGATTCCATTCGTAAAATGATGAAGTTTGCCAATAGAAACTAAAAATATTCATTTGTAAAAATGCTGCAAATTCTTTCACAGGGGTAGGTTATTCCTCGGAGCAGGCGCATGGTGACTCATCCCAATCGATTCAGCGTTTAAAGTTTAGTGGAAAGTGATACCTCACAGATCGCGGAAAATCTCGAAATTCCATTTTTCAAAAAACGCATATTGCCCAAATTTGGTCCGATCGGGCTGAAAAGTTTCGAGGACCAACTAGAGCCAGAAACGAGCCGTTGACCTAAATTTCAGATTTTTATGAAAACTTTCTACTACCAAAATTGGCGTACGGCAGACGGACATTTGCCAATTTAGATTTTGACATTTAGAAACGTCCAGAAAAATTTTTTGGGCCGAATCGGTGAGATTGACTATTTGAAGACATGGATTGAAAATGAAATAACCAACCAACCAAAAGAGTATTTGCTCCGCAATTTGTTTTTCAAAACGTGAACTCTGTTTGAAAATACTTGGTATCCTTATTCCTGTAATTGCAATGTTTCTTTTCTTTCGAATGCAGCGACATCGAAACTTCCAAGGACCGACTTTTGTGAGAGGCTCGTATATGCCAAAATTGACCAGTGGTGAGTCATTTTACAACACATTTTTACTGACTGCGGACTGATTTGTTTTTGTGTTATTAATCATCTCGAAATTATAGGTACCACCCCGGGGTGGTGCACTGCAGCATCGAGCAGTGGGATGCGATGAAAGAGTCGCTGAAGGTTAAATTTTACGATGGCGATGTACATATGATGTCACCGGACAAAGTGTTCCTTTTTGAGAGGCTTCCGTCTGGCGTTAATATACAATTGCAAACTGCCTTAGACGAGTATGAAGACGTGGTGTATATGTCTCATGCCGCAAGGTTAGTATATCGAGTCAGAGAAGTACAAGGCACAGGTAGGAATCGTGATGTGTCATCAACATTCATGTGTTTCAGCAAGCATTCGTCTCGGCTTCCCTCGGCAATATTGACCATCGACGATGAGCGGAGCCGAATTCCGTTTGACAAAACTGCTATATCCCCGAAAGACGCTACCCACATACGTTCGATACTGAAGCACGAGTTCTGGCCGAGCAAAGCTCAAGAGAACTCCACTAAAATAACAGCAGGTATGAATTTCATCATGGCGAAATAAGTTTTTGCTCAGAGTCAAATCGATGTTGATGGCAGAGATTGTATACATTATATCTAGTGTTGGGTGTACAAATCCAGTCTGAACTGAGGAGCGAACCCCGCAACAATAATTTATACATTAGGCCTTTCTTCCGTAGGTGCTCAAGTTTGATTTTTACTTATCAAGTGTAGGAATGAATCAAGTGATACTACTCCCTGGTTTTCTCATAGAAAATATTTAATCAACCTCCTTCACATTTCAAATTTAGAAAACTCTTAACGGCAAATCAATTTTAAATTTCATGAATGAAGCAAGTATAGGGATTGCAATCCTCATTTCGGTGTATAGGTTGATCATAACCCAAAAGGCCCTTTAACGCAAAATTGGCCGGCTGATCACGAACATTGGATAATGTGTTGGGCAGCTTCACTACGCGGAAAGTAGAATAAACGCACTGCGGTCATTTCCTTTCGGTTTTCGGGTTTTCAAGTATTTCAGACGATATGTGTAGAGTTTTTTTTTTTTTTTTTTTTTTTTTTTTTTTTTTTTTTTTTTTTTTTTTTTTTTTGACAAAAGTCTACTTTGTCACTGGATACGTTACTGCGATGTGACACGACGAATTGACGAGTTGGGTTGAGGCTCAACTTATGAGCAGTTGTGGATAAATTCACGGCTCCTTCTTTCTTAAATTTAATTATTGATTTATTCCATTAAATGGGTGAAGCACAATACCTCAATCCAAGTAAGAAAATGTGGATTCGGGTTGTAACTGCAAATGTGAAAAAATTACTTCTGTGGAGGTCCTAGCGAAGAAATTCTAAGTTGAGTGTAAATTTGTTGCTCCTTACAAAAAAAAAAAAAAAAAAATGTTCTCAATCTTTCACGGTATTTTTTGTTTCACATTAAGTTTGTTTTCGTTGCATTTCGTGTGGGAATTTGCTCTGAACTCCTACGCCATTCCCAATGAAGGAGCCGTTCCTTAAGACAAACTCAGGAGTCCAGGATTTGTCAAAGTATGGAGTAAGTTGTCAATCTCGATGTGAACTCAGTTGGGTTTTGAATTACAGATGCCATCCTGGAAACGAAACGTATGCGGAAGCAAGGGGCTATAGACATTCCGTTGACCAGCCATGTCAAGCCTTCTGTTTCATCTCACAAGGTAAAAATGAACATATTTTCCGTATTCATCATTGGCTTGACTTGGTGCTCTTCTTCTGACCAAAGCCCAACTTGTTCGGGTCCATATTTATCACGTAAAGTAGAAAACGCGATTCACAAGAGATCGTACAGTAACTGCCACGATCTTTGAAGTATGATTGGTTCATACGCGTGCATCAGCTCCCTGAAATTTATTATTCCTCGTCCAAGGAGAGGTCTAGGTTGCCCTCCTTAAATGGTGGGGTGAGCGATACAGTTTGCTGCTAGTAATTTTACTGAGATGCTGTTAAAGAAAATGTAAAGGACAATACTGTTGTGGTTATGAACAGTATGACCTATTAGCCCCTTCCCCTAGTTTCGGTATTAACTCCTAATAGTAATTGCACTGAGCGAGTTTTCCAGTCTTGACACCTAAAAGGTCCTTTTTTTCCAGTGTACTCATTTGCTCGCATTACATGCGTTTCTAACAATGATTTTACTTTTCTTGAACAGTTGCCTCGTAAGAAGAGAAAGGTCGCTGTGCGTGAGGAAATCTCTATTGAAGTTACACAGGAGAAGGTAATACTGGGAAAAGCAGGCACTGTGGTTACTTGTAATGAATGTCCTACCTAGTCTAGGACTAGGTAATGTTGAGGGATAGAAGATGGGGTTCGCTCGTATTTATATGATGAATTAAGATGTATTTATTCATACTGGAAGGGAGTTTTTGGCTATTATTAGGTTCCATTAAGACCCAAAAACCCAAAAGACCATCCTCCACGAAAGCGCCTCGCTTACCAGATCCCAAGGTATGGTTCTTCAAACTAAGCGCAGGTGTATAGTTAAATCACTACTCCAGCCCAGCGAGCCTGGTAATGGAAGGCAGCGGCAGGAAGTAAATTGTTGTTGCAATCTGCTGCAAATTATTACACACGGGTTGGTTATTCCTCGAATGGGGGAAACAGTGGGTGTGGTGGGTCCCGGACCCATTTCAATCGATTCAGGGTCCAAAATTTAGTGGAAAACGATACCACACACGCCTAGGTACCAGAAATCCCGAAAACACATACATATTCAAAATGGGTAATAAATATCCAATTTGACCCATAACTTCTCCAGGTGGGTGCCAATCGTTCTGGGACCAATTTCATTGGATTCAGCGTCCAAAATTTAGTGGAAAATGATACCCTACTCGCCTAGATCGCCCAAAATCTCGAAAATCCATTTTTCAAAAATCACATTTTGACCCCTACCCCGCCCAAATTTGGTCCGATCGGGCTGAAAAGCTTGGAGGACCGTCCTAGGCCGGGAACAGACCCCTGACCCAAATTTCAGATTTTTGGAAAATTTTCTACTACCAAAGCGCCGTTTTATTCCTCCGGACGATGGACGGCGGACAGACATTGACCTTTTGGTTGGTTATTCCTTGAATAATCAACCTATGTTTTCATGCAAAAGGTCAACCTCTCCGATTCGGCTCAAAATTTTTTTCTGGACGTTTCAAAGTGTCTAGCTCAATAAAGGTCAATGTCCGTCCGCCGTACCCCGTACGCCGTCCGCCGTCCACGCCGTTTTTGGTAGGTTTGGGCGGGGTAGGGGTCAAATTGTGTTTTTTGAAAAATGGATTTTCGAGATTTTGGGCGATCTAGGCAAGTGGGGTATCATTTTCCACTAAATTTTGGACGCTGAATCCAATGAAATGGGTCCCAGAACGATCGGCACCAACTGGAAGAAGTTATGGGTCAAATTGGGTATATACTACCCATTTTGAATTTGTGTTTTTGAGATTTCTGGAACCTAGGCGTATGGGGTATCATTTTCCGCTAAATCATGACGTTGAATCCAATGAAGTGGGTCCCAGGACGATTGGCACCAACTGGAAGAAGTTATGGGTCAAATAGGGTATATATACCCTATTCAAAATGAGTAATATATATATTACTCATTTTTAATATGTGTTTATGAGATTTCTGGTACCTGGGCGTGTGGGGTATCATTTTCCACTAATCATGGACACCGAATCGATTGGAATGGGTCTGGGACCCGCCGCACCCACCGTTTTCCCCATGTTTTTAAATTAGTTTCCATGCGCCTGGTCTGATGAATAACCAACCCCTGTGTAAGAATTTGCAGCGTTTTTGGTTGGTTATTCCTTGAATAATCAACCTATGTTTTCATGATAATAGTCAACCTCTCCGATTCGGCTCAAAATTTTTTTCTGGACGTTTCATGATGTCCTGATCAAAAAGGTCAATGTCCGTCCGCCGTCCATTGTCCACGCCGTTTTTGGTAGTAGAAAATTTTCTAAAAATCTGAAATTTGGGTCAGGGGTCTGTTCCAGCCGAGATGGGTCCTCGAAACATTTCAGCCCGATCGGACCAAATTTGGAGGGGGTAGGGGTTTTTTGAAAAATGGATTTTCGAGATTTTGGGTGATTTAGGCGAGTGGGGTGTCATTTTCCACTAAATTTTGGACGCTGAATCCAATAAAATGGGTCCCAGAACAATTGGCACCCACTTGAAGAAGTAATGGGTCAAATTGGGTATTTATTACCCATTTTGAATATGTGTTTTCGGGATTTCTGCTACCTAGGCATGTGGGGTATCATATTCCACTAAATTTTGGACCCTGAATCTATTGGAATGGGTCTGGGACCCGCCACACCCACTGTTTCCCCCCATTCGAGGAATAACCAACCCGTGTGTAAGAATTTGCAGATTTTTGATCAGGACATCATGAAACATCCAGAAATAATTTTGAGCCAAATCGGAGAGGTTGACCATTATCATAAAAACATAGGTTGATTATTCAAGGAATAACCAACCAAAAAAGGTCTTTCCTTTGCCCATACCAAACCTTTTGAATGTTTTAATTATACTATTTATGCATTTTTGTCTATGAACTTGAAGGAGCCATTTGATCGTTACCTTATTTGCTATTCGTAGAGATTCCTGTGTTGCATCAAGAACTGTAAAAAGACATTCTCACGTTTCCACGACGCCAAGCGACATGTCAGAAACATACATGGGAAGAAGTTCTTGAATGTGTCTATGAAGAAGCAACCGTCCAAGGAAAGGACTAGGTTGCCCTCCTCAGATGATCAGGTGAGCGATACAGTTTGCTGCTAGTAATTTTACTGAGATGCTGCTAAAGAAAGTGTAAAGGACAATACTGTTGTGGTTATGAACAGAATGACCTATTAGCCCCTTCCCCTAGTTTCGGTATTAACTCCTAATAGTAATTGCACTGAGCGAGTTTTCCAGTCTTGACACCTAAAAGGTCCCTTTTTTCCAGTGTACCCATTTGCTCGCATTTCATGCGTTTCTAACTATGATTTTACTTTTCTTGGACAGTTGCCTCGTAAGAAGAGAAAGGTCGCTGTGCGTGAGGAAATCTCTACTGAAGTTACACAGGAGAAGGTAATTGTGCTTACTGGGAAAAGCAGGCACCGTGGTTACTTGTAATGAATGTCCTACCTAGTCTAGGACTAGGTAATGTTGAGGGATAGAAGATGGGGTTCGCTTATATTTATATGATGTATCAAGATATATTTATTCATGCTGGAAGGGAGTTTTGGGCTATTATTAGGTTCTGTGGAGTTGAGCCATAAAAAGAATATCATTTTACTGAAATTGCGGACTAGTCTCGTAGGTTATGTCCTTAAAACTTTGGAAATGCATTAAAATGTAGCTGGAGACGGTCCATAAACTATTGATAACAACAGCTTGAGTGGTGTGGTGAGAATCATTTGAAGTAGTTAGTTGAGAGTATTGAGCAATTGAGTATTAGAGCTGGCTTTAGTGGGTACCGTTATCCTGACAGTAATTTTACCTGAGACGCTGCAAAAGAAAGTGTAAAGGACAATATTGTTGTGGTTATGTATGACCTATTAGCCCCTTCCCCTAGCTTCGCTATTACATAACTTCCAATAATTTGTACTCTGAAAGAGACTTTGACATCTCGAATCATTTCCCGCCCTTTCAAAGTTTGAAGATTTTTTTTTTTTTCTAATTGCGATTTATCTTTTTTTGAGCAGGTGCCTCCTCCCAAGAAGAAGAAGGTCGCTGTGAGTGAGGAAACCACTGACGATACTACTGATGTTGCTAAGGAGAAGCAGGAGAATGTAATTATGCTAGGAAACTTGTTTGGGCGTTGTATGTGTTTTGATAGAGCGCGTTGAGATAGGTCGTTAAGAATGAGGATTAGGGTCTAGCTCTTTGAATAAATACTACGCGTCGAGATAGGTCGTTTTGAAGGAGGATTAGGGTCTAACTCTCCGAATAAATACTAGATCTAGTTCCAAGATAACCGTACACAATATTTGGTGGCTCACAATTTGAGCTTAGGTATAGATAATCTGGTCATTTCAAAAAGGTGGAGATGGAGAATTTTGTCCCTGTTCTTTCTTTTTTGGCGAGAAACCATCGCGAAAAATGCATTTCACTTATACCGAGTTTTGGATTTCTGGCACTCCCACCTACTTGAGGAAGCGTGTCAAGATTTCCGCATTGCTGCCTCCACACTCGCAAAGCTGGAGAGAAACTCAGTGTAGTGATACAATTTTCTATCTGCGAGAGACAAACCATTGCGATGCTACTAATGGAAGGTGCCAATTGACATAATTGATTCCATACTTATTGTTTTAGACCAAATTCAGCTGTTATGTGGCCGGGTGCCATAGTTGTTATACGTACGAGTACGACGTGAGGAGGCACGTCAAAAAATGTCATGGAGACAAGTTCCTCCGCAAATCAGCCAGAGACATGATGAAGGCCTCCAAAAAGGCGTGTGTCGCCCCGAATCCTCAGGTAAATGCGTTTTCTTGTGAATCTCAATCCACCAAAAGTTGAAATATCAGTCGACTTGTTGAAATGCATCGAGCAAGTGAAGTTGAACCAAACATGCATGAACTGGGGTTTCACGCAATTTGCAATTTTTAATATTCGTTTCATGAAGAAGTTACTGGTTTTTTTTTTTCATTTTTTATTTTTTAATTTACTATTTCTGCGATGCCGAAGCCATCCACTAATCTAGATCCAAATCTGATGAGAAAATGTAACAGATACCTATCAATTTTACTTATCAAAGAAGGTTGGTCTGAGATTGGACGGTTAGTGCGCAGTAACATTGTATTAAGCTTCCATACCATAAAGACCCCTTATGTATTCAAGATCACGATTTTTGCTAATTGCATTCAACTTGCCGAAAGATTATTACAAGGAAAACGATTTGCCTACGAGTAGTTAGATGTTTTGAATTGTTCCAGGTGCTACAGGAAAAGTCCAAGACAGTCCCCGCATCGTGAGTACACTTTCTTGATTTCTCCAGTAGTTTGTTGTTGTGTTTTGTGGCTCCTGGAGGGCTCAGTAAATCAAAACCGATGCCGATTGAAGAAAGGGCCTATCTACGGTCACTGTGACCCTCAAATTTTTCGTTGTGTTCACAATTACTTGCGTCGAGACTCGGTTCTTGTTTTCCTCCGCTAAGACGCATTAATGCAACCTTATTGAACGGGCCAGAAGCTTTCTGAAAATTGAAACATCAGGCGAACTAGGCAGGAGTTTTGATGTTACGCGCGTGCTACCAATATTCCGGTCACGATGGGAATATTCAAGTTGGCAGTTGTTGTGACACGTCGCGAAGGGAATGACCTCTCCCAAACTCAGGAGTGAAGGAGCCCCATGCTTTTGATTCCACACCTGCTTATAGCTACAGGACGGGGTGCTCTTCTCTTATGAGTATAAGGACCATTCGACACATTCGTTCGCGACGTGCATTCTCGCTCGCACTCGTTTGTTTTTACCCTGTTACGATCTTACTCGAGCTAGTGTGTACTCGTGGAGTGGATTTGTCTCAAGGCTCAACGACGAGCCTAATATCGCCTTGCCTCACTAAAATTGTAGGCTTATTTTCTGCTCATCCCATCCTACATTTATTCAAATTATGCTTATAGAGGAAATTGATTGTAATTTTGTTCCTGGGAGGAAGGTAGAGAGAGCCTCATGGCCCTATTCCTCCCAGGTGGATAAATAAACACTTTCAATCAATCCGCTCAGATCCTTGAAACCCAGAAATCGGCTCAGACATTCTTCTGTTGGGCTCCTGTTGGTAGCACTAATTACCGAAAATTCATCCCATCGAATGTGTTGAAGGACCGAAAGTAACACTGTTCTTTTTTTTATGATTAAAAACGGACGTTTTCTCGCGAGATCATTCCGAAAATATTACATTTTGTGATTAAAATAAATAGGAACAATTAGGTCGCGCCAACTCTTCTCACCTCCCATATTTTCTTTCTACCTTGTGTAGGGGCTAGATTTTTGTCAATTTTCTCCATCCTCACAAACTTTGATATTTTACAACTGATTGCTTTTCTTTTTGTCTAGGTCTTCAACAGTTACATTTGCTAACCCCAGTACGAGTGGTTTGCGGTTGCCAACTTCTGGTTCAGATACTGATTTCGCCTTCTCACCGTAAGTGTATTCTTTTCCTAGTTCCTCCATTTTTTTCTTTTAAATTTGTAGGAATATTAATTGGCTGTGTTTCATTACTTTGTTTCTTTTGTTCGATTCTTCTTATTTACATTCTGCTGTTGTCCCACAATTGAAGTCAATCAACTCCTACATTCAGGAGGCAGCTGAACCGAACAAAACTCAAGTAGTCGATTCTACTGCTAATTTGCAATTAAAAGTGCTCCTTAGATTATTATTATTATTATTATTATCATCATTATTTTCCTTCACTGAAAATGTTCCTTTTTTCACTTTGAAGATTTTTGTCGCGTCTTCGACTTAGTCTCAGTAAAACGGCTCTAACTCCCTTCAAATTACTATGTAAAATGGATGTTGAGGATACTGTTGGAAGGATCGATAAATTTTCTACCTCTCTGATATAAAATCAGATTTTTTTTTTATTCTGTCCCGATTGGTGAAAAAATGGTCAAATTCCAAAATTTAAAGATTTCTTAAAAATTTACGTTTATTCTGTCGTTTTTGCGCTACTCCTCGGGAAAAAGATTTGTTCAGAGGAAAGTTTCGGGAAAAAATGGCGTTTGAATTATAAAAAAGTGTTTTAGTATCCAGTAAAACCAACTTTCTTTATGAAAATGAGTTTTGTATCGCAATAATTTGCATGTTTTGATGCTGAAATGAACTTTTATTTTACATACCTATTAATTGAAGGGAGTTGGAGCCATTTCACTGAGACAAGGTCGAAAACACGCAAAAAATCTTTAAACTGACAAAAGTAGGATTTTTAGTTGAGTAAGAAAAAAAAATCTAAGGGGCACTTTTTGTTACAAATGAGCTGTAAAACTGACTCCTTGAGTTTTTCCCAAAATTTGTACAGACTGTTTATTTTGGGATGATATCCTTCCTAACAAATTTGTTTTTCAGTGTCCGAAGCTGGAATCAATTTGTCGATGGCCACGGCTTGAGCCGAGAGAGATTGAAGTTTGACACTGACGTGAAAAGTTATGTCGGCATTAAAGGCCGGAAGAAGATAGACAGTAAGTTTCTAAAAATAATGAGCATGGGATGAATCTTTCCCTCTCCTAGAATCGTTGTGTGATTCACGTTTTCATGTTCAAGTGAATACGAAAAACGAGGTTTTCAAAGGGCACTGGATTGTCTTCACCAGTTCATCGATCGACAAAAAACCGGCAGTTAGGAAACGAACTAACCTCGATTCTGAGTCTGACTCAACTGATGGTAAAGAAACTCACAGTTTTCAAGCTTATTTATTCTGATGAAGCTATACTTCCCCTCCCACTATCATTCTTTTTGTACCTCTAGCAAACGTTTTATATTTTCCAGTTGAAAACTACTACGCTACGCCAGTCAAGTTTGATCTTGCAGCACTTCGAAGAGCGGTCGAGTGCGGCGGGGGCAAAGCGGCATGTAACATTATGGATGTCCCTAAAGACGCACGTGAAAGTAAAGGTACGGATTGGAATTCCTCGTATATCAAATCGTATTCCTCGTTGTCAAATTGTATCCTTGTGTTTTGTTACAAATTTTAGAGGGAATGTGATCATAATATGCTGATGCTAATAGTTTGTTCAGGAAGATGTGGAAACTCGATAGAGTGTGTTTCTCGCTTTGCCAAATTCAAAAAAAAAAAAAAAAAAAAAAAAAAACTAGCCTACAATTGCACGACTCTCAGTATTAGACCTGTCGTCCTAGAGACTGTCAATCGGCCACCATCATATCAACCCAATTAGTTGATTCGGTCTCATTGAAGATTCTTCTCGATCTCTGTTTTTGGGTTGCATAGCATTAAAACAATTTAATAAAGGCTACTGGGAGATGGTTCAGTAGACTCTCGACGTATCGATGTTGAAAGGACCAGTGAAAAACTTCGATATAGGTACTGGGAAGAGCGAGGGAAATGTTCGAAATACCGAGAGTTGAGAGGGTATATTGAAAGAACTTTTCCTTTATTCAGGATTGCGGACAAAGTGTTCAGTGGCATGCCAAACGATTTCGTCGCATCCAATTTTTTGCACCACTCTCAACCTCCCGCCGCGGTTACCTTTTGCTTCTCTGAAATTGACACATTTGCGTTTCGTTTCATAACTCAGAGCGCGTGGCACTCACCAACCGTCACAGGAAATGTGTGGTAGACTGGTTCATAACACGAATTCGTATAACGATGAAATACCTCAATCTCCAGCTGCAATTAGGTGGGAGTCAGAAACTTCGATATGCTTTGGGTTCGGCAAGGAAAACTTTGATATACCGCGTGTTGTTGGGTGGCCTGCCCCCTGTTCAACTTCGACAACCTGAGAATATAAAAATGCATTGAAAAACCTCGATATACCGAGAGATTCTCAAGGACCGAGCGACCATTATAATGTTGACGTCAAGTGATCAAAATAGTACCTAAAAATATAGCTACTAGAGTGAGAACACTCATGAAGACAACACTCCAATCGTACTAACAATTTTTGTGTCTTGTATTACAGAAAGTTACCGAGTAATATTGGTGAGCGACCATCCCTGTCGAACGCCGAATTATTTATACGGAGTCGCCTCGGGGTTCACCATTGTTCGACATGATACCATTCTCGAATGCTTCTCAAAGGTAAATCCTTCCCCTCCCCGAATGCTGGTGGCTGATGGCTGAGACATGTTTGATATACTGCTGTTAAAACCATGATACGAGGGAATCCATCAATGTACCCAGTGTAGATTCCAGTTCACGATGGGTGTGGTGTGTACAGTATGACTTGACTCGCTAATGCATTGATCTTGGTTCACTTACGGACGAAACCTAGGAGGTTAGGTACCGCCCTTGGCCGTCGAATCAATCACAACTGCTGGGAGGGTGTGGCTGACGCTTTCATGAAGGTTTAGACTGTTCCACTCAGTAGTTCCCAAAGCGGCCTTCCTTGTCTGTTGTGAACGATTCTGGCGATCGATCAAAATCCCATCCCATGTTTAGCGTTTAGGGCTGATTACGATATTTTTTTTTTAGAATTTTCGGTATTTTCGGGGCATATGTCCACTCGTTTTACATCGCTGCTGTTAAATTGTTCCGCTCTGATACTTGCCTGTATTGTACACATTTCTACTTACTTAATAGAGCTCTTACAGTTTACTCAGTTATACTACAAAGACATTTTTACAGTATACTACGAAGAGGCACAAACCGTACTTAAAAAGCAGTTGCAACATGCAAGCTTAATTTATTTTCTTCATTTAACCTTTTTTTAAATCAAAAAACAAAATCGTATTGGCAAAGTTTTAGCTTGGGGCTCAATCCCACCCCTCGTACCAAAATGTACTAGCCGGCTAATTTGTCGTTCGCGAGTGAGTCCGGACAAATTATATCCGGTAGCCAAATCTCAAAGCCTCCTGAGTCAACTCTATTACCAAATTGTCGCTTGAAGGCAATCGGGAATTTCCGATTGTTTCTTGCGAGAATTGATTGGCGTCGATGGGAAAAGCGTTTTGACTCCTGGTGGGTTGTAGACCTCTAGAAAAAGGGAGTTGAGTCGTCCTTGGGGTCCCTTATGGAAATCTGTCAATTCAGTTATCTTCTTCGGGTGATTTTCGGGTCATTTTTCTGCTCCTCAGAATGCTTGGAAATCAACCAGTCAGTTGAGAACCCGTTTATTCCGTATATTACCCTCTGTGCGCCTTCTTGTTGCACCTTAGCGCAAATGGCTCCTTGTTAAATTAATCTTGTCAATCTTTCCCCAGGGCATTACACTTCGATCTGCCCTGAATTCAGGATCTGCCATCCTTCTGCCGCCCGGATGGGATGACATCAGGATGACATGGGCCACTCCTCGAACGTCTCATGATTGGCCTTTCAAACGTGACTTGATGTATGTCGCCCTTAGTTGCGGGGCGGACGGAAATCAATTTTGGAGCAGCGTTATCCGCCAGTTGGGTGGAAGACCATTGGATTGGTTTTACCCTCGTCAGCGTAAGTTCTTAGTTCCTTTCATTTAGTGGTTTTGTTCAACTCGTAATCTCGAGTCGTATCGACCTGATCGTTGGATACTGTTGTATTCCAGACCTCGGCGACCAGGTGCTCGCAATCATTGTCGATGAAAACCTTGAAGAAGCCAAGCGCGAAGTTACAAGGAGACACAGTATTCCGTTGGTGACCACCGCCTGGTTAATCCAAGTAAGCTCGACCATTTTTGTACTTTAAAACTTTTTCCAACCTTTCTTAAACATTTCTGTTTCATTCGCAAATATTTTAACGATCTAGCCTGGCAGTGAGCTGGATTTTGAGCTACAACCAGAGACGACCGATGCGTCAAAATCCAGCTACGCCTTCTGTGTGCCCTAGATTCCTAAACATTACCTACGTTGAGTTATCTAGAGCCCCAGCCATCATCATCCATCCTCTTCCTTGTCTTGCTCCAATCCCACCATCCCTTACCCTGCTTCATTAAAATTGAAAATCCCACTCGCCTAAATTGCCAAAAATCCATTTTTCGAAGTACACATTTTGACCCCTACCCCGCTTAAATTTGGTCCGATCGGACTGGAAAGTTTCGAGGACCAACTAGAGCCGGGAACAAACCCATCCGAATTTCAGATTTTCAGAAATTTGTCTACTACCAAAATCGGCGTGGACGTCGGACGGACTTTTGTTAATTTTGATCTACACTTTGAAACGTCCAGAAAAAAATGTTGGGCCTAATCGGAGAGATTGACTTTTTGCATGAAAACATAAATTGATTATTCAATGAATAACCAACCAAAACGCTGTGAATACTTTCACGGGGGTTTTTGGTAATCCGAGTGACCAGGATTCGGATCCGGAATAGAGCAACTTGATTGCTTGACTTGCCCCATATTCGTCCTCTTCACTGAAGGGGGTGAAGGAATAAGTAGCCATGTGCGAAATTGTCAGATCAATTTACGATCCTCTTTGGAGGACGGCTGACGACGCCCGCGACACCAGACACAGGTAGTCGGTCGAAAATCCTTGGTGAAAGTCGTTGTTTACTTTACTTACTACTTTCATGGTTATTCCTCGGACCAAGAGCATGAAGACTCCTTCCAATCGATGTCCGAGGAGTATACAACCCCTGTGAAAGAATTTGCAGCGTTTTCTTGCAGTCTCTCCCCAAACTAGAGCGATTTCCACTCAAGTTTTGGTGCAAACTGGACGGTTTGGAGTTGAATCAGATTGTCTTAAATTATTCCACAATGATGTTCATTTTCTCACTGACAAACCACCTGAAATCGTAGTATTTATGTATATTAAGGTATTTTTACTAAATGACTAGTCCCGTATAGAATAAATATATATATCATGTATTATCTATTCCAGGCTATAATCACAGGAAAGATGCCTTCCTTCGACGACATGAGTTACCGCCTCATATTTTGATATTTCGACTGTGAAAATTCCCTAGGTATTATTACCTACCGATTTTATGTTTTTTATTTATTCTTGACGTAAAATAGATAACCGTGTCTACCTCTGCACTCTTAGAATTGTGTAATTAAATCTTTTTTACAAAAAGTATGATTTGTATGTGAATTTGAAAATGCACTGTTTGAATATGTTCCACATTCCAACAAGTTTGATTTTCGTTTGATTCCTTGTTTTTCTGCATTGAATAATGAGTCCCCGTACCTAGTCTTTGCGACTCGTAAAAAGGCTGTAAACTTGAAATTCCTGAGGTCGGACACTCATTCGTCCTCAGAGAGTTCCAGTACCTGAGTACCTGAAAAGTATTTTTTTTTAAAACAAGACTTTTGTAAATGTCTTCTTGATGTTCTATCGGCGATAGACTGATGATGTTTTTTTATTTCTTAATGTTGAGTCGATTGAACTCGGATGTGTTAACCAACTTTAATTAATTTGGCTGTGAACGTGTTATGTTAGTCACGATTCAATCATCATTACATTATACTGTTGAGAAAACTTGTGTTGTTGTAATTTAATTGATTTCTTCCTTGTTGAACTTGTTTCTTTAGGCTCACTTGATCATAGTGTAGCTGCGTTGTCGCCCTTCAGTGGGTTTCTTCTTCTTTAATGTTTAATTAGAAACGGCTCTGTAGTTTGTACCATCGATCTGCACGAATGAGCGGAGTCGAAAGCCAGATAGATTTGTACAGCTTCCGTTCTTCGTTCTGCTTATTGGGAGCATCTGAGAAGCCGGTATCGGAGGGGCGTTCAAGTTGTTAAGGTGAACCGATGATCGAGCCAAGTTCGCTCTGCTGTCTTAATTCGAGCATAATATTATTCTGCTACCGTGGGAGAGTCGTCCGTCACTCGAATAAATTCTGGGTGAAGGAATGTCACCTGCGAATAACCGTGATTTGCCCTTAGGACACCGATGAAAACGCCCGATTTTGTACATCAAAAATGAGTTCACAATTATTTTATTTTTTTATGGCAACCAGCACATAGATGGAGATTGAAGGCCCATCCTTGAGTGTCCAAGAAGATTTTTCGGAGCAAAAATGAAGTTTTTCCGACTGCAGTTGATAGCCAAAATTGACTAAGATAATAAATAATAGAGTACCTTAGTCAACCGTTACACTTGGGCTTCACTGTACCTAATTCATGTGTCAGGTCAGCAGACGAACAGTCAAACTAAAATCGAGCGCAAGGTCCAACATTCATGGAATTTCGATTGGAATAATGAGTGTAATTAAATGCGATATTTTCATTCAAAAGAAAAGGGTCGACAAATTTGGCTCAATATTCTTATCAATTTGGAATGTACGGATTGCTGAAGACAGATGATTTTTAGGAGGGCAAACAAATTAAGTATTACTATTAAGAAATTTAAAAAAAATTATTGGGTGGCCTGTTTTGATGGAAAAGAATTTGTTGGACACTTCAGTGTCCAATCAATTGATCGGCGTCGGAGACAGCGTTCGTAAAATTTTCAGTGATTTTCTAATGTTTATCATTTTTTCTAAAGTATTAAATATACTACTCTCCCTTTCTCTCGTGTAGCTCACAGCTCTAGCGTGCTGGTGAGTCAGCATATTCAGCACTTGTTCGTGAATCATGAGCCGTCGCCACCCCCAGTTGGATGAATCACCGCCGTTTCCTATACAAACAGGCGCCAATCTCAAGCGTGGGTGGTCGGGATCGGGTGGTGCCCCCGGGGGCGGAAATAAGACTGGGGGGGGGGGGGGGGTTGCACACTAGCTACAAACCTATCGATCCGGCCAGACAGTCGGAAAATGGCCGTTGAATGTCAAGCTACATACAAAGTGCTCGTGCTCGGCGATTCCAACGTGGGGAAAACATGTATAGTCCACAGATACTGCGATGAAACCTACTATGACACCTACATATCGACAATCGGTGAGTTCGTTGCATAAGAATGATAGCACACCCAAGCCTATCACAATCATCCCCGACGGTAGAACCTCTCAAACAACCTGCAATTTTCAGGTCTAAAAGCCACCAAAGCAAACCCTGAAATCAATTATTGCACTAGTCACAGCATGCTGACCGATAACGACTGTGTAAAATTTCTCTAAAACAGAAGAATTATATTTGAATCCTCAATTGGTGCAATCTACTCCGTACGTTGGAACTGAGTGACTTGAAATCAGGTCAAATAAAAACCTCAAATAATAATCAAAGGCTACATGAAATACATTCGAGAAATGAATGTAAATAAATAAAAGAAATTAATAAAAGATGACAACAAGTTTCACGTGAAGAGTAAATATAATTGGCCACCCTGGAAATGAGTGCTTAACAATTTTATTATTGGTCCTAGTTTCGAGCTAACAACATATTGAGTGCATTTTAGGAAAGTGAATATCTCTACCAACACGCTACGACAAATTACGCCTTTGGTGATTTCCATTAAATGTTATACTGCGAATCAAACATTGCAGAAAAGCAAAATCATTCAGAAGCTTCTGAATTTGAAAATTCCCTTCAAAATTCTCTATCCTCATCTTTCTGGCCTTCCCTACCCGTGGCCTACTCGGGAAGGCCAACAAGGCTCTCTGGATTCTTGAGCTATTTAAGTTTTAGTTTATTATTCCTTAATGTAAATATCCTCAATGTTCCCCAAAACTTGACAGCTTTCGTCAGACTGACAAATTTTGATGCCGATAATAATGATGGCGTAAAAACATAGGTTGACATATTCAAGGAATAATAAACTAAAACGCGACAAATTCTGCTATAATGGTTCATTATTCCTTGGAGCAAGAGTATGGGTAAAATAGTGAGCGCCCAACTCATTTAAATCGATGCACCATCCAAAAGTTGGTCAAAAATTATACCCTAAATGATACCTCTAGAAATCCTAAAAATCGAGTTAAAAAAAAAAATGTTCACCTACCTCTTCGGGTTTGTTATTACGTGAATAATCAACCAATATTTTCATGCAAAAAGTCAATATCTCCGATTCTGTCCAAAAATTGTTTGTGGGCGTTTCATGGTGTCTAGGTCGAAATATTTTATTTGCATTGTAGACAAATTTTTTAAAAAATCTGATATTTTGGGCCGCGAGCCGTTTCCTGCTTTAGTTGGTCCTCGACAATTATCAGCCCGATCGGACCAAATTTGGAGAACGGTATAGGGTATCTTTCACGAGTAAATTTTGGACGCTGAATCCAATGAGACGGGTCCCGGAACGTCAAATTTTTGGCGCTCACCGGCAGAGGTTCGAGGTGAGAATTTATTACATGCTTGTTCTTCTGTGGCAAAATACTGATCTACAAGTAATGGTGAAGCTATGGTGAAATATAAACCAAAAACACTGCAAATTCTTTCACAGGGGTTAGTTATTTCTCGGACCATGAACAATCTTGATATCAGTGCATGCAATCCCGAAAATCGATATAGGTACCGCTCCATGGCCACGCCCCTTTGATAAGAGTCGTAGAAAACGAAGGAAGAAAATAATAATAGAAAGAAAAGAAAAGAATAAAGAAAAAATTCGTACACACGGGTAGGTTATTCCTCGGACCAGGCGCTTGGAGATTAATTTCTTCAACATGGGGAAAATGAGGGAAACAGTGGGTGTGGCGGGTCCCGGACCCATTCCAATCGATTCAGGGTCCAAAATTTAGTGGAAAATGATACCCCACACGCCTAGGTACCTGAAATCTCGAAAACACAGGTTCGATGTGGGTGAATAGACACCCATTTTCACCCATAGCCTCATTCAGGGGCACCAATCGTTCCGGGACCCGTCTCATTGGGTTCAGCGTCCAAAATTTAGTGGAAAATGATACCCCACACGCCTAGGTACCAGAAAAATCTCGAAAACACATATTCAAAACTCTGCAAATTCTTACTCACGGGTTGGTTATTCCTCGGACCAGGCGCATGGAGATCGTTAAATATTTGACCACTCGGGACAGCTCAAATTGCCTACCTAGCGGGAGAAGAATCAACTACTACCAGTCATATCCTTACTTCGTTGAGATATGATCTACCTGTCGTGATAGAAGAGAAACCTCAAGAAAATACAGAAGAAATATTACTCTCGCATAAACAACAAGCAATACTATTTTATAATGTCATATCAAGTCATATCAAAATAATGAAGTTCACCTCGCAGTTGGCAACACTGCGAGGCCTTCTTGATTTATCTCTCCTGATGCTTGGCGTCTTTCTGGCTATGGCGGTCCTAGATCATGTTGAGAGTGAAGAATATAATTCGTTCAAGTGACTAAGTGTTGTTCAATTATCAAATCCAGTATAATTCATATTCATAGATCAATAGGTAAACAAGAAGTGGTTCATTTCATGTGTATGGAATTCAGTGAAGAAACACCGATAATTTGGCGCGGTACCGAGAAGAGAAGGTTGAAGAGAAAGCGTACGGTAAATGTAACCTTGCATTTCCAAGTGTAATACGATCGTATCTGGCAAACTTGGCCAACGAAGTTGAAGTAAATTGCATAATCGAGTTGTATGAGCAATAGTGTAATCCGATAAATGGAGAGAAAATCGGCCGACGGCCGATGCGAGTATTTTTCCAATAATGAAACGGTATGGCACTTTTGAATGTTTATGGATAACACAAATTCCGTTCTCGTTTTCTGCCTATGCTTAGGTCCATCCCTCTCCCTAATAATCCTTTTCAGCGTTTTCGGGTTGCGTAGAGTAGGTTCACGTCGGAGAGCATCGTCGGAGCGGAGAGAACCACCGGAGCCGAGAGCATCGCCGGAGTCGAGAGAATTTCAATTTTGACACTTACACAGTACACACTCAAAGCTAGGTGATGTGAATGTTTTCTTTGTGTGAATGACTTGTAGTGTGCCTGGACCTAGTTTCGAGTAAAGTCATTGATGCAGGGCCCATAGATTTCGATGCAGTCAAGACTTAATAACGCCAGGCAAAATTTCCAACTTGTGGGAGTAATGGATGCGTGAAGGAGCGCTTAGTGGGTAACAACAGTTCGAGGATTTCTTGCCCATTGGAACCCGAACGCACGAACGTAAAGAGGACGGGATCCTAGCTAAGTGAGAAACCGGATTTCCTAGGAATCTGATCCGCTATGTGTTACTCAAGTTGGCTTGAGTAGATCAGGTCTCACTCGGAGCTGTTATAGTTGTTTATACTATGACTGACCTACGTTCACCAGAGGTTGTCAGCTTAGTGAATGGGAAGTACACCTCACCTGGTAAGTTGGAAAATGCTCGCAAATTTGTTAATGGTAACTGTTGCTTGAATTTGGTTCAGTGCTGTTGTATTGATATACTCTCCATAAATGGGTCACGACGGCAGTTGCTGGATGATTGGTCATCAGACTAACGAGTAAGTCAGCAGTGGGAACTTACACCTGCTTGGGTATCATACGGTAAGTCTGGACATGACTTCCAGCTCGTCACTGGTGGTCACGTCAGGTAAAGGGTTGGACACATGTCTGCGTGTACGTCAGTTATGTCTTAAGGTACATATAGCTCATTAATTTGCGGAAATTAGGGGTATGAGCTCAAGACCTTTTCAACTGGCCGTTGTGGGATCGGGAACGTCTGAAACATAACGCACACCGGACGCTGATATTTTAAATTACGGGTTTACTTTTCTGAATTTCTATAACAAAAATTCGGATTTTTGTTGCTTTGTGAATAACATGAAACTACCTATTTGATTGGAATGTGTGAGCAATTAAGCTTTCCAGGCTTTTTCTGTTCTCCTAGGAATTGTGGAATGTCCATGGCAGAGGAAAGTGATACAGAAGGACTAGAGGAGATGTCCCCTGACCTCATTGGAACTATGGAGGAGTGGCATACCGCTCAGTGGACGCCCAGATAAGCCTACTGGAAAGAAGATTCAGCTCTACCTCTCAACAAAGTGATTCTCGCCAATCTCGGGATACCAGAAGACCCATCACAACCACTCTCATCAGAAGAACTGGGTGATAGAACTTGCTATAACTTGATAAGTTTTGGAACTTGTGAGCAATGTAACCTTTCCAGGTTTTTTCTGTTTTCCTAGGAATTGCGGGAAACCTGTGGCAGAGTAAAGAGACATGGAAGGCCTAATGGAGGTGTCCCATGACGGAGATATGAATACATCCCTGCTTCAGAAGGTTCGCGATCTCTTTGAAGAAATGGAGGAGCGACATACTGCTCGAATGAATGCCCAGTTAAGCCAACTGGAAAGGAGGCTAGTCAGCTCTCCCTCTCAACAAAAAGCTTCGCACCAATCGCGGGATATTGCAGAACGGACCAAGAGATACAGAAGCAGGAGTCGCCTGGAATCTCGGGATAAGTCCAACACAAGGAGAATGCAGGAAGATCTGAACCAACCCTCAACCTCTCAGCAGACCTGGAACAAGCAGAGAGACTTAAGAGATAAAATCGCAGCATCTACCTGAACGCTTTGAGAGATTGAGAAATGAGAACACCTTGGCTTCAGTGGTACGTCAGGTCAGCTTCAGCAGCAAACGGTCTGAAAACATCCGTTTCCAGTCTGTGGACTCCCAAACTAGAAGATGCCTCAGAGTACAACGTTTGGAAAGGAATGGTGTGACACACCAAACAGCCTCTTCATAACCTCCACCTTGGTCTGAAGAGTGAACAGGGAGTGGCATTGCGCGCTCCAATGATGCCTTACCTGACGTCACAGCACTCTATCTGTTATTGGTAATGGAGGACTACGTTTGGACGGAACAAGATACAGACCCCAACAAGCCACTACTGCTTCGAATGATCGAGGATATGCTGAGTGATGATGAAGTACGGGAAGATCAGCTGAACATCATAGTCAGTGGGAGAAACAAAGCTCTGTCTGCTCGGACCTCTGGTGGTTGTAAGGTGCCACTGGTTCAGACCTCTCACCACCGCCAATCACAATCAAGAAATGGGAACAGGATAGGAGGCAGCCATGGAGGAAACCTGAGATCAACATGTTCCAACGAAGGCACCATAAAAAGAGATAAAAGAAGAAAAGCAGCAATCTCATGAAGTGAACAGCCAAAACGAAATACACAGAAAGTAGCTGTCCACTGTTGGACAGGTGACAAGCCCGGACAGTTTACAAGAAATTGATTCAAGAATCGAAGAACATGCTACAACGAAATGAGAGGAGCACAGTCATGGGACGTTCGCCGCAGCAAACCCCCAGAACTAATGAAAATGAAGTTGGAGAGCGCCAGGATGCTTACCAGCCGGTTTGAAGCAGAA
The DNA here is from genome assembly GCA_019603395.1 of Cyrtorhinus lividipennis. Taxonomy (NCBI): domain Eukaryota; kingdom Metazoa; phylum Arthropoda; class Insecta; order Hemiptera; family Miridae; genus Cyrtorhinus; species Cyrtorhinus lividipennis. Next base: position 25,017,938 of record CM033998.1, read on the forward strand.
AAGCACTCAATTTTCCAGATCGTCGGTGATCAGGATAGTCCAGAAGAATCTGATGTCTGGGTGGCTATTGGACAAAACGGGAAATGGGCCTCTGATATTGCCTGTTACCTGAGGGAGTCTCAGGAAGGGACACTGCACACCTCTGAGGGTAAGAAAACTTTCTTAGCAATTGTAGACTCGGGGGCAACCCAACATCTAACTAATGACCTTGACCTTCTATCAAATGTTACTAAGTTAACCATTCCCCAAAAGTTGGGATGCAGATCTTGTGGTAGAATATCAAGGGGACGTAGTATTTGTTAATAATGGCAAAAAGTATATGTAGAAAAATGTTCCGTTTGCTCCAGGACTTAGATCTAACTTGTTCTCAGTTAGGAAAGTAGTTCAAACAGGGATCAAAGTTGTGCTTAAAAAAATGATTCAGTGGAGTTTTGGAATGAAAAGACAAATGAAATAATTAGGACAGGGTCATTTAGGGACAACTTGAGGTGGTTAGAATTTGAACTTGATCAAACCAACACCCTAAAAAGGCGTTGCAGATATATACAACATCCCACAGGAAAAATAAAGCTTCGGAATATAGGCCACAATGCTACTGAATGTAAAGAAAACTCAGGGGTTGTTGTTACTGTGGGAGGGAGCAAAATGAGGAAGAGTCAACTCTCTATCTAGCTCAAGTAGGGGTCAACCAAAGAAACTTCCTGATAAATAGTCTAGTAATGAACCTGAAAGAAACATTGACCCTAACACCCTTGATAATAGGATGCACCATTTTGACCAAGAAAAGCTCTCGCAAAACTTCAGGCCTAGCCTTGAAGAAAATCCTGCTGTGCTGTGGCACCTAAGGCTAAATCATGCATCTAAGTGCTACCTAGAACTTGCCGTTAAAAACATTAGCAAAATGAAGGGAATCAAAGTAGGGGACGACATTTTGGAATGTCAAGACTGCTTAGAGGCTTAGACAGTTAGAAACCCACATAAAACAGTGCGTGAAAGAGTAGAGAAACTTTTTGTGAGGCTACACTCTGATGTAATTAATCCCATCCATCAACTTTCTACACTGGGGCTCAGTATATAGTCATATTTATATGTGATTTTTCAAGTTATGCATTTGCATATCCAACTCATGACAAGAAACAAGTTCATTTAGCTTTTTGGAAATGTCTGACAGAAATCTCAGTTATTACTAAGGAAAAACACATGGTAATCTCCCTTTGGATGGATGGTGGGCTGAAGTATCAGACAGCTGAAATGAAGGAGCTCCTGAGTTTAGAGAATATCTCTGTGCAAATCTCACCCCCTCATACTCCTGACTTGAATGGCTGTAGTGAAAGACTTAATCTAGAAATTGAGAGTGAATTTAGTCTCAGCAAAGTGCCCCACATCATTTTGGGGATACGCATGCCAAATGCCTCAAACTGCTCTTTGAGCCCTTTTGAGTTAGCGCACAAGAAAATTCCTAATCACTGGTATATTAAGAGATTTTGGTGCTTGGCAGTATTATGTTGACAAGAAAGCTAAAACTAAATTTGGACCTAATGCTGGAGCTTATGTGCTGGAATGTGGGGAAACTGATTATTTGCCGTTGGATGAGAAAATTACAAAAAAAAAAAAAATGTTGTTGTCAAGTGCGTAGAATCTATAGTCTATGGAGACTACAACTGACTCCTCCTGATCCAACCTCTTGTGAGTCTCAGGTATTTGAAGTGAGAATAGTCCCAAATTTAAATGTATTATTCTATGCAAAGCCAACCTCATATGTAGAAGCTGTTTTTTTCCATAGATTCAGATTTCTGGGAGGGAGCTATTTGTGATGAGCTAGAGTCCCACCAAAACAAGGGGACTTGGGAGCGTGTACCAAAAACTTCACTAAACCAAGGGACATGGGTCATAAAATCACAGAAAAGTAGAGGCTGATAAATCATACTGATACAAGAGTTGGCTCGTAAGTAGAAAGTCTTTGCAGATATTAACTATTATTATGTGAGTGAAATTTGTGTCCCAGTCTCAAGGCTGGTTGATGTACAATAATTGGTCTTAGCCATGGCCAACAAATTCAATTTGGAGTTATTCCAGCTGGACATTAAGACTGCATTTTTGAATGGAGAACTAGAGAAAACAGTCTACATGGAAATTCCGGATGGAGTTGTTGAATTCTCCGAATTTCCAGAGAACTTTAGAAAAACTCACATGTGTAAATTAGTTAAATCTTTGTATGGACTAAAAGTTTCGCCTAAATTGTGGTATAAAAAATTTAGCTCTGTAATGGACAAATTGGGCTTCCTGAGATATTCACATCAGAAATGTATTTTTAAATGGGAAGACAAGAGGAATTTAGCCGTTCTCTTAGTGTATTAACCAGTCATCGTTTGTATTGGAGATTCTGGAAAAATTCGTTCCCCATCCCTCAAAGAATCGCCAATTTCGCCATGGATCCTTCAATAATGTCACTCGCGGTTCAGTGGAACAATTGTGGTGAATAACCAAATGCGTACAGACTATTGGGTTATTGGACTGTACTTACTGACACGTCCTGACATAGCTTTTGCAGTAAACTTTTTGAGTCGAAAGCAAGCAAACTTTACCGAACAAGACTGGCAGTATGTGCTTAAAATATTCCAGTATTTAAAAGGAACTGTGGGTCTTGGCCTACTGTATTCAGGAGAAACATAGGGCATTGTTGGTTATGCCGATGCGTCTCTGGGGACTAATGCTCTAAACGGTCATTCTACCACGGGGTATATAGCTCATGTTTTTGGGGACTTGGTCATGTGGAGATCAAAGAAACAGTCACACGTGGCTCTATCAACGTGTGAGGCTGAGTATGTGGCTATGTCCAGCGTATGTAGCTAGACTTAGTGAGCATTAGAAACATGTTTATGTTTTTAGAATGATGTGTGATCAAACCTATTCTTTATAGAGATTGCTGTCCTGCAATTTCAGTGGCTAGGACGGACTCCAAGACACTTAATTACATAGTAAAACCAGTTATCACTTTGTGAAGAATTTCAGATGGGAAATGTGGACATCCAGTGGGTCAAATCAGGCGATCTGTTGGCTGAAGTTTTGACAAAACCCCTCTACAAAGAAAAAGTATTGAGTATTTCAGAAACATGCTGTTGACTCTGTGCTAACTCAGCCTTATTGCTTTCAGGAATGTGGCAATAAATGTCCCCCCATCAAGCGAATGTTGAGGAACACGCTGGCCTTTAACTAAAAGCTTGTACATGTGGATTGGGATTCGTGAACATGGTACTGGAAGCTGAACTGGAAAAGACAGAAAAATATTTGGATGACAACTCGGGTAATCCAAGTAAGAACACAATACGCTCTGGAGAATCTGGTGAGTTCCATATTGGGATAAATGATACGGATCAATCATATGATGCTCTTTAAGGGTTGAACCTTGGTGGTTCCCTGTGAGCTTTTCTGCTATTGTGGTAGCAACAGTGAGCTCCCCACTCGTGGTGGAGGGAGCGTTAAATATTTGACCACTCGGGACAGCTCAAATTGCTCCCTGCACCAACTACCTACCTAGCGGGAGAAGAATCAACTACTACCAGTCATATCCTTACTTCGTTGAGATATGATCTACCTGTCGTGATAGAAGAGAAACCTCAAGAAAATACAGAAGAAATATTACTCTCACATAAACAACAAGCAATACTATTTTATAATGTCATATCAAGTCATATCAAAATAATGAAGTTCACCTCGCAGTTGGCAACACTGCGAGGCCTTCTTGATTTATCTCTTCTGACGCTTGGCGTGGCGTCTTTCTGGCTATGGCGGTCCTAGAGTTTTGTTGAGAGTGAAGAATATAATTCGTTCAAGTGACTAAGTGTTGTTCAATTATCAAATCCAGTATAATTCATATTCATAGATCAATAGGTAAACAAGAAGTGGTTCATTTCATGTGTATGGAATTCAGTGAAGAAACACCGATAATTTGGCGGAGATTAATTTCTTCAACATGGGGGAAATGGGGAAAACAGTGGGTGCGGCGGGTCCCAGACCCATTCCAATCGATTCAGGATCCATAATTTAGTGGAAAATGATACCCCACACGCCCAGGTACCAGAAATCTCGAAAACACATATTCAAAATGGGTAATATATACCCAATTTGACCCATAACTTCTTCCAGTGGGTGCCAATCGTTCTGGGACCCACTTCATTGGATTCAGCTCCAAGATTTAGTGGAAAATGATACCCCACTCGCCTAGATCGCCCAAAAACTCGAAAATCCTTTTTTCAAAAATCACATTTTGACCCCTACCCCGCCCAAATTTGGTCCGATTGGTGGCCATGAAAAGTTTCGAGGACCGTCCTAGGCAACAGACCCCTGACCCCAATTTCGGTAATTATTATTACCGGTTGATTCTAATCAACCGTTATCGCCGCCGCCCCGTAAAGTAAAGTTTTACCCGGTATTGCTAGCAGAATTTTAAAGAAAATGAAATATCTTGGCCTGCGTAACCCATGAAATGATTTAACGTTCGAATTTCGTTGTTTTTCAGGCATTGATTTCAAGCAGAAAATTATCAGTGTTGATGGGACGCCGATCAAGATGCAGATTTGGTACGTTTGGTATTATAAACTTGTACACATTCTTGTACGTATTCTCAAGGGCAATTTGAATTCATTTCGTCTGTAGAGGACGGGAGACACGTTATTAACGCCTAAGAGGATTCTGTTTCGTGAAATACCGCGATTGATTTTTTTCTTCCTTTAGGGACACAGCTGGTCAAGAGAGATTCAGGACACTGACAACAGCTTATTACCGAGGAGCCATGGGAATCCTCCTGATGTACGATGTAACTAGTTTGGAATCCTTCAATAACCTCACGTACTGGCTTAAGAATATTGAAGAAGTAAGCCTGCTACTCACAACGCCATCCAGTACAGAACTTACCAATTATATGGCCTCGCCTGTGCCAAGGAAACTTCTTGCTCAGCAAAAGGTTTCTTGAATTTTACTGAATGACCCGTTTTTAAAGTAAAATTTGAAAATTTTTATTTTGATATAAATAAAATTTTGAGTTTCCGGTCGGCCTATGGCCAGACTTCATAATATAGTTCAGGAAATTAAACATGAAATGGCGACAGCATAGATATTTCATAAATATCAAGGAAAACATACAAATATCAAGAAACACCTACGTCTGATATTTCCGTGTTTTCATCAGCAATAAATTTTCTATCTTCAATTTTGATTACAAAGGCTGCCAGAGCGTTTCGCCACAATTTGCCAATGTAGGTTGTGTAATAAAATGTATAAGATGTATCAGGAGGCAAGGGCAGTAACTAACTCGAGAAGGTAGTAGAAAGAACAGTAGAAACAATCCACTGCAATAAGGAAATAGGTTAAGAAAGTGCAGCATCACACAAGAACATTTTATTTTATTTCAATTTTATCCAAGCCTGAATGAACGTGTTTCTTTTTCTCATTTCTGTAATATTTATTTATTGTCACGCCTGACAATGTATTTATCGCATTAATCTTGTCTGTATGTTTGTAAAAGTGGACCGTCCAGGTCCAAAAATTGTACTGATCAACAAACAAAATTAGTCAGTCAGTCAGCCATAAATAATGAAAGCCCATCGTAAGCGAGAACAATAAAGTACGTATCGAGCAGAGTAACAGGGGCTTTGTAACCTCTGAGCTAAAAACTAGATTGATAGGCTTGAATTCAATTATTGAATTGGTTAACATTAAATTTTTATTATCCCCAGAATGCTTCACCGTATGTGGTCAAAGTGCTGGCGGGCAACAAATGCGATGCGGCCACCAAACGAGTCGTGGACACGGAAATGGGACAAAAAGTAAGAGATTGAAGCAGGAAAAGACACGCAATCTATTATGGGAGAAAAATGAATGTGAATTTTTCGAAGATAATATGCGTTATGGTTGGTTATTCCATGAATAATCCTATGTAATCATGTGGTCAGGGAGGTCTACCTTCTTCGATTGACCCCAAATTTTTTTGTATACCCAAGTTTCATGATGTCTAGATTAAAAATGCTACGAATTCTTTCTCAACGAGGAGTACATATTCTCCATATCCCCCCGGACTCATTCTAATCGATTCATCCACAGGTCTGTGATGAGAGGGAAATGATACGCATCAAAACCTCATACGCCTAAAAACGCTAAAAACGAGTTCCTGACCAAAATTTTAGATTCTTAGAAAAAAAGGGTTGACGGCGGACAAACAGAAGGGAATTTGAGAACCTTGAAGACATAGGTTGACTATTTAAGTTAAAATGTCCGTCTACCTTCCGCACGTTTTCGGTACCTAGTAGAACATTTTCTGAAATTTTGGCCAGGGACCCGTTTCTTGCTGCTTTTGGTCTTCAAAACTTGTCAGTCGTATGGGACCAAATTTGAAAAAAAAGGGGGGGGGGGGGTAAACATGTTGTTTTGAAAAATGAATTTTCGAAATTTTAAGTGGTCTAGGCATGTGGGGTATCATTTTCCACTGAATGTTTGAGGCTGAATCCGTGGAGATGGAATGTCCCGGACCGGTTGGCGTCCAACGGAAGTGGGTATGGGTCAAAATGGGTACCAACCCACCTACGTGAGGTATTATCTCTCACAAAATTTTGACATTGAGCCCATTGAGTTGGGTCCCAAACTGATTGGTGCCACCGGTGGCGGGTGTGGGTCAAAATTGTTTCCCACTTATCTTTGCGTTTGGGCACCTAGGCGTGCTGGGTATTATTTTCTACTATTTTGGAATGTAGGCATGTAGGGTATCATTTTCCACTAAATTTTGGACGCACATGGTAAATGGGCACCTTCCTTCCTATTTTGAAAGTGGGTTTTCGAGTTTTTTGGGTACCTAGGCGTATTGGGTATCATTTCCTCCAAGTATTGGACGCTGAATATATTAAAATGAGTCCGAGACCCTCCACACTTTAGACTTTTGCTCCAAGTAATAACCAACTCATGAGCAAGAATTCGCTGCGTTTTAATTTTAGCTCTGTTGACAAGTTGTTTCCTTCTCGTTGCAGATTGCCGAAAATTACGACATACCGTTCTACGAAGTTTCTTGCAAACAAAACATCAACATTGACACAATATTTCTCACCTTAGCTCGACTAATTAGAGACCAAAGAGTGAATCAGGTAAGGAAAGTAATCAAACCTGCATAGATGTTGAGTATTCCGTAGCCTCTGATGGTAATTTAAATTCGTAGCAGCTTCCGTATCAGCATTTGAGGTTAGTTAGTAAAAATACAGGGTTATATTCGGGCCGAGGTATCAGCGCTTCAAGACGTGGCTGATTACCAGTTTTAATGACCCTGACATAGCCAGGTGGACTGATGAAAAAATACTTTCACAGAAACCCTCTCGTTTTTCAGATCGACTCGTGCGAAAGCAGTCAACCAGAACCAATCCACTTGGACTTGAAGTCGCGTCTCTTTGATAGTACGTTGAGAGATCCGTGGAAGTGTGCCTGTTAGTAGGTGCTAGGCGCTTAATTATTCGTATTTAAAAATTAGATTATTTTAATAACTTTGTGGGCGCATTTCAATTTGTTCTGGGACGGGTGATTTCTCGCTCGCCTTCTAACCAAGACTCGAGGACCATAAATAACAAGTCAAAATTAAGTGGGTACGTACTCTTAAAAACTAAGCTTCTGGGATATCCCAATCTGAAGACATCGGTGTACGACGAAGACGGGCAATTTAAACGAAGAAAATATAACACTATTGTTATGGTATTAACAGCCGCAGTGAAAAATCCTGAATGTACTGTAACGGGGCGGCAAATTTCAAGCGCCCCGCCAAGAAACCTCGGCGGCGGGGGACGGAACGACCCCTCTCCCCTCCAAACGCCTAACTCCAGCTGGGCGGAAGGCGTGCCCTCTTTGGATTGGGTAGGCGATGGGCGGCGCGAGACACCCAGGGAGGAGTAGAAGGGGAAGGCGACGTGACGAGCGGACTGAGAGAACGAGCAATCCCCAGTCGTATCCGAACTCACGAGAAGGAAGGTAGAAATCTCTGTTCGCGGAACGGAGTGAAGTGAACCGGGACATCGAAGTAAAGTGAACCGGGACATCGAAGTGACCCGGAACATCAAAGCGAAGTGAACCGGGACATCGAAGCGAAGTGAACCGGAACATCCAAGTGAACCGGGACATCGAAGTGAACCGGAACATCCAAGTGAACCGGGACATCGAAGTGAACCGGGACATCCAAGTGAACCGGAACATCGAAGCGAAGTGAACCGGAACATCGAGGCGAAGTGAACCGGGACATCGAAGTGAAGTGAAAGTGACCTGAAGGAACGATCGTATCGTGGTTCCTTCAGGGTGAGAACTCGGGAATTGGGAGATCAGCCAATTCCTATCCCGTAACAGTGGACCCCTATTACGAACTGAAAATCCCCCGTCGGACCTGAGTGTTGATCCGTTCGCGCCCGACCGACGGCCAATAGTCTGGGTTTTCCACGCACCGCCAGTCGTCGGACCTCCGTTGGAAAGAGCCTCGCCTCCTCCGACCTGGACGGCGTTCCCCTGACCGAAGCCGAGCAGCGAAGAGCAAATCACCCTGTTGTCTCCATCCGAAGGCGTTGGTGCACGTAAGTGGCGAATTAACTCTGTCTCGTACCCTCGCAACGCGAAAGTCGACTCTTTAAATCTGGCCCAAGCCCTGACGTTTAGTCATTAGAAAGCTGATCAGAGAAATTGTAACTTGTAACCGTAGTATTGAGTATTTTGTCTGTCGTAGGAAAAGCAAAGGGAGTTAGGGGAGAACATTAGCAAAACAACTGTATTTTTCCGTTATTCTAAATCAAACACTCCTGAGCCTTCAGCTACCTCGTAAATTCATTGGCCTTCAGCCCTTCACATTCTACCTACTCACTAATTAGATTAAGTCATAGTCAGTATCCTTCTCGGCCGAGACATTCCATATTTTCTTTCTGACAATTGCGTTATTATAAATCAATATTGAACTCTTGCCTTTCACTCACGAAACCCCATTCCTCAGAGCTTAGTCAATTCAGGTGTACTTGGAGTCTATGACCGACCGTCTCCGACATTCCGAACGGTAAGTGAAAGTCTTTAGTCTCCCACTAATTTATTCGCCTAGGTCTATTTCTGGATCCCTAGCCCGTTAGGTGAAACGGCGGGTTACATCTTTTGGTGGCAAGCGGTGGGATATTTCAGAAATCTCGATTTCTGTCGTATCCACAACAAGTGATCTTGACCAGGCGAATATTGGTGAGAAAAAGCTCTGAAGGAATTGGGTCGCGTTTTATAATCTCGAAATTTAAATTGTGCTAGTTATAGATTCTGAAATTTAAAATTGTAAGAAACAAACAAATCGGCCCGAGTGTGAGGAAGCGAGTGAGGAGGCAATTAACTTCAAATCCGTATCATTTTTCTTTCTTTCCATAAATCAAAATTTAACTACTGGCTCATTTATCTGGTAGCATCACTCTCGTGAGGCCCTCTGTTCCGAGACTGTCCCGGGTCTGTGCCGGGACTGTTCCGAGGCCCTCTGTGCCGAGACTGTCCCGGGTCTGTGCCGGGACTGTTCCGAGGCCCTCTGTGCCGAGACTGTCCCGGGTCTGTGCCGGGACTGTTCCGAGGCCCTCTGTGCCGAGACTGTCCCGGGTCTGTGCCGGGACTGTTCCGAGGCCCTCTGTTCCGGGACTGTTCCGAGGCCCTCTGTGCCGGGACTGTTCCGAGGCCCTCTGTTCCGAGACTGTCCCGGGTCTGTGCCGGGACTGTTCCGAGGCCCTCTGTCCCGAGACTGTCCCGGGTCTGTGCCGGGACTGTTCCGAGGCCATCTGTTCCGGGACTGTTCCGACGAGCCTTCAGCTCCAATTGACATCCCGATTCCAGACCCGTCATAGCACTTACCAACTGGGAAGTCCTTTCTCGATTCGTGGGGAAATTATCGGTCCTTGGTGCGCAAGAAAGTGATCTATCAGTTCTGTAATTTTTTTTTTATTTAGTTCTTTTGTGCAACAAGTGAGTTCGCGACCATGCAACGAAACAGCAGCCCATCAGTCGAGGGCGAAGCCATGATGAACGCCGTGACGGAAGCGATGAACAAACTGGGCGCCTTCTTCCGCGAGCCTGCGGCCTCCGGCATTCCGCGGTCGTTGTTTATGGAAGTCGACCCATGGAACCCTGATGAGCCGGGTGCTATCACGGCATCCGTGTTCTTCCAGGAAGTGGAGCAAGCAACCCAAGAGCTTGACGAGCACAAGAGACTGCGATTCCTTCGCACCCGCCTAAAAGGTGGAGCCAAGCGATTCCTCCAGGATGGTCTTGGCGAAACCCCATACACGACCGTGAAGAAGGCCATACTGGCATGGTATGGCGAGGAGAGTCCCGAGAAGGCGACCATACGACTCTGGACAGCCCAGAGAGACCCCGACGAGTCCATCCGACGGTTCGCAGAACGACTTCTGGCCACGGCACGATCGGCTGTCCGAACTGAACCCAACCTGAACGAGGCCCAACGTCGGGAGTGGACAAGACGAAAGGCACTCAGCGCTTTTGTCCGCGGGCAACCGAAAGAACTCCATCTCTACTTGCAGGGTAACCCTCCGGACACCTTGGAGGATGCAGTGGAGCGGGCTGAGGGATGGGAGGACGTAATGAGAGCGAAGCAGGACTACGATGCTCGATGGGACATAGCCGCTGTTAGCGGATCAAGACCTTCGGAGCCCAAGAAATGCTACTCTTGCGGAGAACCAGGGCATTTTGCAGCAAACTGCCTGCAAAAACCCAGAAGCCCGCTCCGTTACCCAAACAAACCGGCCACGTTCGGCGATCACCTAAGAGCTATGGGGTGCCGACGGACAACCACTGCCCGTGATGGGGATCCAGGATGTACGTATCACCATCGGTCCGGTTACGATCACGCACGCGTTCTGTGTCTTCCAACGACCTGACTCCGGCTTGGATCTGATCGGACTGGACCTCCTGAGGAAGTTACCCCTTGGCATACGCCCGGATATCGGCGTAGTGGAGATGAAAGAACCCGCCACGGGGAGGATGATCTCCATTGGCGTGGTCGCCCCTGACCCGGACCTCCTCAGGCGCGCCCGTCAACTAAAGGACGACAGGAGGGCGCAAAAAGCCCAGGAAACCGCACGAGCCACGAAACCCGACACCGACAACAATCGCCAGGGCGGGTCCACAACCGCTCCAACATCTGCCGAGGCCCCCGAACCTAGCGTCGACGACAACCACCACGGCCAATTGTCCACCGAGACAGCACCATCCAGAAAGCAGCCGGTGGTACACCCTCCGATGTCCGAGGTAGCAGAATTCCCAACCGAGATCTGGGACAATCCTCCGTCAACCTCTGAATTGGAGTGCCAGGTGCATCAGCATCTGACTCATCTGGCGGGACCCGACTACCATTTGGTCAAGGACTGCCTGACGCAGAAGCTGCATCTCTTCGAGAAGCCCGGGAAGGAGGGTTGTTCCCTGCAGGTGGCTCACGAAATTGACACCGGAAGCGCGAGCCCCACGGCCAGAAAACCCTATCCAGTAGCGCATGCCCTGAGGGGCTTCGTGGAAGACCAAGTCTACTCCTTGCTGGCCGACGGTGTTATTGTGCCATCCAAAAGCCCCTGGAACGCTCCAGTAGTCATCGCCAAGAAGAAGACCCCTTCCGGTGAGCCACAGCAGTACCGATTCTGCATTGACTATCGGGAAATAAACGCCAAAACCAAGGGTAACAAGTACCCTATCCCTCGTTTGCAGGAAACCCTGGCCATGATGGGGCGTAGTAAGATCTTCACAACCCTGGACCTGACTATGGGATATCACCAGATACCCGTCAGTCCCGAATCGAGGGAAAAGACCGCGTTCACGGCACTAAATCGCCATTTCGAGTATGTGCGCATGCCCTTCGGGCTTAAAAATGCCCCGGCAACCTTCCAAGCCGCCATGAATGACGTACTCGACGGACTGCTGGGTGACGGTTGTCTAATATACCTCGACGACGTCATCATCTTCACTGAGGATCTGCAGTCGCATGTTAACATATTGCGAGCCGTTCTGGAGAGATTTGAAGCGACTGGATTCCGCCTTAATCTCAAGAAGTGCTCGTTCCTGAAGTCTCGCGTCAACTTCCTAGGCCATGTGATCACGTCAGAAGGAATCGAGATGGAGTCGGAAAAGGTCAAAGCCATAGGAGAATACCCTCCGCCGACAAGCGTTCGTGAGCTCCGATCCTTCTTGGGACTGGCCGGTTTTTACCGCCGTTTCATCGAGCACTACTCGGCAATGAGCGCCCCTCTCACCAAACTCTTGAGGAAAAACCGGGAGTACAGCTGGGGTGAAGAGCAGCAGAGCGCGTTCGACCAACTCAAGCAAGCGCTCATGACCCAACCCGTGCTCGCCTATCCGGACTTTGACAAGCCATTCATCCTGTCCACGGACGCCTCAGGAACCGCTATGGGAGCAGTACTAGCCCAGGAACATCAAGGGCAGGAGCGACCGGTCGCTTACGCGAGTCGCGCCCTCAACGATGCTGAGACACGTTACTCCACCACCGAGCGTGAGCTCCTTGCTGTAGTCTGGGGCGTGACGCATTTCCAGCAATTCCTGCTCGGGAAGAAGTTCGTCCTGAGGACCGACCACGCAGCACTCACGGCAGCCATGAATCTACGCGATCCAACTTCGCGCATTGGACGATGGATCCTCCGGCTGACGGAGTACGAGTATGAAGCGCAGTACCGCCCCGGATCGCAGATGGCTCATGTCGACGGCCTGAGTCGTGTTCCCGTTGGCGCCATCACACTAAGCATGCCGAAGGAACTTCTGATGGCGGCCCAATCCTTGGACACCTGGATCTCCACCCTGACGGCTGATCCAGGGAAGTATCAACTAAAGGAGGAGGAAGGAGTCTGGAAGAAGGAGGTCGATGTGGATGGCCAGCGGATCACGGTGCCACTGATCCCATCCACCATGCGGCGCTGGTTCCTGACCAATTGTCATCAACATCAGTGGGCCGGGCACCCTGGCATAGAAACAACTACCCGTGTCGCCAGGCGGTACGGGTACTGGAAGAAGATGGTACGTGACATCCGAGAGTTCGTCCAGAAATGCCAGGAGTGCCAGGAGAGGAACACTCCCCCAGATTTGACACCACCAATCCAGAAACCCGATGTCAATTACGAGGTCCAGGATGTCCTGGGGAAGACCACGCGTTACCACCTCAGCAGGCTCAAGCCAGCGTTTGTCAACAGCGTGCCAGACGACGCCGTTACCCCCCGACGTAGCGGAGGAATCGCGCCCACCCGAGAGCCCTGCCCCTCCACCTAGCGAAGATAGTGGAGGGACATGGTTGTTGGACCCTCTGGAATGGCCGGAACCAGTACGGACCGAAGAAAATCCTGAACCTGGGGCCCAGGGCCCTGGAAGATCCTCCAGCCGAATCCCGATTCCGATTAGGACGGCGTCCAGTCCATACGGGCTAAGACCAAGGCGCAAAACGATCGACTACGCGCAGCTCCACGCGGGGAAGATATCAACACCTCGAACGGGATGAAGCAATTAAAAAAAAAAAAAAAAAAAAAAAAAAAAAAAAAAAAAAAAAAAAAAAAAAAAAAAAAAAAATAATTTTCAAGTTTTGGGGTATACTCGTAATTTGTGAAGTAGAATAGGGAATGTCTTACCTGTAGAATAAAATGCACGACACCAGTACTTGCCTTCTTTGATTAATGACCGTACCTCATGGGTCGGGACAGGACTGCCTTGCCACTCCCCTCTTTTCCTTTGTTTTTCCCTTGTAATGGTAGCTAAAATCTAGGATTGTTGTTCAGCGTCTGGCTCTGTGCAGAGAGGGAGGTTGTCTGCATGATACATGAGCCATTGACTGACGTACAACGGGTGAGTCGGAGCGTGAGAGGAGACTAACAGAAAGGCCGGTTTGTCTGTTTCAGGGTATAGTGGGAAAATAGGAGATCAGCGAACGACACCAGAAGACTATGGCGCTACCTCGACCGCGGGTACCGTCGTCGGTGAGCAGCACGGACTTGGAACCCGGAAGTACGGAGTGGCTGGCCGTCACCTCCACGGTCATCATGGGGCTGGGCAAGCTGGTCGCGTCCTGCGACAGGATGCCAACACAGAGGCGGATTCTGCTGCGCTGCCTAGACGAGCTTGGGGAAAGCTTGAACGTTGGCGACTCGGGGGTGGACATGAGATCAAGATCGAGTGGTGGGTCGGTGGAGGTCGAGTCCCTGCGTTGCCGAGTGATCATGATGGAACAACGGCTGCAAGCCATGACCCACCTCAACGACTCATTCGGGTCGAGCACGCACCGCGCCACCCCTCGAGGATCGTCGACACCACGACCTGACAGCAACGTGGACGGATACCCCGCCCCTGCATTCACAGCGCCCGCCGCGGCCGAGCCGAGTATTGCCGACTCGTCGACTTCGTCCTCGGACTCCTCGTCATCTGAAGAAACCGCACGGGAATCGGACACCACCCCAGGGCAACCGCGTTCCGGCTCCTCCCGGGCCTCCACCCCTCGGCCGGTGAGGGTCGTCCTAGCTGATGGGAATGCTGGCGCTAGTTCACCCGTGGCCCCTGCCGACCCATCCAACATACCACCTTGGAACATCCGCGCCAGCGTACCCTCGACGAATGGGAGCGTCCTGTGCTGCATCTGCACGAAGCGACAACACCCGCCGACAACCTACCGCTGCGGTGGCTGCAAGGTGATGTGGAATCGGCTGGTGAGGAAGTGCCGGAACCTACAACCCACGGATCCCGCCTACCCGAAGCCCTGCTCCATCGCCGAACACGAGACGGACCGCCCACCAACCTGTGCCGCTTGCAGACGCTGGCGGTACGAGCAAGCGTGGATAGCAGCCAAACGACCTGACGCAATGCCCATCGCACCAGTCACCCCCACCGGAAGGAAAATTGCCGAGGTAGACCTCGGCCTCCGAAGATCGGAGGGGTGTAACGGGGCGGCAAATTTCAAGCGCCCCGCCAAGAAACCTCGGCGGCGGGGGACGGAACGACCCCTCTCCCCTCCAAACGCCTAACTCCAGCTGGGCGGAAGGCGTGCCCTCTTTGGATTGGGTAGGCGATGGGCGGCGCGAGACACCCAGGGAGGAGTAGAAGGGGAAGGCGACGTGACGAGCGGACTGAGAGAACGAGCAATCCCCAGTCGTATCCGAACTCACGAGAAGGAAGGTAGAAATCTCTGTTCGCGGAACGGAGTGAAGTGAACCGGGACATCGAAGTAAAGTGAACCGGGACATCGAAGTGACCCGGAACATCAAAGCGAAGTGAACCGGGACATCGAAGCGAAGTGAACCGGAACATCCAAGTGAACCGGGACATCGAAGTGAACCGGAACATCCAAGTGAACCGGGACATCGAAGTGAACCGGGACATCCAAGTGAACCGGAACATCGAAGCGAAGTGAACCGGAACATCGAGGCGAAGTGAACCGGGACATCGAAGTGAAGTGAAAGTGACCTGAAGGAACGATCGTATCGTGGTTCCTTCAGGGTGAGAACTCGGGAATTGGGAGATCAGCCAATTCCTATCCCGTAACAGTGGACCCCTATTACGAACTGAAAATCCCCCGTCGGACCTGAGTGTTGATCCGTTCGCGCCCGACCGACGGCCAATAGTCTGGGTTTTCCACGCACCGCCAGTCGTCGGACCTCCGTTGGAAAGAGCCTCGCCTCCTCCGACCTGGACGGCGTTCCCCTGACCGAAGCCGAGCAGCGAAGAGCAAATCACCCTGTTGTCTCCATCCGAAGGCGTTGGTGCACGTAAGTGGCGAATTAACTCTGTCTCGTACCCTCGCAACGCGAAAGTCGACTCTTTAAATCTGGCCCAAGCCCTGACGTTTAGTCATTAGAAAGCTGATCAGAGAAATTGTAACTTGTAACCGTAGTATTGAGTATTTTGTCTGTCGTAGGAAAAGCAAAGGGAGTTAGGGGAGAACATTAGCAAAACAACTGTATTTTTCCGTTATTCTAAATCAAACACTCCTGAGCCTTCAGCTACCTCGTAAATTCATTGGCCTTCAGCCCTTCACATTCTACCTACTCACTAATTAGATTAAGTCATAGTCAGTATCCTTCTCGGCCGAGACATTCCATATTTTCTTTCTGACAATTGCGTTATTATAAACCAATATTGAACTCTTGCCTTTCACTTACGAAACCCCATTCCTCAGAGCTTAGTCAATTCAGGTGTACTTGGAGTCTATGACCGACCGTCTCCGACATTCCGAACGGTAAGTGAAAGTCTGTAGTCTCCCACTAATTTATTCGCCTAGGTCTATTTCTGGATCCCTAGCCCGTTAGGTGAAACGGCGGGTTACAGTACAAAAGCGGAATGTTTTCAAGAGTCGGAAAAACCAGTGGCATAAAGTATAGATCCTTCATTTTTTTTTCCGCAACGCGCAACGAAGAAACATGTGGAATAATGTCGGTTTCCATACCATAAATAGAGCGCCGAGACTCAATTTTACTGCTTACAGGAATTAACGCTGAACATAATGATTAACATAGTGGGTGTACAAACATACATCATTTGAGGATGAGATCTGGCAAAAATTCGAAAACAAATTTTCTTGAACAAACTCTGGAACGCTCAAATAACTATTTGAGTATACGTAAACCATGACTACGAGAAAGATTGAATGTGTATTGCACTATTTCCATCAATTCCAAGTCTCCCTAAAAATTCCGGGTTTTGAAAGAAAAAAAATTTTTTTTTTTTTTAAGCGAGCCCAAGAATTTCTTTTGGCTATTATCAAGGAAAATTACAAACTTAATCTGGTCAAAGGTCTTGATACGCTCTGGCATAAATTCTTTTCTCATAATATGTATATAATTTTTTGTGCGTTTGTTTAGCGAATTAATATTTTGTGGAAAATTAATATTTTATCGAAGTGTTTTGAATAATTATGTTAATACTTTATGTACACATTGTTCTAGAGTCGATGAACCACACCTCCAAAAAATTTTTGTTCAAAAATAGTAAAAGGGCTATCGAGGGTTTGTCGAGGAAAATTATATAAAAAGTTGATCGTTTTTGTGAAGGGCTGTTCATCCCTCATGAATAATGTCAAAGGATTTCTCTTAAGAGAAAAAAAAACTATTTTGATATTGGTTGACTAAGCGAGTTTGAGGAGTTGTACAAAGTGCTTTCATTGCTTGCTCTATACGTACATGTAATCGTAATTTTAATAATTTGCGTTTCATAATTCGTAGCCAATTTATTTTTTGTAATTTCGGTAGCCACCCAGAAGACAGGTCTGAACTGAATAGGCACAATTCAATCCTAGGATCCGTGATGGCATTACATCCCCTCCTATTTGTACTTCCATCTTATTCCGAACCTATTGAGTACTTACCTAGATGGTCATATTGGGATGCTGGCAGAGACTGGGCTCTTTTCTATTCATAGCAGCATTGTTTAGCAAGTTGATTTTCAACGTAATCCGATTTCATGATTCTTCTTCACAATCGCTGATCGTCCAGCAGAAAATACAGTCTTTTGTTATCTAGTTGTTAGTTGGCTTACTTCAGGAGATTCCTGATCGAGGAGATGGGGTGCAGTGTCTTTTGTCAGGATTCGCTTGATTTGCGCTTCCAATGACGGCGGGAGTTTTCACAGCGGGGGATATGTTGGTCTTGGTGGATGGTGGGGGGGGGGGGGGGGGGTAGGATTTGCAATGGATTTGCAATGTTGATGAACTATCGTAGAGGTCCGCAGAGATGAGACGAATGATTTATTAGGTATCGAGTGCACTTGCTGCAAGTTGAGGACAGTGGAATTCACTGATCTGAAGGAGAGGTGAGGTCGGGTAGGGATGGAGAGGAGGACAATAACAGGAGAGGTTTCTTTATGAGGTACCTTAATGTTTCTAACTACGAATAATTAGGCACTATTAAGCACGAAGATTAGGCGGTGACATTTTAGGTTTCACGCATCAACTCAAGAATGTAAAGTCAAAACGCGACAAAATTTGACAGAATCACACCACAATAGAAAGACAAGATTGACACATCCCTGAGATCTCGTATTTGGAGATGTCCACTCTACCTAGTCTGAATACCAGCTCCCTAGGGGCCTAACTCCTGTTGAATTTATTTTGTTAGACGTTCACGTGTTTTCGACCATTGGTTCCAACACCATCGCGGTGGAGGGAGGGAAGGTAGCTGAGGTACCTCCTCCTCTTCTGCGGTACCAGCATGGAATTTCATGGGTACCAGTTTGGAATAATACAGGAGTGTCCAGTGAGCTGGCTTCCCCTGCAGCAAGGCCCACTGCATCATGACTATGGTACTGTTAGGTAAAAATTCCCTTCTGTAGAAAGAACTGAGTTTGCCCACTTAATTGTCTGAATCTGAATACGACTGAGAAACAAAACCATCAGTTTTCTCTCAAGTTCTACTCCTTCACCCTCTTTTCTGGGGCAAACTACCAATAATAATGTATAAAGAAACGATAAATATGAATACTTTCGGGCACATGCCAGGCGACAAGAGACAAAAGGATTCAAAAAAGTAGGTTTTTCACTGGTATAACTTCAAATACCTATATATTTAGTCAACGTTTCAACTTCGAAGTGTAGTTAGGCCTACCTGCCTTCATCTATCAACAATAGTCATATTATCTCACTTTCTTTTCGCTATTAATAAATACAAGTAAGGGACCATGGCCCCAGGTGTAATGTTGGGCCACCAAGCAGGTTTCCCACATGTACTGATCATTTTTGTAAGTGCTTCACGTTCACTACAATGTGTGACCTCTCTGCTTCGATGTTGGTGCAAAAATATTGACATTTGTACCTACACCTACTCCGTTTGTAGCCATTAATAAAATAATGTTTCTCGATTGCAGTTTACTTGATTCAACTCCACAAAAGCAATATCTCAAGGGAGTACGATTTGGATGTTGGTACTTAGGTTGTATCTTGGAAATGAGTATGATGAGAAGTTCCTGCTGGCAATGTCAAATGACGAATCTGTCAAGAACTATCCTTGACCAGAGCATTACATTTATTTTTGTACTATTAACGAGAGGAGATACGGCACCTATCAGTCACTCTACATAACAAGAAATTGGGAACGAAACGTCGTCTGTGACGGTGAGAGACGGGTCATGACAGGCAGGTGGAACCTACCACATTTTCCATTGCAAGAAACTAGGGCCAGAAACCAGGAACTTGACCAAAATGTCAAAATTTTGACATTTTGGGGCCGACTTGAGAGGTGACCTCTGCATTTGTCTGAATCTGATTGTGACGATTCGATACTTGCCGTGGATTGAGATTTTTCAAAGGCAATTTGTTCCAACAGAAGTTTTTAAGATAAAAATTCATATAATTGAAAAACTGCAAATTCTCTCTCAGGGGTTGGTTATTCTTTGGACCAGGAGCATGGAGAAATCAGTTAATGTGGATTGTCCCGGTCATTTCAATCAAAAATAATACCCCACAAGCCTAGATACAAAAAATCTCGAAAGCTCATGTTATAAACAGAATGATGACCCGTACCCATCAACTATCTAAAAATCTGAAAATTTTGGAACACGGACCCGTTTTTGGCTCAAATACGTTGGTTCTCAACTTTGTTCAGCACAACCGGATTTTTGAGATTTTGGGCGATCTAGACGTGTGGGGTATTATTTTCCACTAAATTTTGGAAGGTGAATCCTTAGAGAATTTGATTGGAATGAGTCCGGGACGCTCCACACTCTCTGTTTTTCCCATTTTCTCCATGCACTTAGTTCAAGGAGTGAATAAATTTGAATTTGAATAAAAAAAAATTTGGAACTAATCGGAGGTGCCCGACTTCCCACCCCCGACAGGTATAGGTTGGTAATGGTTATTCCTTAAATAATTATCAAAACGGGTGCAATTTTGGTTGGTTATTCCGTGAATAATCAACCTATATTTTCCTGTAAAAAGTCAATCTCTCCGATTCGGCCCAAATTGTTTTTTGGACATTTCAAGATGTCTAGATCATAGTTAGTAAAATGTCCGTTCGCCGTACGCCGATTTAGGCAGTTGACAAATTTCTAAAACTTTGACCGTTTCCGGCTTTAGTTGGTCCTCGAATTTTCTCAGCCCGATCGGATCAAATTTGAGGGGGGTAAGTGTCAAAAATGTGTTTTTTAAAAAGTGAATTTTCGAGGTTTCCGGCGATCTAGGAGTGTAAGGTATTGTTATCGAATAAATTTAGGTCACTGAATCCAATGAGATGGGTTCTGGAACGATTGGTGGCCACCGGAAGAATTTTAGGTCAAAACTACCTATTTTGAATGTGGGTTTTCGAGATTTCTGGTGCTTGGGCGCGTGTGGTACCATTTCCCACACAATTATGGACGCTACATCTATTGAAATGCGCCCGAAACACTACACATCCATTGTTTTTCCCATTTTCAAGATTTTAGGCGTGTGGGGTATCGTTTTTGGCTAATTTTTGGACGTTGAATCGATTAGAGCGGAGGGTTGAAAAACTAGGTGCCCCGCTCCTTTCGTATTATCTGCTACAGACATTAATATCTCTGTTTTGTTGGCTGCATTGCGCCTAATATCATCTTGACCTTGATACCAGCTGAACTGAGGGCCACCTTCCATCAACATTGAAAGCCACTGTCCAGCCCTGTGTAGATATCTCTGTTCGAAAAAATTTCATATTCAAATTCCGGGACTTCAGAAAGGTATCTAGAACATCATGGCCCTTCACTCTGCGATCAAAGGCAAACTGCTGGCTGTCATCGGAGACGAGGTAAGCTCTTCTTGACGACTCTGACAGCCTGTGGCTAAAAGTGGGCGTTTCCTTTACTGTTTGACATGTTTTGGATTGTTAAACGAAACCCAAACAAACAGTACTCTAATTCATTTGACGGAGTGATTCACGACGAAGACAAGCTCATTCGGCAATCTACTGCTTGCTGAGTCGTACCATCCGGTGGTGTTTTGGGCGCTTAGTTGCTGTGTGCTGACCAGGGTGGTAACAGTTATTCGATCAGGTCTTACCGCTGGACCCGATTGCCTCTGGTAAATACTATTCCAGCACAATGGATGGTGTAGGCCAAGCTGTACGCTGTCGCTTATTAGATTCTTGAGGGATAGGAGGCAAAAAATGTTCTTTTTCAGTTCT
Organism: Cyrtorhinus lividipennis; assembly: GCA_019603395.1. Taxonomy (NCBI): domain Eukaryota; kingdom Metazoa; phylum Arthropoda; class Insecta; order Hemiptera; family Miridae; genus Cyrtorhinus; species Cyrtorhinus lividipennis. The sequence continues at coordinate 25,039,075 of CM033998.1, forward strand.
TATTGACCCGATTCTTTCAGCAAATCTATAAAAAAAAAGAAGCGCATATTAGTCTTACCAGCTGTGTAAGTAATTATTCTACTATTTAGTAGTTATTTTGAAATTTTCCTTTTACAGGACACCTGCGTGGGGTTCCTTCTTGGTGGCATTGGGGAAATCAACAAGAACCGCCAGCCGAACTTCATGGTTGTCGATAAAAGTAAGGTTGACGCCACTTCGTAAAGAGTTGTAAACCACCATTTCCCACAGCTAAACCTCGTGGATTCTTAGTAGATTGCAGTCCGGCTCACAAAGTAGGAATAGGAATCCCACGAATTATTACTTCCTACAGGACCCACTCGTGAGTGAGGTCTCCTCATTGCCCCCAATGGTGAATGAATTCACTTATCCAATCCTTTTTTTCTCAATTATTAGCTGACTTTTTGGGTCATTTTTGATTCACAAACAAAATGCCACCAATTATTCCTTTATTGTTTATTACTCATGATGGATCTCGCTCGTGCGGGAAGCGTCTCTTCAAAGTCATACTGTAGGTACCTAATTAGAAGGAAATTAACAAGTGAGTAAACCTTTTTTCTTCTTAAAATTACCCATTTTCAAAAAGCTCTTTTTTGGCCCACCCGGTGTGCGGTAATCGGTCCCAGACCAATCTGAACTGATTCAACGTCCAACGTTAGTAGAAAAGGGTAATCCTGGGTCCCAGAGAAACTTGAAAAACAATTTTCCAAGTACTCATATTCACCCACACCCTGCCTCTATTCAAGATGGGGCTCAAAATGCTTTTGGATTAATTATGATCCGAACGGAATCAATGTGCTAAATTGCAGGCTTTTTTTACGTATTCCAAAGAGATTTATCGGCCCTGTCAGAGAAAAACGGATTGACGGATTTGGTATCAACATTTTTAAAAACGTAAAGGAGAAAAAAAATTATGAGTACGAATACATGAATGTATAACCGAAAATATAACAGAATAAACGTAAATGGAAACAAGTAAAAATTATAAGCTTGGAAGCCTTGAACTTTACAAAATTCACTTCTTCTTACGCAATCTAAACAAATTCTATTGGTTTCGAATTTATGGCCCTAACATACCTTCCTTGTCAAGGCTAATTGAAATGCTCAGTTATTCGATAAACTTATGGCAGTATATATTATGTTGAAAACATTTATTTCTGTGACCTTAATCAGAAGATTATACCCTACAAATTCATCTAAAAATTTGAATTTCAGTCTAAATTTTTAGTAAAACCGTAACTAGAAGATGAACTTATCACCCTACAAATTCATCTGAAATTTTGAATTTTAGTAAAACGGGAGGAACTCCTCATCTTCTTCTTCCATAAATACGTTTTAATAGAATTCATAAAATGAACGAATTGTTAGTAGTGGAGTCTATGTTAATGACTTGCGTTCCACTAATATCCTATAATATATGAATGAATATGAATAATTATATGAAAAAAAGGTAAATACTTGTTTGTCTAATCTACAGTGACATTTTGCAATATTGAACAAAAATTATGAATTCATAGCAGAACGGAGTTTTGATTACATTTGCTCTTAAGTCTATGTAGTATTTCGAGTTGTGAGGCAAAACGGCATTGGTCAAACAAAAAATCGTTTCCTTGTACTGCAGTAGAAACGAATCGAGAACTGGGATGGGACGTGCTTAGCCCCAGGCTTGCTGCCTCCAGAAGGCCAGAAGGGAGGGAGCATGTGCCAGGATGTGCACGCAGCTCCTGCCCAGACGTCGCATTTTGGAGAGAGGCCCAGCACTCACTCGTTCCAAAGGCGTCCAACATGTTGGAGTAATATATTTTTGTAATCCTGTCGTGCATGTGCGACTCACTCAGTCCATCCTGGCTTTGCCCTGTGCTCGCTCTGAAGTGAACTCTGCTACCGTGCTGAAGTCGACCGAGGCTGTAATATTGTGTTCCCGATGCCGTGAGATGATAAAGGACTCAAGTTAATAAGCCTCGCTGTGTACCTGCGGGACAGCGAGCCCCCTCCTGTTTTTCCTTCGACGTCAATGCCGTTCATTGCTCATTAAATGCCGTGCACTTGCTCATTAAATTGTATTTCATGTATATCATAATTTCATGTGTCTTGTATTAATTGTATTTTATGCTCCACATGTTGTCTAATTTACTTTGTCGAATTACTTTGTCTTGTATCAATTCTAGCCCATGGGGCGTGCTGTGATCTCTTTCAAAGTAATCTAAAAATTAAACCTGCAAGTCTGTATTACTCAAACGACTTCCGCCAGGAGCGAGGCCCAGGATACATCCTCAAGACGGCCGAAGGACAAGTATCATAATGAGATACAAGTCTATCACAAGATAGTTGACGGGGAAATATAAAGTCAAAGGCAATTATTGGCCCGCCTGCAATAATTTATTGGTAGCTCAAATATAATTCTTGATCGCCTTCATCAGGTGCAATTGATTTTTTTCCGCAGATACAAGCGTTGGAGAAATTGAAGACACCTTCAAGCGATTCATCAAAAGAGATGACATCGATATCATACTCATAAATCAGAACGTAAGTAGGCAGACAATAACGTCCTTTTGAAGGGGGTGGAGGCTAGTTTAGGGTGAACTTGATAAAATATTGTGTTTGTATATTTGTTACGAGATCGAGGAAACTTTGTGTTCATTTCCAATCAAGGTACCTACATAAATTAGGCAGGGAAAGTACGAAGGACTGTTGAATATTCTAGACAAATATATCGTCAACTTACATTTTCTTCCCAACTATGAGAAAACCACGATGATTGTGCTGCAGGTTGCAGAGTTGATTCGGCACTGCATTGATACCCATACGACCCCGATTCCTGCAATTTTGGAAATCCCCTCTAAAGATCATCCTTACGATGCCAGCAAAGACTCCATCCTCCGCCGTGCAAAGGTAAGGAATTGAATGAAGAGAATTTGAATTGTGAGTTCTTTAATGCCTCAATAAATGTATGAATCTATATTGCATCGCTCACTTGCAGGGAATGTTCAATCCGGAAGACATGCACTAAGAGTGCAAACTGCTGGAGACTACTTGGATTATTGAACGCTTACGGAAGAAAGTTGCAGATCGGGTTCAGCATTCAAGTTCTTCTCAGTTGACCACCAGGGCTGGTGTACATAGTATTATTTTTGTTGATAAAAAGTGATGTGTAGAAACATAATATGAAAACCACTTTGTCTTTGTACGAAGATCCGTACAGAAGAACCATACATTTCTTTTGTGAACTTCATCATTTTGTTTCGTCCGTTATTATCGTTGGCAGTGAATTGCGTTCATTCATGTTAGCTCGTTGAAAAACATTCCATTCATTGTTATGTACAGATTTAGTCATAGTGTGAGCGTAGGCTTATTCGATGAAATGTGAAATTATTGTGTCCGCATTAAAAGTTTTCTGTCAGCGATTGAAGTTTGTGTTGAAGAGTAAGTAGTCCGACGCATCGCAGAACAAATATTTACATTTATAAGGAAGATCTGATTATACTAAAACAACTCTCATGAACAACCACGAATTGAATTCCACAAAACAGTGATGAAACAATTTCTATTACAAGACCATATCTTTTGGTTGCGTCTCACTGAGGGAAAGTAGCTCGTAGACTGCCAAAAAGTTAATTATTCATTTTCATGTACGATTTTACTGCAAGTAGTAAATAAGTTTTAATACCCGCGTAAAAAACTATTGAAGGGTCACGGGGGAAAAAAAGAAAAAAAGATCAATGTCAATTTTAAAGAAAAATTGAATTGTCTACCATTAGTAGCATATTCCCGTACCATCGAAACGGAATCGAAACTGGAAAAAAAGATCATAGTATTCAAGGAAGAAAAAACCTATGACGGGAAAAACCGATCAAGGTCCGCCGCGGTGACAAGGAAGAAGGATCATTGTCCAACTTTAAAGCCCTCTCAGTACCTGCCTCCTGATCATACGAGTTCCGTTCAATGTTTTTCCGAGCAGGTTGGTTATTTATGCGATAAACTGGCCTCGATTCTTATACCATAAATTGATTTACAATACTCAGTTCGATAGTACTATTATTACACTCACTACAACGCAGCTGAGAAGAAAGAGGAACAAAGATGCCACACTTGACCCAGCTTACAGCGGCCCCCTACCAATAAAAAAAAGCAAAACTTGATGATTTACTGCACCTGAAGCAATTTTTACTAAACCCAGAAGCTCGAAATTTTTACGAAGCACTCGCCATTGAAGAGAACGACACGGGAGAAGACGAAGTTGAATACATCGACGATCAACCCGCGGAAGAAGATGATACCGAACATTGAGTCACTGACGCTGAACAGGAGCAGCCCTGATGGGAATAATCGACGAAGAAGAGGAGCCATGACGGGAAATACTGATCATGGTCAATGGCCTCTCAACGTTTCAATTTGTTTTCTTATTGAAGTAACATAGTGTTCAGATAATTCTTTTTTAACCTCAAATACAGTTTGTTGAAGAGTAAAATGTTTTTTTCTAGCTCAATACCTCATCCCAGCGACATTTTATGAGTAACTAAACTTTAAATTTGACATTCCCAAAAATTAAAAAAACTGACTATGATCGTTCTTCTTCGCGACCCTTCAATTTCATTGTATCCATCCCGAACGGGCCTATTATCGCTGCACACTTGTAGTAGCCATGGTGGGATTGCCTAAAGATACCACGACTAATTGAAAGAAGGAATAGTCATTCAGTGAGTTTGCATTTGGAAACGTTTATTTCAGTTATCAACTTTTTTTAAAAATAATAAATTGAATTGCAAAAGAAGCCACGTTGCACACACTCAATCATTCATACAAATTCTTGTTTAGAAATGTCCGTTCCTTCACCAGGAATGTCCTGGTCGTGATATGAAAATCCCGCCAGCCACAAATTCAATGTCACACTCGGAGATTTTCATCGGAAGGTGGCGATTCTTCATTTTCCTAAGAAGGTATATCGTAGTCATCGCGTTGTTCGTTGTATTCGAGAACATGTTTTCGAATGGCGGATGCATCGACCCACGAGACGAAGTCTTCCATCGATCTCGTCACTAGGAAGGCCGGATCTTTGACAAGTTCCGTCCCAACTCGAACGTGTCCCTGGAGCGAGGGATGAAGTTTCATTTCAGATTTTAGGGAAATTTTCTACTACACAAAGCAGGGTGGTCAGACAATTTTGGTTTTGGTTGGTTATTCCTTGAATAATCAACCTGTTTTCATGCAAAAATGCAATCTCTCCGATTCAACCCAAAATTGTATTCTGGTCAAACGTCCCGTCTACGCCGACTTCGATAGTAGAAAAATGTCTAAAAATCTGAAGTTCGAATCAAGGACCTTTTTCCGACTCAAGTTGGTCCTCAAAACTTTTTAGCCAATCGGTCCATTTTCGACAAAATTTTGGACGCTGAATCCAATGAGCGCCCACCGGAAGAGGTTGTGGGTCAAAATGGGTATCTGTCTACCCGAATGTGTGTTTTCGAGATCTCTGCTACTTAGGCGTGTGGGGTATCATTTTCTACTAAATTCTGGGCGCTGAATCGATTCAAATGAGTCTTCATGCTGCTGGTCTTAAAAACGCGACCATCCTCAGTTGACTCCCTGTAAAAGGCAGGGGCTTGTTCCTCAGGTTGTGATGGACTGATAGAATCTTTTATTCTCAACGAAAACTGTTTGAGCCACAACTCAAATTACTCCAACAAGGTGACAGAAATTCATACAAGCGACTTCTTCTACATTGCTAAACGCGTCTCATATACTACAAAATGATGTTAGAACCTTTAGTTTTCGTCGGGGCTGGCGCCTTAGGGAGCAGTTTCTTACAACCCATTTTCACCGATACTCCTCAAATTTGGGCCGACCGGGCTGAAAAGTTTCAAGGACCAACTACACCCGAAAAAAAAACTGTCCAAAATTTATGTTCTTAATGAAATTCTTTAACTGCCATAAATGGCTTATAGTGTCATACAAACAATGCTACACCGAGGATATTTACTTTACATCTACCACAAAGCATCATGGGCAACGCTGAGCAGTAACAATGCTTTTATACACGGTTTCGGATGAACATCGGCCCACAACGGAACCTGTTCTACGATGGTAATAATTGTTACTTATTTTAAAAATGTGTCTTCCCGCTCACAAGTTGACTGGTTGCAGACAACACTAGCGGTTGCTAGGTTTGGCTTGGTTGTTCCTTGAATAATCAGCCTATGCCTACTCAATCTCTCCGATTCGGCCCAAAATTTTATTCTGGAAATTTCAAAGTGTCTAGATCAAACACGCGCATGGAGACTAATTTAAATCGATTTAGTGTCCATAACATCTTTGTTCCAAGACTCGTCTAATTGGAATCAGCGTCCAAAATTAGTGCCACCGTCTCCCACCTCCAGTGAAGAATCCGAGCCCCACCATCGCGCCGGAAAATCCAAAGGTTCCTGAAAAACCTCCGGCGGATTTTTGGCCATTCTCGTCGACATCGTCCCGGAATCAGCAGAGTTCCTGGTCTGAGCACTGTCCTGCGCTGAGACCCAGCCACCTCAACGCAGCCCGAACACCAACACAAACCACTCCAAGGTACCAGTGCATTCGGCATATTAAAAGTCACATCAAACTCCCGACAAGGTAATAAACCTATTTTATTCTTGGTTTGGTTTTGATTTGTGCGAACCTGGAGTACTTTTGGTGTTGCAGGGTTTCAAAAACATTTATCGGGGCTTAGGAATTTCGGGGATTTTGGATAAGTCCCGTCCAGACTGGCCTATGATAGCTTGGCCCAGTCCTTGGAAAGAAATATCATGTGAGCTTAGGGATTAGATGTATCTCGTCGAACCCGAAAGCTCACGGCCTTGTGCTCAGGCCAGGACCTCTGCTGATTCTGGGACGATGTCGACGAGAATGACCAAGTTTGACCAGGTTTTTCAAGAACCTTTGGATTTTCCGGCGCGATGGTGGGGCCCGGATTCTTCACCGGAGGTGGGAGACGGTGGCACTTCCTGGGCTCGGATCCGCTGAAGTCAGCGCTCCCGTTGTTCTCCTTTTTTTCCCGGACGGCCAGAATTCGGTCTCACAACACCTTATGATAACCCCCCTCCACCGTCTAAAATTTGGTCTTGGGGCTGACAAGTTTTGATGACAACTAGAGCCGGAAACGGGTCTCTGACTTTTCAGACCGATCGGTACAAATTTAGGGCGAGAGGGAAGGGAAGGGGATAAAATGTCTATATTGAAAAATGGATTTTCGAGATTTTTGGCGATTTAGGCATGTGGGGTATCATTTTCAATAAATTTTGAATGCTGAATCCATTAAGACGGGTCCCGGAACGATTGACACCCCCCGGAAGAGGTTATGGGTCAAAATGGGTACCTATCTACCCATTTCGAATGTGTGTTTTAGAGATTTCTACTACCTAGGCATGTGGGGTATCATTTTCTACTAAATTTTGGGCGCTGAATCGATTCAAATGGGTCTCCATGCTGGTCCAAGGAATAACCTACCCCTGTGAAAGAATTTGCAGCGTTTTTAAACGTACTTGTTCAATGAACTTGGTAGCCATTTTTACCGTGGGCGCCATCCGAGTTTTTACCATGAGAACAGGAAGGCGACGCCGACAGAAGTGACTTGCTGTAACGCCGTTGCATAAGCTCAAGTCCCACTTGGTGTTCACAAGTCCCAGCCCGTAGACTTTTTCTAGGAGACGAGCGCTGGCATTGGCTCTGGAATTGAGAAGTATGAGAAACATGTGAGCGAATTGAAAGCAACTCCCCTTGACAACCAATTTATTTTTGGGAAAAATGGTTCATCTAATTTGGCACAGTAGTTTGTAAGGTCTGGTTTTGAATTTTATTGAATTATATTATTATTTTACGAACTGATACATAAGGGCCGGGGGGAATGCTGGGACACAAGTTACATTACGACTGGGACCACTAGTATTTTATGAGTGGGAAATTTCGGTCCCTGTGGTATTTAAAAACGGAAAAGATAATAGCGAAACGATGCAGGAGGAAATGAATGTAAGCGACATAATGCCACCTTTGGAATCCTCCTGGTTGAGAGAACCGTTGGTTACAACTTGAGGAGTCAGTGGGGTTAAGAGAAAATATAACTGATGAGTTTGACAAGTTTTGATCAACACACGCAATATTACCTGAAGACGCTGTCGTTTTCGAGCGCTTTAATCTTATGGGCCAAACTTCTAATCGTCCTGGCCAGGTCGTTGTACTTTGAATAATCTTCCCTCTTCTGAACAAAATACCTTAAAAAAAAGAGCAAACCGCTGATGCTGTTTTACTTATATAGGAAACCAAGTCTTGAGCGCATAGCGTAGCAACTTGATGGCCAAAACGAAACAAATCACATTCAATCGCAGTGGTTCCCAAACTGGGGAGGGGGAGGGGGCATGGAGAAAGTCCAGGGGGGGGGACACCCAATTGAAATAAATTAAAAAAATTAAAAAAAAAAAAAAAATTCTAAGCGCACCCATCTCACTAAATAACATTTTATGTTTTGTTCTTGTAAGTAAGTAGGCCTATTGTTTCACCTTCCTTAAATTGAAAATGTATCTGTGATACAATGTTAAATTTTGTATCAGTAATTATATTCGTTCTTCATGTAATACTTGTTTTAATTTTCACCATACGTTCAATTATTGACACATTCCATTCTGCGTTACCGCATTCAACAGTGAACAGCAAAATCTATCTAAATAGGGTATTGCAAAATGGAAAGCTGATAAGTGTTGGGGGGCGTGGTACAAAAAAGTTTGGGAACCCCTGTAATCTATGTCGTTTCAGGATAACTCATTAGAACAGATATGCACCATGAGGTTCTCTGCTGCACCCGTTGTACTTGCGTGATAACACGGACGAGGGTAAGATAGTATTCATATTAGCTAATTAAAGAGCATACCTTCTTAAATTCTTCACTTCTTGCAGATTGTTGTCCACTTTCCATGATAAAAAGTCAACTTTCCGCAGAAGTTTTTTCTCATGATATTTAAGTTTTCGGACCATTCTCGATTGGAACTTTACTCAATCGTTATCTTGAAGTCAAATAATTCGAATAAATTAACCGAATTTAACTTGAATCTTGGCAATATAAACAACGTTAGAATTAGAACAAAACAAGATAGTATACACGTGCGATAGTGGTATCATATCATCGTCCTCTTCATTTTTGTACAAACGGATAGGCAGGTTTGGTGGAACGGCGCTGTGTCTTCGATGACCGACACAACTGTTTTTGGTACCTGATACTTGACTGTGGGTGACGTCAGCCACAGTCAAGCTGGGTTCACGCGGTTTTTCCGTTGGTCCGTTGGGCGGCAAACGCGTTCGGCCATCTGATTGGCTCCACGGGTCTATCGCAGCTGCCGCAGGTGAACTTTTGAAGCGGTCTGTATACATCAATATATATATATATATATATATATATATATATATATATATATATATATATATATATATATATATATATATATATCAAATCATTTTGATATTTGCCGCAGCTACGCATGCGCAGTGGGTCTAGGCGCAGCTCTCCCCGCCGTTTTTGTCGTCTCATGTTATCTAAATTTTGATTTCCCACCAATCAGCTCCACGAACGCGCTTGCTGCACTGCATCCATGTGAACACCCAAACTCAACCCCAAGACAAGACCTCGAAAACAATGATCACACCAACTTTCTCTTGAACTACTTCTACTTCTTCTAGGAGTCCTCCTTATTCCATGGTCCGAATGTTCGAATTTGATTAGTCTTGTTCTATATATTTATTCGGAGCTGGTTTTTAAGGAGGCCCTGGATGGGTGTGATATGGCATCCCAGTCAATGGATTGCCTATATCGGACCTGCGATATGCGGATGAGTCTGAAGGAGAACTTCAGGTTCTCCTAGGTAGAGTGGCAATAGTTGGTAGACGCTATGGCTTAACTATTAACACAGCGAAAACGAAATCGATGGTCATACAGTGGTGTGAGGCTGCAAGTCGACGGCCAGGTCATCGAGCAAGTACCACGTTTCAAGTACTTGGGCCAGTGGGTGTCGGAGACGTGGTCATTGGAGGGGGGAGTTACGTGGTCGAATCGAAATAGCGAGATCAGCATTTAACAACATGCGTAGCATTTTATATCGCCGGGATCTGTTTTTCACCACGCTGACGGGGTATTAAATGCTATATCTGGTCGGTACTTTTGTACAGTGTGGAGACCTGGACGTTGAAAACCAAGGACGTGAACCGGTTGGAGGCTTTTGAAATGTGGCTGATCCGACGCATGCTGCGAATCTCCTGGACTGCTAGGCTCCGGAACGACTACATTCTGCAGCATAACTCCCTGAAGCGGGAACTGTATTGACCGTGAAGAGACGGATAATCGCATACTTGGGGCATACTTGGGGCAGTTAGAAAGAAACGTGCTTCGCGGTTGTCAAATATTCGCAGCTGGACGGGAATCAACCGAGCAGCAGATCTGTTTCACCTGGCGCAGGACCGCGGGAGATATGCAAAAATGTTCGCCGGCCTTCAATGATGGAGATGGCACTAGAAGAAGAAGAAGTTCCATTCTTTAACATCGTGCCTGTTGTTTAAATGCGAGTGCCTACGCCTGTTTGAATATATAACCTCTTTACTGTCTTCGATTCTTTCAATTACACTGTCACAATATAGTAGCAATGCAGTGGTTTTTCAGGTCATGGTTTTTGGTTGGTCATGCTGTATTATGTTATGTTGTACAGCCTGATAATGATGACGTCCCTCTGGGCTCACCCTCCCCACTTGTTGATGTTAATCACGGAAGAAAAAGGACCTTTTTCCCATAGATGTTAGTTAATAATATAATGTTAAACTGCGTTTGTATACAGGCTTGGTGTGTATCTATGAAAAAAAGCAATAACCAACCAAAAACTGATCGGACAAGAAAAGAGGTTCAACAAACAAATTAAGCAAAAACGCGAAAAAACGAAAATTGAATAACGACGGGTTCTCGTGTTCAAGGGCTAATACCGAAGACCAAAACCAAAGTAACTACATACTGAAAAAACTAGTTACTTACTTTTCGATAGGGCGCTACAGACACCCCAGACTGGTTCTGGAACGATTGGTGGCCACCGGAAGGGGTTAGGGTCAAAATGGGTATCTATCTACCCATTTCGAATGTGTGTTTTCGAGATACCTAGTCGTTTGGGATGTCATTTTCCACTAATTTTGGACACTGAGTTGATCTATGCTGCTGATTCGAGGAACAACCAACTCCAGCGAGAAAATTCGCAGCGTTTTTTTTTTCGTTAGTTTTTTTCAAATTGAGAAATTGTTACAACGTTTTGCTTACTATTTCAATTAAATTAGTTTTTCGTTTCATGACCCTGGGAGAAAATTTTGTCTTCCATGTCATAACCTATTCATTGAACACAAACAAGGAAGGATTCCCTGGGTAAGGTAGCGAAAGGAGGCAGTAAAAAATAATCAGAAAGCGATTCTGTTCGTTCTTCCAATGATTCTGAAGGTTCTTACGACGATTATTCTGTGAATATACCTTTTACTCATCCTATCATATGAAGAATTAGTGTTTCTAGTGTTTTTATGGCTTGTGCATTCATCCAGATTGGACTGGAAAATATTTAATGAGTTGTACGATTTGAAACAGGCTTTAGCATGACCTTCGGGATTTGTGAAATTAATGGTGATACGGGCAGGGGAGTTATTGGTACATCAGTAAGGTATTCATGTAGGAGTCCGCCAAGGTTTCCATTCATGCTTCTCGTATCCTATAAATCCCTCACTCATGATGAATAGAACTTGTCTCCATGGTGTTGATAGGTAGCCCATTCATCATGTGGGGAGTTTTTCAAAATTTTTACATCAAGCAAAACGCACACACATGTACAAAAGTTGAATAATATTTTGTAAACTTTCATCGTCCGTTGCACATTCCGACATTTGTGCCTAAAAGCGGTGAGTAAATACTTTAGAGATGTTTCTTTACTTTGAACAACTTGATGGCATTTGGCATTTCACTCGACAAAAAGAATAGAAAGCGCTTTGAACCTATTTTGGACTTGGGACATCTTGGAATTTGAAGTGACGCAGATTAGGGAGAGAAAGTTTAGGACGGTAGCCCAATTTCTTTAAATTAAAAGAGAAAATCGGTTACGAAATTGGAGATTATTTTTTGCAGCTTTCTGTTATGTTGCAAGTTTAGCAGTTTGTGTTATTACTTCGAAAAACAAATAAACCATCAAACCCCTTCGATGAACTTATGTATTTGACGCGCCAATTTAGGGGTCTTAAATTGATTGTTTCTGCAGGATTTTAATAGTTTTCCAAATTTTATACGTGAAAAAATCTGACATTTCGTAGCAACTGTATATTGTACAATAACCGGTCTGACCAAATAGGTAACTGGAAATGAAAATAATCGCCGGTTTGAAAAGCTCTCGTACGATTCCGAGACTACATAATAAAATTATTCGTTCGTATGCACTTACGTACTTTGAGCCGTCGTCTTTCAGATCCGTTTACTATTCGTATACGACACCCTGGTGAACTTATGGTGCATTGCCTCGAAGGGTCACAACTTAAGCGTAGGCGATTCATCCAAAGAGCATGCAGTTCAAACTGAAGAATTTTACTTCGCTGAGCAAACTCTAAAATCGGACAAGGGTATCGAGGTGAGACTTGGTCGCTGCCATAACAAAGCGCCTACCCTCTATATGAATAACAACGCGCAAACTGATCATGAAATCATCAGGTGGGTCGCGAAACGCGCAATTGTTTGATGCGATATGATTTTTGCCACGATTTCGGCATCTTTTGACTATCTTGCACCCTCTTTGCGCAGGTACTCAAAGTTTGTGGCACTCTTCATAGTGCTCGTTGCACTAAATTTGTGGTTTGCGTATGTGAGCCTCAATATATATTACAAAATGTACCTAACATCGGCCTTCCACAGGCCATCGCGACTGGCCAGTTTCATCCCTACCCGGCTTCTGAAATTATTGATTCCCAACATGTTCATTGGTGTCCAATGAGGTAGACGCCACCGGTGATAGGGAATGAAGATCGCAACTAATTTCTTCGAATCAAGTTGGTGGGTACATGCTTGTCCATAGTCGCACGACGTTTCTTCCCTTGCAGCACTCCTCAAAAAACGAATAAAGCAGTCCATCCTTCAGCCAACTTCACTTCTGAATTCAGTTTGTAGAGGCCGCGTTATTTTACACTCTTCATAAGTTTTGTCCCGCACGGGTCCGGTTCAAGAAAAGGTACTTACTGAAAATTCTGACATGGTTTTTAAAAAGAGAGAAAAAAAACGCTGCAAACTCTTTTACAGGGGTTGGTTATTCCTTGGACCTGGAGCATGGAGATTCATTCAATCAATTCAAAATTTAGTGGAAAATGATACCCTACAAGCCTAGGTACCACAAATATCGAAAACCCACATTTCGAAATAGGTAGATAGGTACCCATTTTGACCCATAACCTCTTCCAGTTGGCGCCAATTGTTCCGGGACCCGTCCCATTGGATTCAGCTCCCCAAGTTTCGTGGACTTTGATACCCCACACGCCTAGACCGTAGAAAATATCGAAAATCCATTTTTCGAAGTACACGTTTTGACTCCTGCCCTCCAAATATCCGAAGGTCCGATTGGGCTGAAAATTTTCGAGGACCAATCAGAGTTGGGAACGGTGTTGGATTTTTAGAAAAATGTCTGCTACCAAAATTGGACATTTGCTTATTTTGATCTAGACACTTGAACGCCCAGAAAAATCTCGAAAACCTACTTTGAAATAGGTAAGTAGGTACCCATTTTGACCCATAAGCTCTCCCGGTTGGCGCCAATCGTTCCGGGACCCGTCTCATTGGATTTAGCGTCTAAAAATTCAGTCGAAAATGATACCCCACACGCGTAAATTGCCCAAAATCTCAAAAATCTATTTTCCAAAAAACATTGTTTGATCCTTCCCATTCCCCACCCCACAAATATGGTCCGATTGGGCTGAAAAGTTTCGAGGACCGACTAGAGCCGAAGCGGGTCCCTGACCCGAATTTCAGATTTCAAAAAATTTCCTACTGCCAAAATTGGAGTGGACGGCGGATGGAAATTTGCTTATTTGGATATCTGGACAAAAAAAACTGTAGGCGGATTAAATTTGAACCTGAACCACCTTTGTAACGCCTTCTCTTATAGGTCGGTCAACTGCGTAGTATAATTTTTTTTAATGGTCTCTTCTAATTTTTGATTAAAACTATATAACAAGACCAAATCTGCGGTTTTAATTCATAGCTTCCTCAGAAACGCCTAGAAAAAAAATGTTGGTCGAATTGGAGAGGAGCGTCTGGGGGGAGTACCGAGCCGAGCGGCTTCGGCCATTTCCGGCCCTCCTCGGCCCAACATCACACACCATCGCAATATTCTTCCCCTTTGGCGCTCGTTTCAAAAAAGCGTGCTCCCTCGTTCAACGTCAACAATTCTCTCTTTATCGGGGATTTTGCTTTGAAACTATTTCCGAGCCATATCTTCTGATCAAATGCTATCTCTGGTAGAATAGGAACTTACTACCTACTAGCCTGAAAAAATTATTAGAAAAATGTGTTTCAGCAAACAAGCTAAAATTGGCTCACACAAATTTTGAACATATCTGTAACTCATCCAAAACACGTCTCCAGCAGTTCACATTAGTTTAAAAAAGAAGTATGTACCTATAAGCTCATTTGTAAAATTTGTATTATTGTTTATATCTGTAGTTTCACCTATTTCAGGCTCTACCCTTATAAGGCCCAAGACTGGTATCATGATGGAACTCTTTTTGTAATGCAGGGCACTGGCTTAGATTTTTTAGTATCTCTTTCAATTCCAGTTTTCCAACTGAAAAAATCAGCGTGGTTGTCAAAATTCAATTCCTTGTTGGATAAACGTACGCCATGAGCGCCAGATATGTGCTCAATGAGATCACCACGACAGGTCACTACGGAACTACACATATTACAATTCAATGAAACAGAAGTGTGCTGTTTCTGGCATCCTCGACTGCTTTGCTGGTGACGATCCAGATTAAACTGTTTCTCGGTGACATAGTTGCAGTTCTTGCACTTAGGCATCACAGGAACGGAATAATAACGAATAACTAAATTAAATGGAATAGTAAACACGGAATAGTTAACGAATAAACTAAAACACTAGAAGTGAACGAGAATGAACGGAATAACGAACAACGAAATAATTACGAATAAACTTAAACACGGAACTAGTAAATGGAATAGTAAACACGGAATAATAAACAAATAAACTAAAACACTCGAAGCGAACGTGAATGGTGACGTTGTGAAGAAACTATAAGTTCATTCATCTATGTTGTGAAGATTCAAGATAAGGGAGAGATGATACGGAGAGGTTGGGCCGAGGAGGGCCGGAAATGGCCGAGGCCGCTCGGCTCGGTACTCCCCCCAGACGCTCCTTAATTGGAGAGATTGACATTAAGCATGAAAACATATGTTGATTATTCAAGGATTAACCAACCAAAACGGTACTATGAACATTCCAAAGCCATGTATGAGGCTATTATAGAAAATGGAGCCGGCTGCGTTCATGGAAGAAGTAGACGTACTCGTATCTGTATAGAATATCTACTTCGTCTTGGTTGGATTACCTTGCCCATGGCTCTGAAGGCGTTATTTGCTTCAAGTTCTGCCCGGATAACACGTAAGTGCTGCGGTATAATCGCTTTTTCCGTTCTAAGGTTCTCCTGTCAGGACAGCCCAAACGTGTAGACCTGAGAAACTCAAAAAAAAAAAAAATAAATAAATAAATAAATGAAAATAAATACATAAATAAAACTTGGGACGTTTTGATCTAGTAAATGTAGCCCTACAAGGGATGAGGGTTTAAGTAAACACTGGCAAGCTGTATCATTAATCAAGCATGATATCATTATTTTTGGCTGATGGTTAATTAATTTAGAACGCGTAATCGAAGTTGCAACATCTCAAGATAGGATGTTCTGGTAAGAAAAAAAAAAAAAAAAAAAAAAAAAAAAAAAAAAAAAAAAAAAAAAAAACTTGAAAGGTAAGTTTTAGAGGTGAGGTTCCTAGAGCTGAGG
>CM033998.1:25055269-25224000 GCA_019603395.1 Cyrtorhinus lividipennis
ACCTCTGATGTGACTTAATTTCTTCCCCCTCGAGGTGTAGTCAGAATTATATTTGTCGTTTGTGTGATTAGGTAGTTGATGGAATACAGACTTCCACACTCCTAATTTTCGTTTCATCTGAGAATACGTAACGTTCCTGTTCCGTCAACTCATTACTACCGGAACATTTTACTAGCATTCGCTCTAAGTTACGCAACACTGAAGCTATTGAGCAACATTATCAACACACCAGCAGGATCCGGACAGGATTTTTGTGTAAAAACTTGCCAATCCTCAAACAGAGCGGTCGCAATAAGGTATGTCCTGCTGCATTGTCGTGCCCTTGCTCTCAGCCACCAAGCACAACTGACCTTGGCCTGATGGTCATTCATTCATTCATTATGAAGGTTTACAGAAGAAAATATCATCGTCAGAAAGAAAAGTTTGTTGTGGGTTCTACACTGTTTTCTACCTCACGTTAGTTTTTCTACCTAAGATTAGTCGGGCGGAGCTACCATGGCAGAAGGCATCCAGTTGATCACCTGGTAGATTAGGACGGTGCCTTCTGCCTTTCATTCAAAAGAAAGTGGTCGCTCATTGTTACATTAGGAGCCCCCGTTTAGTCATTGTGAGCAAGAACGCTGATGTGCATATGAGATGAGGGTACGGCCTACAAATAAGAAAGAAAAAATAACTGCATAATAAAAAGGGAAACCCGCTTCAAGTGATATAATTGTACACTTGTGACAACGAAGAGACGTGAAGAAGGCTAATTGAGAGAGCAGCGGGTATTCGAACCATTAGTTGTGCTTGGGGTAAACAAACGCGGAATGATTGGAGTGTTGTGTATGTGTTAACTGTGGGATGGTCGCCTTCCCGAGGGAGTCACTAAGATCTCTATTGAAAACCTTTGGGAAGAAGCTAACAACAAGAAAGGGAGAACTGTTAGTGACTTGGAGGTTCCGAGCTCTGAATATGGAATGAGACAAGACAATGGTTCTTTGCCTTGGAACATGTAAGCCTTGTACCTTCTCCTTCCAACGAAGGTAAATAATGTAGGTATCATCTAAGAAAGGCATCCGTAGATCCCGCTGTTTTCTCGGTGGTTCTTAAATTGGAAATCTTTCTCCTCTCGGGTCCGAAGCTGTTCAGCGAGTGTAGTAATGAGGGCACCCAGGTGCCTTGCCCGCTCCGGCTGTTGCGCTCGAAAATATAATTTATTCGGTATCTCATCACTCGTATAAGAACGTGTCAGTAGATGTGATGCGTTTTCAATCCTAAATTCAATTACTATCGCATGAGCTGTGTCTTACGTATAAAATTGGAATAAATGACTGATTTTGGCCGAAGTTATTCGTTATTAGTTAACACGATTTTGCCGACAGACTCGGAATCAACCAGGATGGCTCAAAAGTGTGGCCGAGGGTAGGGGGAGGGGGAATCGCTCACTCTCTTGTCCATGTTTCATCGTATATTCCGCTTCAAATCATGCGGCAAATGTGACAAGTGGCTGTGATGTGGTTTATTGGATTCCCATTCTGCAACCTCTGACAAGTTGGACAAATTTTGATCAGGAACCTCATTCCGGCTCTAGTTGGTCCTCAAAACCTGATCGGCCAAAATTTTGGGATTTGGGGGGTATAGGTAAATATTGTGTTTTTTTTTTCAATTCTATTTTAGGTTTTTGGGGAATTAGGCATGTGGGGTGTCGTCTTCCCCTACATTTCGGGTACTGAATGCTACCCTATTGGAGTGGGTCCGGGACAGTCCATACTCAGTGTTTCCCCCATACACTCGCTCTGATGAATAATAATGAACCCTTTTGAATTCGGTCCCGTGAGTTGGATCACTGTTCTATTGGAGGGATGTTGCTAAGATTTGGAAACTTGATCGTATCCATTGATAAAATGTGTGAACAACGGTCTCGATCAAACGGGTCAATTAAATCTCTTAAGTGCATGTATCAAAGCGTCCAGAATCATCGATCACTGTTCCAGCACCAGTGGTCGTCGGTATACTTGACACATAATGAGGTCTGGATAGCCAGCTTGGATTCGTCAGTCCCTCCAACGACTCAACGGTATTTTCCAATCCGGACTTGGGGAACGCGGCGGGACTCCAGTCAGTAATGACTTGATATCGCCCAAGATCGACCCCTCATCCGCAGCCAGCTCCCAACAACAAACAACTTCATACGATAAATTACTCTTTTCGAGTTTTCTTCCTTCTTTCTTCTTGTCCGTGTTCTTATTTCAGTTATTGTTACTGCTGACGGTCGTCTCTAAATCATAAAACGCGACAGTCCAATTAAAGGTCCTTAAATTAGTATATTTAACCGGTCTGTTTGGCTGGCCACTCGCTTTCGTCGAGGGTTAAATCTTCTTCTTGTTTTATCGAAGAGTTGAAAAGCCTTGCCTTATCTTCATCTCCTCTCTGCCTTCTTGTTTCCAGCTCACCTTTAACGTCTACGCTTTTTTTTCGAATGACTTCTCTTTTTGCGTTCTCCTGAGTCCTCTTTATCCTCATCCCGGGTTTCTTGTGTACTCCGAGTTTCTTGTTTGCCCCTCCCCTTCTATATCTCCTTTTCATTGGATGTAGAAATTTCTTCTTCTTTCGGTGAAAATTTAAAAAAAGAAATACGATTGGGAGTTCTAGCAAAAAAAGGATACGGCCACAGATTCATCTAAGCGAACCTTTCCTCTGATTCATCGGTAAAACACCCCGTCTATAGGACGTAATGACCGCTATTATATCCAACATGATGAAGTCATTAGCCGTCGGTACCTATACCTGCTGCAACGTCTTTCCTATCTCAAATAAAATCATTCCTGTGCATATAAGAGTTATAATACGATATTTGCGTCACCCCCACTCAACTCATTCCTGATATGCAGAAGAACGTATATAATCCAAGGCAATGGTATCCCAATCTGAGATGCCTTAGTGTGACTCAACATGAGTCATGTTGTCTGAAACCCGCAGAAGGGACACTACATGAAATAGTTCAACAACGCTGATTTGTTAGCCTCTCAAAGTATAGTGGGCAAATAACATAGCCATTCAGCTGCTGATGAAAGTTATCTTTCAGATGCCGCTAATTGATCCCGCAATGAGCGAATCGTCATTAAAGCCTCATCCGTCCCTCTTGGTCGGACCATGAAAACTGAGGTCTTCTGCATTGCCTGGTCTCTCCCTATCAGCCCCTCTCTCTCTCCCTCTTTCTCCTCATTGTGGACGGCGCAAGCCGCGCCGCTTGTAAAATGCAAGGTGAAATTTCACACTGGTCCCTTGAAACCCCCCCTTGCACCGATGAGCTCGAGATAATGAAACCGGTTTGCTCATAACGTACAAGCAATGAAAATAAACAAAAGGCCCTTTAATGAGCTCTGTTCTCCTTCCCTGTCGGTCAGCGAGAAGATTGCTCCTCTCTCTCTTTCGCCTGGCTTTGCAGACCAAGTTAAGGCTCGAAGTCCGGATCGAGGGAACACGCCCATTCAACACAGAAGACAAGGAGTCTTTATCTCGGCCAAGACTTGCGAGCTTCGAGGCAGCTGCTCTGCGATCAACGGAGTGGTATTTAGCACAGAAGAGCGTAATTTAGTATTACTTCCTCACCTTTCCTTCGTACAACAGATACAAAGATACTACAACTACGGTTATGAAGTGTTTTCAAGATAGTGAAATCTTCAGAGGCCTTGATGCCTGAGCCTCAAAAGCTATGCTTGCAGGGGCTTTTGGTGTCAGCTATCCGATCGTCCGAGGTACGATCATTGTATCTCTTTTGCTCCTCTCCGAGCACAATGCTTTCTTTATATAAGTCATTGCAGGGATCGCTTCATTTTTTATCGGCGTTTGTAAACGGTGGGTTATCCACTCGAGCATTGACAGGCAATAAGAGTTACATTTCCTTAAGAAGGACACATTTTCGAGTCGAACTCGGCGGTGGAAGCACTATTAACAGTGTAATTCAAAGTCCAGTATTTATATGAGCAGTTAGGTGGGCAGTTAGTTGAAGCCTCCAAGTGGAATAACTCTTCTACTACATCCATTCTCATCAGAGCTCGTTTCACGATCGACAAAATGTCTCCCAGCAGAGTCCTTGCTGAAACTGAAGCTATGAACTACCTTGAGAGCAAAAAAATAAAATAAGACAGTTTGAAAAAAGAGCCCTAAACCCGAAAACCTTTTCGTAACGTTGAAGGACGACAAGTTTTCGACCGGGGCCACAAATCGTTGGGTAGTTTATTGTTAACATTGTATTGTCTCTGGGCAGAGGATGGAGATTTAAATGTGTTTTGTTCCGAGCCGAGTTCCAGAGTGAGGTAGTTGACATAACAAAACGTCTTGGAGACCCCATTCGCTTCTCTTAACGATCCGCTTGTCGAAATTTGCATTGGTAAACTGGAAATCGTCCGAGGAACAAAGACAGAATCGCTTAATTTTGCAACAGGAAATAGAACTTTGAATGACTCTGCCTAGGTTTCCGACGGGACTCACACTACCTATAAGCAAGGAGATAGAAAATGGAACAAGAAATTCGAAGGTATGAAAATAAATTGGTCATTCTCAACAGTCAGTCCGCCGTACGCCGTCCGCCTTCCACGCCGATTTTGGTTGTAGAAATTTTCTAACAATTTGAAATTTGGGTCAGGGGTCCGTTCCCGAATCCAGTTGGTCCTCAAAACTTTTCAGCCCGAACGGACCAAATTTGGGTAGGGTAGGGGTCAAAATGTGTACAGTAATACCCCGGACTTACGTTATAGGTGGGACTGCATGCTATACCGTAAGTCGAAAATTACGTAAATCGGGGTATGGTTTTTTAAAATCATTTTTCACTGGGTAAATATATGTACTTCTGTGCCGTTTCCGAATCAAAGTTGAATTCAATGACTGAGCATTTCTTACAGCACTAGAATTTTATCCTTATCTTTAATAATCGTTTGGACAATAGTGTAAGGCAGCTTGAATTTCTGTGCTACGTCGCATGTTTTCATACTACCTTCAAAAGCTTTAATAATTGTGCTTCATTTCATTTCGTTCTTATAACATACATAATGATACTTAACAAGTGAGTATAGTTTATTAATTTAAGACGTCTAATCATACCATGAATGGCTTGAAGAAGGTGTGGGGTGGAAGGGCAAATCAGGGTTCATCCACTTCGAATTAATTGTAAGTCGCTGAAAAATCTGAAACTAGGCGTGTGGGTATCATTTTCCACTAAATTTTGGACGCTGAATCCAATGAGACGGGACCCGGAACGGTTGGCGCTTACCGGAAGAGGTTATGGACGCTGAATCTATTGAAATGAGACTCCAGGCGCCTGGTCCGAGGAATAACCAACCAAACTTGATTGATAAAATGTCTACTAATTTGTATAGCTCTTCCCGCCTCACTTTTGGCACAGCTCTCATAGAACGAATGCTGAACGTTTTTCAACATCGCTGAACGACGTCATAATCCAGTCTGACCAACATGGCCTTCGTTGTATTGTGTCTATATACTGCAGTGTCGAGGAACGAACGTGTTTGTATATACTTTTATAAAAGGAATCTCCCGCGTTGGCACTTATAGAGAGGCCAATAAAACTCCGTGTTTTCACTCCCTGGCATACGCGTCCTCAGGTTTTTCTCTTGTTTCTCTCTTCCACCGTTAACAATAAAATCATTCCATAACTCACTTGACAACTCTAGCTACCCTTGAAAATGTACATTTGTCACGTATGAAGTACGGAAAGTAAATATTTTGCTGGGTCTTGCTCGTCTGCAAGAGTTCTCCCATAGATTTATAATCTCGCAGAAGAGATAGACCAAACACCAAGGCAACTTGCAGTTTATAGCCGTGAGCGGTTCGCAAAAATTGAACGGTTCACTGGCAGTTACTGTTTTCCTGCTCTTTACTGGCAATATTTTTATTGCAACGAGTTGTCCCTAAACATCTTGAATTGATGAATGTTCCAAGGGGGTTTTAACTGAAAATCATGCGATTTCTTTAGTCGGATGTTTACGGGTCGTATTTTGCAATGAGCTGTAAGTTTAGATTGTGAGTAATCTTCTCCTTCATGTAACTGTGTGACAATTATTGAGACGACATTGACGGTTGTACTACGTCTAGTGAATCAAGTGATCAAGACCAATATTATAAATATGGCTTGTTATATACGTCCAACTCAAGTCTGTTTGCCATTTTCATTTCCCCTGATATTGAGGTCGTTCTGTCATCGAACCAGTGAAAATCACTACAAAATGTGTTTGTGCTTCGTGCTTGGGGCTAATGTCAGAGTGCTCCATCACAACTTACATGCACCGGGTTCAGTACTACGATTAGGGTATTCTCCCTTGTTTATTGCCCATTTGAATGAGCTCACATCACTGGACAGTAAAATATATTTTTTGGTGGAAAGGAAGAAGAAAATTGAAGAAACATTCCACGTATTTGGTATGAGAATATCAATACCGTAGAAGCATTGAACATTAATATGAAAAAAATTGATGATTCAGATTTAGAAGACCTTCTTTTTACGCCAATAAATGCTCCACACTCTTTCAACCACGCTCAACTTGTATTGAATTACTACGTCAACCGCTCATTTATTTAAAGTATATTATTATTAGGGAGAGTGAGCAGCGCCACGATAGAAGGCCTAAGAACTCACGATACAAAGTGGCTTTGGAATCAAGAGGGATGAAGCGATTGGGTTGTTCCAGATGATAATTCCATCCCGTGGGCTCTAAGGGGAACCGATACCCCCACCACGTGATTCTCCAGACCTCCTACTTGGGTGGCCACCTTCTTGCCAGTTCTCTCCAGCCAGCTTTACAAGTGTCTTCGCTCGAAACGCAGTTTTCGCTTAATTGTCACAAATTTCAATGTGATTCACTATCAAAGTGAACGGATTTTGTGAAATCAGGTGTCGTGTTGATTTGGCTAAATTCTCAATCGCCGCGAATCGTGTTTACCCGCGATGTTCAAGTGCCCGGTGAGCTGAAGACCGGCCAAAGGATGCGAGCGACGTATGGCGTGAGTTGTAAACAATTCCCTCGTAACTAGTTGTTATCCATTTTTCCTAACGCTATTTGTTTGATATGATTAGATGACATTAGGAGACGAGCGATGAAACATTAAATATCAACGTTTGCCTCGATAATACGGCTTATCAATAGCGACGACAAATATTCAAGATCAAATCACCATCGCCGCGCGATTCCTTTTTCTTATTTACATTTCTATCCAGCACGCTGTATGTACAGAATGTGCTGATGAGGACTGTGGGTTATTAGTTAGGTAAAATTGTTTCAGCGCCATCAGTTTCAATATATCAGGGTCTCGAACGTCTTGGAAATCAAGGATGTCCGTCAGTAAGGGGATGACCCATATTATCTACACCCAGTAGGGTTTGATTTGGTTTGGTTCAGTGCATTTGATTTGGCCGACATTTCGGGACCCGTCTTTGTGACTTCTGACTAAACCAATTGTGATTTATTCAGTGAGATGTCGTGAAGATGAGTTCTATTGTGGTCCCGTAACATCGACCAAACAAGAAGTAACAACGACCAAACATATATGTGATAAACCGCGACTTGTTCGTTGTCGTTCATATTTAGAAGCCAGCAATGCCTCCTGGGAACGTCCAAAGTTGCTGGAGACTTGAATGGCCGGCTAGTAGAGTTAAAATCACGGAGATTGGCTTTGCTTGTTGCAGTATTATAGATGCCATACCAGCTTCCGAGCGAGAAATGAAATATTATTCTATTCCCATCAATATTCCTTGTGAACGTTTGTTATCCAACTATTAAAATTGTCCATTGTAGAAAGGTAGGAACTTTCATGAATATAATGAAATAGAAGAAACAATCATCCAGAGAGTGAGAAGAGAGAATCAGGCACCGTTAGGTAATTTAGTTTCAGATATTTGAAAGAACTTTTAGGCCACATCCTACGTTATACTAAAAGGATGCTTATATTGCACCAACAAATAAATACATATTTCCTTTAAAGATTTAGCACCATTCACCATTGTAATAAAGGGTATTTAGGACTTCAGAAGGGAAGAGAAAATTTAAACAGGGAATCTTGGAGCATGAGCTTGCTGCAGCTTACATTTATTTACCTATTTGTTATTATCCTTCATCGTTCTTTTCCTTGAGGTCGATAAAAGACACTTCCATTCACAGAATATAATTCTCTATGTATATGAATATATTTTCTCTCCCTTGGGGAAAAAATAAAGCAGCGTTAGGATTGTGTCACGGAAGTGACAACTACTTCATGCAACACGCACACACTGCTCATTAGGGGCTGTAGGGGAGTCAAAAATTAAATCCGTCATGAGACCACGTGAACCAGCAAGGTACCTCATTGAGGTCTCCCTTTTCTGAGATCACTGAAGCCATAATACATCCGCTCCCTATCTCGACTGTGAGTTTTCCCCTTTGCAAGAAAATCGACTGATAAGAAAAACGTTATGTCACATCCTGGATTTAGCGAGTTCCGCATCAACTGCGCATAGCAGCAACCAATGCTGTAACAAGGTGAAAAGGATGGGCTGATGATATTTATTTGATTTTTTTTTTTTTTCAAGCAATATACTGTTTTGACTCAGTGTTGTCCAGACATAATCACTCTTGAAAATGATCACCGTACTTGATGCCGCATGTAAAATTATAATATACCTAGTGTAAACTGAATTTAGTTTCACAATATTGTAACAATCCCTTAAAGGCTGACGTTCCTCAAGTGACAGATGTCCTTTTCTTGGCGTCACAACAATAGGAGGCCTTTCGTTTTTCCGATGTATCAACTCTAATATTGTTTTCTTGTTATTATTTGTGTTCTTGTACCTAAAATCTAAAATGTGGCCTTCTAGGCTTCGGGACTGATCCAAAATTCGGGGTTTCTGTGCATGTTTTTTTGGCTTTGGGGCGTACTGCGTGGAAAACGTCGGTTCAAGGCACAATCAGGCTGCTATACCGACTTTTTTTGCCTTTCAGTTCCTGGTGTCTTCTGTTGATTCCTCGACAAAGCTTTGAAGCGTTGGGCTGTTCTGTTCAACTTTTGTGTCCACTGTTGTGCCCAATTTTTCCCCAGCGCAATTGCCACAAACCAAAGAGGAGTTTTAACCCTGGATCAGTACACCTCAATTTCTGTTACACTAACCGTACACAAAAGTACTAGGTGCCTCAAAAATAATTTTTAATGGAACTTTTTTAAATTTTATTTCAAAAACAATATAAATGTGTCTTTTAGGCGTTAATCTTTACCAAAAAAAACTTTTGATTAAATTTCTAGAATTTAAGTGAATATTGAAGAAAAATTACAAAAACTTACATTATTCTACAACAATTTTTAAAGTTGTGAGATTGTGCAGATTTTGAGGCCTTTTCTAGTTTTCTTCACTATAAGTGGCACAAGAACATTTCACATGATTCTTGCAAGTGAACTGGTAACTAACACAATTGGTTTGTGTTTCTGGGATATCGGGCATGAGTGCCCATGTACGTTCCAGTTTTGTGGTAAATGATAATCACCTATGTTTCTGCAAAAGTCATCTCCCGATGGCCCCAACATTTTTTCTTACGTATCAAGGGTCTGTCAAATAGCAAATGTCTTCGCCGTCCACGCCAACTTTGTGTAGAAAATTTCTAGATCAACTTTTGTCCGTTCATGGGCTCCGTTGGTCCTCCGATACTTTTCAACCCAATCGAAACAAATATTGGGTGGGGAGAGGGTCATAATTTTCTTTGAAAATGGGATTTTGAGATGTTTTGTAATCTTGGTGTGTGGGGTATCATTTTCCACTAAATTCTGGACGCTGAATCCAATGAGACGGGTCCCGGAACGATTAATGCCCTCTGGGTGAGGCTATGGGTCAAAATGGGTGCCTATTTACCCATTTCGAATGTGTGATTTCGAGATTTCTGGTCCCTAGGCGTGTGGGGTATCATCTTCCACTAAATTTTGGACCCTGCATCGATTGGAATGGGTCTGCCACACCCACTGTTTCCCCCATTTTCCCCATGTTGAAGAAAAGGAATCTCATGCGCCTGGTCCGAGGAATAACCAACCCGTGTGTAAGAATTTGCAACGTTTTTGTCTTCGTTTTCCTGTCTTAATGTCGGCTGCTGAGTCGATTGAGATGGCGAGCGGTTGTAATTCTTCAAGTACAAATTCTACACTTGAAATAAATTGTCATGGAAGAATTCGTTAGATTTTACAGGTTCCAGATTTGGCAATACACTTAAGTAACTTTTTGATGGTTGACGATTGCCCATTCCCAACTAAGCAAGGCGGCCTTGCAAAAGCTGTGAATGGATCTAACGATTATTTCTCTATAATAACGTTTAAGGATGTACTGATGAGATCCTGCTTGGCGCAGAAGCATACACCTCCCTGAGCCAACATTCTTGCAGGGAACGAGACTGAGGAACGCTCCTAGTTCCCGACCTTGCGGGTGCGACAATGGGGCCAAGTTCCCAAGTGGCCACTTCTACCTGAGTGTCAACCTCGACCATATGCCTTCTATATCCTCTCTTGCTCACTGCTCTTTCTCGTCCCTCCGGTCTCTGCCCACATGCCTGCAGGATGTTTCTTTTTCTTCTCTCACTGTTCTCTATCTCCTCCGTCTCCTTTCGTACCAAAAAAAGTTTCTTTACCAGGATAAGTCTTACTCTCCTTTTCTCTCTATAAGGTATAGGAATGAGAAAAAAACGCTCTCTTGATCACCCGAAGGAACTGCAAGATGCTCAATGGTTCTTTTAAACGGTGATACGGTTCTGCTCATTTCTCAACATTGTAGCCGCACGGCTGCCTGGAAATGATCATCCAGCAAAGGCGGAGTAGCTCTTTGTTCAGCTGTTGTGGGTATGAGGAATCTATAATAGTATTTTTATTATTCATATCAAAATTGAATTTAATGTGGCCAGCGTTGCGTTTTCATCAAAGCGGTCAAGTGTTCGTGAACCGGGCATTTTGACGGCATAAACCGTGAAAAAGACGAGAATATACTTCTAAAAGTTTGTGTTCCCCTAATAATGTAGTTTAATTTGTTCCAATAACTATTCAATTACCATAATTCAATAGTGTGTCATTGTACGTCAAAAATTCATGTGAAGTTCATCATTCTAGACGGACCTCGCTCGTGTGGGAAACCGTATCTTCTCCGGAGTAAACAAATCTATCGATTTTTTTTCAATTGAAAAATGGACCCATGAGTTTTCTTCTGCGATGTGCAAAAATCACATACTATACCAATCTCTATTGATTCAGCATCCGACGCTGAGGGGAAAATAATGCACCACACGACTTCAAACAATTTTTAAAAAAACTGTAAAAATGCCTATTTTTACTCAAAGCCTGCCTCCGTGTGATGTAAGTCAGTTAGGCACAACAAGGACTCGAGTGGACTCGTTGTGTATAATTATTTAAATTTTTTCGCAGCATTTTAATTGCCTGGATGGCACGCTTACGTTTTGAATTTGGGACCTTCGAACCTGAAAGGGTCCACGTTTGGGGGAAACATATCTTTTGGTCGAGTTGAATACGAAAGTACACTATTCCAACATGTTTCACATATGTTCGTATACGTTCCTATACCCCTTTTTGTACACCTATATCTTTTCAAAGTCAATTTGATTCGAATTTTTCTATTTAAATTTCGACGATTTGCCTACTTCTTGAGTTCATTAATCCTCGATTAGTAGTAGGCTAACCAATGGAATTATGTCAGAGGGAAACCAGTGTTACCAGCACAACGGCAACGAATTTCAAGGAATAACCAACCAAAAACGCCTTTACAACAGGCCTTCACAATGAAGTTTCCCTTCACTTGCTAATTATTGACTGCTATGGTTGTTTTGGCAGATTTCTTCTCCAAACCGATGCCGTATTGAAACCTATTTAGAAAATAATACAAACCCGCATTTATATTCGGAAGTATCAAATTGAATTCGAAAAAATAACGAAAATTGCGTCTGTGCCGGTAGCACTCATTGGTGTTATTGCGCTCCTCATTGTACTTCGCGCCGCTAATGGGGCACTTTCCCAGAAGGGCTGCTTCTAGGAAAGGAATTCGACGTCTGTTTTAGGCCCCTGAGACGGGCGGGTTTTTAAAGGCATTTCGTGTTTTTCTTCCGAGGTAGTGGAAAAAAGGGTGGAGCCCTTGAAAGTCTTCTGGATGGGTGCCCAGGGTCGGGCAGAGCCAGAGGAGATGTGGGTAATTGCAGAGAGAAGGTACCTAAAGAAGTCAGAAGAAGAAGACGGCACAACTTTTAAGATGGTTCTTTCGTGGAGCTCCATCTTCGCCAGATTGGTGGCAACGGCCCCATAATGAAGACATCGGTATCCCTTCTGGGGAGCTACCCACCAGCCCGAGGACCAAATCATTCGGAATGGGTAGTACGGCCTTATCCTTCTACGTGCCTGCCTTCTTCCCTTCTTCCCCGCTTCATCTTTCTGATTGAGTTATTACTAAGAAATTGTCCGTTTCTCCTCCTTCGCCATGATAGGCTTGGCCATCATAATCTTCTTCATATTTATTGGGTACAATCTGCCGTCCATTGCCGCCGCCGTTCATCATTCTACTTTTCCATTCTCGAATTCAATTCCCAACACGCGAATGCTGATACCTCGCGTCATAATTTTCTCTTCTGGTCTGTCTTTCGAACACCTCATTTCCTCCTCCTCTGCAACTGGTACTACCTTCCTATTGTTAAATGATAGCCAGTTAACCTTCCACCGCGACGGAAAAACAAAGTGGATAGGCCTTAGCAAGTTGAATCTTATTATTGTTAAGTTATTACATAAAATTTAAAAAAAGTATGATTTCAAAACATTATCATTTCAAAACAAGCGTTTATTATTTTATTTTATTTTATTATTATTTTTTTTTTTTTAACTTTTGAAACTTTTTTATTTACTCGTTTGGATCATGCGAGACGACTTAATCCCATTTGTAACCATTCCGAGCTTATTCCCACTTGTAACTATCGCGTTCATGTAAAAACATTCTTCATTACAACTGATTTTCTTTGGTTTGCAGGTAAGTTGCTGAACCATGGTCCTCTTGATGAACTCCAATCAGTCACTGGTAAGGCATTCGCCAGCCGGCTGTATAATGAAGTAAATTCGCGCAACCCCAGTAACGAGTTTTCGATCTTAGTAGTGAGTATTAGAGGTGATTATGGCTTTCTCTCCTCGTCAGAAGGTCGAATTCCGAGCAACTGTAGCTGGTAATCTCTATCATCAAGGCAAATGAGACCGCAAGTTCTTAGGCCTAT
Source organism: Cyrtorhinus lividipennis (assembly GCA_019603395.1). Classification (NCBI taxonomy): domain Eukaryota; kingdom Metazoa; phylum Arthropoda; class Insecta; order Hemiptera; family Miridae; genus Cyrtorhinus; species Cyrtorhinus lividipennis. The sequence goes on from CM033998.1 coordinate 25,068,523, forward strand.
CGCGACTTGTTGATACCGGCGCCCATTAAAAAACCTTTGAGAAGTTACATTTAGATAACGCTGACGTAAATATTTCACCTTTTCAATACGTGCAAAAAACTAATGGCAACGATGAGGAACTAGTTGGTGGTGGGGAGGGGGCTGTTCCTGTCCGACGATAAAACTCCAAGACGTTAGGGGTGAGCGGGGTGGTTTAATTATCTGAGCCGTCAGATCCGTGTCTAATAGGGGAAGGTGAAGGAAGATGGAGCTAGCGATGATCTAGAGGGGGGGGGGGGGGTGCGCGTGTGAGGAGGTAGAATGAAGAGGGGTGAAGAGGAGGAATTAGATAGCGGCGTTTGTAAGCTCATTATCTCCGCTACGCTTTATTTAATTGGGGTCCGTTCTCGACCGAGAGTGGATCGCATAACCCAGCAACGATTGGTGATGGTGATGAAGGGGAGGGGGTGTAATGAGCCAGTGAAGTGGTTGGAGTTGACCTGTCAACCACATCCTCGACATGCAAAACATCCGCAACTCAGGCACTCCTCGAACTATGCGCGTTCCTTCTGATTCCAACATATAATCCCTACGAGGGAGTATCGATTCAGTATAATACTTTTGAAACAATAATAATTTTTAGCTCTAGGTGTACTGGGCGCCCATCGTTTAATCAGGGCTTGCTCGAAGTCACCAGTCCTGCTCATTCCAGGCTCACCTCCAGACTTCCCACAGACATTTTTAGGGTACATTCCTACGTGTGTTGGTTGCCCTCCTTACATCCTGGTCATCCTAGGGGTCACCATCCCTAGGTGTGTTGGTTGCCTTCCACATTGAATACATTACATCCTGGTCATCCTAGGGGCCCCCAGGCCTGTTCATTCCAGGCTCACCTCCAGACATCGCACAGACATTTTTAGGGTACATCCCTAGGTGTGCTGGTTGCCTTCCTTACATCCTGGTCATCTTAGGGGCCACCATCCCTAGGTGTGTTGATCGCCCTCCTTACATCCTGGTCATCTTAGGGGCAACCAGCACTGTTAATTCTACGCTCGTCTCCTGTCTTCCCTCTGTCCTATTCCGGGTATATCCCTGGAAGCTGGTCTCTCTCCTCCCTGCAATTCAATTGCTGTCATCTCCGGCCCAGAGATAACTCGAGCTCCAATTACTATGTTGGTTGCAGAGATTGGCGCTTTTTACTTGTTGAGACCCGAGCTGGTGGCGATTCGTTGGGAGGAAGTTCGCCCGCTGGAGGGAGACGAGACACATGGGGCGGCTATTTCTGTATTTCCGACAAAGTCGGCGTCTCGGGTCGTGCAAAGGGGTTGAATAAGGTTTTATTGCTGGAAAAAGGTCATTTCATACGACGTTTCGGCTACGTAGTGATTTACAATCGAATCCGTCGTCGCCATTTCAAGAATATAAAATTCCCCTCAAATGCCACTTCGGTATGGATTATTCAACGTCAATGAATTTTATCTCCGATTGTGAGATGTTTCTTCTTATCCCCCATTTTGAACGTAAAAATCACGCCGCTGTGCTCAACAAACTGCTCACGCCGCTGTGCTCACTGTCAAATTCGTTAAGGAATTTTGAATAAGTGGTAGCATGTCATGCTGTCACAAGTGTAGGGTGTGGATTATTCCGTAGTTGTCACATGATAAAATGAAATTTAAAGAAGAAACATTGAAACAAAGCACAACATTTCTTCCTATAAGTAATAAGATACCTAGCATCAGGTTTTCGAGGGGCCACGCTTTTTCCACGTCTTTTGGAAGACTTATTCCGAGAAACGTTCAGAGAGGGGGAAATTTATTATCGATTTCGACAGTCATCAACGTCTCCCCATCCCAGACTGGAACCTACTTAATGGAAAATCCTGTAGAGAGTTGATTAGTTCTCGGTTGATGAACATTGTACCCAAGTAGGCACCTCCATTCTGTGTGCTTCGGTCGAATACTAGGGAATGTTCTGTATTGTGGTCCAATATGAATTCTTTGGTCCGTTCGAGCAAGGTAATTGAACAATTTCAACGGACGTGTTACGAGCTGTAGTACAAAATGTAACCTAATCACCGGATAGAAACAGATAACGCAGACGAAGGCACGTTTCGTACGCTAAGTGTCGTGGGAGGAAGGAAGTAGGTACGGCCGTGTGTGGTCCAATAAAGGAGAAGAGGCCCAATAAGAGCTGGTTGGTGAACACTGTGATTGAAGGGGGCGGCGGGCGTGATCGGCGCATGATTACTCTATCAGCCAATCCATGGGCGGCGTCGAGCGTAGACACCGCCGAGTTCCTCCGGGGCAATCATCCTCGGCGATCAGCATCCACCGGCTCTTCGGGGCGTAATGGAGGAGACGGGTGGGTCGGCGGAGAGGAGGAGGTGGGATCCCCTTCCCCCCTCGCCGCCGCCGTCGCCCTCCGCCGGAACTATTACTCCAGAAATTCGGCCGTTCCGAGAGATTGTGATGCCGAGCGGCCTTTACGACGACCTCGAGCATCCTTGGCTCACAAAATACCATTTTCACCCAAAATACCATTTTCGTCTGCGCCAAAACGACCTGATAATCCAACAGAGGCCCCATTCGCAATTCGGTTTCAGACGAAATATTAGCACGCAATTAATCGATTTGGTGACAGAGGTGTTCAATAGTTTACACGAAGAGTGGAAAACAATCAGCATATTCATAGAACTAACAAAACCATTCGACTCTATTGAAAACATAACATACTGAAACACGAGCAACTTGGACTGGATAAGTACAAGACACAAAGAGCTCAACAAAAAATATTGATTTTGGAGTGCCTTAAGGTTTAGTACTTGAATTTATATTATTTCTACTACAAAATGCAGCAAATTCATTCACAGGGGTTGGTTATACCTCGGACCAGGAGCATGAAGAGTCATTCCAATCGATTCGGCGTCCAAAATTTAGTGGAAAATGATACAGGCTTAGGTACCTGAAATCTCGAAAACCCACTTTTGAAATAGGTAGGTGGACACATACAAATTTTTACCCATAACCTCTACCATTGGGCTCCAATCTTCCTGGGACTCGTCTCATTGGATTCAGGGTCCAAAATTTAGTCGGATGATACCCCACACGCCTCTCGCAAATTCGTTTATATCTCGAAAATACACATTTTCACCCATACCTATCCCAAATTTGGACTGATCGGGCTAAAAATTTTCGAGGACCAAGCGGATCTTTGGCCCAAATTTCAAATATCTAGAACATTTTCTACTACCAAAATTGGCGTGGACGGTGAACGGCGGACGGACGTTTGCTTATTTAGATTTAAACACCTTGAAACGCCCAGAAAAAATTTTTGGGCCGAATTGGAGTGATAGACTTGAAGGCATGAAAACATAAATTGATTTTATTCATGGAATAACCAACCAAAAATGATGGTAAATTTATTGCCTTTGCTGATGATGTCGCTGCCATCTTCAAGGAACATGGGAAACAGTTCATAATAATGCAGACTCTGCTTTTTAGGAAATTAGAGCGTGGTTCACTACTAACAGTCTCACAGTGAATTTAGCTAAAACAAAATATACGACATTCTCATCAAATAAATTTGGACAACCAACGAATCCCATCAGTTTTTAATCAATATGAATAACTTCCCACTGAAAAGAGCTCCGATCATCCGCTATCTGGGTTTTCTGTTTCATGCCTGCCTGACTTTTTCTAAGATTATCGACATAACAAGGGAATCTTTCAGATGCCTGGTCATGTGTTTTTAAGCTAGATGTAGGTGTACACTTTATGTAGATGCCAAAACGTTATCAACAATTTGTGTGTCGAATCACATACGAGTAAATTGAGTTCGCAATTGGGAATGTGATACTGAAAAGTGCGGTTCAAAAAAATTCTGAATTCAAGAAATTTATGAAATTTCTGCCTATTCAGTGATGAATTGTTGTTATTTTTCTTTATTTAATTTGCTGTATTGCGCTCAATATTACTTTATTGTGTTTCATATCAAGTGAACATGATTTTTCTCTTAATTTTCCATCGTAATTGGTGTTTTTTTATTTTCTACTCTGATTAATAAGTAAATATCGCGTGTTTGAAGGAAGCTCGCACTCGGCTTCTCTATTTCCAGTAACGAAGAAGAATCATTGATCCCTGTCGCGTCATTTTAATCTCATCCACCATTGAGTCAACGTCATAGCTTTAAAAGTAATCAAAATGTTAGTAGTATGAGAATGGCAGGTTGTGAGGCTTCATGAAAAAAGCAAGATCGACATGTTATACTGGAACGTAGGCACTGCGGTCAGGTCGCCTGGTGGTAATGTGGTAATGTAAATAATAAAACTTGAAACAAAAATAAGTAATGAGAATATGAAAATTACCAAGATGTTCATGTCAGGGATGGGGAAGTGAAAGGGGTGGAAGTTCAGGTACGAGAGCCGTAACCGCTCAAGACATTTACAGCGGCAGTAAAGTTTATACGGGGGAACTCATAAAGGCAACGGACAGCATCTTCAGCCTTTCTATCCCTTTTACGAACATTCAGAGCTTCAGCGGTCCCTTTCAGGTGTAATTGACACATCTTCTCCGACCAATCTCCCGTTTTTATTGTTTTATTGGCTCCAGTGGGTGCCATTGCCCCCGTCTCCCCTCGCTTGTCCGACCTATCGCCTTCAGTTAGACTCATAGGGTAGCTCTAGGCCAAAATTATGAACAATGAACTTCAATTTATGCAGGGTGTTAACGTATAAGCTTAGCCACCTTCAAGGGCTCTATTCTACAACTCATTTGCAACAAAAAGTGTCTCAAGGACTTTCCTTTTCAGTAGCTTCGTTTCCAAGTTATTCACGATTCAAGATTTCTTCAGTGTTTTCGACCTGACGTCACCAAAATGAACATAACTCCCTTAATTTACCAGATAACCTCAAATCTGAGTATACCGTTGAAAAGAGAGGATTTCCCTGATGGGCCCTTCAACGTCTCTAATAGTTGAGTACTGGTATTCACCAATTCAGCCTAAGGTTAGAAAATAAATGAAAACACGAAACCGAACGTTCAGCCGGGTAAAGGAAACATTTTGAAAAATTCCCACATTCATTTCCAATGTTATATTCAAATTTACTTTTTTGGCACAATTTGAGCGTGAAAATAACGTTTTAAGCATAATAAATGAAACTTTTTTTTTTTTTTTTTTTTTTTTTTTTTTTTTTTTTTATGGAGACGTTAAGGGGTTTATCAGGTGAGGAATTTGCCGCTCTTTCTAACGATGCTCTCAGATTTGAAATTATCTTGTAAATTAAGAGAGTTAAGACCACTTTAGTAACGTCAGGTCGAAAACACGAATAAAATCCTAATAGTGAATAACTGGGAAACGTAGCCTCTAAAAAAAAGTCCTTAAGACACTTTTTGTTGCAAATGAGGCAATATATCCCCGCCCTGCTAGAAAAGTATGATACCAAGTAACTTTGCGAGTAAATCACAATAGGAGATTAAACAATTCAATTCGAAAGTGTAACAGGACGTACCTAAGTATATCATAGTTTTATTGTTACAATTCATTTAGGCGTGTATTACTTGTCATCATGCCTTCTTCTCTGTCAAACCATTACCAGTAACAATCACAACCGGTACTTTATTTATGTATAATCGTGTCGGTGATTGTACAGCTCAATGTAACATTATTGACTACACTCGGAACATAAATTTAACTTCTTCAAGATATAAGATTTCCCACTGAATTTAGGACGCAGAATCTAATGAGACAGGGTCCCAGAACGATTGGCACCCACTGGAAGAGGTTGTGGGCCAAAATGGGTACCTACATGCCTATTTCGAGAGTCGGTGTTCGAGATTTTTGGGTAGCTAGGTGTGTGAGGTATTATTTTCTGATAAGTTTTGAACGCTTAATTGATTGAAATGAGTCTAGAACACTCCACACTTGCTCCAAGGAGTTATTCGCAGCGTTTCTTCTTTCTTATCATGTGCTGGTTCTAATTTCAATTTTTCAATATTCTTGAAGTCGGTTTAGAAAGAGTTTGGAAGAAGAAACCGTTAATTTGTAACTGTAACATTTCATTCTCGGCTTTTTCAAACGAGTTTATCATGTTGAAGCTCATGTCGCAATTCTATAATACAGCCTAAGAGGAGTAACGTGGCTCTTGAGCCAATTTATTACAATCAAACAGAAATAAATTACTGTCCCTGTAGTTGGCCAGTTTGGTTGGCAGCCCCCTCAGCTCGCCCTGTGACGTTGCTTCTTGCCCTCCATCACCTTTCTTAATTGAATTAATTTCGATTATCGCAGTGAAGCTTGCTGAATTACTTAATTACGCCCTACTGTTAACTACTTGTTCAAGCAAAAAAGACCAAATTTTCCTGATAGAGTTAATTTTATTCAACTTAGTGAAGCAGTAACGAGGCTGACAGATTTGATGAGTTGTTGCGCTTTGAAGAAGCCTGAGGCAAAACTATATGTTAATCTGATCTGTCAACTCTCGCGAAAATGTGAGCCCTTGCGGTGAGTGAGAACCAAGTTGGTCGAGGAAAGATAAAAGACTCGGTCCATCGAGGCTTCGCCTGAGATTACTGACGAAAACGTTCTGGGTGAGACCTCGAAATGGGCTGAGCGTAACAAATGACTCGTCCACGTCCATCGTTTTGTGAATAAGGAGCCGCCAGGTGTCCCACAAGGAACCGCTGAGTCGCTGGTCGCTTGTTATTTCATTTCGTCTCTTGAATTGGGGAAAAAAGGCCACGTTGAAGCTCTGACATCACTGTCTGAGGTGATTTACAGCTCTGTCTTCGTCGTTCTTGTCACTTTTAGAAACGCCCGAGACATAAATATCTTCTCTTTGAGCCCAGTCACGAGGGTAGACTCGACCACTTGCCCTTGACTGGCATTTCTAACCAGGGGAAGAATATCGGAAATGGAGTTACAAGCGCTTCATTGAGACCGTCGGTCTTCATCATGAAAATTCCGTCAGTACAAGAGACGGACATGTGTTGTAGCGAAACGAATTTGGAGTCCAACAACCCTCGATTGATTTGGGACCCATGTAACCATCCATTCTCTTAAGATTTTAAATGAATCATTATGCACCACCTCAAGCTCAAAGCCGATGAGAAGGGCGTTTTAACGTTTCATTTGACTTGAGAGCTCATTTTAAACCAAATTTAACCTCCTCAAAAATCAGCACAATCAGGGTATGTATCTGCCCTTTTTCGAATGTCTCGAACCTAGGTGTGTGGGGTATCATTTTCCACTACATTTTTGACCCTGAATCGATTGGAATGGGTCCGGGACACGCCACACCCACTGTTTTTCCCCATTTTCTCCATGTTCAATATTTCCGACGATTTAGGCGTGTGGGGGTATTGTTTTCCACCAATATTGGATGCTGAATTGATTGGAATGAGTCTCTATGCTCCTGGTCTGAGGAATAACCAACCTCTGTAAAAGAATTTGCAGCGTTTTTTTTTTTTTTTCTTCTTCAAATTTTTGCCAAAATTTGTTTCTATTGAAGGGTCGAGAATCCCGAAAAACAGATAAATGCCCGTTACAGGTTAGGCAGAACCGGATGAAATCTTTCGTTCAAATTTTTGATAGATTCGTCTCAAATCCTCGCCTGCGTTGCTCCTTTCGTTTGGTATTGCGGGTTCATAGTATAACCATTGAGCTGAAGGCGTACTTTCACTGCCAGCCTAGTCTAGTCTTCCAACTGAACTTGCTTATTCGTGTTTTCTGACTGAACCTGACTTCCAACTCAATTCAATTGGCACAGAAACATGGAATATTTGTTATTTTTTAGCATGTTATGCAGGTACTGAAGCAGTGTTTGATGAAATGAAGCTTTTATAAAATAAAATGAAAATGTGTGATCATCGTCGTGATTGATTGGTCCCAGAGACCTGTTTTCAGTTCGTGATATTCTTACGAAGTAGAAATATATTGTACAATGTATGTTGCAGGTTGGGAGGAGGAGGAGGGGACCTGAACTTGCTGTTGTCGAGAGGTAGGCTGCCACCGCCTCCTGATTACCCCGCGCACCCCTACCGCCTCACGCCCTACATGGAAACACTGTATTCCTCACTCCAGCATGCCAGCCCTACGCCTCCCTTACATGGTAAGAACTATAATTATGATGAATTCCACTCCTCAGATTGCGGTAAATGGCGGTTGAATATGCGTCAAAATAGGTATTTTGAGTTTGAGTATAAGTTTTCATTATTTTTGGGGACTTATGAGAGATGGGTATCGTTCTCCACTGAATCATTGACGCTTAATCAATTTACTTAGTAGAGTTTTGAGCCGATTTCTAAGGAGAGGAATGAAGAGACTTCGATGACTTCTCAACCTAGGCGCTACCAAGCGGTTTTTGCGCACACCTCCTCAGTTCTGTTACCACCTTACCTCGTTGTTCATTAATTTCTTCTTCTTCTTTCCACCGTTTGTTCTATCATCTAATGCCTTCATAAGATAAAAATAATAAAATAAAATATGAAAATAAATAAAAATATAAATGAATTAATTAAAAAAAAAATCAAACAGAAATTATCAATCTAAGGGTCCTTCCTTGATACAATTGAAAAACATTGAGGCCGCAAAACTCTGGTAGTAGTTCTAATAAATTAAAATTACCTACTCATCTGATCAGCGAGGCTCAGTACCCTGGCATTCATCCTTGCTAGTAATGCGGGGGTTCCATACCAAATGGCACTCTCCAAAGTCAATAAACAGTTTGTTTTTTTCATAAAAGATTTTTACCACTACTTTATGAATTTATTAGAACCACTGGAACTAGTCCAATCCGGCTGACCAATGGATTTCAAATCACATTTGGAAAGACAATTTACGCACACGTACAAATTTTCATCCTGAAACCGCAATGCAGCTACCGTCCACAGTGACTTTATATGGAAACGTATATAAATGAATTGTACATAGGACAATTCACAAATTCAGAATCTTAATCATTAATAAGCTATAATAAGATTTTTATCTTCTCTCTTCTTATCTTTAGGTAGCAGATACAGATAGGTATTCACCGAGAGCGTAATTTTTGAAAATGAGAGCGTAACTAACCGAGGAGGTTGGCGAAAAAACCGCTTGGTAGTTTTTCCTGATTTCTGCACACCGGATGAAGATGCCTGTGCGTATCAAAGGCTCTTCTTCTTAAAAAAAACTTCTTCTTTTCCTCTCTCTATTCAATTATTTATTTATTGAGGTCATATAGTTTAAAATAACAGCGCTTTTCGTTGAAAAACATCAGGCCTTCAATTACATAAAAATCCCATTAGTTCTCTCATTAGATTCTCACCAGAGAAGCGCAGAAAATTGAATCAAAACACAAAATATCCGTTGTGATATTAAATTGAACTCCGATTCAAGTGGAACGTGCGAGGCTGTAAAGAGGCTACGTAATTTTGTCTCGTTAATATCGACCATTCTAATACATCCTCGATTACAAGTCCTCCTTGGCTTCCCCGACAGGAAAAACGGGTTCCTGGCGAGTACCATAGAGCGCTACGAATGTCGACAGGCCACACAATAAACGCTCTGTTTCAAGTTGACGAAATCACAAAGAAGGGGATGTCTTGAGCCGAGCTCTTGAATGTACCCCCATGCCAGTTAAAACGAGATATCTGATGCTGGTGGTTGTGAAATTTAATAATATCGGTAACGCGATAGCGTTCGCACGCTCCTGGCCGCACACCTCGCTCCATTTTCATATCTTTTGGGCGAATTCGAGCCAAAATTTGAGTGTGCACGTTGAAGCTTGTAAATTTTACCCACCCGTAGAGCCCTCGAGTAGTCAATCTGAAAATGTGTGCACTTTTTCTGTTTCCAGGGCTAGGACTGTCAGGAGACTTCCTCGCATCCAGGGGTTGCTCCATCACGGACCTCCAGCAACCATCCTCCACCCTTACCAGCTCTGAACTGCCTTTCCCTTTGGATGGTGAGCCCCTTCATACAATTGCTTCTCGTTTAGAATTCATTTCGGTTCCAGAAAATAGTGGCGACATTTATTTTGGTTCCGTTTGCTTTTTTTCAGGTTCTCGCTTGACGAGTCCTCGGCCAAGCCGACAATCTCGGAAAAGAGCGCTTTCCGCCTCTCCGTATTCGGACCTTGATCTCAACTCTATGATCAGGTAGGACGATTTCACTTAGCTTGCAAAAATACCCCGCATAACGTCCTTCACCCATCACGAGGTGCAGACGTCATAGGGTTTTACCCTGAAAAAAGCTATTTTTAGATAAAATACTGTTTTTTGTTGACAGTTTGATAATAATGTATGGCATTGTAATAACTGATTTCACCACGTGAATTAGCGCTGAATAATAGTCAAAATTCACGAGCCAGCTTTAGTGTTTACAGCGACTTCTTAATTGGCCAAAGTCTCATGTTCCGGTATTCGGACTTGTGAGCGGTCTCAATCATTTTCACCCTCAGCATTTGGAGGAGACCCACCTATTCAAAAGTTGAAGTCATGTTTATCCAAACCCTTTTTATCAGTTATAAATGATTGTTTCTCCATGTTTTAGGTTTTCGCCGAATTCCTTAGTCTCGATAGTCAACGCGTCGAGGAGTTCTAGTGCTAGCGGTTCCTATGGTCACCTCTCAGCTGGTGAGTGTTAACTGCCATCTCAATTTTGAGTGTGAACAATTATGTCACCAAAGGAATTTCCCCCCAATTTCCAGAGTCATCATTTAAATTTATTATCCATTGGTTACTCATCAACTCCAATTGTTTGTTCACGGTGACAATTTAATTGTGCAGTTTGGCGTGATCCTTTTCTCAACGAAAAAGGGCCACTTTCCATTTCAGGTACGCTGAGCCCTGCGTTGAGCATGCACCCTGGGATGGGCCCTCACCTTCAGCAGCTCCAAGCTCACCTCCTCCGATCCGGGGGTATCCTCCCTCCTCTCACCCCTCACCCTCCAGGAGTCTTCCCTCCACCCTTAGACTCTAAGACTGAGGTGAGTTAATCTTACCACGTTCCAGTTCATCTTTATCAATAAAAAGACGCTTCAACTTTCAATACATTAAAAAATTGAATCCTTCCTTAGGAGAAGTCCGAAGCAAAAGTGGTTTCTGATGAGTCCGTAATCCAACATAAGAAATCAATAAAAGCGGAAAAGACGATGACGCAGGAAGAAGAACGACTTATGAAGTCCGAACCCGGAGACTTCGTAGCGACTGATTGCCACTGGAAGCATTGCGGTCTACAGTTCCAAACTCAACGAAATCTGGTCAATGTAAGTTCTACATCCTAGAAAAAATTAGGTTTCTGTAGGCTATACTCCGAATCCCCTCTGAACTTCCCTGCGTCCTCCACCGTTTTATTCAGTTTATTCTTCCGTTAAGCAACTTTAAAATTAAGCTCAGCATCGTGCATCTATAGATTGTAATCACTTCAATGTTCCCCATTCTAACACACTTTCTTTGATGTATTCATGATTGATCAATACTTGGTGAGAGCCTCATCGATATAGGAACAATAATATGCATTTTTATGAATGGATTTGACGAAGAACACAATTAGACAATAACACGATAGTAAACTGTTGCAGGCGCGGATCTAAAATTTTTTTCGGAGGGGGTCACAGGGTAAAATCAAAAGCTAAAAAAAAAATAATAACCAAACAAACAAAATGAACTAAATTTTCTCACTTTTTCAATCTCTTAACAATAAAGTCCATTTTATTCCAACTCATTCTCATTCAATCATTTTTTGTTATTAATATTTGAAGTAGGAATAATGTTTGATTCTAGTCATTTTTTTAGTTTCTAATTCTTCGGCTTACTAAAACTTGTTTTTGTCAAAAAAAATTGCTCTAGTCAATTTCTTCATTTTGTTACATTTTTGGTTTGAAAAAATTTAGTTCATCTCAAAATTTCAAAAAATTTCAAAATTCTAACTGGTTTGGGGGGTTATGATCCCCGTGACCCCCCCCCCTCCCCCCTGAATCCGCGTCTGAATTGTTGGAAGCTGTATGTGTATGTATTCTTAGAAGAAGGCTATGTTAGCCATAGTATACTGAGCTCCTTGGATGACAGAAGCCCAGCTGAGCGTTCAAACACAATTTCTCAAAACCCGCATAGAGGAACTTCTCTTATCAAACAAATTGGAAAACTCAAAATTTACAAATAGGATGAAAATCGTGGGAGCCAAGGAGCTGGCATCTCTTCAAAAAGACGTGAGACCGTTTATTCCGTGTTCCGACAGCTGTTTTTCAGCTAATTTCCCACTCTTGGGTAACATGAAACGGGCCAAAGAAGACCCAGAGTGGTATAAGAACATTTAAAAATGTCGCACATACGAGGATGTTGAATTAATCCGTGATTCATTGTGGTTGAGCCAAATTAAGTTTCAATCATACAGCCGCACGTAGAGGGAGGTTATGGGACACTGAAATAAATTTTAATGGAAACTGCAATTTTTGCACAAACGACATCAGAGGCGTATAATAATAATACCTGCAATAATTGTACGATTATCAAAATGTTGTCAAATTGAGTAATACCTACCTAACTCAGCTCTTCTCTCGTTTCAGCATATAAATAACGATCACATTAACGCAAACAAAAAGTCATTCGTTTGTCAGTGGGAAGACTGTTCAAGGGATGAGAAACCGTTCAAAGCTCAATACATGCTCGTCGTTCACATGAGGAGGCACACGGGTGAGAAGCCGCACAAATGCACGGTAAGTCACAATCTCACATGGTCTTGTTCGAACCAGCATTATTATCAATTCTAACATATGTCGTTCGTAATTATAGTTCGAGGGGTGTAGAAAAGCCTACTCTCGGTTGGAAAATCTCAAAACTCACCTGAGGTCGCACACAGGAGAGAAGCCTTACACGTGCGAGTACCCTGGGTGCAGCAAGGCGTTCAGCAACGCCTCTGACCGTGCTAAACATCAAAACAGGACTCATTCCAATGAGGTAAATGTATATTTATTCTATATCGTAAGTAATAGGGATCCACCATCATCCCAAATTATCGTATAAGAGAGCAATCTCAATATTATTGAATCATGACAGATATGTTTGTTTCAAGCTAATCAGTGTCAATGTAAGCGGTGAGTATTCTGACCAATCGTTTAAAAAAAAAAAAGATGCTTTTTCGTTCTACTCAAAGAAGTTTTTTGTCATTTGACGTCCGTACTGCTGACAAATCAACACCCAACTACGAAAATGACGTTCAATTCTTATTTATGAAGTACCCTAAACTACTGTCAGACCCCCAGGCCCAAGAAAGTGTTGGCACCCAACCATGGCAAAATGAGGCAATTGCGTTTGGCACCCAGGGTTTTCTAAAACAAAATTTTGCGGTCGGCACCCAATTTTGTAGAGCACAAGTCCTCCAAAAGTGATTGCATTGGGCACCAGGTGAAGAAATCGGACACAAATTCTCCTTTCCTCTTTGACAGACTTAGGACTGTCTCCACAAGTTGTGTGGAGGTGTGGTAAAAAATTGTTGTCACTTCATCGTGAGGGTCGTCATTACCAAAATAGAATGTCCATGTAGTTGAGAATGTTGGGAGCGTCCTTGGAGTGAGGTTGGAGCTTTGCTGGATGGATTTCCGAGATTTCTAGGCGTGTGGGGGTATCATTTTCGACTGAATTTTGGTTGCTGAATTCAATGAGACCAATTCAATGGTCCCGGAACGATTGGCGCCCACTAGAAGAGGTTGTGGGTCAAAATGGGTATCTATCTACCTATTTCGAATGTGGGTTTTGATATTTCTGGTGCCTAGGCGTGTGGGATACAATTTTCCACTAAATTTTGGACGCTGAATCGATTGTAATGACCCTTCATGCTCCTGGTCCGAGGAATAACCAACCCCTGTTTGCAGCTTTTTCTCAAAGGGACCCTGATGGTTTTTCCCTTGTGCCCCTCAACTGCTTACTTGAAGCAGTCAACTTTGACCCGGGAAGACTTTTGATCTGGTGGCCAAAGTACGATTCAGTTCACTCTTGCTGGTATTAATATCGTGCTCGCTTTCTGTTCAGAAACCCTACGTGTGTAAAGCACCGGGCTGCACAAAACGATACACGGATCCGAGTTCTCTTCGGAAACACGTTAAAACCGTCCACGGAGCCGAATTCTACGCGAATAAGAAACACAAAGGAAACGGAAGCGGCGGCGACGGCGGCTCTGAGGACGGGAATGGCGGCGTCTCGCCCACAAGAAGCGACGAGCCGCTCAGCACCAAAACCGCCAGCGTCTCCAGCCCGAGTATCAAGTCCGAAGTGAGTTATTTTAAGCCGTCAGTTAGAATAATTTGTCTTCGACTTGTCTGGTCGTCAGATGAGCTTTCAATTTAACGAAATGGTGAATGAGTTCACTTCCTTCCAATTCCTGCCGTTCAGTAACCGCACATATTGCTTGCATTGATCCGTTTTGAAAACTTCTTCTTACCGTAGTTCGTATAATAATAGAAACTTTTATTAAGACTCGACCGTTCTAATCGGCTCCTGCTCCAGGATTAACATTGAACTGAAATAATTTTTCAGGAAACGAATTCGCCCGGGCACCAAGGAAGTCCTATGTCTGTCATACCGAGCAGCTACGCGTACTGTGACGATCCAATCAGTGACAACATGAGCACGACAGGCACCAACGCTTTGGACGAAAATTGGGCCGATGACGCTCAGGACTTGGACCTGTACGATTTGCCAGCGGAACTTCAAGCAGCGGCCGTGGGACTTGCCCCTCCCACCGTCCGGCATCATCATCGCATCAAGCTCAACCATAAGCCGGCCATCAACAGCCTGCCACCTCTGCCTGGCCTGCTCAGTAAGCTACCCTTGAGCGTTTACTCTTGGTTTACATTCATCCATTCGTTAGAAGATTGCAGCAAATGTCACTATTTTGATTCAGGCCAACGAAGAGGACCACCGAGCGGCTTGACGGATCTCAATAGGAGGATAACAGACCTCAAAATGACCGGTAATACGACGGCTGAGATTCGACGAGACTCTGGCAACTCAACGGTTTCAACGTATTACGGTAGTATGAAAAGCGGCGACGTGGAGTCAAGAAGAAGTAGTCAAATTTCCCATCACAGGCCTAGCAATGGGTCACTCTACGATCCCATTTCTGTTGGCTCTTCAAGAAGATCTAGTCAGCTTAGTGCCAACCTAGTGATCCAGGTTGGTGGCTCTCATTTTGTGTTAATCAGTTAAATTTCACCCAAGGAAAAATAATTTACTCCGTGTGTACAATATGTTCTATTTCCAGCCTCAAAGCTGCGGCTGGGAGGGTACTGAAAGTAACGAAGTGCGACGGATGTCCGAGCCAATCCATAGCACCAGCCTTACGTCGCCGCCGCCACGACCTCGCTCAACCTTGCCAGGCCTCCACCCGGCAAACTCCGAGTTGGTCCACCATCCGAACCAAGAAGTTGTCCTGGATGAGGTCGGCGAGGGCGAAATGCTGGAGAGCAAACTCGTCCTGCCGGACGACATGGTTATGTATTTGAGCCAAGTGGCGGAAACTAGCAACCACGGATCGCCTTCCATGGGGTGAGATGGATTCTTAGTTAAAACTTTCTCAATGCCAGTGCAACCCCTTAATCCATTTGTACATGAATTTTCTAAAACTTTAAAGGTCATAATGTATCCTTGGTTTCAGGCCTTTTGACAATATCCCTGGCTCTCCTCAGAACCCTGCTCATATGGGAGCTTCGAACGCAATAGCTGGGTCAACTAGGAGCGCACCTTGTGGTAGGATTACTCCCAACCGTCCATGCTCTGTAGCTACCAACCAGAGCCCGGCAAGATGTCAAAACCAGGCGATGCAGCACAATACCAGCATACAATACCCAGCTTCGACCACCCTACCTCTGCATATGCCAGGCTCTCCATGTCATCCATCAGTCCAGAGTATTCAACCTGCACAAGCACCAGGGAAGACAATGCCTCCTCACCAGGGTTCTCCGGCTAGCCTTCCCTCTGGCCCCTCACAACCAGCACAAGTATTAGCGCCTCAGGTGCCACAAGGAGGACTCGCTCCTCAACGGCTTTGTACAGGGGTAAGCCTACCTGCATTCTTTTGATTGGAACACATCATTTTTTCAATTTTTCCAATTTTAATGATGTAATGAAACTTTTACAGATGCAGAGCCAGGTTGTTGCAGATAACTCTCAGTCCAACTACCTGTCTGTTCAACCCGTGAGCCCAAGCGTGGGCATGCCCAACAGCAATCCCATCAGCCCATGCTGCTACCAGCAACAGGCCCCAATGAGCAGCCCAGCAGCCGCTTCAACCGCTCCTCCCCAACTTCACAATCCCCATCAGGCCGCTCGACACTGTAACTGCAACAACCCTCAGTGCACAGTGAATAACCAGTGCAACTCAGCATGCAGCAATAATCAGCAATATTATAACAACAATCAGAAATACACGTCGCAGTACCCTCCCTACCAGGAGCCCAAAGAAGAGTCGCAATGTCCTCCTATGATCCAGACGTCAGCGAATCAAATGCGCCAGACTGCTTATGAAAGGACGTTAGAATATGTGGAGCAATGTCAAACCTGGGCCACCAATAGCCAACCGCCTTCGTGCAATATGGTCATCAACGACATGACTTCGTCACTTAATTCCCTCATGGAAGAAAATCGTTACTTCCAAATGATTCAGTAGGCATTTCGTTTGCATGGCATTCCTGCTCTGTAGGTAACTGTATGATTTTTAATGAGTGGCGAATGGGTGAGCAAGAGTGTGGCTGGATCGGGGAAGAGACGTGGAATTTAGTGCTGCTTTACTTTTGTTAAAACAATCAGAAGATTTCGAAAAAAAGCCCACGCGCTGGAATATTTTCTTTCTGAGTGAGAGGCGTGCTGTAGAAGCTACTTTTGTTTATTGTCGGATGGAGAGCGGGTGTTGTCCCAGGATTTCTTCTGTGTCTCTGTGATGAATTTAACCACGCCCAATGCACTATTTTGCTACATTTATTAAGGGTATTGAACAATATGTCGCTCCTGGTTGTTAGCCTTCAGTTATTGTTGAGAAATGTTTAAAAGAAATGTGCCATTCGTCCCTCTCCGCTCCTCCTGCTCATCTGACCCGACTGCATCAAATAATGTCAGCCAGACAAAGCCCCACTATTCTTGCTATTCTTGTGTCACCTCACGCTGAAACCTTAGTGAGCTTCCATTTTGTCCGCCTATTGTAATTTATATGTAAACCTATTTATTAAGAAATCAGTAAGGGCTATTAAAAAAAAATCCCATGAAACCCCATCTTCCGTCAAATTTTTAAATATTTGTCTGCTTATTAAGAAGTAACAGATTTCAATGAAGTGAAGATCAATAATATTAACAATCATCCGGCCTTGAAATGATCGAATGTTATTCTGTGGTTTAGTTCTGAAAAATAAATTTTCAAAAAATATTTGTGATATAAGAAATTCATTATTTTGATCACTTAGTGACAATTATGTGTGATACTAGTTGGTTATTTTGAGCTTATTTAATATTTTGATTCAGGTCGTAAAAAGAACTATTCTCAGTTATAGTAATATCAAACTCTTCTTTTTACTCTTATCCGCGACTAGGATATGTTGTACAATTCCAAGAACTAGTTAGGTGAACCTCAAAAGGTGAATGTTTATTATTTATTTCGAATGTTTCAGCGGTACATACCCATAGTGAATGTTTAATAAGCGCTAACGTCTTGTATTATTATGTGTATAAATTGTATATTTTGTAAAGAATTTTTATTGTATCTATTCCATTCGAAATGATCTTATTGTGTCTAGTTCTTCGATTGTACAGCCACAAAATTAGGAACGAGCCTGTAGAGTTGAAGTAGATTTCAATAATGGTATTCCAGTGAATCTTAGCAAAGTTTGCGTTTCAAAAATATGTTTGTTATAAAGATGATCTCTCGTAAATTTTCATAGATGTTAGTGGTTTTGTACATTGAAAAATTATATAAATAAAAACATGAATACGAGTTGAATCCGTCTTTTTCGTCATTATTTGCATGGGCGCTGAATGCCGGTCTAGTTGGTCCTCGAAACTTTTCAGCCCAGTCGGGCCAAATTTGGGAGGGGGGAGTCAAAATGAGTATCTGTCTACCTATTTTGAAAATGGGTTTTAGAGATTTCGAGTGGGGTATCATTTTCCAGTTGGAGGCTGAATCGGTAGGAATGAGTCTCCATGCTCCTGGTCTGAGAAAAAACCAACCCCTGTGTTATAATTTGCAGCGTTTTTGCTAGGATAACCAAGAAATTTCTTTTTTTTTCCTAAGGATTCTTATGTGTATCACATTATCATCGGTAACCAGCAAAAAAAGGGATTAAGAAAAATTCGTCCACTACCCCTACAGTTACAAAAAAAAAACATATATGAAAGAAGGAGTTACATGTGTCCTATTTAAAAGAAAAAAAGGAGAAGAGGGAAACATTTTGAATCGGAATCAATTCGACAT
This sequence comes from Cyrtorhinus lividipennis, assembly GCA_019603395.1. Taxonomy (NCBI): domain Eukaryota; kingdom Metazoa; phylum Arthropoda; class Insecta; order Hemiptera; family Miridae; genus Cyrtorhinus; species Cyrtorhinus lividipennis. Next base: position 25,086,928 of record CM033998.1, read on the forward strand.
TCGTCAAATGTATAATTATCTCAATCATCTGGTAAGAAACGAGTTCTTGGCTCATCCCTATCTACACAACGACCCAATCGAAGAATGTTATGAGAAAGAGTGGATTTTGTGGAGGTTCCGTCCACCTCATTTGAAGCCATAGTTGGTAGTCAAGGTCATGGTAAAAAATGTTCAGGTAGAACGGGGAAATTGTCACCTTCGTCATCCCTGCAGCATTCGTCATCAGTACGACAAACTACACTCAACTTACTGCAACATCGATGCTCTTCTTCACACAAAAAAGTCTTACTGCAATAATCATAATTTATTTATCATTCCTTTGTTTAATAATTACACATGTAAGTGTAATTTGACATGTTTAAAAAGTTATAACTTTACAGGAGGGGGAGGGGGACAACTCTTCTGTATGTATTGACGGCAGAAAAGATGGAGAAAACTTCCTTTTTGACACTTAAGTTTCCCCGCTGGAATAATTTCCGCATTCTGCATTTTGTATATCTTCTGTATTTATTGTCAATAAACATTTTTTGTATCATACGACCATATTGTAACGATTTATGTTTCTAAGAAAATAATTTATTAACAATTGTTCACGTTGAGTACATACACTGTTCACATTCGCGCACTTACACAATGACAGAATCACAATACACGGTTGTAACGCGGTTGTCGCACGATTTATAACGCGGCACGGCACAATTTATAACTCGAAGCGTCTATATCCGGACTCCGAATTGAACTGAACTCGGCGGTGCTCGTGGGTCTGTTTTTATACCTGATGCCCGGTCGAGAACGTTCGGGGACGAACGGGGAGGTTCTCGAATGTTGGAGAACTGTCCCTTAGCCTTCCACAGGTCGTTGACCTTGCGATGCCGGCAGCCCATTTGGCCGGCGCCGGTGCGAGCTCGCAACACTGCCCCCTCCTTAGAATTGTTCTGTCCCAGAACAATCTTGGGCATCTGTTCATCACAGGGCTCATGTCGATAGCGGCATTTATCACCATTCTTGCAGCTGCCTTGGCGGTAGAAATAGCAGTCCACAGTCTTCACATCAGTTCTTCCATGAGGATTCCAGGTACACACCCGCACCTCAATCTGGGTCCCTTGGAAAATGAACTCCAACATGTTACGGACTATCCTCCAATCCAATTGGTCCAAGCCACAACCAATCTTGGGTATTGCCAACTTCTTCATTCCCTGCTTAATGAGCAGCTTCTTCAGGGCAAGTAGCGCATCCCAAAGAGTCCTGTAGGTTGGCTTCTGGTGGGAAGACTGTTTTGTCACTAGATAGACTATCAGCTGGTTGGCTATCCTCAGTGACAATGTTTTCCAATGCGTGGATTTTGCCGCTGCAACTGGTCGACATTACCATATTTCTTCTTGAATATTTCGGCAATTCCTCTCGACATTTTGAGGTCGGCAGCTACACAGTGTGCTAGCGCATAATCTTTTCCAACGTCAAAAAGGTTCTCGCGCACTTCGTTGGTGACTCCAAATCTCGCTTTGCTAGTCCCTCCATAGTTCTTCATGAACATGTTGAACTCCAGGGTTGCCGGGTCTTCTATACTTGATGGTGTAGTCACTGTCCTCGACAGGTCTTCCTGCGTCGAACTGCCCACGAATGCTGCCAGCCGATTATGATGTACCACTCGCGGTTTCCCTCTTGGAGTTCTTCGAATCCTGTAGATGACATCGTTGATTCTTTTCATGATTTCGTAGGGTCCTTCCCAATCCTTCTGGAGTTTCGGTGGTAGTCCTCGCTTCCGACGCGGATTGTAGAACCAGACAAGATCGCCTGCTTGGAAACCCACCTCAGTTGCCTTTATGTCGTATCGAGTCTTCATCCGGTCACTGGCTATTCGGTCCATTGGGCTTCCCACATTGTACTGCAGCATCTTTGCCCTCGGTTTCACAGTTGGTCCCTGCCCGGCATTGCATAGCAAACACTTCTTACACCAATCTTTGACAGATTGTTTGCTATCTACCCAGTAAAAACGCTCTCTAACCTTCTGTAGCGTTTTCGTGATGCCAAAATGTCCTCCTGATGTTCCATCATGGAAATGCTCCAAAACCAAGGGAACCAACTTTTGTGGAACAATGATCTGCGTCCTTCTCTCAGTACCATCATTACTCTCCAGGCGACGTTTCAGGATTCCTCCTTCCAGAATGATAGAGTTCCACTGCGCCCAATAGGTTTTTATAGTTGGACTACGATGTCTAATTTCTGGCCAACTGGGTCTCCTGTTGGTTCTCTTCCAATCCAGAAGATCCCTTAGCTCCTGGTCTTCTGCTTGCCGCTCCTGCAAGTGCTCTGGCTGCCACTCACCCAGGATAATTCTCGTCCTCCGTAGGTGTTCTTCTTGCTGGTCCGGTCTTGAGCTGTGGCCGCAGTTGTCCAGAATAGGTCTCCTCTTCTTGCCCGTCTTGTAACTGTGAGAGGACTCCCCCAATTGCCAGCATCTGAGTTGTCGTTTGAGGTCCTCCCAATCGGGCTCTTGCTTCAAACGCCTTAGTACCCTCTCCACGATGTCCTCTTCTTCTTCCACTACCTGTCTCAGACGTGCTCCGCTCCGGTGAGAGGCTTGCTTCGCAGCCTCAAATTCCAAAGCATGCGCCAGGGCATCGCACAAGGTCTTTGGGCGTGCGAGTCTCAATGCTTGCTGAGTTTCACTGTCCCTGATTCCATCTACGAAAGTCTGGACAGCGAGCTGCTCCAAAAAGTCATCAGGCGCTGTAGGGTAAGCCAGTCTCACCAGTCTTGCAATGTCCGCTTCAAATTCCTGTAGCGTCTCGGTGGCCCTCTGGTTCCTGTCGTTTATCTGCACACGGTAGACTTGTTGTAGATGAGCATCTCCGTATCTCATATCCAACCTGGCATGTCAACAATTCAGTAATTGTTCTGATGGCCAGCCGGTATTGTCTGGAGAATGTTCAAGGCTTCTCCACGCAATGCAACTATTAGAGCTGTTGCTTTGTCATGTTCGAGCCATCCATTTGCAACAGCTGCAGCTTCAAATTGTCTCTTGTATGTTGACCATGGTACTTTTCCGTCAAATGTAGGTGGTTTAATCTTATTTCCTCTGGTTCCTGTAAACTGTTCTTCATTGCCACTGTTGAAGCTGGCTTCTGCTGGTATATCCATGTGTCTCAACTTTCCTTGATTGCTTCTCTCTAGTGCTCGAATTTTGCTTTCAATTTCGTCTCTAACTTGAGAGATCTTATCATCAACTGCAGAGATCCTATCATCGACTGTAGAGATCTTATCATCAACTGCAGAGATCTTATCGTCAACTGTGTTGGACAATGAATTCAAATTGTCCTCCAGTCTGTCTACATCAGTTTTTATGTTGGCAACATCACTCACTATTTTATCCATATGACTCACCAAATTCTCTTCCAGTTTTCTGGTGTTTTCTTCAATCAGTTGTCTAGAATTCTCTTCGATTCTTTTAGAATTCTCTTCCATTTTTCTTGAGTTTTCTTCAAACAGTTGTCTAGAATTCTCTTCAATTCTTTTAGAATTCTCTTCCATTTTCCGTGAGTTTTCTTCAAACAGTTGTCTAGAATTCTCTTCAATTCTGGTGATATCATCCACAAAGTCAAAGTTGTCTGGGTCATGGCCTTCTTCAACCAAGTTCTCCTTAAGTCGTAGGCGTAGATCTGCTTTTGTTCCACTGGTAGGTAAGCCGCGCTCTTCCAGCTCTTCCTTCAGCTGTTTAACTTTCAAATCGGTCAACTTCATTTTGTTCGTTTTTAAGAGTTCAAACGCGCAGTAACACACTAAAGTCACTATAACACTTTATAACTACTGTAAAACACTGTAACACTAACTATTGTCCAACACTATAACACTAATTTGTAATCCCACTTCTGACACCAATTGTAACGATTTATGTTCTTAGTAAATAATTTATTAACAATTGTTCACGTTGAGTACATACACTGTTCACATTCGCGCACTTACACAATGACAGAATCACAATACACGGTTGTAACGCGGTTGTCGCACTATTTATAACGCGGCACGGCACAATTTATAACTCGAAGCGTCTATATCCGGACTCCGAATTGAACTGAACTCGGCGGTGCTCGTGGGTCTGTTTTTATACCTGATGCCCGGTCGAGAACGTTCGGGGACGAACGGGGAGGTTCTCGAATGTTGGAGAACTGTCCCTTAGCCTTCCACAGGTCAGTTGACCTTGCGATGCCGGCAGCTCCATTTGGCCGGCGCCGGTGCGAGCTCGCAACACTGCCCCCTCCTTAGAATTGTTCTGTCCCAGAACAATCTTGGGCATCTGTTCATCACAGGGCTCATGTCGATAGCGGCATTTATCACCATTCTTGCAGCTGCCTTGGCGGTAGAAATAGCAGTCCACAGTCTTCACATCAGTTCTTCCATGAGGATTCCAGGTACACACCCGCACCTCAATCTGGGTCCCTTGGAAAATGAACTCCAACATGTTACGGACTATCCTCCAATCCAATTGGTCCAAGCCACAACCAATCTTGGGTATTGCCAACTTCTTCATTCCCTGCTTAATGAGCAGCTTCTTCAGGGCAAGTAGCGCATCCCAAAGAGTCCTGTAGGAGCTCGCAACAATATCGTTTGGGTAACGCGTCCATTCACTCAAGTGTGTAAGGTTGACCCACCCAGAGGAATGTGTTTTTGCTTATAACTTCTTATAATACCTGGATTGGGCGAGTTTAGCTACCCAGTCAAACAGGCTGTCTCTGTGGGCCTTCTATACGATCATTAAGACACTGCTATTATGGAGTAGTGACCGATGGGCGGCTATTCATGGCCGATGTCTTGCGGTCATTTGCCTGGAAGTCGAAGCACCAAATCACGCAAAGATCAAATATTGGAGTGCTAAGATGGGACCGGAATCTGCTTTGTGGAATCCAAACAGATATAACACAATTTTCAACTAAAACCACTTTTAACCAATATTCAAATATCGGTAGTATGCCGGACCATTCCAAATCCAATAAGTACGCCCACAGCCCGGGCCAATGAAAGGCTTCAAATAAAAAATTCACGAGGACTTTGGAGTTTTTGTGGACTTCAACTAAATTTTCAGCCCGATCGCCCCAAACGGATGCAGGGCATGGGTATAGCAGGCGTGGGATATAGTTTTCCACTAAACTTTGAATGCTGAATCAATTCAGTTGGAACCCGCACACTGGAAGTGGGTGCCAATAGGTCAAAGAAATGTCCACAACGGTACTTTCTTCGGAAAATTATAGTTCATCATTTTTTTGTACTCGAATACAATAATCAATGTATATTAAAGTCCTCAAAGATATTAGTTTTCCCACACGAGCCAGATCCACCTAGAATAATTTGCAGCGTTATTTCCAAGTTTAGAGAAATGCAATATTTTCAGAGAAATGAAACAGGTGAAACTAACCATTCCCTCATCTATATTATCCGGTAATAAGTAGTCCTAAGGAGGTCGCGTTACACCACTACTTCTACTAAACAGCTTCGTACTAAGTCTCAACTAGAAATTAGCTTCCAGAGCTGTGCGTTACTTTACCTTTTAACACTGTGCAACCTACAACTTTGTGGGTTTGGCCATATTCATCTTCCACTCTCAACAGGCAAATTTGGACTTGGAAGAGAAAAATCAAACAACTCGTACGAAGGTGATTTTTAATTATCTCAATAAAAACATAGAAAGTGAGGATATTGAACGAAAATTAAACACGATGATTTATAATTAGCGGTTTGTCACATCACGATGAAAGAATAACCGAAGGCATTCGAAATAGCCACCCTCTAAGCGTATTAATGGCCTAATACAATCGTTCAGAACTGCGAGACAGGAACGAGGTGGATTGTAAGCGATACAGAAGAGAAAAAGAATATAGATATAACAAATAAATCATCTGCTCGATGCCGTCTAGTCCAAGGATGCTAATCACTTGAGGAAACCGACAAAGTCCGTTGCCACTTTTCGATAAAGCCACGAAAAACCACCAGTGAAAAATTTTTGGTAATATTCGTATTATTAAATGAAATGCTCTTCCAGAAGGCTAAATTCACGTTTGGAATTGACCAGTTTTGCAACTCAACTCAACTCAGCGCTTCACTTCTTGCGGCGGTGTACTTCAAAAAACGCATAAATACAGGAAATTCAGGTCTAAATTTTGCCAATTCGGACAAAATTTAGTTCAATCGGGCGTTAGCGAGCGCCAATAGTCAAAACCTCGATGGTGAAACCGCATACAACAAATAGGAAATCGGAGGTGGAATGTAAATCGATAAGTGGTAGGAATTGATAAGTCGATTACCAATTTAAAATTGTATTTAGTTAGTTAGGATCTCGCCGTACTCTCATCTTCCCAAGATTCCAGTCGAGAACTCTACCACGGCTCAGGTTTAGCACTTCTTGTGACATATGACAAATATTTGCAGCGTTCATTATTTTCAGCTACTCCTTTGGAAAAACAATTTCAAATTTATAGGGCTATTTCAGGCGGCAGGCGAGACGAGAATCTTCAGTTCGTCTTCAAGCAGCGTCCAAGTTAAGTAGTTATTCCAGCCGCACAAGGTAATAATGTGTACCCCCCCCCCCCTCCTGCTATTAGAATAAACGTTCCTGCTCCTCTTGAAACGCAGGGAAACTCTTTCCAGCATCAAACCATCAACGTTGCAAGATTTCTTTGGCTTATAGAAAACTTGGGGACACAGAGACCCTAAGCTTACTAATAAGGTTCCGGAGGTGTTTTTGAATCAGTGAAGTGAAGGGCTTGGCTCATCAATCGAGCTTTTTAATTTGTTTCAGCCTATTTATCAAATGAATTTCTATCAACAACCACGTCCAACGTGTACGTAGCCCAGTATAAGAGCCAGTATTGAAGATGCCATAAGTGATGAAGAGCGGTTGAACTAAAATAAATTAGTTGAACCTTACCGATAGTGGCGGATGTATGACAAATAAACTTGTTCCTTCATTTTTAAAAATAACCGAAATGTAACGAGAAGTCAGAAAAAAAACTCGATATAAGAGATTTCCTTACAAATACCATTTCTATGTTTTACTGAGTGGAACATTGGACGCGGCCAGGGCCGCGCATTTCATCTTCGGCGTATTCGGGTTGGTATTCGCTAGCGCGCTTCCTCGCCTCTTCTTCTGGGTTCATTTCCTCGATTTCTTTTTCTTCAGCATCGTCGGGAATCATCATTTCTTGCCTGTAACGATATGTATGATTTTCATTCAGCTTGTATTGAAGAGCTCAGAAGGTGAATTTCACGAGGAAGCTAAAGTTATAGAGTCCGACTCAGATTTTGCTCGTAGGAAGGGGAATCAGATCAGTGGACCAGCAACTAAAACAGGAGCATTACCCGTTCACCCTTCAAGTTGTTCAAGGGGGTTGTCACGAGAAAAAAATGTCATCATTCCTATATTCATCAGGTGGAGGGGAATGCTCGACGACCTTTTCTCTTCTTTTTCTACTAACTTCTACCCTCGAGGGATTCCGTCGTTTTGGGGTTTCGGTGCATTTAGTAAACCCCCCTATTACCCATCATTCGTCTAAACAAGGTCAGAAGGCTCACCTGGGAGGAAGACAACTTTCGAGGGTCGAGATGTACTCGGGGAGTATAGCTTCAGGGAATTTGACGAGGAATCGGATGATGAGACGACCAAGATTGAATGGTTTCTTGTACTGCGGCATACCTTCGCCTAGCACGCACTTCATCCCTCCGTGTTTGATGACTTCTCCTGAAAAGAAACGCACTTGTAAGTTACTGGAGTCGGACGTTTCTAACAGATAGGTTGCCGACATCTGAAATTAGGTCTCACCGGGTATGGTTGATATGACCAGGTCTCTCTGGTCGAGCGTACGGATCACCCTTTGGAAACCGCAAAGTGATTCCACCAACTCGAGTTCTATGTGAATGAGCAGATCATTGTGAACTCGCCTGAAATCCGAAGTTCCACAAGTTTCATTTAGCCCACCAATAGTTACAATGACGTGTCAAGGGGATGGGTGGGGTGAATAAGAAACAACGCATCGTGGGGTATCATTTTCCACTAAATTTTGGACGCTGAACCGGTTGGAATGGGTCGGAGACCCCTGACACTCACCTTTTTCCCCATACTCCTGCTCCAAGGAGTAACCAACCCTTGTGAAGGAATTTGCAGTGTATTTTGATCTACACATTATGAAACGTTTACAAAGAAATTTTGGGCCTAATCAGAGAACGTTGACCCCCATGACCTTGGGCATGATTACAAAGGTTGGTTATTCCTTGGAAAACCCATGATTCAAGATAAAATTTACCAACTGTTCACCTCTGAATACGTTTAAAATTACTCACTTGAAAAGCGGATGCTCTTTTTCCTCAAGAAGGACGATCAAGTCCCCAGCTTCAAGTCCAGGCTCCTGGTTACCTTCACCGAAGAAAGATATCTTTTGGCCGTCCACCATCCCCTTGTCAATGTTGACTTCTATGATTTTCTTCTCGTGTTTTATCTGAGGAAAAACAAGTAGTGTTACGCTTCTTAAAATGTGGTTTATTGGCACACAAGATTGTAGGTTCGCGAATTGTTCTTAGGTTGGTATAGACTCAAGCAATCTGAGTGGAGTAATATCGTCAGATCCGCCGCTCGCTCGGACCTTTAGAATCCGCGGTTAGAGAAGATACAAGTACGAGCCAGTAACGTATCCATGACACGGCACACGAGGAGGCGGTCTCAGATTGAGGTGATAGAAATGTTGCTTTGCTAAGATTTCTTTTTTTCTGGGACACGATTATTTGCCTCTCCCTCGCGTAAAATTGGTTGTACTAATTACGTTTTCCAAGTTTCGTAGAAACGGATACACATAATGTAGAAATAGGCATAAGCTTCCTGGTTAATACGGTAGTCTAGTGGTATAGATGGAGGATTTGGTTTGGTAATCCGAGTGGCCAAGGTTCGAATCCTGGATAGAGCGACTTAATTGTTTGTCTTGACCCTCATATTCGTCCGCTTTACTTAAGAGGACAAGGCAATAAGTAGCCATGCGCGAAATCGTCAGATCAATCTACGATCCTCTTTGGGGGCCGGCTGACGACGTCCGCGACACCTGACCCAGGTAGTCTGGCGAAAATCCAAGGTGAAAGTCCTTGCCTACTTACTTACTAGTCGAAAATGATACCCCACATACCTAGATCGCCGAAAATCCATATATTGAAATACACATTTTGACGCCGACTTTGGAAGTAGAAAATGTTCTAAAAATCTGAAATTCGGGTCAGGGGTCCGTTCCTGGCTCTAGTTGATCCTCCAAACTTTTCAGCCCGATCGGGCCAAATTTGGGTGAGGGGTCTAAATGTGTATTTTGAAATGAGGATCTTCGAGATTTTAGACGATCTAGGCGTGTGGGTATCGTTTTTTACTTAAATGTTGACGCTAAATCCGATGAGACGGGTCCTCAAACGATTTGAGCCGAGGTTTAGGGTCAAAATGTATCTATTTACCTATTTCGAATGTGTTTTCGATATTTCTGGTACCTTGGAGTGTGGGTCATCATTTTCAACTAAATTTCGGACGCTGAATCGATTTGAATGAGTCCGGGACACGCCACAACCACTGTTTTTCCAGTTTTCCTCATACTCGGTATTCCTGACGATTTAGTTGTGTGGGGTATTGATTTCCATTAATTGTTGGATGCCGAACCAATTAAAACGAGTCTCCATGCTCCTGGTCCGAGGAATAACCAACCTCTGTGAAAGAATTAGCAGCGTTTTTAGAAAATTTTCTTCTACCGAAATCGGCGTGGTCGGCGGACGGTCATTTGCTCATTTTGATCTAGACTCTGAAACGCTAAAAAAAAATTTCGTGAATCCGAGACTAGGACGAACGAGGGCCAACAGGTGTATTGGAAGATGCCGAGGGCGCAGGTGAGGCACGACAATGATAAACAATAAAGGTAAAAAAAACAATAATAATCAATACTCAACACTCACCTTCATTCCATTGCAAGCGGTGCACCGGTCTTTTGGATTGATTTTATCTCCTTTGCCGTTACAGTCAGAACAGACTCGTTGGACTTGATGGATTAATCCAGGGCGAAACTGTTGGACTTCTACCACTATACCTTTTCCGTTGCAGACAGTGCACGTTTGAGTCGCTCCTTTTTTACCACCCCTCCCTACACAAGAAGAGCATAAGATGAAGAACACGCGGTATTAACTAGTAGTCGATTCAAGTTCAAGTAGACACAGTCCGTACCTTCGCATTTGTCACAAATAACGTCCTTCTCCACTTGCAGCTTCCTCACCGCACCGTTATAGAGCTCATCGAGAGTAACCTGCAAGGAATGTAAGAGATTCTTGGCGCGGCCATCCTTATGACCCCGACCACCGCGGAAACCGGCATTGAAAAATAAGTCGAAAATATCCATTGGGGCGCTCTTATGACCACTGCCACCTTCCTTGAGAGCTTGCTCCCCTCCTTCGTCATACATCCGTCGTTTTTCAGGATTCGATAGAACTTCATACGCTTGGGATATCAATTTGAACTGCAAACCAGAAACATTTACGCAAAATTAAACCATTGAAGGGATTAAAAGGAGAGTACACATCAATTTATTACAGAAACGGAACGATCCATTGTAGCAGGCCCATCGAAACAGATTGTACAATGTTACGTTTTCTCATCCAAACAATGTCTATTCGAACTCAGACGTCGGTTTTAAAGAACCGTTGATACAACGTACGAACACCTAGGTGTATAACAAGTCGCCACGAGCAATAGACTGAGTACCCTGTCCAAGTGTACAGGGTGCCCCACGAGTAATGGCCCAGACCCGACTCCTACGTGTTCTAAAACTCACTATCGACCAAAAAGTGCCTCTTAGCAATTTTTCAGAGGCTTCGTTATCGAGTTATTCGCCATTTAAGATTGTTTCCGGGTTTTCGAACCTACGTCACTGAAATGAACATAACATTTTTAATTTTCACCAAACCTGAGGATACAAATGCAAATGATTTTCAGATGCAATTGAGTAGTACAAAAGCGAAAATTAAGTTTACGTGCCGAAAAACGTGTTTTTCCTGGCGAATCCTAGGGGTTTAATAAAAACTGTAGTTACTCTTGAGGAACTAATAAGTTTTGAGTAATTTTGTATGCTGAATCAAATGATGACACTCGAACATCTATCCGTCTGCATCACACATTGTATTTGGTTCTTTTCTCATTTTATATGAAAATCGAAAGGAATTCATTTTACTGAGGTAATCACGACTATACTCTTCAGGTACCAAGTATTTTCTTACAAATTTAATCGTAGAGTTGCTCGAAATTCCAGCTGTTTCGTCAGGAGCCCCGTTCGTTTGTGAACAGCGCATACGGCATATCAAGGGTGTCCGGCCAAAGTCAAGTTAATCAAAGAGCTGAGAGACGGCTGATGTTCATTTACGATTGATTGCGATAAGTTACGATTCATATTTTTGCTGCTCATTCCCAGAGGAACTAACTGTAAATCTGAGACTGGTCAAGAGACCAGCAAATCCAGAGAGTTGCCGAGTGTGGAGACGACATTCGAAGGGAACCGCCGACAGCTTAACCCTTAGATTTAGCCAGGAAAAACACGTTTCTCGGCACTCAATCCAAATTTTCGTTGACAAATTCGAGTGCATGTTTAGTTGACCTTCAAAGTTCTGCAACAAGAATGAGTGATAGGGGTCTGAGGGGCTACGGTGTGTTTGGAAAACTTACGGTTTTAAAATGTCAACAAAATTATTTTTTCGTCCTGCTTTTTTACTATTCAATTGCATCTGAAAATCATACGTTAGGCATCGAAAAGATAAAAAATTCAACAGACTTTCCAATGGTATCCTCAGGTTTGGTTCATCTGAAAATTAAAAATGTTACGTTCATTTTAGTAATATAAGATCAAAAACACGAAAAAAATCTTAAATCGCGAATAACTTGAAAACGAAGCTTCTGAAAAAAATGCTAAGAGGCACTTTGGGTCGATAATGAGTTGTAGAACACGTAGGAGTCGGGTTAGGCATTACTCGTGGGACACACTGTATATCTGTGGATTGGTTCACACATACGAGTTAGGTAAGTACAAGTAAGTCGTGACACAAAGAAAGGGGACATCTCTTATCCCATTTCTGGAAAAAAAAAAAAAAAAAAAAATCTAAAGCTAAAAAGTCACGTCAACTAGGGATGGGATATCGGACCTTCAAGATCGATTTTGAAATCGATATTGATATCAACGGTTAAAAATCGATCATGTCGATTAATCGGTAATCCACAATCGATAATCGGCTTCTAAAATCGATCCTCTACAAAAGATAAACGTAGGGAATCGACATAATCAAGGGGGAAGAAAAACCACATCATCTAAGATGACATCGATGTTTTGCTTCCGATGGCTTTTTCCAGACATCGACGTTTTTTCCATTCTCCCAAAATACCTACATGAAAAAAATTGATGCTCAACCCAATTTTTTATGATAAAATTATTATTTATTACATTTTTCGTGTTCAGATTCTTAAGATAAGATCGTCAGTGTCGAAATTTACCAGCAAGCTATCATTATTGAGGCTTCTAATCTGAATTTTATTAGGTAGGTACCTAGGTATCTGAATCCCACTCAGATTCCAAGGAGTAGACAACCAAAAAAGTTGCCTATGTACTTGCACTTACTCAAGTGCTTACCTCGTAAGATCGTAACAATTTTTTTTAAAAACATCGATGTTTTTCATACGATTTTTTTTTTTTACACATCTATGTTTGAAGTTGAAAAAACATCGGAAAGTAAAAATCGATGTTTTTCAATCCGATACCCGTCCCTACTCCTTGGTTTGGTTGTAGCGGTAAGCCATTGTGCGCAGTTGCAGTGGGTGGTGGTGTTGTTGACAACATTTATGTCCAGGCTCCTTGCCTTCTTGGAATCTCAGACCGACCTAACGTTATAATTTTTTAGTATTTTTATCAACCCAAATAAGGGGTTGACTCCAATATAGGGCATGTTGTATGACGTCAGCTGACATTGACTGTTAACTAGATTTTCTTGCCAGATAGAAAAAAAACCTGATGGTAGACTGGAAAAATCGATATTAATTTAGTGTAAAATCGATAATCGACAAAAATCGGGGTTTGAAAATCGGTTGCAAAAAAATCGACAATCGGCCAAAAAAACCGATTATCGATTCCCATCCCTAACGTCAACTGTTCCTGTTGTCATTATTAGCTGGTTACATAATTATAAGCTCTTTCTCGTAATTAAAAAATAATAATAACAATAATTTTAAAAAATTAAAAAAAAACTAAGACATCAAGTTACCCTTTCTCCTTCATTGGGATTTTTATCAGGATGATACTTCAGCGCTAGTTTCCGATAAGCCTTCTTCAGCTCGTCATTATTACAGTTGGGTTTTACGCCTAGAATATCGTAATACTGCGTTTCCTTCACCATGTTTCAGTATTTTCTGAAAAGAAAAATCATTTTTCAACAAGCACTTAGTCATTAGTATATAATATGTATTGCATTTGATTTGGATGTCCAAGGACACACAAAAATCGCAAGTCTGTACGTTTACCAGGCCAACTTATATTATATGAACCGTTGATCGGAGTAGACTCGTCACCAAAAACCTTCAGAGGAATCCAAATAGCAATGCATCAAGCTGGCCGTACAGTAAAAATGAGGTATTAAATATCAAAAATGTTAGGCGAGCTTCTTAGTTCGGTATTGAGCCAACTACGAGCGCATGACGCACGAATGCTGAATTCAGCAAGAACTTATGCAAATCTGTATGAATATTTACAGGAAAATAAATTCACAATTTGGACTGAGGTAAAAAAAGTCGTGATGACACATCACATGATTACTTAATCAAACTCATCAACCTTCAGAATATAGGCAAAAAAATGGTTCTCGCTATACTAATTTGTCATCAATCAAATGAGCATACTCAGCTATAGAGTTCCTACGGGCATCAACCTGAACGGGTTCACATTTCAAACAAGTGGAGGTAGGAAAGGAACAACATCGAACAAAGAAAGGAAGAAACCCTTGTAATGAATCGAACGCAAAGTAACCTAGTCCTGAAGTTGTCGAGATTTGTGGTGAATGATTTGCCCATGTCAGAGACTCGGACATAGGAGGCACAATTGAATCGTCTTCAGGTTGACGGAATGGAATTTACCACGGGATGACCAATATATTGATTTGAGGAGAAAGTTGCAATAGGTACAACGCACAAAGAATGAACAGAAACAAAACGTGACTCTCGGGCTGGTAGTTAGGTTCAGCGACAGAGGTAAGCCTGAACATGAATGGGCATTTCATTACTTCTACTACGTAACTACAGGCTGTTTTGTTGAACTCAGATCGTGTAAGAATTGAGCAAATACCGGAAATTATTTCCGATCGTTATAAAAATGGTGACGGTCGGTGCTGACTATCGTGGGATGATTGTAATATTGAGTGCTGGTATCACCGCAGAGAAAGACTCAAGACTGATTTGTTCGGATGACGAAAATATTTCAAATTACCTCTTCACAGACTCGACGCAAATCCACTGAAGATCACTTGAGTCGAATAGAAATTAATTCAGCACAAAATCATCCAAGGTAAGAACACACCGAGATTATGACCTTGCAAAAGAACAGACAACGGGAGGATGAGAAAGAACAACCAAAATTTCAAGTCCGTCGGAGTGGGCAGTGGAGTCGGTCGCGAATGTTCTCTAATCGACAGTGAATTTAGATATATTGATCTCAACACTGAAAGTAGCAAAAACAATAAAATTGATAAACATCCACAAATAACGTCGTGAAATATTGTGACCGAGATTTCGAATTAAAATTATTGAACTTCACTCAGACAGTTAAGCGATTGTAGAGGCTGGGACAGTCACGAGCAACACTTCTTTGATGACGTCATGAGAGAGGTTTTGGCGGGATTAGCCAAAAATATGAATCGCGACTCGACATGATTGATTAGGTTCCGTTCCATTAGCAATTGAATACGGTTTAATTGCGTCACTTCGGTAAAACGCAAATCCATGTATACATGGACAAGAAAGACGAAATACGAAACGATGCAGTTCCACTTAACTATCGATAAAATGCCAACTTAGGGCGGTTCCTCAGGAGGTACCATAGACATGGGCCCGGAGATTTGACTTAGGCTAGTAGCACCATACCTATTGCGAACAGGTATCGGGTTCCAAAATATGGTGTAAGTCTGTACGCCATTATCAAATGTTTTGGCGATATTCATGTTTGGTACCTAGGCGTGTGGAATATCATTTTCCACTAAATTTTGGACGCTGAATTGATTAGTTAGCCCCCATGCTCCTGGTCCCAGGGATAACCAACCTCTGTGGAAGATTAGCGTTTTTGGTAAATTGGCGTGTGAGGTATCATTTTCCACTAAATTTTAGACGGAATCTATTGAAATGGGTCCAAAGGTATTGGTTTTTTATTGGTAATGCCGACTGGTACACTTCGCGCAATGTCCCGCAAGGCTGACTGAAATGAGATCGTCCTGTGGAGCCTCTATGGGGGACCTCAAGTCAGGATCCATCCATGCCAAGACATGGGCATCTTCTGACACTAAAACAACCCAAGCTTTGCAGATGACTAGCAGAAGGACTATGTCGCGGGAACAAGACACCTACTATTGTAATACCAAATCCAAGGGGCAGCGACTACTAAAAATTCCCTAACAGTAAAATTTCCAATTTTGAAATTTTAAAAATTGGTGCCATAAAAAAAATTTGGTTAAAATTCGGCAATTTCTTACGAACGAAAAGCACAATGGTGCGGTGAACTGTTTTTAAAGGATGGTTTATTGGAGTCCAATAGTATTCGCCAGGTTCATGTATGCTTGTAGCAAGAGCACAGCAACAAGGAACGATTTGGGTTTCGCAAATTGAACGGGTGACACGAGCCTCACATCTGGCTCCTGGAATCAGGAAAGTTAGGATAACCTTCATTATGGTAAGAGAAACACCCTAATTGGCAGGGAAAACAAATAAAAACACAATCTTACGTTTAAATAAAAATATAATCCTGTTAAGTTAGATAATATAATTTCAATACCAGTTGTTAGGGTCGATGAAGAGGAAGAAAGTAATAGAATAAATCGTGTAAGGTGAATATAGACCGTAAAAGAGCTAAAACATAAAATGAGAATCCTAAAGAGCAAGTGGCCCACAATAACGAATTGTTTTACTTTATATCACATACAGTTGTCGATCTGACTGGAAATTTTCTCAAATAAATTTAAATGACAAAAAGAAGAAATCAGACAGTACTTTTTTACAAGAACATTTTGTTACGGAGGTTAATTGAAAGAATTCCTGTCACCTACAAACCCTCAATTACGAGAACCTCACAAATAATTTTTTTTCATTTTTGATTCAACATTCAAATATTTGTAACACAATTCAACAACAATTTTTGTTCAACGCTTAATAATTACAAAACAATCATTACGCTTTATTGCTCACTTGATTCGAAATGAAGGATTGTAGAAATCACTGGGATGAATTAATTTTTCCGATAGTACTTTAATAAAATCATTCTGCCTCTTTCCGTCACTTGGTGAGTACTGGAGAGGGAGTAATCAAAATACAAATATTGAGTAGGGTGGTACGCCTGCCACCTGAACTGTATACGGTCAAACAAGAAATGACTGAGAATAAGCAAAAGCTGAAGAAAGTTCATCAAAGTAAATGCTTGATAATTATTAGCAACAAGTAATGCTTAGCAGCAAAAAAATTGTCAAACGATTTTGAGAGATCTTGCATTAGAAAAAAGCTTGAATTTGCATAC
Organism: Cyrtorhinus lividipennis; assembly: GCA_019603395.1. Taxonomy (NCBI): domain Eukaryota; kingdom Metazoa; phylum Arthropoda; class Insecta; order Hemiptera; family Miridae; genus Cyrtorhinus; species Cyrtorhinus lividipennis. The sequence continues at coordinate 25,103,727 of CM033998.1, forward strand.
GCCTTCTCCATCTCCTGACTTCCCCAAAAAACGGAAAGGAGAGCAAATCATTAACGAGAAATAGAGGCCTTAATTTCCGATTAGGAACGCGGTGGAACTACAAAACCGTGGTTCAGTTTTCGCAATCTCATCCCGGTAGGACACCCATTCAATGATAGTTTTAAAATAACGGTCTTCGCGAAGCATAACCGAAAACGTACAGCATGTAGGCTTAAACATTAAAAATTGGAAGATTTCTTTCAATAAATAAATAAATTTCAATAAAAATAAAAATAATTTATATCTATGTATGTACATTTCATGTTTTATAAATGTGAAATTACTATTCTCTTTGTTTCCAATTATTCTAGAATCATGGTTTTTAAAGGTGTAATTACAACATGCATAGGTACACGGTATGATGTACCAGTATACACGACAAGTGGATAGCTGGAAGGACATGAGTGAAAATCAAATTATTAAGTAACGATTGTGACGATTCATCGCACATTGAAAACGGAAATCGATAAACCAACGAATGAAAACAAAGAAATGACAACACTTGGCTCATCTTCTACGTGTTACAGCTAACGCGGTAACGCCAGCAGAAATCACCTAGATGAAATTTACAACCGATATGGGGTTTTTTACAACCATTATTGACACTGCCTCATATGGTACCTGATGTTGGGGGTTTGAGGAAGAGCGCACAATGACCTTTTCTGTGCTCAGTTGACGGGACAATATGAAGGGCAACGAAGAGACATTGGTCAGAGGCTGGCCAACAAATGTAAATCATCTGAGCAGTTTCCCACCAAACATTAGGAACTCAGTAACCCATACGAATACTAATGACACGGAAACAACCTACGATTTCCAGGTTTACAGTCAAATCAACACAGTAAAATGGGGGCGAACAATTACATCCTGGATTCAAAGTTTCTCGAGGGGTGGCCAATGTGGTGACGGTGGTGACGCAATAACGAATAGCGGAAAGGTTGATTAACAGGAGATTACTTAAAAACCAATTAATAAAGCGATAGCATAAGTCAACAAGAATCTTAAATCCACAGGTCGTGTACCTTCTGTACCACAATAATTACTTTCCACGTCAAGTACAACACTGGAAGAAGTATGTACCAAGTAAAAAATACATAGTTATTAATATCTATAATACTTACAATAACCATACATTTTAAATGTTACATTTTAATGTTCCTATAATTTCATGTTATTCTATCTTGCATGTTGCATGTTTTTGTTATTTTTGCTTTTTCTTAGTAATTCAAGTATGTCTAAACATCAATGCAGGCCAATTAGAAGCGAGGACCTTGTAAACTTCAACTATATTTTTATGAGCTATTTCCACTTTTTCCAACATCAATCGCGACTTCTAACCATCAATAATCGGCAGACAAAAAACAAAACTTGTACGACCCATGACTCAGAATTAAGTGCAACCGTTATTTAATGACAACACATAATTTTTGTGGCTGAAATAAAACGATACGGCTTGTTGGGGCGAGAAAACAAGTTGAGAGTGGAAATGAGTGGATTAAATTTGACGAATGACGAGGTCATTTCAAAGAATTTACGACACCTACCATTTTTTCAATATAATTTGAAAAGAGCCTCCCCTGGGTCACCAAAGGAGGCCCTCCTATAATAATACTATCTCTGCTACTCTACAACGCAGAGAGATTTACGCTGTCAGTGCCAAGGTTAAAGAAAACGAACCTGGAGAGGAGGCGCCAGTACTCGTGACGAGTAGGACGCGATAGAGAGGGGGAGAATGACGCAGTGAGCCCGAAAGTTCAGCCAGGAACGAAGAGGACAGGGGTTGTGACGCCATGACGAACCCCAGTTAAGATACCCAGGCTTAAGCAACCTGCCACCATGCCAACTGCGTCTGCACAACATCCGTTGTACCAACATGGTGCGTAATCTCGAAATGTGGAAGCCTCTAGGGACTTGTTCTGCTTTTGTGGAGGAGTAGGACTGTAAAACGAAGCTGCGGAAGACCAAGGCCACTCTCCTTCACCGGCGTGTGGATGTATTGCTTCAAGCAAAGACGCCATTGACAGCGGATCAAGTCTGCATGAGTGCCCAATGGTAACCCCACCAATGGATCAGACGTGGGAAGAGGTTCGTCCCTGAGCATCAGAAGGCGCTGCTGAGACTTCAGCGGAGCCATGTTGATAGTCATAAGCGTTTCACCAAGCTCCCTGAAGGTCACCTCCAGGCCACTAGACATCACCAAGGGACTTGTCAGGGAGAGGGGCTCTCACTGGTGGAAACCCCAACCGTCTCTTTCATCTTCTTGTCCCGGCCCAACTGTATAAGAGAAATAGTGACGAGCAACCAACACTTCGACAGAGACCCAGTGAACCCATTGTACTGGTCAAGAGAATCACATCGTCAGCAAGCTATTGAGGATACTCCAGGGACTAGGTACTGTGAATAATGGAACGGGGATACTACCCAAACAGAAAACAAGAGGAACCGACAAGTGGCTTGCCGTTACAAAACGCATAATTGATAAATAAGAAAATAATATGCCATCTTTTACGTATGATGAAGGTGAGTAGGGAATCAGAGATCTAAAATAATGACTAACAAAACAATGGTGATGAGGATTCATTCGGGTTGAGAGTTGCCTATAACTATACTCGAATCGCTTTCCTCCCAAAAAAAAACTCATGCTCGTGAAATCGGCGAAGAAGAGTCGGCCGAGGTTCCCGAGTAGAGTGGAAACAGGAATGCTAAACTAGATACAACGACGATAGATACCGATTGAGGAAATTTGGCAGGTAATGGAGGATAAAGGAGGCATCAAAAATGATCGTAAGGTCTTCACGATCGAGGAATAAAGAAGCTGAGATAAGCAAATGAGATAGGTAAAGAGAGGCTCCCATGGTTTCGTAGAAGGAAGCGAGGTCAATATTCACTCTACTCCACTCACTGCAGGCATCTTTCTTCACCAAGAGAATTGAAAAAAAGGGACATTTACTGTCAGAAAACCTGCAACAATGATTATAGCGGACACCCGTAAACTCCAGACACTTCATTTCAAAGATTAGTATGTTTAAATGGAGATGAAAGCGTATGAGTACGATGAGAAACCAGCACAGCACTACAATGCCTACCTATCATTCATAACGGAATCCGAAAAGAAACGTTATGTACAAGTAAAACAATATTAAATTATATTGTGATGGAATTGAAGGCAAGAATTTATATAACATTTGATGTGCTTTGAACATCACAGTTTCTTTTTGTTTCAGTAGGTATCTCATTATATTTTATATAATTTTTTAAAATAATTTCAACTTATCCGTACCCCAAACGATATACGCACAGGACTTAACTTAGACTTAGTATACTTAAATATACTTAGAAAAATAAAAGACGTTTTCCTATTCATGCACTGTAAAGATCAGAAAAACCAAATAAATACCTGGCTGACAGTTAGTCAACATGATGTAGATCATACAATGAGAAGAAGGGAAGAGATCGGTAATTCTTGTTAAACTGGTTAACGTTGGAGAGGAGCCGCGCGTAAATTAATCTACAAGCTGAGTCAACCGCCTGCGTAAACATTGAGAAAAGAGATTAGGTAGGAACCTACAAAAGTTTGTATTCAATCCCCCGGAATGGAAACAAGAATAATTCGCTCGCGGAGGAATTTGAATGGCCGCCATCAATCAGGGCCCAGAGGTATATTACAGGGCAGGTTCCACACTGGTGGAGAAACCAGGGGCGAACTTAGCTGAATTGTGTAGTTACTGTGGGTAGAAAGGGCTTCAAGCGTTTGAATATCCCTAACTGAGCCTTCGAGTCCAAGAGACCGTGGTCCTATTTCGACAATGCGCAACGGCAAAGACTTACCCAGAAATTACTGAATATTTTTCGCGCGATCAACCATGAGAGGAAGAAGTACCGATCTCTAACCACCTAGCAGACCACGGCATCGTAAGAGGCCTTGAAAACTACTTCACTATAACTCTTCTTTCAGACGCAAGCCCTGGAAAATCAAACCAGAACGTAAGTTCGTTTGATCTAGAAATTCCAACTTTTTACATGAATTTTAAACGACGCTAAGCTTATTAATAGTCTATATTTTCATAAGAGATACCTACAGATTCGCTACTAGGCGCGAGTATACTATCAGGAACATTACATAAGCTCGTCTTGACATCATAGTCATCATCCTGCAACAAAACAACGGAAGGCCGCCCATAAAATCCGATCATTTCAAGAATTTATTTGAACAAGAATGTAAATAAGAGCTTAATGTTATTGAGAATTCATTATATACGCAGAAAAATACGATGTAAAGCTGATTATTCATTTTCTAATACTCGTTAATGCTTACCTTGTTCAACATAGTTTGGTCACTGGATTCGGGGTAGCTCTTCCCAGCATTGCCTGAAAAGTCGATGTAAAAGTCAGCAATTGTCAATAAACAAACGCCTAATCCAGTTAATTCGTACCTTTGAGGCCACCAGAGACCATTCAGCGTTCTCAATATTTGTCATAATAATGTTTTTCATGATTTCCTCCCATAACCTCTCGAATGGAATGAAATAGAAGGCAATAATTCTAAAGAATATAAATATAAGAAGAATAGAGAATATAGAATATTGGGAAAAAGAGGTGAAAGGAGACGGTTGCCATCTACTTCTTGTTTATTATTCAACCTGTTTCAAGTGGGAAATGATACCCCATATGCCTAATTCCCCAAAAGTCCCAAAAATCGAGTTTCAAAAAACACATATTCACTCTTATCCTCCCCAAATGTGGTACGATTGTTCTAAAACGTTTCGAGGGCCAACTAGAGCCGTTAAGAGGACCCTGACTAAAATTTCAAATTTTTAGAGAATTTTCTACTACCAACAGCGGCGCGTTTGGTGGACGGACATTTGCGTTTTTGTTGGTTAGGTTATTCCTTGAATGGTTTCATACAAGAAGTCAACCTCTCCGATTTGCCCCATAACTGTTGGTTTGGTCCTCAAAACTTTTCAGCCCGATCGGGTTGAACAAGATTAAACTGGTATGATAAACCATAACCAAAATCTTTGTACTAAGCCCAAATCGCAGTTCCTCCTAGCGTAGGTATGTATCCAACCTCAACCCAAATCTCAAACAGCGAGCTGATAAAATAGTCACGCCGGTTCTAGAATGGTAAACCCTCGTAATTATTCTCTTCTGTGTGCAGACGATAAACGTGCAATCATGAACGTTAGGAGTTGACATCCTTATTAGACTGCACTCGTCAATAAATGAAGAAGTAGCTTTACTAATCGGTCTATCAACACAATCAACGAAAATGATTCAACTTGCCATTGTACGAGTCGAGCATGAAAGGCGGCCCATCCTCCTGTTGAGAGCTGCTCGAGATACAGTGTACCATCGGGCAGGAAGACGACGACGACGGGTCACCCGGGGACAAGGGTTGCGTGAGACAAGACGTCGTTACTTCTTGGTCGATAGGACTCAGCGTCGTTGTGTCAGGAGGGCTGCCGGAGAAGTAGGATGACGACGTGTTGTACACTGCGCTGTTCGTAGCTACCACTAGAGCCGGACTCGAACTGATTTGCAACACTTGATTTTGAGTTTGAGTCGACACTGAGTTTTTCTTGTCCACGATGAAACCCCCACTCTTGTCCACACTGTTTATCATGAGGTTCTGCTTGTTGTCAACGTTGTTAATAACGTAATTCTGTTTTTCCGAATTTCCGAGTAAATAATTACCGCGTAAATTATCCGGATTAATCAGAATTTTTTCGTTGTCGGGTCCTAAGATGAAGTTTTGTTTATCCGCGGTCAAAATGAAGTTTGGTTTTTCATTCAGAATGAAATTTTGGTTGAGGTTTAGTGTGGAAGAAGGATGTGTCTGCTGATTAGACACCGTAGTGGTCTGCTGCACTATTGTAGTATTCTGCTGCAGAACTGTGGTGTTTGAAGTGTTTGGCTGCTGCACCATCACATTCTGTGGCACATATTCTTGACTTTGGCCGCACTGAGTCGGACTGACGTTTAACATCGGGCTCAGCTGCCCGCCGAATGTATTATTGACGACGAACTGGTTGGGGGAGCTCAAGAATTGGTTATTTTGGATGACCTTGCTAGAAGACTGACTGTTGGGAGCTCTGATGACCATTCCAGGGGTGAGGAGATTCTGCCCACCACTGAAGACCCCCGCGTTCTGAACTGGTGTCAAAACGTTCAATTGTACAGTATCCTGCAGAATGCTCCCATCTGACATCACCATACCGCTGACTCCTGCAGGTACTAAAAACTGTTGAATAGGAAAATTTTGAACCAAATTTAAAGGCTGTAGCATATTTGTTGTAATCAGCTGTTGGGCACCGCCAAAATTTGTTTTGCTGGGCAAAATCGTTAGTGCTTGGAGCATCTGGCCCGTGTTCAGCTGTTGCGGTTGTTGAACAACAACATTGTTTGTACCCTGAGGGGACAAAAGCATAGTGGTGTTGCCTACAGTGGGGGAGAGTTTTCTCCTTTTTAGAGACGCTGCCTTTCTCTTGGAGTCTGGCGATAACATGCCTGCGTCGTCTACCACTTGGTTTTGAACAATCTGATTCCCTACTATTTGAGGGATTTGAACAGTATTAAGGCCATCCATCACTGCGACGCTTGGTTGCAATAGTAAAGGGCCGGGAAGAGTGTTAACGAGTACTGCCGGCTGGTTGAGCACTTGTGAGGAAACTCCAATCTGACTTGGCCCTGGTGAGCTAGGAGCTGTTATTTTCTGTACGTTTGCCTGTTGCTGGGAAGACAACAACGAGGAGTTTGTTACAATCAGCTGCCCATTTGTGGACATGATAATATGCTGCTGACCACTCCCCGACTTGTTCAAGTGCTGTGGTTCCTGAGACGTACTTGAGCCGGCGGGAGACAAGGACATGGATGATCCTTGCGATGGAGCTCGCGCCAAGACAGGCGGCGAGTCTCCTGGAGGCGGTTTTTGCAGATTATTGATGGTAACGGTGGCGGTATTCGCTCGCCCTGCCAGCACAGACGTAATTGTATTACTGCTTACTGTATGACCTGAGGCCATTGTTGTTACTATTGTGCTGGGGGTTTCTGTACCACCAAGACTCACAGTATCCATCACTGGACTTCTGTTACTCGAACTAACGGTCGCTCCTTGTATTTGACCTCGGTCGTCCGGGCTTCGATCTGGGTGTGTCGAACTAGGCTCCTCCATTTTCTTTTTTTCTAATGACGAATCTGGGAAACGACTAGCATTCCGTGATTTGGGCCGCATAGTACTACTATACTTATTGACATTTGTTGCTAATGGCACACCTTCAACTGAAGGACTGTTGGCATTCTGCCTGGAAATTGTACTGTTCAACAACGCTGTTTGTTGAGCAAGGTAACCACTTGGGTCATCCATGAAGCTTGGCTGATCATTGTTTCTGACTACATCAACGGTAGTTGCTGCCTCTTCTTCGGAAAATCTTTTACGCACCAATTTGGGCTGAGGGAGCTTTTTCTTGTCTACATTCCAAGAAGTGCTAGCGGCGCTTGGGCCATAACTATGTAGCGGAGGCACTCTCTCGTATGTGGCAGGTCCAGCTGCCTGCTTGTTTTGCTGCCACGGAGGAGTTCTATTCACCGCTAGCCCAGGAGCTAAGGGCTGGGCTGCAACCGGTTCAGGAGCAGGTACTTCTGATCGCCCAAGAGTCTTTGCTATCTTCATTCCATAAGTTTGCAATGGTCTCAATTGCTCTGCAGCAAGGGTAACCTGAAAGAGAGAACGCGATTTGGTAACAATTATTATTTAAATTTGGCTAGTGCAAGATCTTTCATGATCGTTATTCTCCATGATGCTGGTTAATCGGCAAAACATACCTGTTGTGGCACAGTGACGGGTACGAGAGGAGGCTGCGCTTCTGCAACCTGAGCCATTGACGGAAACCTGGGGCCATTGTGGACTCGCTGGTATTGAACAGGTAGAGCCGTGTTTCCACCCTCAAACTTATACAAGGGGCTTGTTGAACCTGAGCTAAGGTTTTCCTCTTGATACCCATTCGTAAACATTCCCCGAATCTGAGGTGTACTCCCTTCTTTCCAAGGCTGCAAAAAGGGAAAAGGAAAACAACATGGAATTAGCTCGATAGTCATACAGAAACTTGTTCAGAAAAGAGTTGGGTTTAAGCATTTTCTCAAGTTGAAGAAAGTCGGGCTTAACTTTCAGTTTTGACTGTCTTAATCATGAGGGTTACGATTGGAACAACTCTTAACAACAATGCTACAATTTCCTGGTTAGACGTGGAGGAAGCCAAGGAAGCAAGTCAAAAGTCACGCGCTGTTCGACCATATACATGAATTATATACGCGTACTTGAAATTAAATGTTTTGATAAGAGTCCACTATGGCTATAATGTGTTCTGAACTCGCCAAGGCTCATTTTCAATTCTAACAAAAATTAAAAGGGGAGTGGGGGGAATGTTAGCGTCAGGATTTGGAAGGACTTCTGGCTAATGCACATTCAGAAAATATTTGGCGAAGACATGTCTCATATTGTATTCTACATTTAGTGATCATGGGCCATCCTCCGGCTCTGTGTAAGGCACCAGACCAACACAGGAGTTGAAGGAAGGCAGGCGAAAACCAACACGTCGAAAGAAGATACTTTACTTAAAAAAGGGTATTTTGAACGCATAAAAAAAAGTATATTGTAATTCCTCCCCAAGAGCGCAATCGCCGAATAAAGCACCTTCGTTTATTCGATAATTCTCCAAAAGACTAGCCACAAACTTATTTACCAGGTGTAAATACTTACGAAACCATTGTACGATAACTGCTGCTCCTTGTTCGTTTGTTCCCTCTGTGATAGAAGTTGAGAAACGGACGGTTGAGGTGCGCCCACTCTTCTTTTCTTCCTCCGCAAGCCGTCTGAACAAATAAAGTCAGAGAAAGGCAAAGTCAAAAATATGTATGAAGTGTTAGATACCTCAGGAACAGGACGAATGATAGTAGAAATGGTACACGTTCATAACTTCGATATAATATACTACAGTTGATCAGCCCTTATCTCTAGTTGACAATTGGCACATTTTGGACTTCTCGTTTGTATTTCGTGAGATGCAGCTGTTTCCCTTGAGGCGTCACAAAGAAGCCATTTGAACCATAAGCAAATACAACGGTTTTTTTTCTTCTAAATAGACTTATGTCTACATCAATATCAAACACGTACGTCCTTCCCTCAGAGTGCCTATAGAAGGTTGCATTAACAGCGCTCTTTCGCTCAAAAATAACACAAACGTTGAAGAGTCACACTTTTCCCCACCACAGATGCGGCAGGACTCATGTTATATTGATAAACTATCGCGATACAAATTAGGCCCATCGTTGCTCCTTTTCTTATCATGCTTGGTTCATTAAACAATTGTTATCCGCCTTGAAATACGAGGACTTCCAATTATACATACTTACCTTTTTTGTATTGTCACATTTCTACTTTCATCATTATTTTTCGTACGAACCATATATGTGCATAGATTCATACATTCATGGTAGGTCTTCCACTCACCATATCTGTTGTCCAATGCGTCTAACGAGGCGGTTTGAAGTAAGACTTTTCTCTTGTGGTTGCAGAGCTTGGTAAGATCACCAGGTGCCACAGTTGGGGCGGTCCATGGTCTCGTCAATACCTGAGAAATATATAATTGGTTTCCTCAGTTTCATGTCCTTCAAAGCGCAAAGAATTTCGTTGCAAAACAGATCATTCGTATCAATATTTACATTTAAGAGTAGAATTATAATAGAATGTATTACGCATAAGACAAGGGGCATTCTCTGATGTAATGTATCAAGCTAAAAACTATTATTCAGCAGAAATAAACATGTTTCTTTTAGAAAGTTGTTAGGAACGCCTTGAAATTTGCCTTATAGAATACTTCATAGGCAACTCACTGAAAATCCAACATAAGGATCAAAAATGCCTGCTCAATATAAAGTATTTTTCCATTTTTTCTAATTCGAGAAAATTATTGAACGGAAGCCTGTTACCAGGTGACAGGCAAACGCAAACGTATGTACACGAAAATTGAGTTAATGCATATTCATATAGGGAGTCGAGGAAAAGGGACCTACGACATGTGGCAGGAGAAAGGGGAGTGTGTGTTAACTTCTGTCCGATTCTGAACTAATTTAATTTCATATCTTATCTCTCTAAAGAGATCTAGCATAATTAAGCGTAATTATTCCCCTAGACCCCCTTCCGGACCATGCGCGAGACACAAAACTGGCAGTTCACGAGCTGCGATAAAAGTCTCGTTAAGCTTCAGCCGCGATACGATAGCCTTTTTCCCCCGAGATATTACGCCAGAAAACAGTCCAAGAACCAGTCAAAAGACACGGTTTAAAAAGTAAATTCTTAACAATTTTCTCTCTATGGAAAGTAATTCCCTGTTGGCAAAAGGGATGAGGATTCAACAAAAACATTTTCTTTGGAATGATTATTATATTCGTAAAGAAGGCACTTCTTGGTCCTACTACTATGGCAAGGTGATTCAATGGCAAAATGTGCAAGAATTTTCAATTTATTGCCACCATTGGTATTTCGAATTACTAGGAATTTTTTTCAAATGTCAAAGGTTGCACTTTATTCCACAGTTGTTGATAATTGTAAGAGGATCTCGCGAGTGTGGAGACGCGTATGTTTTACCCTCTCACAATGCGTAGGTAATTAGAAAAAGTCGCAGCAAATTCTTTCACAGGGGATAGTTGTTCCTCGGAGACTCATTCCAATCGATTCAGCGCCAAAAAATTAGTGAAAAACGGAACCCCACGAGCCTGAATCGTCAATAATTTTGAACATGAGGAAAGCAGTGGGTGTGTCTTGGACCCATTCCAATCGATTAAGGGCCCGAAATTTCGTGGAAAATGATACCCCACACTCCTATGTACCAGAAATCTCAAAAACACATTCGAAAAATGTAGATAGATACCCATTTTGACCCTTAACCTCTTCCAGTGGACTTCAATTGGGACCCGTTTCATTGGATTTAGCGTCCAAAACGTAGTCGAAAATGATACCCCCACACGCTTAGTTCCCCGAAAATCCATTTTTCGAAATACACATTATGACCCCGTTCCCCCCAAATTTGGTACGATCGAGCTGGGCACGGGTCCCTGACCTGAATTTCTGATTTTTAGAAAATGTTCTACCTACTACCAACATCGGCGTGGACGGCGGACGGACATTTGCTTATTTTGTTCTAGACACCTCGAAACGCCCAGAAAAAAATTTGGGCGGAATTGGAGAGATTGGCTTTTTGAATAAAAACAGGTTGATTATTCAAGGAATAACCACTTTTAAAACACTTCAAATAATTTTCGTGTATTATCCTTATTGGAATAATACACAAAAAATGAAATGTTACCAAACACTATAATTTAAACAGGTCTATCGATACAAAGGTCCGCCAACAAAATATAGATAAGAAGTCAGGTATCAACACCATAATCTGCCAAAAAGTAATTATTACCACACGTGCTCAAGCTCGAGGGCACAAAGGCCACTGACACGAGAATGCCCGTATGTTGACACGAATAACCGACCCAAAGCTACCCCGAAAAGTTCACATTATTATATACCCTGCTAATGTCTCATGAATATTGAATAGTCTTACGGGAGTAATTGCACTCGAAACCAAATGTCTGACAGGTGCTTGAGACCGATTCGAGGGTTACCCACCTGCCTGCCTGTCTGGGTCCAACCAGTCGCGGGAAAACTTGATGAATCATCCTGGTGCCCACGTGAAATGGTCGCGACATAGCGAAAAGGGGCAAAAAGAGGATCCCTCCCTTATCGTTACATTCATTGTAACACTACTAAAGGGCCAATTTTTCGACTAAAATGTTAAGATATCTCTGATATCAAATTTTTCATGATTTCGATTACTGTTGCCAATCAGTGCTACTTGCTTATTTTGAGGTTGAAGACACTGACTTGTCAACAAAATCATACCTTTCTAGGCGGAATGTAAAGGTCCTACAAAACTGTGCCTACTCCAAATCAACTAAATCAAATATAAAATTGAATTTGGGTACTTTGTAGCAGCGACTTAATCAAGAAAAATGCTTTAGAGTGAAATGAAGAGAGACATTTCTCACCTTTGGATTAAAGTTGAAAGTAACATCACAGTTTACAGGGCATTCAAGGCCGCACTTGCAGGTCCCGTCAGTAAGTAAGTAAGACTTGACCTGCTCGGAAGAACTAAGAGCCGTGTTGCTGGGGCTGAAAAACAAAAAACGTCGAATTACATTTCGTCATCGAATATTAACGTCAAATTGTACTAGGTATATATACAGGAGACAAAAGTAATGAGAAGAAAGTTTGCGAAACGTAATTGTCATAAATGATTCAATAAAAATCTTCGATAGAACACAGAGCATACGCCCAGGACGTATAACTTTAGAGAACTAGAAACAACCACCATCGGATAATAATTTATTAATGTGGTAGCAAATTATATTATTCCTCAATATTTCATGTCAAGTTCAATTGTACAATGTTGTAATAACAAAATTACGTTTGCGCATGCGCAGAGAGTACCGCTGATTTGATCACGATGAAACTGACAGGAGCCCATGAAAAGCAGAAACTGCACGATCCCTGAGAATTCCGGGAACGTGATTTTTATTGCTACGCAGTCTCGAAAATAAAGTATGTTCTTGCGTGCTCTTGTACTTGAAATCATACTAAAAATTATGCTGGGTAGTCATAGGAATTCTAGTAGGTCGATTTAAATAAAATTGGTTCCAACAGTACAGGATAACAGAGTGGTTTGAACAAACCACGCGGTCTTAATAGCGAAAGAAGTGAAATAATTTGCCTCGTTCATCAAAAGAAACGAATAAGGGACCAGAACTGAATTAATCAGGGTATGTAAATTGAGGACGAAATATTTAGTATATTTTCGCATTGCTCAGTTGTCGGCAGGACGTGCGAATTACGAACCGACTCTCACTCATACGAACTTTCGTTCCCTATTTTCCTTCTGTTTCGCAATTTACGATGTCATATGTAGCACATCACTATTTCCACCCATCATTCATAAGAGCACAGGAAATAATTGATCCGTAGAAAGAAACTAAGTATTCTCGAACAGGATGGTGAACGTAGACTTTTCCTGCAAGTTTGGGAATTCATGTCGTGGTTTGGCTCAAACCTTGGAACAGGGATCGGGAAGATCTTTCGTTCCTGGTGCCATGCCAACAACCGTGCCCTCCGTTCCATCTACACTGTTATTAGGTGTCGGTGGATAAGTAGGTAAAAAAGTCCGCCGCTTCCCAGACGTCGATGGCAACATGTGCGCCCCACCAGTGGCACACCCACTACGTGTCCCTTGCAAACGACGAGACGGGGTTCTCAACGTACCTACTGGCTAACAGATTTCAACGCCGAAACAAGTTTTTTTTTATTGACTCGAGCATCATCTGTACGAACGTTCATGTAAACCTAGAAGCCTGCCGGAGAAGACTCCCAACAAGATGGAGAAGGTAAGACTCTGCGGATGACTAGCAGGCCTCGAGTTTTACCAATTCAGAAGTAATCCACGAATAAAAAACGCTTCAAACTACTCCGCAATGATGATATTCCCTGAAGCAACAAGCTTATGTGGGAAACAGTGAATGTGTATTGTCCCAGACTCATTGCAATTGGTAGGTAGATACACATTTCAACCCAAACCCACCTACGCTGAGCGCAAAATCGGTCCGGGACCCATTTCAACGGATTCAGCATCCAAAATTTAATAGAAAATAGTACCTCACATGCCTAGTTCCCAAGAAGTACCAAAAGTAGTTTCAAAAAACACACTTTACCATGCTCTCCCCAAATTTGGTCCGATCGGGCGAAAATAAAGTTTTTAGGATTAACTGGAGCCGGGAAGAGGTCTCTGAACAATATTTAAGATTTTTAGAAATTTTTCTACATGACGTCGTGGAATGCGGATGGACATTTTCCGATCTACACTACACATCATGAAACGTAAGCTGACAAATTTTGGCGCAGACGGGGGAGGTAAACTGGTAAATATACATTCGACGCTGCACAGTGAAGCTTTTATTTATTAACAACATTAGACGCTGCTCGAACATATTCTAGCTAGTTGGACAGGAATAGACAAGCTTCGCTAAGAACTAATGGCAGACCTAATTCTAACTAAATTATAAATTGGCTATTAAACGAGGTGCTAGTAGGCGAGTCGACCTGGTCTGCTGAATCTCAATTGCTACATTACCTCCCAACTAGTCTACGTGGCTGGTTTGGTGTATATGTAACTAACATCATAACTCCCCATTACCACTATCGTCCCCGTCTTCATAATCATCGCCTGACATGTCCTCATCATCATCTTCTATGTCGTAGTCGTCAACGTAGAAATCTGCCATGTCAATATTCGTTTCTGGAGCACTCACCCGTGTCTTGATACAATAGTCTTCTAATGTCATCGGAATTTCAATACCATCTTTGTCTGCTTCGGCTCGTCCACCAGATACTTGCTTCCTGATTATGTTTTCATACTCTTTGTCTTTCCCTTTAGAATCCCTCCAACGGCGATACATCACTGAGGCATCCACATTGGCAGGGCTGAAAGTGTTTGGCTCATTCAGTAGAGAGATAACGGAAAGGAGGATAGTCCTGACATTCTGTGTTGGGTTCCACCTCTCACAAGGGAGCTCTCCAGACTGTGGATCATCAATTGGTGGGTGGAGAATAGAAATGCAGAGGTCCCCATTCTCATACACATTAGGGTGCCAAACTTTGGTCAAGAACCGGATGCTTGGTGGTGAGTACGGGTAGTCTGGAGGGAACTTCACATGGGCTTTGAAGTATCCTCCTTGGTATAGGGTGTCCGGAGGTCCGAAAATCGCCACTTGCCATTCAAATAGATTGTCCTCTTGGGCAAGTTTGACGCGGAAAACCCTCGACGGGCTCTTCTTGCAAGCTTTTGTACTCGAGTGCCAGAGCACGGACAGCACCACTACCAGTCGGTTTCTGGGTCATGGGGAATGCGTTCGTCGCCGAAACTTCCAAAAATTGACTGAGTAAATAGTAATAAGAACGGACCGAATAGAAAAGATAAACAACAGTGAATTGACGATCAAATCAAAGACGAGCGAACCTGAACTAGGAAAAACTATTTGGATCAGCTGACATGTACAGTTACTCTCAAACGCCGGAAAGTCTGTCAGATCACATTACACCATCTGCGACAAGTTGATGTGAAATGAAAATTTCCAGGAGAACCACGGAAAATAACGTGGTTGAACTTTGATGGGTACTGGTGGACTAGTGTTGGGAATCGAGCAGGTTTACAGGGCAAAATTTTTCCCTGAAATTCTCCAGAAAAGGGGATATTGATAACTTTTGGCATTCGAACACTTTTCTGTCACATTGAATGTGGGTAGTGGGTAATGGGCACTTTGGGAGGAGTTGGTGTGTGAAAGAAAAAAGCTAACTACGGTTCGTAGGTGAGACTTCGATGAGGTAAAGGAACGCGCCAAGGGTTCTGACCTGGAAGGGAACAGAAAAATCAACGACATTGAATTTACAACCTTCGAGTTTTCAGGGCATTCAGAAGTTACTTACGACCTATGTCACGGAAGTCAGGGTCTTTTCGAACTATTAGGAGTGCGGTAGAGTCGGCTACCCAGGGAAATTATAGCGTAACAACTAACAATGGTGGCTATTGACAGCCCAACGAACCTTTACTGGGCTGCCTGCGACACTAGCCTATCGCTTGTCGATCTCCACTCTATGCAGAATCACTGTAGAGACAAAAACTTAAGCAGTAATGCAACATAGAGCTCTGAATCTCAAATTATTTGTTAGACGGAGTGGAGATAGGAACAATCCTCCTCCAAAATCCTCTACGTTTATTTGTAGGTCATTGCCTGATCTGCCTTTATCAATTTAATTATTCAAAATACTACCCTGTCGATATTGAGGAAGGTATCACGTTGATAAGCTTTTATTAAGCTTTGGAAGCATAACGCAGCAATTCGTTGTTACCCCTTTCTCAAACCAGTAAGCGCATCAATTGGTATATTTAAAAATGTAATCATAAATTACACACACTAAGGTTGATCTTGAACAGAAGAAAATACTAAACAAAACGATAGAAAATTTTTCGGATATAACAGTAACCCTCAATTTCAGATGTACCGACAGGACATCAGTACTCGAAGAGAGCTTGGAGATTTGGAGAAGTCAAATGATACAATCATTCAAGCTTTCCGTACTTAATAAAATGTAGCTAAATTTGTTTTTAACTCCATTTTTATGGTGCCATTCTGAGAATAAAAATTGCAAGTAAACCAAACGCAAAAATAGATTGGTCAGAAATCTCTCTTTAGCTTTAGTTGGTCCATGAAACTTGTCTGCCTCAGTCGGATCAAATTTGAGGAGAAATTAGCCTTTAAAAACTCAATTTCCGGAACTTTTTGGGGAACTGGGCATAAGGAGTATCATTTTCCACTGAATTTCGGACTCTGAATTGATTGCCGTGGACCTATCGGCAACCACCGGTGATGGGATTGAAATCTAATATGGTTTATTATGTTAGGATAGATTGCAGATAATTATCACTCTTGAGGAAAAGAGTATCTTCGGAGTTTCCGGAGTAAGTACAACCTCGATTAAGGTTTAATACAACCAATTTAATTTTGTTCAAGTGAGTACAAAAGATTTTAAAAAAAGGATTTTCACAATTATTTTAATCCCTCTTGACCTGTGGGTACTCACTCCCGGGGCCCATTTCGATCAAATCAGCCTACAAGAACTATGGGGAATTGATACCTACCTAATATCTCCGTATCCCTTGAACTCGTATAAACATTTTAGAAGCAGCAATTAGGCCCACATAGAACCCGCACGGAGACTGTGAAACGTTTTAAAATGTTCGAAGCATTTAAAGGGTTTATTTTGGCGCTTGCGGCGAACGGACATTCCGAATTTGGAATTAACAGATTCTGAAAATCAAGAGTTAACGCTTTTGGACGGTCTAAGTATATTGGCGTAATATTGCAATAAGAACGATAAAACAAAAGAGGTTGGAGAAAGGGTGGTAAAATAATTTAATGTGCAACGTCAAGGAACAACCTAATGAATTTCCCCATCATTCATCTATGCGTATAGATAGTTGATGAGAATAAGAAGTGACTCGGCCATGAGAGAGTAGAGGCGTAGTGAAGGATATGTAAGAAAAGAAACGGGTATAATGGGTATGTGATCAATAAGTCAAAGAGACTAAAGGAGCGGGAGGGCACGGTTAAGGTAGGGGAGGGGGTACTGAGACTGCGAGCAAGCGATCCCCGCCCACCGACCAGCTCTATATTAACCGTCTTGACGATTGTAGGGCGGAGTTGTAAAAACATATTATACCACTTCATGTTAAGATTTAAAAAAATACGTGAGCGCAAAATCTAATCATGTTAACAAAGTTTTATCCCCGCTGAAATAAGGCAGAAAAATGTGCGGAACTCATTAGGAAAAGTTTTAACCACCTAATCCGGTATCTAAACCGTTTAGGACACACAATTACAACCTAATATTAAGTTTTCCTTCATTTCCAGTGATTCCAGGCGGTATATATTTATGAAAATCGAGAAAACAGTCTCACTCAGCTCCATCAGGTTATTGCCATGACCAACAAATAATATTAAGCTGTAATAATACCGTAGTGAAGGTGCCAAATGTCTCCTCAAAATCACCTTGTTTTCAGACGTTTTGCTTAGTTCCTCTCCAGGGCCGCTCATGAATAACTGATCACATCGCCCGATTACTATCCGATAAATGACCAACTAAGCCGTTTACCCATAGTCTGAGTGTATTGTTGATCGCACTGATCGGGGTTTCAACTTTAAAGCCTCTAGTTATACGAGTTGGAGAGGACGACCACGTCCACGGCATCATCATAGTTCTAAATGATGCTAACGAAGGACATTCATTGAAACTCCGAAATCGCATTGTACGGTTTTCTGAGCTGCCCTTCCTGCTTTCTTCGCCCACCAAACCTTTACGTTCGGTTTCGAAGTGACTTATTTATGGCCCCTTTACCAAACAGCAGCTGCTCGACTTCCACAAAGTTCTTTGAACCGTCCAATAAAAAAATCTCTGTCCCCGAAACCCCAGCACCTTTCGAATGCCTTCTGACGCACGTAAAGCGACTTTCCTGCTTTCCCACAAGGAGTTGAAGAACAATGATCGCTGCTTGAATAGCTTGCATCGATGTAACCCACGCCGTGGCCTCAGCCTGATGTATACAAGCAAGCATTCGGTATTACATATATATGAGGTTAGTTCAGTTAAGCCCTGAATAACATTAGTGGAAGCATTTGTCTTACCTAACTAAAACAAATTTGTTAGGTGAGACGGATGCTTCTACTAATATTGAGAATTTGCATCGGTGTTAATAATGAACCTCGTGTTCCCATTAGGTACAGCCATAGAGTAAACGGGTTGGTTATTCCTCGAAGTGGGTGTGGCGGGTCCCAGACCCAATCCAATCGATCAGGGTCCAAAATTAGTGAATATGATACCCCACACGCCTAGGTACCAGAAATCCCGAAAACACATATTCTAAATGGGTAATATATACCCAATTTGACCCATAACTTCTTCCAGTGGATGCCAATCGTTCTGGGACCCGTTTCATTGGATTCAGCGTCCAAACTTTAGTGAAAACTATACCCCACACACGCCTAGGTACCAGAAATATCGAAAACACACATTCGAAATCGTAGATAGATACCCATTTTGACCCATTACTTCTTCCAGTGGCCCCAACCGTTCCGAAACCCGTTTCATTGGATTCAGCGTCCAAAATAGTGGAAAATGACACCCTACTCGCCTAAATCGCCCAAATCTCGAAAATCCATTTTTCAAAAAAACATTTTGACCCTACCCCCCCCCCCCCAAATTTGGTCCGATCGGGCTGAAAAGTTCGAGGATCCGTCTCGGCCGGTAACAGACCCCTGACCCAAATTTCAGATTTTTAGAAAATTTTCTACTACCAAAAACGGCGCACGGCGGACGGAACATTGACCTTTTGGTTGGTTATTCCTTGAATAATCAACCTGTTTTCATGATAATGGTCAACCTCTCCGATTCGGCTCAAAATTTTTTTCTGGACGTTTCATGATGTCCTGATCAAAAAGGTCAATGTCCGTCCGCCGTCCGCCGTCCGCCGTACGCCGTCCGCCGTACGCCGTCCATTGTCCACGCCGTTTTTGGTAGTAGAAAATGTTCTAAAAATCTGAAATTTGGGTCAGAGGTCTGTTCCCAGCCGAGATGGGTCCTCGAAACTTTCAGCCCGATCGGACCAAATTTGGAGGGGGTAGGGGTCAAAATGTGTTTTTTGAAAAATGGATTTTCGAGATTTTGGGTGATTTAGGCGAGTGGGGTGTCATTTTCCACTAAATTTTGGACGCTGAATCCAATAAAATGGGTCCCAGAACAATTGGCACCCACTGGAAGAAGTAATGGGTCAAATTGGGTATTTATTACCCATGTGGGTGACTTCAGCCGAATAGACAAACCAAAACACATCGTCATATCCTGTTGTTTATAACCAGCTGTTAACTTAGCAACCAATTTTGAGCAGTTGCCTACAATTCTTTTTACTGTCCGAGCTTTTTATTCGTACCATTCAATTCAATTTAATACAATTATTATAGCCTTCTAAATTACCTACGTTTCTCAATATTATATTAGTAAATTAGTGTCGTAGTCCCCATAGATACACCCATCTTGAATATGTGTTTTCGGGATTTCTGCTACCTAGGCGTGTGGGGTATCATTTTCCACTAAATTTTGGACGCTGAATCGATTGGAATGGGTCTGAGACCCGCCACACCCACTGTTCCCCCATTCGAGGAATAACCAACCCGTGTGTAAGAATTTGCAGATTTTTTGATCAGGACATCATGAAA
Source organism: Cyrtorhinus lividipennis (assembly GCA_019603395.1). NCBI lineage: Eukaryota > Metazoa > Arthropoda > Insecta > Hemiptera > Miridae > Cyrtorhinus > Cyrtorhinus lividipennis. Next base: position 25,123,686 of record CM033998.1, read on the forward strand.
CGTCCAGAAAAAATTTTGAGCCGAATCAAAACCCCAAAAATTATCACAGGAGGCGTTAATAAGGAGAGACAAATTCCGGAAAAGCAGACATCTTGAGCGCGAGTTTCAACATGGGTCTTGACGGTTCACAAGTTGACTTAAATGTGCGTTAAAAAAAGAAAATATGGGAAAAGATTGTTCGGAATGGTATTTTGTAAAAATTACTGTTCTAGAGATTGAAATTACCAAGTAGCACCAATGACCACAACTCAAAGTTTCTGTTACTCAATGAATCCACTCATGGCAGGCATAAGCCAAGAGCAGAATAGGGGTGAAACCCCTGAACATTTGCCGGTCATAGCTGTGCATTGGTTTTCAAACCATCACTTACTCGTACACTCCTCGAAGGCAGTGTTTTTGTTACAGCAACAAAATCATTGACGAAATGATGAGAATTTGCTCAAAACGAACAGCGGCCAGGTGCCTGTTTTCCAACCACTTATCGTGTTGAGGACCACGCGCATCCTCATAATCGTCCTAACAATGATAAGAAAGACCACCCTTTCACAATAAATTGTTTATTGAAATGATAAGAGGATGCAGCACCACCAGGCCGTACTGCAGGAGGAGAGATATCGGCTCAAGTCATAACCACAGGCAGTTAATTTCCGTCCATTTTTCAAAGAACAAGTATCTTGAACGATTTTTCAACTTGAAGGTTTCCCACAGTCTTAACGCAGAACTGTTGATACAAATTACAATGATAAGGGGAACAAAACGAGTCAAGATAGCTAATAGAAGTACACCCAATGACTGACTTAACAAGACCGAGAATCCCATTCATTATATTATTCTTTTCTTTTTATAGATTCTCCTTTTGTTCTGCTGGCGGTCGAGGAAATCAGTAAGGCGGAACGTTGATTACCATCCGTGAACGAGTTTATGATTTGGCAATGTTCTACACAACAGGAGCCATAACGATGTACTCATTACAACCATAAGATATAAAACAGTCAAGAAAACGCGAAACGGGCCGTTTTCAAGAACGTTCGATGTACGAACATGTTGACTATTTAGCTGATCGTCGTCTAAAATTAATCTGTTCCATCTTTTTTATTAAGAGTTGAAAGGTAGCTTTGATAGTTCGTTGTATTGGAAAGCGTTGTGATTTTGCTCCCCCACTTCCGAGTTGAAATCATTTTCTGGATGTCACCACTTTGGGTTTTCTTGTTTGTACAAAAAGTACCTAATGTTTCGGATTATCTACTGAAAGAAGTATCGAGGATTTATCGGCCGTAAATTACAGCCCAAAGCGATTTGTTTCAATTCAGAAAGCGAATACGAACCAGTCAAACGTTTTTCTTGAATATTTGCTGCAGGTTTTTCTTATTTTCTTTTTTTTTCCTCTATCATGTAGGTATACCTCGTTTTTGGTTGGTTGTTCCTTGAATAATCAACCTATGTTTTGCTCTTCCTTTGATAATACTTATGACATAGTGGTGGATTTAAAGCCGTGATATGTATAGAAATAGCCAGCTGATTTGAGCACCTGGATCATCTCAGCCACTTGTAGTACTGGGAAGCGAGATTTCAGAGAAGTTTAAGTGGTTAAGTATGAATATTTGAAAATTCGTCGGTTGATTCATGGACCAAGGGAGGTTCATTTTTGACGTAACATTGTTCAATATTGACGCTTGATAATCGCGAGGGCGTCAAAGCCGGATCACACAGAGCCGTCAAATAGGCCAAGACACTAAAGAGTTTGGATTTCTTAAGTAACGAGGGCGCACGGGGTCCTGATTCCGGGCCATTGGCAATCCTACCCCCACTCTACCCCAAACCCCATTCATCACATTGGTAAGCAAAGGAAACCGACCGCTAGATCTCTTGGGGTTCCAAACGGGAGGAGGGTTTCATCAATAATGCCATTTCTCGAGCCGTTTCCATAATTTTATCAAGACGAAGTTTACGACCAAACAACATTTCTGTGATACGCAATACACGTTACGAACACAGACTTCACGATTTCAATGAGAACTGTCATCTGGCTAATCCAGAATCGGTGTCCCAATATCACATGGTTTCCAATCCGCCTAATAGAACGACATTTTTGATTGAGAATTTCCAAATACCTCCGTGCTTTTGATGACCAAATCAGAATCTCAAATCAACAACTTATTATGTTTTATAGCATTTTCAAGTCCAAGTGGAGGCTTTCCATTTCAAATTGGAGGTTTTTCACATCAATTTGAAGGTTTTTCACATCAAATTGGAGATTATCCGTTCATTATGTTCATTCTTACTTGTTGAATGCACGTTGCACCCGCTAATTTGTATGTGTGTATTTCTGTCATCCTCCAAATTGATGTGAACCTCCTACCTGAAATGGAAAACCTACAATTTGAATTGGAAAACCTCCAATGTGACGTGAAAATGATATATATATTAATACATTTTTAAGAATGCTGAATAATATATTATCTTTTTTTAACACTAACTACACTCTAGAGCTTTTTGGTGATTGAATAATATTGACAGAATTCCTGTTCATTGGCCGTTTCAACTAGTACGAAAGGTTTTGGGCCAAAGAGTAAACGAACGCGACCACCAAAAATAATGAAAGTAAACGAAATGCGCTGTTTTTGATTGTCAAACAGCAATAAACCAAGTGATTGGCAGCCCTTCACGTGAAACTGACGATGCTCGTTTGTCCTTTCTGGTCTCTTCAGCACAATTACCACATATGTTCCCAAATGTGACCACTTTTTTGATACTTGGAAGGGGAGGTTTTGAGAGTAAAACTAAAATTCCCGTGTAAAACGTGAAAAAATGGGTACATATTCCTCATTATGCTGTCATTTAGCACAAACACTGCGTTCCAAAACTATACTTGCCAATTATTGATTCTCGACTGCGTGTATTGTTTATCAGAAATAATCTCAAATGTAATTTTAATCTAATGGTCAATTATTCTAAAGAAGTTTGTTAGTAGCGCCGAGGTGCAATAGTAGGTATTCAGCAGGGAATGCAGCATAGTACAATTTTCAACACCGCCTCAAAGTTCAGATTAAATCATCCAAGCACGTTAAAATCAGTGATATTTATTATCTTCCCCCAAGCACTAAAAAGGGCAGGTTTTGGACCAAATCAGACGGAATGTCGTGCGAATAGTTCCCTCGAATTTTTCAGTAGACGTGGAAAGCGAAAACAAAAGTATAGGCTGATGAACATGACTCAGTATCTTTATTATAATTTTTTTTTTTCCACTATTGAAGAGTAGAAAAAATGTGGACAGACGAATCTAAACTATTGGACCTTTCCGTGCTCGGTCAAGTTACAGTTAGGAGAGAAAGTGCACTTCCAAACACCGATCCCGGTCCCAGGCCGAGTCACCTTGTTTCGAACTTTTGAAACGGAGGAATTTATAAGGAGCTTAGAAAGCGATGGAAAGGCCGCTATGAACGATGCGCTCTGACGAAAGTACCAACAAATTAACTATCGACGTCACAACTAGAATCGTGAACACCATCAGAGAGATTGGTTTTACCTTTCACCCAAACCTGCGCCCCTGACCTCTCCGCCACCCATATGACACTAGACGGATAAATTCGACGGTCTCTTGATTTCTCTTCTCAACTGACATATTTACATAATACAGCGTCAGTTGTGGCGAAATAATTTTTTTTTTTTTTTCAATTCCAGGGATACATTTTATACAACCGTTATTTTTTACACGACAGGATAAGTCATAAGGATAAGTCATCTCCCTCCACACCTTTATTCTAGATGAGCAGAATCATATAATGCTGAAATTGGAGATTTTCGAAATAGATAATACGAGAGCCCTTAAGAATTTTGTCATCTTAAGCCGCTTATGTCATAAATTGCCGCTATTGATGGATAGTTCATGGGGTTCATGGCGCAGTATCAAGGACAATCCAAAAACCCCCGTACCTACCTATCAAAGAAGAGTTTTTGAGTTTTCTACCAACTGAGCAAAATGCAATCGTTTGACAATATAGGAGCTGCAGAAGCCGTCCAAGAGGAAAGAAGGGATGCCACGACATTCTTTCAATATACGTGGACTACAATAAAATAAAAACTTCTACGAAAAATATCATCAAAGGAAATTACAAAATCCGAATGTTTACATCGAATTTCATAATGTGTTGATAACAGTTAAAAAAAAAAGCGTGTGCAATGCAATTTTAGTTTCCACGAACAAAAAGAGGAGAGCGGAAGCGTTGTGAGCACTTTCGAAGATTTAAAAGAATATTTTGCTTAGATCGTTTTATGATAAACCGTAAGCCTCCTATCTAAATAGCCACGTCCGTCTCAAATAAATGAGAGTTCAGATTATACATTCCGCTGCACAGAATCTGATGAAATTTGGAGGACTTTGTTAAACGTTCAATAAGGCTTTCATGTGTTATAGCTTGGTAGCAATCCGCATCCACCCAACAGATACTGAAGGTGACTGAGCCAAAATTGTAAAACTAGTGAGAAGTTTTTAAAGTTTCAAGTTTTTTTTTAAATCAAATTTCCAAAAACTCTTACTTTGTTTGTTTAAAACTGTTTGAAACTTTTTTTCCCACTGTGTCTCTGTAAGACAGTGGGTTTTTTAGGCTGATAAAAAATTGTATTATACGTGTTTTTAAGGACAGCTCATCGAGCATTATTTCAGCTCGCGTGTTCACAAATAACGCAGCTAATTCTTCCGCAATGGTTCATTATTCTTTAGGTTGATCTTACTAAAGAGGAAATTACCTCTTCGTATTCAACAGGGTAAGGGGAAAGCCGTGAATGTGCGACAACCTGTCTCAATCGATTCAGCGTACAAAATTTAGTGGACAATGATATTCCAAACGCCATAGGTCTCCAAAATATCAGGAACCAATTTTCAAAATACCCATTTCCCATGCTCCCATGCACATTTCAAAATTTCAAGAAAAAGGAGCGTTTTAAAGGCTTTTTGAACCGATCGGTGGACGAACAGTTTAGATTGGCCATCTACACACTTTGAAACGAAAACGGAGAGAGTTTGGGGAGGGATTTCTTGGTTTGTTTGTTTTGTTTATGCAAATACTTGGCTGTATTATTCCATATTATTATTATTATCATTATTATTAAAATAGTACAAATAGTGCTTTAGCTTTTAAGGCTGAGAAATACACCATCCAAGTTTATTACTTCTTTCTGAACCATCCAGGCTGGTGGTACCTACCCAACTTGTAATTCTATTTCATTTCTCATGAGATCAGTCATCTTCCTCCTACACGTCCAGTTTAAAATAATTTCGGAAGGGAGCGTCTAAAACAGTATTCAACACAGTTTTAAACGAGCGTTTTAAACATCCCTTCTGGCGAAATGTGTTTAAAACAGTGTTCCACACACGTCTACAATAAATGTTTAAAACAATACCAATCCTGCGTGTAGCCTACAAGCCTACGATTTTGGTATTGTTGAATTAGCCCAAAATATAGACTCTTGACGTTATCTATTCTTCATAACTTTACGACGTGAACCTCTTCAACAAGAATGAACCTACATTACAACTCAGGAAAATTGTGCTGTTGGTGTTGGGCTTCGGTAGAAGATTAAGAGTACCTCGTAGCATTGCCTCGCAAATTTGATTTTTCTTAGATCCGTGTCAGCAAAGGAATTCGACACAGGAATGTAAGGTTTCATTATATTGTAGAGACGTACCTTATATAGATTATAACTCCATTGGCGAGGATCCTCTTCCAGCCGAACGGAGGAGCGACAGAGACATCTGGCGGTGTCTCAGTGTCACGGGAGGATGTGGACGAATCGTTGGAAACCGTTGATTCGGCTGCTTCGGATCTCACGACAACTGATTCGACATTGCGAGTGGTATTTTCATAGGTGCGAAACGCGACGAACGGTGGCTGCCCACGAGAGGTTGTAGTGAACGTCCCGCAGCTACGGTGTTGATGGCCGATCGGATTGGGGACGGACACATTTTTCGCTGGGACTTGATAGTCTGGCACGTACACTAAGATGTTTTGATCTGGTGAGGGTGGTGGCGCCTTGTCGGCCATATTCCGGAGAGGGCACCCTCGTTACCATCACTGAGGATACGCCCTACCATAACAAATTCCTGAAACAGAAAGTTAAATGAAGAAATCAGCGCCTAAACCCGAAAATTCTGCAATGTCAATTTACTTAGCAAAATAAAGCTAATCTGTATGAACTTGTTTTTCCACCCACCAAATAGGGAATGCATAATTATCAACCCACAGAAGCCAGTCTTAGGCCGGGTACACACGTTGAGGATTTCCAGAGAGGATTCCCCGTTGAGGCCAACCTCTCCGGCCGACCGGACCGTGTGGACGGGTCGAGGCCTTCAGTTGAGGCAGACTGAACAGGCCGCCAGGCCTTTCCAATTTTTGGAAAGGCCGCTTGAGGCCGGGGTTCCGGCTACTACAACTACACAGTTTCCTCAAAAGGCCTCGCGCGTCGTGTGGATGCTCCGTCCGGCTCCGGCCGCCTCTGAGGTTTCCCTCAGAGGAATTCCTCTCCGGAAATCCTCAACGTGTGTACCCGGCCTTAACAATTAGCTGACGTGCATGATCAGTACATTCGGTCTACGAGAAATATATTTAATAAGTCAATAGAAATCCCATGAACGATGTCCACCTTACTCGCCCAATCGAGCTATGCTAACTATATAGGTATCTAGGTACTTCTTCGTCGTCCTCACACACAACGTCATCAGCATAAAAGGCCAAATCTTTAGTTCGTAACCTAAAATTCACTAAATATTTCGAAAAAACTACATAAACGTAAGAATAAACGTACAGTAAACGAAGAGTACAAAAATTATACGGAAAAACTGAAAATAATTTGAACGAGTGAGTAAAATCCCTGTCCTACGTGAGCAAGCTAGGTTTACCTACTTGTATTTTGGGCAATCTCAAAATCAGCTTTTGATATACGATGAATCTGAGTTTCCTAGCTACAGTACCAAAGTAGCGGAGTTAATAAAAAAATTATACTTAATTTTACATGACTTGACATGATTTTTGTGACCAAGTGTGACGAAAGCTGTGTGTGGCAAAAGAGTTTCTGCAGACAAAACATGCACGACGTACATCTCATATAATAATGAAATGATCTTAATAATGTAAAATTTTTTGAAAGGACCGTGGGATGATTTCAAGTTGATTTTCAGGTGCCCGTCATAAGCTAGATTTCTCGTAGAGTAGGTAGGTATTCATGTATGTAGTACGAATACCTGTCTCTCATCGTGTGACAACCCAGAATTTATTCGCATAAAAATAAAGATAGAACTTGTTTTTAATGGGATTTCAATGTTTCAAATCACCTCCAGTGCAAAGCTTCGAATCCAGGGAAATCCTAGGACGGAAATTCCATGACTGATGCGCATTCATTACGTAACAAATTCCTTGCTAAAAATATCGACCTATTCTACGTGCCGGCTCATACCCACTCGTATTAGCAAGAGTTTCCGGGGAGAAGATTCAATTTCGCCACAAATTCCTTAATTTTTTTTCCCACGTTCCCGGAGTTTTAGGTTGTAGACAGTTTGGAGATGCCAGAATTTTGGAAGTTTAGCCTTAAAAAAAACGCTTCATGGTGTTTTAAAAACTGTTTCGTAGCCTTTCAGAGTCAAATTTCATGTTGCATTAAGTTGTGCGGTTTTTTTTTTCTTCTGCTGACAAGACTACAATGAAAAATTTGTCAATCTATGCCATTTTTTTTTCTAGTCCACCTTTTGGAGAACGTTTCATCGACCAACGCTAAGTATCGTCAGACAACAGAAGTATTAAATTTATTTTGTCTACTCGAAATTAGAAGGGTTCCAATGGACATTCTTAGTTTCGCGAAGGAACGTCAGCTAGTACAGAAAAAATTAAAAAAATTAAAAATTCCAAATTAAAATTCCGTCAAGGAAAGTCAAAATTACTATGAAGCGCCTTCTATTATACAAACATACAATCAATTTTGAGTCAATTTCAAGGTTTTCCATTTAAATTTTTAAAATTTCCCATTTCAAATTCCAAATTTTTTATATAAAATTTATGGTTTTCCAATCTAAATTCAACGTTCTTAGCGTGAGAGGGTGAAACAACACTCGAGTTATGGCGTGCATTATAAGACGTTGAAAATTTTAATGCAAGTGAATTCTGCATATTTTTGACAGATTTAGTACCCAAGCTCTCTGGAGCAAACAGTTCTTACTTGATAATGGATAATGCGCGAATTCATCATGCTGACGCAGTGAAACGTCAGATAAAAGAACTTAAAGAAGTGAACTTCCACCTTATTCACCACAAAGAAGGTATTTTCTGAAGTGGAGCTCCAAGAGAGATTTCTCAAAAGAACCACGTGAGGAGCAAAATTTGTGCTCGAAGTCTATCAACAGTCTATGCATAGGTATTACTTGATGGGTAAGATGGTACAATTTCCCAACGCCGCAGCTGGCATTGACTTGGATTGAACTGCTCAAATAACTAATGAATTCATTCACACCTGGTCACTCAGCGTAACAGTTAGTTTGTGAATAAAATCCTCTAGTTTAATATATAAAAACAAAAACGTTAAATGGAAATGCTATAGTTGTCTATTGGTAACCCTACTCCAGCTATTATAGTCTATTGCCTATGAGCTATTATAGTCAACTAGAAGAAAACCAGCTCCGGAGCTCATTCAGCTGGTCAAAAGGTTTTTCGCATATATATACCCGTTGCTCATACTTAATACTCATAACATGGAAGCGATAGAGGCTCCATTGAACGTTTAAACCACAAATTTCAAAATTTTGACCATTATCAGGCAGATCTAGTAGACAAGAAATAGTCTAGCTACTGAGAATGCTCCATATGTGCAGTTGGTAAGAAGTGGTCGAATAGAATCCTTATCAAAATAAAAACCTACCTAATACGAACCAGTTCATGAGCACCTAAATGGTCATAGTTATGCTGCATGATTAGCTAAAGCTCTGGTTTGTTAGTAGGGTTAAGTTCATACTCATGTAGAATAGCGAATATTTTAACGGGAGTCTTTCGTGTTATTGACTAAGAGCAAAGAAGCGATAGTAACATGATGCAGAGTACCACCACTTGATTGAGTCATCTTCACACTGAGAATTTGTTTCATCAGTTTACGCTCTTCAAAGTCAAAACGCCTAGGGCCCTCGCTACAATCACCAAAAATTATAAGTTCGGTTACCCACTAGTGAAGGATCACTTCTATATGAATGGCCAGGGTGACTAATAAGTTTTACTAGGCTTTAGTTTCCAATTTGAAACATGGATCATCTGAGTGCCTGGCAATCGTAACGATCATACGGCTGCTAAGACCGAATCAGCTAGCCAACAGGCCTGAATCCGCAAACCTAATTTTTACAAGGAGCAAGGTGAGATTTGAGGACAAGCTCTGGGTATATTGCACAATGCTCCGAAGAAATCGGTTCGGTCGAGGACACTAGTTTATTCGGAGCACATTCGATGTAGATGAATGATTACTGAAGGTTACGGTAAGTGGAGCTACTGAATAACCAAGGGTACCCTTTGGAAACTATCTACGTCACTGGAATAAAACCGATAACTTATTTCCTAACATCCTTACCTGCATTTCGTAAATAAATCATATAAAATCGTTGACGCTGCTACTGTAATCCTTGACATCACATTAACCGGACGACGGGTGTGAAAAAGGCCCTCATGAAAGGATTTTCGATTCTTCGCAAAAAGATCGCGATTATCTTGAAGAAATATAACTGGTTTGGTATTCAAAAATCTTAACCTTCAAGGCTAATGATGTCAACACAACCCGCTCCTTCACACCTGGTAGGTAAGGATTATTCCACTTTCTGAATTTCGCACTCGTGATAAACGATTGCCGGGATTGAAAACACTGATATCCACACAGGTAAACGGACAAAAACGGCTCAACGGGTCACAGCCGTAACCCCGGAAGGAGAAAATTGAAAGATACAACCGAATCACTCCACAACCGACCCGTATCTCGAGGGTATATTCGCATTAATGTTAGAAAAATATGGTTCCTCGATACCAGAATGCCTTGCGTCATTTGCGGATGTTTAGGATCCCCGTGAAGCAGTCACAAACAAAACAACTAAAGTTCATTTCGTAAAGGTCACTTTTTCGTATGTAAATAATTAAATTTTCAGGCATTTTGTGCCTCTGAGCTTGTAAATTCTGGAAAATTGTGGATTTTACAAATTGTATTCCTTAATTATTCGTTAAAATTTGCTGAAAAATAATGACATTTATTTTAGTAGTAACATAGAACTTTAGATCTTTTGGGAACGACAGTTGGCCACACTGGGGGAAACAGGAGCAATTTTGAAACACATTATGTGAACAAATGTTTAATTTCATGGAGAAATAGAGTTTGCAGTGGTCTGTGTGATTCAATTTGATGATGTTTTAGCCATTATTATCAGGAATTTGCCCAATATACATCAAATCTGTTGTCGACTAGATTCAAACTTCAAAATACGCGCTAACCTGTGTCTGGACGCTTGCATTAGTTGTAATGGGATCTGCTTGTAGCGCTAAGAGCGGGTAGAGTTTTGATAGAATCCTACAAGCGACCCGTTTTGCTGTTCCAATCTGGACGCCGGATATTGTTGGATTACATTTCTTAATATATTCATAACGGAGTGCGTTGATGAACAATCAATTGTACTGGTGTGTGACAACCTAGTCATATACTACTACAGTATTTTAATAGAAAATTGGAGCAATCGATTTGAGTAAAAATATCAGGCGAGTTCAACTTGACAAACGGTTCGAACATTTCCAATAATCTTTAATTATAATTATTACATAGGATGTAATTTCAAAAATATACATCGTATTGGGTACAAACTGAGCTCATTTTTTCGTGTTGAGATTGTAGTGTCTGTCATCCGGGCTCAAATACTTGAAACAAATCCAATAAATACATTTGAAAATAACTACCTACCTATTTAATTTGAATTAACAATTTGAGGATAATAAAATGATTCAGAGGGTTCCCCGCAGCATAAAGAAATGTTCAAACTATTATTACCTACTAATGTATTATCTAGTTACCTGATTATTTTTTCACGAGATGAGGCCAAATCTGTTTGGACCAAATCAAGAAACAACCCTAGGGATGTAACAATTTTGTCATTTACAATGATTCCAATAAATTATATTTTATTTAGTATTTACAATTTAATTTGTACAAATTACCGCCTAAAAAAACTGCCAGTTTTTCCTCAGCGTCTATGGGTTTGCAGTTGCAGCCCTTAGAATGAATGTAAAATTGAACCAGTTCATGAACTTCTCTAAATTCCTGTCTATTCAGACAAAAATAGTTGGTAAAGCGATCATCCTGTAACTCTCTTATGTTCCATGGGTTCTCCTTTTCTTCAAATATTCATTTCCAAAGCAGCATTTTTTTTTTTCGTAAAGCAAGCATAATGACAAGAATTCGTCATCTTAATCGGACTCAGAGCTCAACCCGAAATGATTTGACCCTTTTGTATTGACAATACTTCACCGCGTTGCCCACTCATTTTCAATATACCAACCTTCATTCAGTTTTGAGCAATGCGTTTAATAAACATCCAATGTTTGATAGAAAATATGCCTCGCCCGCCCAGGATTCCAAAAATCTTTAAAACCCATAACCGACCTTCTTTCATGGCCAAAATTAATTACACAAAATCAGGACCTACACGGGTCTAATCCATTATCAACATTTTGTATTCTTCTGAGCATTTGGAAGGCCCCCTTTGGCCTGGATGGCCATCTCGGTAGCCTCACATTCAGGTACGTAACCGGTGAAAGTTAAGTGTTAAATTCTTTCACAAAAATAATATGATGGAATATAGCAATACAACGAATAAACCGAAAATCTTACCCCAAGATCTTATAAGGTCTTCAATAATGTACTATCTTCAAAACGAGGCACAAACAATTCTGATTGCTTCACACTTGACATTCCGGTGATCACAAAGAAGAAGCTAAATGGGCTCGACTGGAACAAAATTCATCAGTAATGAATTTGATTAGGATAAACCCATATCGACCACTAAGAAATCGAGGATTATCTATGTTGTAAGACCTTGTAATAGGTAGGTACCTACCTGCCTCCTGCATTATCTGCTTTACCCTCAGGACCACCTGCTATTCAACAGCACCATCACTACATCAAAGCTGGTACCGACCAAAGGGGCCATAATGAAAAACAAGTTCTCATGGGGCGAACACCATAATATATTGAGTTGTGACGAGACATGGTTAAATAATTATACTTAAGACAATGATTAACGTGGCCGAGTTCTTAACGAATCGGTTTCCTCAGGCAAGGAAAAACAGGATAGCATGCACTTGACGAATTAGTCTAAGTATTAAAAAGAATAATTTCGGCCACAAGTCTATTTAATCCCGCGCCTAAAATGGCGAAAAGGTAGTTCAAAAAGGAAAGAATACCAAAAGATCATCTTTATGTATTTCAATAACTCACGCCGAACACAAAGGCCAGATCTGGGGCAGAAAATAACCCTAACGAAACGAGAAACAAGGAAGTTCTACCTAAGGAGCGGGCCTAAGCCTAACGACCACCACTATTCAGGGACGAGATCGCACAGCACATTTTTGAGCACTCTGAGCCTTTCTTTAGTCCTACGGTCCAAACCATGACGTAAATGGTCTCTCATCGGGCCAGTATCTCCCATAACGTTGAAAACCTGTAACGAAATAATAACAACTTCATCGTAAAAATCTTCCGAGGAATTCAAATAAAACTGGTGCGATGTCTCATACGCATATATAGCGGTTAGAATAAATTGTGCTGATTGGAGAAATTTCATTACGAAAGTACACCCATCGTTTAAATTCAAGCCATTAATAATTGTCCACACTACAGTGCCAAACAAAGTAGGTTACCCCCTAAGAGTACAAAGGGTGTAATTTCGAGTGTTTCAAAGGGTGTTTTTCTACAAGATTTCTGCGTTCAGCCAGATTGATCCAGGCCTACAGAGGCTTTAAGGATGGCCCGACAAATCATCAGCAATCCAGCATCCGGGACCCAGAACTGTTCTATGAAAACTGCCAAAACAGCGGTTAGAGGTTCCCACCTACCCTCCCGAAAAGAATATATTTTAGAACCACCCTCATAATATTGGCAGAAAGTAGCGTGCCAACAATATTGCGATTGTTATTCTATGAAAAATCGACGACGGATAAATGAATCTCAACTTACTCTTCCATCCGCGAGAGGTACAGTGACGCTAGGCGATGAGACAAAGTCGCTGGCAACAAGCAGTGGACTGCCACTCATGGATATGGCCTGCTCGCCAGGCCTCGGTTTACGGAAAATCCCTGCCGTAGAATTGAGCATGTTTGGGTTGGGAGTGACCGTGGCGATGTTGAATGCGAAGTTTTTCGTACCCATAGGAGTCTGAAGGAAAATGGAAGTACATTGTTAGCTGGATGAAATGACACGATTTCCCCGATCATTCTAAGGGCAAGTTGGTGAAGCAGTTAGTGAAACATTGAAGCAGCTAAAGACATGGTCAACCCCCATGTCAAAAATGACGAACTTTAATGGTCAACTGGGCATTAGAAGCTGAAAAATTTTACAAACTCTGCCGTCACAAACAGGAATAACCACAATGTTCGAAATCCACCCACTGTCCCTGCGTTCGGTCCATGTACATACTGTGGATAATACCTGAGGGAGACGGACACAATTGAAGGGTACAGGGGAAAAACCATCAGGGTCCACTTTTTCCGGTTATTGGAAAATTGCGCCATCTGGGAGCATTTCTGGAGTACCAACGTCTCCAGTATTCATTGCGGGGAAAAACTAGCAGGGTTCGCTCGAATTACTTGAAAAAACGCTGCAAATTCTTACACACGGGTTGGTTATTCCTCGAATGGGGGAAAGGAAACAGTGGGTGTGGCGGGTCCCAGACCCATTCCAATCGATTCAGGGTCCAAAATTTAGTGGAATATGATACCCCACACGCCTAGACACAGAAATCCTGACACAACAAAATGGGTGGATACATACCCATTTTGACCCATAACTTCTTCCGGTGGGTGCCAATCGTTCTGGGACACAGATCATTGAATTCAGCGTCCAAAATTTAGTGGAAAATGATACCCCACACGCCTAGGTAGCAGAAATCCGAAAACACATAATCAAATTGTTTAAAATACCCAATTTGACCCATAACTTCTTCCAGTGGGTGCCAATTGTTCTGGGACCCATTTTATTGGATTCAGCGTCCAAAATTTAGTGGAAAATGACACCCTACTCGCCTAGGTAGCAGAAATCCCGAAAACACATATTCAAAATGGGTAATAAATACCCAATTTGACCCATAACTTCTTCCAGTGGGTGCCAATTGTTCTGGGACCAATTTTATTGGATTCAGCGTCCAAAATTTAGTGGAAAATGACACCCCACTCGCCTAAATCACCCAAAATCTCGAAAATCCATTTTTCAAAAAACCCCTACCTCCTCCAAATTTGGTCCGATCTGGCTGAAAAGTTTCGAGGACCCATCTCGGCTGGGAACAGATTCCTGACCCAAATTTCAGATTTTTAGAAAGTTTTCTACTACCAAAACGGCGTGGACAATGGACGGTGGAGGCGGACGGCGGACGGCGTACGGCGGACGGACATTGACCTTTTTTGATCAGGACATCATGAAACGTCCAGAAAAAAATTTTGAGCCGAATCGGAGAGGTTGACCATTATCATGAAACATAGGTTGATTATTCAAGGAATAACCAACCAAAACGCTGCAAATTCTTACACACGGGTTGGTTATTCCTCGGACCAGACGCATGTAGACTCATTTCTTTAACATGGAGAAAATGGAAACAGTGGGTGTGGCGTCTCGGACCCATTCCGATCGATTCAGGGTCCAAAATTTAGTGGAAAATGATACCCCACACGCCTAGATTACAGAAATCTCGAAAACACACATTCGAAATGGGTAGATAGGCACCCATTTTGACCCATAAACTCACCCAGAGGGCACCAATCGTTCCGGGACCCGTCTCATTGGAATTAGCGTCCAAAAGTTACTGGAAAATGATACCCCACACGCTTCGTTTACAGAAATCTCAAAAACACACATTCGAAATGGGTAGATAGGCACCCATTTTGACCCATAACCTCATCCAGAGAGCACCAATCGTTATGGGACCCATTTCATTGGATTCAGCGTCCAAAATGTAGTGGAAAATGATACCCCACACGCCTAAACCAAAGTTAACCTTTTGCATGAAAACATAGGTTGATTATTCAAGGAATAACCGACCATAAGATATCCCTTACTCAATAATGAAAAGTAATTGTGTTTCTGACAGCAGTGAAGAAGATGTTTGTTGGAATCCTGTTTAAGCAACCAACTTTTAATTTACATTGGTTCTCTACATCAATAACGTCCTTTAAACTCAAGGAATTTTTTTCAAACTATTCTATTCGTTACAAACAAGGAGTTATCTAAAGGTTCTAGGGGCATTTCATATTTTTCAAGAGGTTCAGTTGACTTCCAGGAGACTTGGAATCTACAAAACGAGTTTTATAAGAACTAATTCAAATGGACCTTGATGGTTTTTCTACTGTGCCCCACAATCAGTAATAAACTGTGAGCTTACTTTGAAACACGAGAAATTGTCGCAAGACCCTGACAATCGGCGAGTTTTATTAAATAATGGATTTCCGGGTGGGCCCTGAAAAACAAAGAAGATATTAATTCTCACTTCGTCCAATAAAACATCTATTCTCGAACGCAAAAATACCTAAAACCTACGTGGATGCACGCAAAATATTAACTCACCACTGAACGGGACCTCCGTCTATTGGAACCTGGAACATGAAACATTGATATAAGCGGTTCACCTTCAAACACAACACACTATTTTACGAAAATGCAAGATTTTTACATTTCGATGGCTTAGATGATTAGATTTAAAAACTAAATCATCAAATCCAGGGACGTTTACTGACATTTTTCTGCATGTAGGGATCTAATTCATTCAATTAAATTTACTCGATCACCTTTTTACGAGAAATTGATAACATTACCTTTTTAATGATATTAATTCTCCAGCTATGGATCTAATGTTTAAAAAATGGTCGAATAATAAATTTAGGGCTCATGACGGAGCACTTACTTGGAGGTTGCATGGAATTGCAACTTGAACTCGACTCGATCTTCCTCTGTAAGAAAGAAAGATAATGCTTTCAGGATTGACGAACGTCAGAACTGTATTGGAGACAATATTGGAAAACTTATTGCTATATGGGCAGAAGTATGAGCGGACGCTCTGGACGTCAAATGCCACCAAAAACGGATGCTCACAGTGCAAAGAAGAGGGGCATCTCGCATTGTGAGCACTCATCAGACGGTATCAGGACCAGCCGTGCTCCTCCTGATAAGAGTTTTACCAAGATATCTGCTTGCAAGGGAGAGGAAAAGGATCTACGAGGACGGGACAAGGAGTCCTATCCCCAATCAGCCAAACAAGAGTAGGAACACGCTCAATTCTTGGAAGGAAATTCTTGAAACAGAACCGGCTCGACTGGTGCCCAATATATGCTGCTAGAGGGGAACAAGGGGAAGTCAACTATCATGTAACGCAGTTCCTCTCGGGTCACGGGCTGTACCAGTACCTTTATTATACGTATTGTGAACTCTCCAGGATACCTGCACTGCACCAACAAGGAGGACAGCTTAACACACATTCGTCAAATGTGAGAGGTGGAAGAGAGAGCGTCGGCAGATTGCAGGGGAATTATATTTTACCAGCTCTCCCACTCCGAGGACTAGGATGCTCGAGGGCGACTCAAGATGGAATGCCGTGTCAGGGTACATCCAAAATATCCAGGAAGGCTAGCTTGTCAAGGAGAGGGCTTGGCAACGGAAACTGCAGGCACACGGGAACGGATAGCAGGCAGAAATTGGAATGCAACCTGAAGAAATGTGCAAAAATGTTCCGGGCTAGGCCCAACGTGGGTAAGGAGGTGAGGTTTTCAGTGGGTAAACATCACCACATGCTCAAGTCTTGGTGCGGTCCCTCCGATATCATATACATTTTCCTCACCTTCCTACATTTAAAGGAACAAAAACTATCACTAAACGCTTGGGAAACAGGCTGACGGGTTCGAATGAGCAAAAAATTAAAAGGAGAAAATGTAAAAAAAAAACTTATAAGTGGGTAACTTACAGAGGCGGCGCTGCGGTTGCTTGCAGCTGCAGCGTCAAGGAGCACTGAAATAGAACCATAATTAAATTAATCAACTAGTTACAGAAAAAACTGGGCGAAAGAAAAATGTTGCTTTCACCGTGACCAAATAATCGCATCATATTAACAAGACCCAACTGAATGGGTTGACATCAATCACTAGTTTCCTCAAAATTTGTAAAATTCATAGCCCACTGAGAAATGGCCTCTCAAATACACCATCAAAACAGATAAGTATTTATATTGATAAATCGGAAAATTAATAATAGGTACGGATGAGAAATAATGACATTTCTATTCAAATTTTACAGAATCGCAAATTTTTCGGAAATCATCAGACCAATTTTGAATGTATCAAATATTCATTTACTTTTAAAAATTCCGATTTGGTTGCCCATATTTATTAACCATTTATATGAATACAAACACTCATAGCTGACTAATTCGATGGAATTCCAACATACCTTTGGCAACGACGTCATAGAGAGAGTCATCCTAAAAAAAAAGATATTGAACGAAATTTGATTCACAGAAATCAAAATCCAATTAAACTATCATAAATTGGGATGAATATGGATGATGAGTTGACTTAGAAGTACGTAATATGATTTTTTTCGTAATTTTGGTGTCATCGGTGGATGTTTACCTCCTCGCACACGGAATCAAAAGCCACATTGCATTTATACTTGTTAATCTCTTCAGTCGTGTCCTCCAACACTGTCAGAGCACGTTTGGCAGTATCACATTCCGATTGAATAAGTGCCACGGACATATTCTCTGTGAACAGAAAAAAATATTTTTTTCTTTTAATAGCGCCTGCAACCACACAAATAAGGAATCATTTTTCCAGCAAGAAAGGGAACCGAATTCGTGATGTTCTTGCGCCATCAAGTTCTCTTGCAGGGAGTGGTGGAAATTTAGAAACCACCAAATCACCTTTATGGTCAAATTGCATTCAATTTTTTGACGGCTCAAACAGGTAAGAAATTTCAGTGTACTATTCATGTGTAAGTGAGACGGCACAAATTTTGGAGGAATTTCGTCGGGGAAAGAAAAAAAGCTGGCATTGGTAGGCCAGGGTCCTCGTCTCGGAAAACTTCACCCTGTAGAGAGAGCTCAACCGCCAGTTCATATGTGCCAACGTGAATACAAACTCTGGACTTGATTTTCGGACATGTGCTGGCTGCTCAAGGTTCGCGGAGAGCTAGTTAATTAGAAATGGAAGCCCTACTCTGCGGACATGGTGAATATATCGTGCCCCTTGTGCAGTTTCCATGTTCCCGAGGACCTGTACCATTTCCTCTGCGTCTGCCTTTTACTTCAGGAACTTTGCGTGACGACTTTTGCCTCCTACAATGTCTCAAGACGACGTCGTTGAGGCTCTTAGGTGGTAGTGAATATGCAATGGACGCACAATTTTGTGAGTTGGCTTGGCGGCTTAGGCTGACACAAATCCTTACCTAGACTGATGGAATGTCTCGTTTTTTACCAGACCAATGGAGTTCAATTCCTCTCACATTTCATACCACCCGTACAGTGGTGTTAATTTCGGCGTCAAGTTCTTTCATTTTACTCCTATAAGTCTCGCATTATCTTCGGTTAAAACAAGCCATATTGTTAATTGAAGCAACATATTTCATTCAATTTTTTCTTGTGATTTGTTAATAAGAAACTTCTTTTCTTCTGAACCCATGTCTTCGGAACGGATAATTACTTCCGACCATTTACCCCGTTTACTTTCACCTATCTATTGATCATCTGATAAAATTATTTGCAATCGTTTTTCGACGTTAACGGCGGCCACACATTCACAGATTACCCAATCTTATTTACCATCGTCTTGTTTTGGATTAGGTGCTTCGACCTAGGATTTTCAAAATCCTGCATCATTAAAATGTATTCAACTGAATTATTAAACGCCGTTGATAAAAGCGTGGAATTTCCATTCTTCCAGTAGAACGTTCGATTTTTTCCAAAAAGTTTCAAAAGGTGGAAAAGTCAAATCTTGGGAATAGTGCACAATTTTAGGGGCATAAATAAATGTTCAACTGCAAGGATGAAAATTTGACGCACTTTTTTAAAATGCATCAGGTTTGTACAAGCGCGTGAAGTAACGTTGAACAACGTTGGGGGAGCCCATATCCATCTTGGGAGTGGGGGCGCCAACTGGTCTGTGACCCGTCTCAACGGATTAGCGTTCAAATTTTTTCCAAAATGTCCCCAAATTGGGTTAAAAAAACACATTTTACCCATGCCCTCCCCAAATTGAATCCAAAATCGACGTGGACGGCGTACGTATCCTGTCAACTGTTGATGCCAATAGGAGAGGTTATCCTCTGGCATGTTTTCATAAGTTGATTATTCTAGGAATATTCAATTACTCGTCCTCGCCGTTTTTGCTAAATAGAGGACAATTTTCAAAATTCTGAACTTTTGATCAGGGACCTTTTTCTGGCTTTATTAGGTCCTCAACTCTTCTAAGCCCGATTGGCCAAAATATGAGGAGACCAATGGTGAAAATGTGTTTTTGAAACTCGATTTTCGGGGCTTTTTGGGAACTAGGCGTGTGGGGTATCTTTTTCGACTACATGTTGGAATCTGACTCGATTTGAATGAGCCTGAGACCTTTTACAGTCACTGGTTTCCCCATAGTCCTCCTTCCAGGAATAATAAATCATTTACAGAGTTTTTTTAAATGTAATTTTATCGCAATCAAGATCGGTTGTAAGAACCAATCGCTTATAGTGATTTGAACTACTGGGACGCAATCTATGCACACGGGGTATTTGACCAAACTCCCGATTCTTAGCAACAGACTGGTATTGGTATATACCGGCAATTGTGGGTAGAGCATTTTGAGAATTAGAAAGTCATGACAAGTTGCTGCAATATCTGAGACAACGAAAAGCAACTGCCGAACCAGGGATTCAATTTTTATGTCCGTTCAAATTTTGATGGCGAAAACTCATGCGCGGTTTTCAAGGAGTCAGTGGAAAATATAATGGCACATAATATTAACCCTCCAAGGGATGTCTACGGGCATTCCATGTCCCACAGGTGCTCTTTTGGCTGCCTGCGGACGCTAGC
The DNA here is from genome assembly GCA_019603395.1 of Cyrtorhinus lividipennis. Taxonomy (NCBI): domain Eukaryota; kingdom Metazoa; phylum Arthropoda; class Insecta; order Hemiptera; family Miridae; genus Cyrtorhinus; species Cyrtorhinus lividipennis. The sequence goes on from CM033998.1 coordinate 25,144,006, forward strand.
GCATCCAATCCACTCCTCTCTCAGGTACTCTCTTAACAACTATCTATGAAGTGGGGTTGACAATAACATGCGACGTATGCCAAAAATTTACTTGCAAGAAGCATATTGTTCACCAAGTATGCGAAAAGTCCCATTCAGTACAGGAAGGAAATGACGTTATTGATAATAATGATAGCTGCAGCGAATAGATATGACTTTTATAATAATTATTACACTAATAATTATACAGTGTTTATTTTAAATTTCAGTTTTTTCTGAATTCATTTTTTGTGAAATGAGCTCTGAACACTTAGCTCTCAATACTAAACTACTTTTCATTTTAAACATTTTTGTGCTTAACATTGTTTTCAAAAAATAATTAACTTTTCAAAGTTTTAATTACTTTCGAATAAAATAAATTTTTTTTATTGATTTTGCAGTAATTGCTATAAACCTTTTGTATAAAATAATACGCTCTGAATAATATAATCTTTGTTTGAACATTTGTGAGGATAAATGAAAAACATTTTCACTGAACCACCTTGTCTTCTGATTCTAAAATTTGCTGTTGTTTTTCTGCTAGTTATCACTAATAATAAGTAGTTTTCTAGGCTTGATGAAACGCAATGTAGAGAAAAAAAAACAAAAAAATACGATTTTTTTTTTAAATTGGTGAAATGAACGTTAGGTACCTGGTCAGCGATCTCTCATGCACACAAATGCTTCTCATATGTCTAATCATTCTAGTAATATCTTATTTTGCTGAAAAAAGTGGACATTTTGGAAGGGGGGGGGGGGGGGAAGGATCACTGGTACACTGAGTGCCCATGACATCCCTTGACGGAACTGAGATATAGACATGGAGGGTTAAGTATGAAACAAAACAAAATAGACTATTGCAATGCCAATAGAATTGAAATGTTTTGAATCAATAAAATATGTTTTCATAAATAAAATACTCTTAGCCTTTTATTAACCCGTACATATAAATCAAACGCTTGTAGAGGTCAGAATCGACCTGCTTTTGGGGACCGAGTCTGTACGGCGCGTGTATACACTCAATATTACACGAAAATTCGAATGAACCTCCAAATTCTCTCTAAATCCATTTTCCCGAACAAAACTGGTGTACATATCAAGTTCTAGCCTCTCGATACGGAAAGACTATAGAGGCATACAAGACAGCAACACACATCAAAAGACGCAGAGATACGTAAACTCCTGACAAGGTTTTGTCCACAACCGACTACGATATGACTAAAACCTAACACAATTATACTATATCATCGACCATCAAGAAAGGTTAACAGTGTCGTTGCTCTTACTTCGTTCAATCAAACTGTCATAGCAGAATAGGGAATCGGTAGGCGATGATGCTGCCCCTTGCATAAGGCCATTGAAGAAAGTGCTATCGCCAGGTGTTTCGTTCGCATCGGGATTTGACGAGGCTTCTGTCCCGGGCTTACGCTTCTTTTTGTATTTTCTCCCGCTTCTTGATGCCATGACAAAAACTGAAAGAAAGGAATTGTATTAAGTTGAGTAGTAGGCATTACACTTTTGACTACAAACACCGAATCGTGGATGGTATTGCCAAAATGTGGAGAACGACTGTATATCGTTCGCTTTCTCGCGATTTTTCTTGGCGTTTATCATAAAAATTGTGCTGATTTTGACTGGCCTTTCATTGTGCATTTTTTGTTTAATTCTCTTTCCACTGGTTATTCCTTGAATAATTAACTTGTTTCCATGCAGAAAGTCAAACCCCTCCAATATGCCCCAACATCATTTTTCTGGACGCTTCAAGGAAGCAAATGTCCGTCCGCCGTCCACGTAGATTTTTCTAAAAATCTAAAATTTTGTTCAGGGACCCGTTTCCGGCACTAGTTGGTCCTCGAAACGTTTCAGCCGAATCGGACCACTTTGGGGGAGGCAGGGGTCAAAATGTGTTTTTCGAAAAATTAATTTTTGAGATTTTCGGTGATCAAGGCGTGTGGGGTATCATATTCCACTAAATTTTGGACGCTGAATACAATGAAACGGACCCCGAAACGACTGGCGTTACGTGAATTATTGCATAAAAATGAAAGATTGTCTTTGGAATGAAAATATTAAGATAAATTTATTCCTTCAGTGTCCTACCAAAAGAACGCTCAAAAATGAATTTCAAAAGCACGGGAAAATGCGTCGGCAAACTGAGGAAAACTGAATTGACTCACCGATGCCCCGGCTGGACGTAATCCCAAAATCACTATCATTAACCAAATATATAATCACGAGAAATTTAAATTTGGGAACCGGGAACAGGGTCTGAACAGTAAGGCCAAGGCTCAAAGGCCAAGGCTCAAAGGATCGGGATCTCAATGCGACCAATATTGGCCCCGTGAGACGAATGATATTAACTGCTATGACAAATTCCACGTCCCTGTACGGCAGACTGCTGATATAATGGGCTCTAGAAAGGCTTATCAGCCTCGGTCCTTAGCAGTGGAGGAGAAAGAAAGGAAAAGATACTCTCTTTACTCAAGCTTAGGCTTGAAACAGTCCACTACGAAACATGTCGATGCTGCACGTACAGTTCATTTTTTGATGTAACCCTTCCCGCTCTGCTGATTGTACTGTTTTATTGTTTTTTGAATGATTTGCTGCTTGACCCTTTTCATAGTCAGCACCAAGTTATTTCTGTTTTGTGCGCCAGCTCGGACCAAGGCTGGTAAGTCTATCGACAACTCAGTCTTCGTTTACAAGACGCACACTCCACAAGAGATGGACACCAGAGAATAAAAATAAGGGCCTGAAATAATCTATAATGAACTGAGTAGGAAGAATTACTATGCCGAGCCTTATCAACTTCACAATGTTAGGATCACGTCTCACATTAGGCCTCCTGACACAGAGCAAAAGAAGCAAAACGCTAGGTTCGGCGAGGCTTTTTAGTTTAAGAGAATCCTCACTATTTGTTTATTCCAAGCATGCACGCACTACTTAAACACAACTTACTTGGTCTGTAACAAGGTAGTAGAGCGGTTTGATCGGCAAATTAACTCAAGTTTATAGCTTTCAACTCAAACTTGAATTTTAGTGGGGTCGTCGTCAGCGAGCGCTACGAGATAAGTCAGCCCAAACAAAATATTTTAACAAGCAAAACTATAACAGTTAGTTCCGTTAAAATAGGGATACAAAATCAGAGAACAGTAAAAAAGAGGAAAACAAAAAAATTACTTTCTTGCGACCAACGTAGCAACAGTCACAGTCACATCAACGGCAGGGGCACGGTTATTTGGCGGTTGGATACTATCGTTGTGGTTGTTGTATATGTACTTCTTGGTCTGAGTGTTCCCAACCTGGGAGAAATCGTCCCCTGGTGGGCGATTCGAGCGGCAGATACATTATGGTGAGGGACGATCAGAATGTAGAAAAAATAAATTCTTCTGTTGAGTAGAATGGAGTTTTTACTATTTACAGATAATATATGGGGATGCAATTCACTTCGCCGTCAAAAGGACATAAGTACTCCAATTTCATCAAAATGCAGTTTCTTGAGAGATTAGATTTTTTAAAATATATTTTTATCCAACATACGCCTTAAAAATACCCACAAAGTCTCCATTTAATTTGAAATAAATTTCAAAAATTTGTTTCTTCAACAAATTTCAGATATTGATTTTAAATTGAACTTACACTCATGAGATGAGACTGATGAGAGGTAGAATTCTGGTCACATCAGTTCTGGCATTTGAGGTTCATAGTAATAAATCATCTAAAAAAATAATTCAGCTTTTTATTTTTACAGCACTTTTCTTACCGTACTGAGAGAAGACGTCTAAAAAAGCAATCGAAACTCATAATAAGAAAAGTAACACGATATTGGTTTAACTACTCCTACCTTGATCCTGTGGAACCTGGGAATGATGATAGGATAGAATTGGTATCATTTCAATCTCGTTAAATATGTTTTACTTTGAACTTAAAAAGGCACACACGTTTTCTAAAGTCACCCGCTAAAGTCAAGCCAAAAGAACAAGGGAGAATAAAGCTCCTCGAGGTTACAACGTTCTCCGCTTGACAGCAGCACTCATCAGAGACCTCCCTAGTTTCTACTGTAGTCGTATGTCTGCAGTATGTCGCTTGGCTTGGGAAATGTCAAGGATTGGGTAGTTGTCATAGAAAAGAAGTGCTTCTTCCATGGTAGTTATCCTCAAACCTCAACAAAAAGAAAAATTGAAATTGTCAAACAAAGTATCGAGACGAAGCGCAGTCAACTCGCCTTGTTCATCGACTTTAAAAGACCCAGAGGAATCGCGTACAGAAGAACAGAAAGACGAGAAACAGATGCAACAATTGGAAATTAAATTAATTCAACAATAATTTATTATTTTATTATGGGAAAGCGTTTTGAGCGTTTTTCAGGGTAGGATGAATTTATAGTTGAATTTTCAATCTCCCTTTGTTTTCATTTACGAGGGCCATTCAGAAAGTAGATTACGTTTTCGTCTGTGTCCGCTAGGGGCGGGGCTAGCGCGGCCATCTTGGGGTCAGTGTTGCACAGCTCAGTCAGCATCTAGGTTTGTGGTGTGCTCCGTTCAGATACTGTGATGGTTTGAAATGTCTGCATTAATTGAAAATCCCGCGAGCTGCAAGGTGCGTGCAGTAATAAGGTTTCTGACTGCAAAAAAAAGTTAAACCGATAGAAATGGAAAGGGGCACAACAATAAACTCCCAAAGGTATTGCCAAACTCTCCAAAAACTCAGAAGAGCAGAAAAACAAGCGCAGAGGAATGTTGAGCTCTAAGATCTTGCTGATTCACAACGCCCGGCCCCACATGGCAAAATTGTGAAGACCATGAGTCATTTTTTAAACCCTCTAGAACGCTTTCAAGCAAAACGCGCACTGTAACGATAACCCTGTGAAACGATAACAGATAATCTTATTATAGTTCATCTCACTAGAGAGATATCCCTCCTGATGTACTCCGGTAAACAACCCCCTAGCTGGGATGATTGACCAATTACATTGGATTTGAGAGAGATCAGGTTGACTAAGGTTAGTCTCTAAAAATGCAACAACACCAGTGTGCTCATTCATTTTATTGCCTGAAGCTGACGTATGGTATCTACTTACATCCATTGAATCACACGTATGCATGCGTATTGCGTACCTATCTAAAAAATTACCAAGTGAAAAGGTTGCAATTATTCTAACAAGGAGGAAAAATGATTTGGTACAAAAATATCACGAGTGCGTTTGACTTGCACCATTTGAACAAAAGGAAAAGAAGATGCACTCAATCAAACACCACAAGTCACCCACAAGGGATGTTTTCCGTGCCATAGCACTCAAGTTAATGTTATCCGACGCCTAGTCGCCTCGGGTCAAACCGTACAATTGACACTACCTACTCGAATGGTTGATGTAATACCGGGTTGAAAACAGCTCAACTTGCCCAATCAACGTACTTACATTGAATTAAGCTGAAATTAGCCCCGTAAGGCCGGAAACAGAGACGTGATAGGTACTCCAACGGGATTTTTCACATTCTATGTGCTATGAAAACAAGGAGTATTATACGAATAAATGGGATGTCGGTAATAGATGAGCCACCAAATAACCTGGGCTATCAGGTTATAGCAAGTACTCATCCAACATGGTAGAGAACGAAAAGCCAGGCTCAACGCCTTAGCGAAGAGTCCGAAATGATCCTAGCAGATATAGGTACTGAAAGCGACTTGAGCTAGAACATACAGAAGTTGGAGCAAGCTGAGCGATGGAACTCTGCATGCTATTTAATTAGCAATTGTACGAAACCAATCCATTCCGTGATTGCATTTTAATCAACACAAGAACCTGAATGAACAAAATACACTCAGGAATAAGCCTAGAAATGTCAATGATAGATGTGGGTCAGCTTTACAAATTGGATTCCCAAGAAACATTGTCAACATAAAATAACAGTGAATAAAATTATACTAGCAGGAATGTAAATCAACTCAATTTCAATTCATTAAACCTCTGAACAATGCCTCTTGAGTACGGTACAATTACTACAAACGGCTATCAACGTATAAAGGTTACACTGCCGCCGATGCAAAATTGATTGATTGGAATATAAAAATATGCTGCTCTATGGAGCAAAGAACATTACCTAACAGTTTGGGCACATTAGTTTAACAAATACGTTATCTAAACGCTGCAAATGCCGACTTCTAAAGCACATCTGAAAACCTATAACAAACATCGGGACCAAATAAAGGCGTTATTAGTCACATTTTTAGGGAAGTTGAAACGTTGAATTTCGGGAATGTAGAAAATAAACGACTAAATGCGACTCAACTACACAACTTAGAAAAGCTTACATCCATGGATACATTAATTTTTCCTGATAGTGGTTTTACAAGGGAAATCATATTTAATTTAACTGTGAATGTAAAAAACTGCACTTATGAAGATGCGTACTTAACTCACCACTGAGGGCGAAAAGCGCGGCAGCTTACTAGCTCAGAAATATGGAATATCAAAATCGATAGGTCCCACTTTGTTCAACACCATTGCACCTAGTGATTAGCCTGAAGACTAGTGAACATACACTTACTTAACCCTGAACACACATTTAAGCTATTCAGAAGCGTAGGTACTTAGAAATAGTACATTATAACATTATAATTAAAACAACTAGGCAGCTATTCGCAGGAGTCGAACCATTATTGTATCCACTTATCACACAGGTTGCACAGTTCACCTGTGCGGAGTCCGAAGAGTTCGGACAAGCACTTTCAAGTTGATAATTGGCGAGTAAACATTTAAAGACACACCTATAATAGGTACCCATGAAGGATTTCTGTTCCGCAAGCGAGAAAATAACCACAGAGGAGCAAAAAATGATCAAATTTTGACAATACAAATTTTTAAATTTTATTTTGTTTAATTGAAATTACTAGGTTGAGAAGCAGAACAAGTTTTACCTAGTAAACAATTTTTTAAGTAAACTGAATTTGAATTTCTCAGGATTTTGGTGGAGCAATGTTTGGTTTTAGAAACATCCATTAGACATGCAGATGAGTGGTTTCCACAATTTTGTTGTGCCTTCTGCCCATTTCAGACAGATGCAGGTAAATACTGTTTTTTCCTGATGCTTACTATGATATTGAGTAGACTTTGGCAACTCGATTTGTATACGAATGGGGTAAGGAAACGCCTCCAGGTTGTGATGACAGTTTCTAAAAACAATGCTTCCCTTTCTCTCCTGGCCATGAATTTGGCAAACAAATACAAGGATTTAGGCACCCTCCACTCGTATCCAGCTTGGTCTGATAGGTAACCAGCAGGAAGGGTACAAAAATCCATTGTCCCTTAGTCTACAATGGATTACTACTACAAAACAGCCTGATTCCTACTACCCTGTCCACCCTTACTGTTAGACTCCGAACTTCTACCCTCTGCACCCCTTCAGGTAATCCCTCTTTTGATGATGGTGATGATGATAAAAGCACCAAGTGACTTTTCACAAAATCAGTAGTCATTATCATAACCATAACCATTTTACAACAGTTTGAAATTTTTGTGCGCCACAAAGGTCAACAGAGCATAGTTGTATCATCACAATCAAAATGCATGCCTTTGTCGGGGAAAAAGAGGGATGTTACACTTTAGTATTCAATGAAGGAACCTGTGATCATGTTCTGAATTTAAGAGATAATGTGTACGCATGAGAACGCATCTATGTCTACGGAGCAATACAACTAGGAACGACCTTGCAAAAAAAACTTGCCTATTTATAAGTGGTATGCAATAAAAAACAATAGTGAACTCGGATGGTACGTAATTTGAGGGTATTCTTCAGAGAAAAGTTCCAGAGCTCCATCCAGCCCTGATATCCACTCCTGCGTCAGAGCAATTAAAGGCGGTCGACGCAGTTGGGCCAGGAACTTATTTTAGTCAATTTTTAAAACAATAAATTAATAATGTCGTACCCTAAGCTGACAAGTGGCAAGATGTGCGCGGTGTTGCTCAAACATATTTTCCTTACGTTGGACCTTTTAACAAAAATTCTTTGTCAATCTTTCAACTTCTTGAAATTTTGAATTCTTCAACTTTTTAACCTGATTCTCCAACTCCTCGATGCGCTTGTCCCTGTTGACTACTTGCTTTCGAAGCCGAGCGTTCTCTTCTACAAGTATATTGTAATCTCGTTGGAGCTGTAAAAGTTGAAACAAGTATTTTATTCAAATGAAATAGACTCAGGTCAAAGTGATTAAAAAACACTTAGGCCGGTTCCCACCATCTCAATATTATTATGAATACTTTCAAGTTATTGTTTTAGCATAATGCACAATAAACAAAAATAATATAGGTAACTACACAGTTTTGTTCAGTATTCAATTTTCTTTCACAATTCAAGACTGAGGTCAACATGTAGTATGAAAGAACATGCCCTTCCCCGCCATCTTGCTTTACAGGTACAGTGCGATTAATGTTCAATGCATAAAGAAAGATAACTATCACACACATAAACAGACGGTTTTAGAACAGAGGGACTCTATAAAGGAGTCAAAATATTGAGCTCTTACGTGCAAACATGACGTATGATGTTACATTATATACAACTGCTCCTACCCATAGCTTCTAGGGGCTGATCCGCAAGATGAGTCAGCGAACTTAAATGTATTGTCATTATTTTTCCAGTCAACGTAGATTATCAATATGAATAGCAGAAAAACCGTCAGATCAACAAATTGGAGATTTTCTCTTCAGAAACTTACCTTTTCAGTGTCCATTTCTATTGGCTTGTTCGATCTTTCCTCACTGAAAATTGTTTTCCCAAATTTTCGCTGTATTTGCTGAAACTTCGTACTTTGGTTATTAATTGTTTTGACGCTCTTTTCATTCTCTTCGTTTTCCTAAAAAGATCGCAGAACCACCAAGGTAAGAAATGAGAGTAAAATTAATTATTGAAGTGATTAGGTATACCATTAGATTGCTATTCCATACTACTATATTGGTACCAAGGAAAATACTTCGTCCAATTACTTTTGTGCTCGAGACTAAATTAGGTTACTAGGTTCGTAGGGTGGACCGAAACTACAATAAAAAACACCTTCTTTAAGTAATAGAGAGTGGGTAAGAATAGGGCAACCATCACGATTTTCCTTCTCTGAGAGAGAATCTTCAACTATGCTTCAGAAAGAAATTCCTGAAAAAAGGTATTTCACAGTCCAAACACAAAGAATTGTTGGATTTTGAAAATAAGGAATTGGATTTTAAGAATTTTTCAAGTACTAAAACCTATGACGTATTATCCAGTATAAAATGTCTCAATACACTTCTCTGTTTCCTTCAAAAGCAGGATACCAGCTGGCTAAGCTGAAAAGAAAGCCTTCCGCATATTTTGGCTCAGTCTTCAAGTGCACACTAGTTGGCGCTTCAGAAGCTCATGACCCCAAACCACCTCGTCAAATATGGAGTTGATTTCTAAGATGAATCAACACAACAATGAATGATCCCTCCATTCAACCTGGGTAGAGTTTGATTTGGTATTTGAGATTTCAGGGAGTGTGAGATAGGGGGTAACGGGGGTAAGCAAGGCAAGCAGCGGGTTTCTAGTATAGCCCCCACTCCTGGCCTTTGCTTTGGTATATATTGTAGCCTAAAATGTGATATGGCGAGGGTAAAAACCAGAAACAATGGGTAACGAGCGCACCCGTACTGAGGAGGTGTCCTACAAAACCTTGATAAGTAAACAAAGTAAATAACTTATGCAAATTTTCAATCGCAAACGCGTCTTCGTTAATAATGACTGGCATTAACAATCGTGATAGTTGGGCCAGGATGAGCGCTAGATTGTAGAAGCTCCAAGGGCGGGAGAGCTAGGTTGTGTTTTTAGTCAGAACTGGTTTGGAGCTTGTGTTTCGCCAACTAAAGAGCGCCCAAGGTTTATGGAGACGTTCAATTTATGAAGATGTTGATAGATGTTCAATAATCTGTTCTGTCTAGTATATTTGCATAAAGTAATTATTGCCCAGTTTCTGGCTACTAAGAGGAAACTACGGGACAACAGAAAAAACAATTCAATGAACACCCATTCAAGTTGTACAATAGAAAACTTATCAACCGACTAATCTACTGCAGCTACTAATCCAAACTACTAGAAAAAAAGCGATGGTGCATCTGACAGCTCTGAGCTTCAACATTTTAGGTGAAGCGATTTTATTTGATTTAAAGATCTCGTGACTCTCTTCACTTGTATGAAAATTGGAAGTCTCTTACATTTGTTCATTGACGCAAATGGTCCAAATTTTACCAGACATCCAGACAATGTCAACGATTCTGTGACCTGTGATGTTATGGAACACAGATGGAAGAAACGATGGTATCAGGCAATCCTTCATTACCTTGACGTAATCCTTTTCAAATTGTCCACGTGGCGTTACAAAAAAGATCCTGTTGAGTATGTTTGGACTTGTATAGGCAATCTTGCAGCAATAGTAGTGAAACTTGCAGCCCAGTATCCCACAGAGGAGGCATTGCTGGCCAATCTTTAATGACATTACTTGGCAAATGCTGGGGAGTATGCCCCTTGCACACATACACACTTTGGGGTTTGACCCCGACCAAAACATCAAGTGTTGACCACCAATCCTACATTTTGTTTCATCAAAAATTGCAAACAAAATCTCTCCTTATCTATTGATTGAATAAACTCGCTTATAATAAATCAACATTTACAAATTAGATTAAATACAAGGGACAACAACTCGGGGAGGGGACTAAAAAGACTGAATTGATAACTCTGATGAGATTGAATGCCAATTGTGCTTAGACTCAAGAATGGCATCCAAGAAGTGGAAAAGAGAATGAGCGATGCTCTACCACAACATTTTGGGCACTCTAAATGGTTCTTGAAAACATAAGTCCAGCCCACAGGGGAGCAAGTGCATTGTCCATTGCTTCTGCTACCCCACCATCATACCTATCCTGAAGCTCAGTTGAGGGCGGTTGGGCATTGAGATGTCCAGCTAACCCTAAGCACGAGTAAGCATTTGGTTTCATCACATGTATGCGTGTCCCTAGCTTTACATTTCCCTCAATATTTTTGCTTGGCAGCAAATTGAAACATTTAATGCATCAACAAATTTGCCACAGGTATAGTTGCTGAAGTAGGGTTTTAGGTCCATTCAAGTAGGGAAGCGTTGCCTCATACTGCAGCAATAAAATTAATCTAGGTTTCACTGCAATGTTAGTATACTTGACACATGCATTGAACTACAAACAGAGGGTTTGACCGGTTTATTTACATGTTAAGTTGGTGAGAAGAATGAGACTCATGCATCAAAATCTATTAGCAACAAGATCAAGCATGCTTCTACAACAAAGGCAGCAATGGTATGAGGCTTTTGGCTGCTTCCCACACAAGTGGAATAATGTGCTTGACAATGAAGATGAACAGAAATGATGCAATGGAACATCTATTATGGGAATCATCACTCACTACGTCATCACAAGCTTGGCTACTGTTCTCAAGGGCGTCTACATCTACGGGGAGGGGAGTACAGGGATGTTCAAGAGTATCTTGCGGTTGTACCGTAAGCTCCTGCGCTGGTTTGATGATGTGAGCCGAGATGGTGTTTTGTACAACATCCGGAACCAGCGATTTATCTCTTTGCTGCTGAAACAAGTTGAAGTCAGAGGCTTACAATCAGGAACCAATGTAAGCGATTGCGTTTTTTTGCAAGTTGTGGGTAATCAGGGTCAGAATGGAGTCTGTGAGCAGTCTCGCTTTTTAAAAAGATTTTTTTTTCTACAGGGTGTTCATAAACAACACTTGTTATCTTCTAATAAATTACATAAGTGGGGTCATTTGATGAGGAATGAACTTTCCTGCTTAATGAGGTATGTTCTATGACAACATACAGGAAAGTTTCCCTAGCGCGAAGGTTTTTGTTGGTTTGTTTAACAATAATTGATAGGAATACTTTGCAAAAAGCCTTTTTTAACTACCAAGAATAAAGACGAACCTTACGTACGCATAAAGTATTGAACATTAGTATTAACGAACCAATGACAATATATTTGAAACTGTAGAAGGAAAGAGTAGGCAACTATTATTGTTACTTGTTGGAAACTACGAACCTCTGGTCCCCTATAAAATGACCCAAGTAAAACGTACTTCAAGCTCATGTCCTTATTCCCAGAAAACTACCAACATGACAGGTTGCTACGGATTGATTAATGTTACATATTGGGTTGAGTTTAACGGGAAGCAAGTCTTGGTGTTTGTAAGCATTGCTTACTCCTTTTTCGTATCATTTTTCTGAGGTTTGATTGGTAGGATGGGGAGTCGCGCAGTGCAATTTAGTGGAAAATGATACCCCACACGCCTAGGAACCAGAAATATCGAAAACACAGATTTAAAATGGGCAGATAGATAGCCATTTTGACCCATAACGTCTTTTTTGTTCATCTTAACGAGATTTTTGGCAATCTAGGCGTGTGGGTTATAATTTTCCACTAAATTTTGGACGTTGAATCCAATGAAATGGGTCCCCCCGATACTCACGTCCAATGGCCGGTAATCAGGGCACGCATTTGTATTTAGGAACGCAAGCTTGACGTTGTACTTGATGTCAGAGCCAGCATTTGTACTGAGAGAATGTGTTCGATTAACAGTCGACACTTTAGGCTTGTGAGTTTTCACGCCACCTGAAAGCACACAGTAATCAATTAAAGGTATAAAAATACAAGGGTAGATAGCGAGGAGTAGACAACTAGAACAATCACACTCAGACGAATAGGTTTTCGTTTTTCTGGTTATCTGATTATATTTGCTGACTATCATCAAGCCTAGCCTACTGAAGAGTCACCAAAGAAAGCGTCACTATCAAGACAAAGAGACTGTTGGACACCTTACATCACTCATATAAGGGCTAAACACAAGTAACTTATTTTCGGATATTTCTGTGTACATAGGGGCGGTTTCTGTTACAGAGGATATTTTTATTCCCCCCTTTCACCGTGAATGTTTACTTTTTTCTAAGATGTATTTCATTTTTAACTATACCAATATTCTTCCAAACTGTTCAAACCTAGTTCTGGCACTGGTTTAATAAGATTCTGCGTTCAAAATAACCTACTATTGGCACTAGCAGCAATAAGAATGAGTCAGTTTAGGCCACAGGGACACTTCTTTCCGTAAGGTTGGTACAGATACCAACCGTTTGCGTGAGGCGTAGTGACTTTACTCGGGCCATAAGAATATCGAATTGAACTTGTGAATTAGAGCGATCTCGATAAGAAGAAAAAGAAACAGAACTAAAAAACTGCAATAACTTCCCAACTTCTATTTTCTGGAGCTGATTTACATTTTCTCAATCTAACAGCCTTGCAGAAGATGAATAATCCACGCCCAATTCATTTGAAGTTGATTTCATATGAATTCTGGAGGCACGTACCTGCTTTCATGGACATCATCTGGGGAGGCCGGTTCACGCCGTTGTACCAATCAGATGCAGAGACAGCAGGAGTTGGCGCTGCGGTGTCTGGATATAAATCGTCTTGGAATTGATCGCTCTGAAATAGTAACGACGCTGAAACTATTTCTTACAGAAAATTCTGAACTTATGATACCTTCTTCTACCACAGGTCAGATGCTTCCATTAGTCAGTCAATTGTATGTTCTTAGTTCTCAAGTATGCAGTCACAGAATCGTCATCAAAGCGAACTTGGTTCTAATAATTTTAATTTGTTCAAGCCATCAAATGGTGTGGAAACATTTTTTGAGAGTTGATTTTCCCTGAACGGACATTGTGGGCCTCAAACCTCTCTTCGCCTTGCCGATCAAGTAATATTCCCCATTGGACCCACGCATGAGACGGGTTGCCATGTTATCATCAAACAAGTTACCAACACCATGATCCGCAAAATGTGATCAACCGCAGCTTTTCGGCAATTTGAGTTCTCGTGTAAGATCACTGTTCTCTGCAAAGACTCTCGTACCTACACGGTCCCAAGAATAATAACGCGAAAACTGGCTCATAAATATGAATGCAAATAAAATTCTGAAATGTGAAAATATCAGTGCAAACAAGAAGGATTCAGTTTATGACTATCAACGTGGACACGAATCACATAACAATCACAATTTAATATAAACCTAAACTCTACTAAAAAATCCCATTTATTTGTTTGTTTTTCAACAATTGTATTATTGTATTTGTGAGAATGTTATTAATTTATAAATTATGTTCATAATCCTCAACAAGTATCAAGGAAATTTAAGCTATACTCACGTAAATTCTTCACAAAATGAAGTTCTCAAGTATTTATACCCCATAAGGGAAAATTCTAATAACATTCGCAATAATGATTCTTTTTATACGTTAAATTCACAAAAAAAAGGGAAGTTTCGAAAAATCACGACTGGGAATCGAAAATGACCGAAATGGACTGTGGTCTTCAAATATTAATTTTTCAGCAATACTAGGAAATTCACAAATAATACAATACATTTATAAAAAATCTCACGTATACAATTTGCAATTTAGAAAAGATCACATATACGTAATATTAGGGCAATCGATATAAAAATATGATTTGTTCTTCATCCCAATATCAGTACTTGTATTTAGTATTCATATGTTTAGATATAGAAATTTTATTAGCATTCATATGAGTAGCCTATCTGTGGTTACTGCCCTAATTACAGTATAACATGGCTCACAGACAAAATCAGTGGCTCAGGTAAGTCGGAACTGTTAACACGAGCCCATCATGGAAATCAAACTCTGGTAGAATTTTAGAACTAGCTCTATGTCCGTGGATCCTCAATGGAGAATCCGGATTCGACATTTCTATAAGACTTGTTTACGTTCAAAATCAAAAATACTTACCTTTCTTGGTACAATCATCGATATTGGCTCACACATTGGTTTTGATGTGTGCAATTTATAAAATCTGAAGATCTCGCACTTGTTCACGTCGCAACCTCTCTTTGGCATGAAGCACAGACTTCTCTGAAAAGAAGATTACGGCCATTGAGTGGTGATTAAGTTGAGTAGTCAAATTGCGTCACAAGTCTTGGAGAAAAGCAGCCGAGCAATTACTTGTGGCGTCCCTGATAAATATTGATTGAGGAAATGAACCCAAGGACCGGAGTCAACCACTTCGTAGTATCTAATGTTTCCATCTCCCTGAAAAATGATTTTGATTTATTATAGGAAATAAATTGTAGGACGTTAAGGATTGAAGTTGAGGAAGATATTGGTACCTAAGAGCGTCTGCGTCTATGTCCGTTAATATGAAGAATAACGCATAGAATTTAACCATGTATACTTAAATGTTACGTACCTTGCCAGCAAGAAAAAGGATGTTAGTGTCGTAGTCGAAATAAGGAAAAATCACTCCAGAGGACGAATCGATGACTTCCGTAGTTAATGGGGAGGTGAGATCATTTTCATTCCACACAGCCAATTGACGGTCACTAAGGCGTGAGAAGCCAACAGTAGCCAACAGCCCGTTTTTCAAATACACCACCTTACTACACCGGCTACTCCCGTTGTGACAAAGCCCTTCCTAGAATTAATGTGAGCAGGCTCTAAATTGAATGAATTAGTAACTAAGGCGCATCAGGGAAGCGGAAAGTACAGCGCTACATGGGGAAGAGGTTTAAAACGTTAGTCGCATTACGTGATCATCGAGGCTCAACGCGCATCGTGTAATGAGCGCAGCGAAAGTGGGTAAAATCATCGTGAAACGTCTTACGAGCGAGTCAACCTATCTTCACGATGGGTATTCGATAAATTCAGCGGAAAACCCGCTAGGTAGAAGGCGATCGTACTCACCGATATGACGTATCCTGTCCTGGGGTTTATAACTCGAAGTTTTTTGTCTTTGCATGTTGTAGCGAGACGGGAACCGTCGTAGTTGAAAGACAAGCTTTGAATTACATCGTTGTGACAATCAATAATATGGAGTACTTCCCCTTTCCGACGTCCCACAACATGATCTGTAATGATAAATAAATAGCTGCGTTACTCTGCAAATTGTCCCACAAGGGATAACGCCGTCGATCCCAGTGTTGTAATAACTAACGTAATACCGCTCGTTTTTCTTCCAGTTCAAGATTTAGGAAACTGCATGCTCGAATCCAGTAACATTTACTGAACAATCAAACCACTTTCAACAACCTCTTTTCCATCTCATGATCTTTGACGACAAACTCGAGAGGAACATCAATTATTGACCGTTTGAGTTATTGATTAGAAAAAATACAAGGGGACTGAGCACAATTGCGCGAAATTGATTCAATTCTGTGGGATATTTTGCCGTAGAATTGCAATTATAAATTCAAATGCGGCAAATCACAGGGTCAAAGATTTGTAGAATATGCAAGTAGTTTTCTTTGCGACAAAAAGGCCTACTCCCATGCTTTCTACTACAACATTACAAAGTTTGGAGATTCCTAGTCAGACATTTTCGTCCGCTATCTAAACCGAAAGCCATTCATGGAGGAGACCAGAAATCGCCGATCTTCGAGGGAAGATGTTTGTTCAACATTTTGATCCCAGTTTTTCAAAGAGCTGTTTGCTCGGGGTTCATGTGTCTGATGCAACCTGCCAAAACGTAGCAGAGATGTTGCCAGTCGGTAACAAACGATACATGTAGTCGATGTAACGATAGTTCCGTTTCTCTAATCATAATCATTTTACCATGATAAAAGTATTTTTTTATGTTTGAATCGATCTTTTCAATTGTATTCAATTTGAACGTTATAAGACAAAACCATGAAAAGCGTTATGAATCGACTCAGACGAGTCCTCGACCGGATGGCGCGCTCTCGTGGTATTCAATAACCAAGGTTTCTACACAATCGACGTCTGCCTCAGAACAATACAGAATTTGCAGAGTTGCCTATTGCTTCTTAATGTTTGATGAATTACGATCACTTGAACGGCGCGTTCGCTTCACAGTACAGTTGTTAGACACCCTCAAATTTCCAATTCATTTTATCTAGTCACAAAAACAATGTTGAACACACAGAAAACTACTGTTAATCACACTGAAGGGACTAATAATCTTGAGAATTTGGTTATGGCTCTTGATGGTGAGGGGATTCACACTACAACTCACTAGAAACTTATCGGCTCTCCCTTTCGAGAGAGTAACAACTGGTAGGGTGCTTCATCACAGCGGGGAGACCACAGGGCACCTTCAGAGTTGATTTTCTATGCAGCAAAGCCTGAACTGTAAGAATTCTATTCGTCAAATTCAAAAGAGGAACAAAGATGATAGAAGGCCTCATGATGTTCATGAATTTTGAAATCAATTGTATGAAGGTTGAGAAAACAACACAAGCTCTGAGTGGCTCTCCACTGATAAGAGTAAGAATGGAAGCCTAAATGGCCAGTTAATTTTTCTCTATCCAGTAACGATGAGATCTCTACGATTTGATCACCTCAGCAGTCATAAAACTAGAAAAAGTTGACACAGGGGAAAGGGGCAGTTCATGGAAGGACCTGTATCAAATTCTTGTAACAAAAACGTTAGAAATATTATTCAACTGAAAAAATTGATACGTTAAGTGAAAATTAGTGTCACTCACCAAATAATCGAATCCAACGCTAGCAATTACATTGTCAGCAGTGGGATGCCACTCAATATAACCAACCCTCCTTTTGTGGCCGTGTAAATCAGCGCTCCATTCGGTCAAATTACTCTTCAGCCCACCTTCAGGGATGTACCACACTTTGATCTGCAAAATAAATTTCAGGGGGTGAGCATAATGGCAGGGCCGCGGTGAAAGAAGTTGAATGTTAAATGTCATTCTAGGATATTTTTTTTCTAGACCCTTTGATCAAAGGTACTTTCATATAAAAACTTCCTACATGTCAGCAAGTAGCAAGTCATAAGTAAATACGTTCAACTCACTGTGCAATCATCGCTGCAAGATGCAATGACATTATCATTGAAAGGGTTCCATTTCACGTCCATCACTGGTCCAGTGTGACCAGCAACTTTGTACGAATTGACATCTATCCGTCCAGTCTGGAAGATTAAAACAGATTATCTTAAAATTCCCTTTCATATCTCAACAACTAAGGAAATACTACGCGAATTCAACGACTTTAACGTACTGATTCGAGAGGAAGGACGATGAAAGCACCCCCTCCTGCCACTTCGGTCACAATAGCGATGAATTTCGGATTGACTGCGCAAAACTGAGAGTCGTGAGCGTTTTTCGTTATGTTCACGTTGTCGTAGCATTTCTCTCTTCTCACTGGTTGGCCATAGACGTGGCGAAACTTTGAGCTCCGAACCCCCCGGAACCACAGCTGGAAAACAAAATAAAATGAATTATTATAATTAAGCTATAACAGATAAGTGCAGCATTGCCTCTTAGTGGACAGCTTGAGACATTCTAGTAGAACATTTTCACCACTCATTTCTAGAACAAGGACGGTTGGCGGTGGGAGAATAGGGCCATAAAAATACCCACGACAACTAAAAAGCACCTTTTAGCAAGAATCACTAGATTGCAATTACTATTCTATCAAAGCTAAAGACAGTATAAGTTGTTTGGTACTTTCAAATAAGGACAAGAAAACAACTGCAGATCTTTACTTTCAACTTATGTTGTCGGCGTCAAACCGAGAATAATAAAAAAGCTACGAAAATCACCGTATCAGCAGCTACAGCTTGACAAACGTCGCGAAGTACTACTGAATTATGAAAAATGTCGGTAATTAGTGTCAATTTAATTCATGAATACACCACATTTGAACGATCTGGTCAAGTCTGACAATACTCACGATCGTCCACAGGAAAACGTACCTTAGCTTCCAAATTCCGAAATCGGGGTTTTTGATTATTTTGACAGACGAGAAGCAACAATCACGATGGAAATCATCATTTTTTAAACCTCTGATTTGCAAAAAAGCGTTCTTGAGAAAAACGCTATCTAAGTTTTAGACATTCTTCGCACGGAAACGAAAAAGGTGAGGAAGATGGCCTAGGGAAGCTAAAATTTGTTATTTCGCTCGTTACTTTTAGCAATTTATTGATGATTTCTTGTAGTTGATTCGTAAAACGGCATACGGATCCAAAAACTACGTTAAATTTCTTATAAAAATCGACAATAAGTCGATTTTTCACCTTGAGTTCTATTTTTCGTTCTCCTGAAAAATTGTCTTCCAGAAGCTAAGGTACATTTTCCTCTGGACGGTCACAAATCATGATTCGTGAAAGTCAGAAGTATCTCAATTCTGATTGTAACCTATTGTATTATCTTTGTACGGGTGTATCCATAGGCAATCGAACATGTAACAATCTTATTTGACATAAATAGATAATACAATCAAAATATATTCTAAAGACCCCAATTTCGTAACAATGTACAATTAACATGTTACCTTTCTGGAAGCCAAAATCTGACGTTCCACAGGGTCGAAAATTCCGAACATATCTCCGATGCTTTGGGTTTTTCGCTAAACTATAGACGCTGAATTTATACCTCAAACGGAGGCAGAATGCAAATCAATGGTTATGTACTTTAAAAATGATTTGTTTTGTACTACTACTACTAAACCAATTTTTTTCAATAATTATCTACTTTTGGGACTTGAAAAATGATGCACGTCCCGAGCTACGAGATACACCCAGATTAGCCATTGTGAAATATTTGCAGTTATCGTCATTTTCAGCAACAATTTACTTTATGTTAACTTCATTTGAACAACGTATTATTGGCGTAATAGAAATAAGAAGATATTGAAAAGTCTTCAGAGTCTGATATGAAGCAGACGGCTGCTGTCGTACTGTATTCAGATTTGGATGCAGTATCTCAAAAACGTGAAAATATATTGGGACAAAAAGTACCGCTCCTCCAGCTCCTCTTTTGAGTATGACCGTAAGGGTGGAAGGCTGGTGGAATGTACCGCTACATTGATCATTTTTGAATAGTAGATAGTGATCGAGTGAACCAAAATCAATGTTGCAACACAAGAACACAAGCTAGCACAGGATCACGATTTCATCATCTGGTCTATTACCGGTGTAATATATATGTGCTAGGTGAGGGAAAATAGAGAGATGTTAAGTTGCTATTGTTGGGAATCGTAAGAATGAGATTAATACATCACGGACAACTGAGAGATAGCATGCATGTGTGCAGCTCGGAAGATCGTGTGTCAGATAAATACAAAAAAGACGACTGGGTCAAGTAATGAGGTAAGGTGGCAAATTAGTGAGGGCGTTACATCTCGATAGAGACGAAGAAACAGACATTCCTTCAGGAAATTGCAAAACCTGTTGTATAACGATAGAAATCTTTTCCCGAAAGAATGGCGTCACTGAATCGAGCTTCCTTCTTATTTACACCCCTAGGTATATTTTATTTATGAGACTGCAGAAATAACATATTCCGGATCGTCGCTCGGGATTGAAAGTCGCAGGATCACCTCACTGCACACGAGAATAATAATGCAGGTTGCGAAACTAAAGTAATGAATCATTACGGCGATCAGGTTTATTTTGATCGATGATAACCGAGATAATTTTTTTAGTGAGAACACAATGGACGAATAGCTAGAAAAATGTTTCAGCACAGGAGGAACCGAAGGATGTGAACTTCTAAAACAAGAACAATGCAGTTATCTACTAAACTGCCGGCGTAATATTCCATTAGACAACTACGGGTTTGCATTGTTTTCGGGGTTATTCTGCCCGAATGGGGACCCTCCTTAAAATATTGTGGTTTCTTAAAATGCAGATAACTAACAACATCAATACATACAAACATTTAAAAGGTCCGAAAAATCTATTCACAAAGAGTCAAATCTACTCATTCGGGACCCAGTTGTGACCCACTCATTGTTAAAATGGTTTCGACAAAATTAAATTAGGTTATTGAATGATTTATATAAAGTAAGGTAGGGTGAAAACGTGTTCCACGAACGCAAATATACAAGATTTTTGCGGGAAAGCTACCGGAAGACATTTTGAAAAAGGTGCTTTTTGACGAAAAAAGTGCAACCTTTTCATTCTTGAAAGTAGGTACCTACTAGGTACTTTGAAGATCCCAAAATACACCTTATCTCAAAAGCAAGAACTAAGATAATAAGTCATTATTGAGTGACGTGCAGCGTTTACAATTCAAATAAGATATTATATAATAAAATATAAACTTGATAGTTGAATTTATACAAAAATAGTACCAATTGTTTCAATAAATTTAACGAAAATATTTAAATTTCTGAAAACGGCACAGAAAATAAATCATTTTAGGGAAATTCAGAAATAAATCTGATATTCAGAACGAATTTGTTTGCATCTGGTTCGTTCATAGAAATATGAAATTTGTTTTGGTTGGTTATCCCTTGAATAATTGATGTTTTAACAAAAAATTATCCTAGAAATATAAAAAAATATTTATAAAAACACGATAAAACTACGAGGGTCTACCACGTGAAGTGTGGTTCAGCAAATGGAATTGTTTATGAATGGTGATGCATGCTGTACTATCGGCTTTTAAAAACTGTTTACATTTTCAAAGAAGCCGAAAAAGCTAACTTTTCAACTTGATTCAGAACTACCTAAGCTGCCAATCTAGTAAATGGATGTAAATGTAGCCAAAATTTAGGATAATTCAAATTTAAATAACTTGGAGAAATTCGAAAGTTTTATCAATTGCGAATGGTTGCGTAATTTTGCCATTCTTGAGACATGAAACCATGAACCTTGAAGGAAAACTTGATTTTTCAACTTTGAATTTGACAATTTTATTGGCAGATCCCGTTAAATTGCGCAACGCGCGTGAATCCACTGATGCACAGCTATTTCGTATCGTGATTGACTTCACTTCTGACTTTATGGAACTACATTCAAACTTAGGTTCGACCAAGGGTTATATAAAAATGCTTTTAGGCGAATGAATTACTTGATTTCATATATATAATATGATTTATTTGGATAATAGTACTCGGGAACACTTCGAAAGAAATCAGTAGGTGTCCCCTAGTAGGTCTCCTAATACCAATAAGTTTACTTTCCTCCTACATCCTGCCTCCTAGACCCAAAATAGACTTCACGGAGCATTTCCATCTGCGCATGGGACATAAAGAGGCTTTAAGCACAGTTCGTTATACATCCTCATTTGACACGTAGATAAGCAATTTGCAAGGTATGTTACTCCCAACTTTCCTCTCATGGGTATTTTTGAAATGGGCGTACGTGTTTTCTCAGAAATTCCCTTTATGAGTGAATCACGTCACCGAAATTGTATAATAAATCCCTAAATATAACTCGAACGAGGTTTACTCGGGAAGTTTTACACCGTCGCTTATTACATGGATCCGTGGCTTTAGTGCCGCATCGAACATCGACTTTGGTCGCGATGATCCAATCACCTGATTGAGCGGAAACAGGTTTCGGATTTAATTAATTTACCATCGATTGCAGGTCGACAGGAAAATGCCGCCGACACAGCGAAGCGTTCCAAACACAACCCAACACCGCTCTATTTAAGCCGAAGATCGTATCAATAGGTAAATTAATTAAAGTTGCTCTCGGCCAACCCCTTTCAATAACTGCACAATGCTGTTTCAATTCTGGTTCATCACCAAAGTAGAATCTGGTGTTTTCAGTTGGTTTACTCTTGGCCAACGTTTTCAGCCCAAATCCTCTCAGTCTAGTTGTTTATCCTAACGACAAAATTAGGCATCCGCCAAATTTCCTAAAAACGCATCATCCTACAGTACACTGTAAAGAAAAAAAAAAATTGACATTGAAGCATTCCAGAAAGCCAGAAATATGTGTCACCAAGTTTTATTTACCCAGACATATATTGACACTATCGACAAAGAAATCAATTCAGCAGCACACACCACCCCATGCCTTGTTCAACGAAACTCATCCAATGACCTTATCATGTAGAAGCTTAGATCAAAAGTTCACTTGAAATGACGTCAGGGAACTTCTATGAAAATCTGGCATGATTTGTGTGGGCCGAAAGCTGTACAAAAGTATTCATTGGCGCCGCGTGGGCAACTCAATTGTTTGTTTAGCCGATAGGAGAATCAGATCATTTTGAGTTCTATAGTTCCGATAAGCAAGACACCTATGTATCTCAAAATTCCATGAAGATGCTCGGCTAATGGGGATTTCATGGTTTTCAACTAAACTTAATCTACATTCCATAAATGAGCGAATAATGTACCCTTATTAAACCTTCATGTGGTTTAATTCCTTGTTACTTTTCGGTCGTGAATATTGTGAATGAGAGGAAAAATCGAACTGAAAATAACATTTTCCATGGGATAATTAAAGTCTTCCCCTGCAACAGGCCCATTCGAACTCCTGAATACTTCTGCACGCAAGCATTCCTGCTAAAAGGAAGAGAGAAATTTTGATATTGGAAATGAACAGAGAAAAACTAGAAAAACAGGTTTTGAGATTTGAGCGCTTTGGTGACATCACAGCAAATGGGTAACACTAGCTGAGCAGCAACACAGTTCATAAGATGAAAAGCAGCAAACTCTCCCACAATGGCTGATTATTGATTGGAGTAAGATTACGGAGTCCTTCCGGGTCGCGAGTACTGTATTTATCGAAAAACTTTTGCTAATACGAAAAATAATAAAATTACGTAGGTTGTTCTGGTCGGTTATTCCTTGAATAATCAACCTATGTTTTCATGCAAAAGGTCAACCTCTCCGATTCGGCTCAAAATTTTTTTCTGGACGTTTCAAAGTGTCTAGATAAAAAAAAGTTAATGTCCGTCCGCCGTTTCAGGTAGTAGACAATTTTCTAGAAATCTGAAATTTGGGTCAGGGGTCTGTTCCCGGCCTAGGACGGTCCTCCAAACTTTTCAGCCCGATCGGACCAAATTTGGGCGGGGTACGGGTCAAAATGTGTTTTTTGAAAAATGGATTTTCGAGATTTTGGGCGTTCTAGGCGTGTGGGGTATCATTTTCCACTAAATTTTGGACGCTGAATCCAATGAAATGGGTCCCAGAACGATTGGCACCCACTGGAAGAAGTTAAGGGTCAAATTGGGTATATATTACCCATTTTGAATATGTGTTTTCGAGATTTCTGGTACCTAGACGTGTGGGGTATCATTTTCCACTAAATCTTGGACGCTGAATCCAATGATGTGGTTCCCAGAACGATTGGCACATACTGAAAGAGGTTATGGGTGAAAATGGGTATCTATTACCCATATTGAATATGTGTTTTCGGGATTTCTGGTACCTGGGCGTGTGGGGTATCATTTTCAACTAAATTTTGGACGCTGAATCGATTGGAATTGGTCCGGGGCCCTTCACACCCACTGTTTCCATTTTACCCATGTTGAAGAAATGAGTCTCCTTGCGCCTGGTCCGAGGAATAACCAACCCCTGTGTAAGAATTTGCAGCGTTTTTTGGATTAGGAACACAAGGAAAATGGGGGAAAATAGTAAGCTTGGAGTGTCCCAAAGTCATTCAAATTGATTCAGCGTCCAACATTTAGTAGGAAATGCTACCTCACGCACCTTAGTACCCGAAAATCTTCGGAATGGCCAGGTTGGTACACATTGTGACCTATTCCACGTCAAAAGGCACCAATCGGTCCGGGACCAACTCAATCGATTCAGCGGCAAGAAGTTAGTGGAAAATGATATTTCACATTGATAGATAAGTATATACCTATTTTGACCTTGGAATATTTAGTGGAAAATGATACCCCACACGCCTAGGTACCAAAAAGTCTCAAAACCCACTTTTGAAATAGGTAGGTAAGTGGTAGGGATGAAAATTAGTAAGGAATTACTAAGGACAACCCCATTCAAATCCTAAACGGTAAATTTTCAATTTTTTCAAAATTATCTTTAGAATAACAACAAAACTTACAGACGTAAACGTACTCGCCACGAATGTTCAACGATTATTTGGAGGTTGGCTAGCAATTCGCCTAAAACCAAGGACTAACG
Organism: Cyrtorhinus lividipennis; assembly: GCA_019603395.1. Lineage (NCBI taxonomy): Eukaryota > Metazoa > Arthropoda > Insecta > Hemiptera > Miridae > Cyrtorhinus > Cyrtorhinus lividipennis. The sequence goes on from CM033998.1 coordinate 25,168,939, forward strand.
GAAATTGATTATACTAAAATAATAGCGAGTAGTTGTTATTTTTCCATCCAAACCCCAGAAAATATGATCATGTATTTTCCAAAAAAAAAAAAAAAAATCACTATAATATTGATTAAATTGAAAATTTTAATCGCTCTTTAGAACTTGAATATGTAATGGAGGATTGCTGATTATTCTCCTTCATCATCACGTATATGTACTAGAAATATTCAATAAGAATCTTCTGTAGTGCAGCGGAGGAGCAACATAAATTGTTCAATACATTGAAACTATTCTACAAAATACCTACTCTGTGTCATTTCTAGCAAGCTCATGCAACACCATTTTCAATTCAAAACTACAAAACTACATTTAGTAAGTGAAGCGAAAAAGTTGTACTCTTACCTGAGAATTCGTCATTTTAGAGATCACGCGACGCAGACAGACTTAATGTAATAAACGAAACAACTGGAAAAAACAAGATCAAAAACAAACTAAAAACAATTCAAGTAAAACTAAAAAGCACACAAACACGGCAAGAAAACACGATCGAATAGTAGCTACAAGTAATGTGAATTCGGGCAACCTTTAATCACAGAAGGACACCTCCACTTGAGTCATTATCAGTTGACGCACAAGTAGATTCGTCGACGGAGACAATTAAAAGTAATTGAGGGGCATTTTATGGCGTTGAAGTGGAGGGGGGTGCACTTGAAGAGTTTTGAAATGAAAAACTAAAATCAAATCGGGGGAACGATGAGGGGATGACGAGGAACGACCGCTACGGACAGATACAAGACCCACAACTGACGGGATGAAACATTAACTAGGAAGTGGGAAGTTGACGAAGAGATGGTATGGACGGCGGGGAGGGTTAACGTGGTGAAGTGATGCTGGTGCTCTCGTGTGTTCGTTATGGTCTAAGGGCGTCTCGGCTAATTACCAACACATCGCGAGGAGAATCCGGGGATAGCAGGCTCCCGCCGTGAACGGTATGGAAATTGACTAAAATGCAACCGAGTACACGAAGAAACTGGCGAAGAAGAGAAGATTTGGGGAAGCGCCTCCGCCTCGGTTCTTGGGCGAAGGGGAAACGCGAAACAAAAGATTGAAAACGGTGGGGTCGAAAGGTGGAGGTTCCCGGCCCGACGCCGGATAAATCTCGACAACGGTCAAATCTACCGGCAGATGAACGTGAAATCTTCCCACCCGAATTTCCTATTGTACGTGAGCCCTGTATCAGGATTCCTACGCACACATTTGGATCACTGAAATCCACCGAAAGACATATTTCCAAATTTCCCTACGTATGTGAGTGATGAGTAAATCATCGAACCAGGCGCATGGAGACCAATTTGAACCTCGGACCAGGCGCATGGAGATTCTTTCCTTCAACATGGGGAAAATGGGCGAAACAGTGGGTGTGGTGGGTCCCGGACCAATTCCAATCGATTCAGCGTCCACAATTTAGTGGAAAATGGGGTATCACGCCTAGGTACCAGAAATCTCGAAAACACACATTACAAATGGGTAAATAGGTACCCATTTTGACCCATAAACTCATCCAGAGGGCGCCAATCGTACCGGGACCCATTTCATTGGATTCAACGTCCAAAATTTAGTGGGCAATGATATCCCACACGTCTAGGTACCAGAAATCTCGAAAATCCATTTTTTCAAAAAATTTATTTTGACCCCTACTCCGCCCAAATTTGGTCTGATCGGGCTGAAAAGTTTCGAGGACCGTCCTAGGCCGGGAACAGACCCCTGACCCAAACTTCAGATTTTTAGAAAATTTTATACCTACTACCGAAAACGGCGCGGACAACGGACGGCGTACGACGTACGGCGGACGGACATAGACTTTTTTGATCTAGACACCATGAAACGTCCAGAAAAAAAAATATGAGCCGAATCGGAGAGATTGACTTTTTGCATGAAAACAGGTTGATTATTTAAGGAATAACCAACCAAAATGAATTCCATCAATTTTCATGTTTCAGGAAAAACTAAGGGCGATACGAATCCACCGGCTTATTATTCTAATAAAACAATAAACCAAAATAAACGTCTTTATCATTGAGTTGTCTCAAATTAATCTGTTGATACCCATGATAGAAGAACAAGCTGGAAGAAAGGGGGCGTCAAATCTCGACGGTTTGACGTTTTTTCTATAGTTTAGGTTAGGTTAGTTAATTCCACAGTAGACCTTCAAGTTCGATAAGCAAAATTCCCAACGGCCCAAGCAAAAAGACATTTATGACAAGTAATAAGGCGGTATTTTTCGGGGGAAATCGACGGAATTACTGGGCAAAATGGGGATCATCGAAGATAACAGGCAAAAAACCTAATAAATGGAGAAAACCTCCCCTCCGCCCTCACGAGAAGAAAATATAAAGACGATATAATGTGACATTTCAACAAAATTCATTAGCATGATAGTCTTCATTATCACTGGGAAATAACTCGCACAGCGCTACAAACAGGATAGTGTGACGAAAGAACCCCGTTTTCATTGAAGCGCGTCGATCTCCCAGTGTACGCATTTCACATGCATTTCCCAAAGAGGAAGAGGTGTTCCGTTCTGAATTAGGTAAGCGAATGGATAGAAGCAGGAAAGGGGTGGAAAGAGAACGATCCGGCGCTTCGAGTGGAACGCCCACGTTTCTGGATGAGCACAATTAAAAAAAAAAGATAGAAAAAGGAAGCTCACTAACGAGGAAAGGACGGGTGGTGCGGGAAAGCGACAGCTTAATCCCGACCGAATATCAAAGAAAACCATCAACTTTATACAAGAATAGTTTTGAATTTGGAGAACCATCAGGTTGTCAACGTTTATAGTTGACAAGGATCGATTTTACAGCTCATTTGCAATTTAAAAAAAATGTCTCTAGCACTTTCATTTTTGGAAGCTCAATTTCCGGGTTGTAGTGTTTTCGACCTGACGTCACCAAAACGGCCATAACTCCCTTCATTTACAAGATAATCTCAAAGCTGAGTACACCGTTGGAAAAAGCGTCAATTTCGCTTCTGATGGACCCCTTAACGTCTTCAATAATTTAGTAATGGCGATTGGTTTCAGCCTAAAGTTAGGAAATTAATGAAAACAGAAAACCATGTCAACTTCGAGGACAAATTCTTTCTCCAACTTCTCCAAAATACCAGTTTTCCAATGGTATTTTTGTGACATAATTTAAAAGTGAAAATCACATTTCAAGTGGACAAAATTTGATATTTTTGAAAATCGTGGTGACCATGATAGTACCGAATTCCACGAAGTTGAAAGATGGCCTTTCATGGAACTATATCTCGAGCTGAATTTAATTGAGACACTCGTTTTGGCGAGCATGGACTATGGACTTCGGTTACTTCCTTTTAAATAGTGAAGGAGTGCTTCATCAAACAGGAGGGAGAGCACTTTATTTTTGTTCGATTTTCAAAAACACGAAATTATCATTAATCGTTAATGACTTGGAAACCAAGTCTCTAAAAAGAAAAGACCTAGCGACACTTTTTGATGCTAATGAGATGTAAAATCGACCCCTTGAAGGCGTTAATGCCCAGTATAGTCAGAATCAAAGATCAAACTGGTCAGAGCTCATTTCCATTCTGTTCAGAAATTAGTTGGTGGGATTTAGAGAAATCGGTGTTAAAACGTTTCGAGAGGTTTCTGAGTTTCAACGAGTTCCTATTTCAGTGGGCTTTTGGCATGCAAATGTCGGATAACCTGACATCCGCCGCCTCCACTCACAACCACGAAAAAAGAACACAAAATACCCACAGCTTCCTAGAGTATTTACAGACTTACAAAATTACAGATTTGATATTGGAAATCATGTAATTCACAAAATAGTCAAAAGGTGATGTATAAAACCATCAATAACAACTTCAAAAAGTTGCAGAAATTACTATAATAAACCAAATGCACCGTGGTTATGACGTCACAGAAAACTCAGAATGATCTACGCGTCTCACACAAGAACGTAATATGCACTCGTCTTATGTGGGAATACTACAAATTTAAATAACGTAAGAAGAAATAGAAAAGCAAGACAGACGCTATGGTGGAACGCCGCAAGTACGATCCTGCTGCTAAAGACGTAAAGGGGGGGGGGGGGGGTTACTCACACCCCATGTAGCCTCTTGTGGCAGTCAACCACTAATAAGCACACCCTTGCTGACCTTGGGAAGAGTTCTCATTCAAATGGTAAATGAACTCTTTTAAGGGTGAAGAGAGCAGAGCGCATACTGCATATCGCATTATACAATGGTAAATACCAAACTGCTACTGGGATTTCAAAGATATCGAGACTAGGTGTTTTAAATTTCACAGCTAATGGATCTGAACCTCAAGTTGAAAAACTTTTTAACGTTTACATCAATGTTGAATCAATTTAAATTTATCAGGCGTAAACAGTGAAGGTAACTAACTCCGTTCCCTCATTTTTGTTTTGATTGATTATTCCTTAATCGATCAACTTTTTTTCTTTTTTTTTTTTGGCGCCCTTGTGTCAATTTCCAACATTTTAAGAGGGCGATTTGTGTTATTTTCCATATTTCTAGGAGTCCGGTCTTCAGAAAAAACAGTTTTAAAAACTTTATTCTATGAATCAATCGAGACGGGTTCACCGCTCCGGTATCCAAATAGTATTCATTTCCAACAAAGCCAGATTTTTTTTTTTTTTTTTTTTTTGAGAGTGAGTACAAAAACCTGAAAGCCCGTTTATAGCAATTAGTGGGAGCCAAGTGGGATAGGATGGATGCTCTGCATAAAACAATCTAAAACTACTTACGCTTATCTCTCGTGGGAAAAACTCACGCATTAATTACCATTGTGAGTGAAAGTCGATGCTTACGCTTTCAGAATAATCTCATAATCCCAGGCAAGCTTGATAACACAACAATTACAGATCGTGGAGAGTTTTCGTTCGAAAAATGTATTTGAGGGAAAGTAAGATTCACAGGTTGTGAGACAGACTGGAAAATTGACGATTTATCGCGAGTTGTTAGATGACTCGTAGACTGGTATTGTAAAAGTAAAATTTATTTAGAATAACGGATAAGATAATTAGGACTGAGCCCCCGGTTTGGAACAAATGTTAGATAGGTGCTGTAGATCGTACTTCCCTACCTCAAAATTGTTATTTTGTAGTAAGCCTGTATCCACCAGTTCATTTAAATTGCATCATTGTTACCCCCTACCGGTCTCGATATTAGTTACATATTTGTAATACTGAAAGCGTGGAAACTTCGCGCTAAATGCACGCCCCTAGGGTAAGTATACGGTCAGTATCATTTTCAAATTTTGATGTTATTGCCGGAAAAAGCACGTTCAATATTTAGCAAAGAGCACAAAGAAATTCCAAGAGTGAATTCCTTCCCTATTGGTGGGTATTATTTACCATTGTGGCCAACCTGAATTTAGTCGTAGTAATTCTTTACAAACTGTAGTAAATTGCCCGTTCCGTACTTTGACAACAGGCGGCTTCAGTTTGTTTATTGCTGCAGCAGATGTCAATTTGACTGATTTTTCGGGCCAAAAATGTGAAGAATTCATAGAAGTCAAGGGCCCATCATCTCAATGGAAGTGAATAATGTTATTACGACGATACTTCACTAGAGCCCACCTATTAATTTCTAAAATTGAGAATAAGTACTGACCAGTTTGAATCTCATATCGAAGCAGAGAAGAATTTCTTAGAAAAAACATCAACTTTATATTATAATACGATCTACTATCAATACCGTTTCAAGATTTGGCTCGTCAGGCATTGTTTAAGAAGGCATGTTGGGGGCCAAACATACCGGCCACACGACTTTGGACATCCATTTGGTTTTCCAGGACAAAATTTCCGGAACTAATTTTAGATTGGAGGTTTCCATTGTATCAATTTTTCTCCCCAATGCCCCAACAATAAGAAGAACGGAAGAACTATGTACTCCCATTCACCAGTTCAGAAGGTTTGAAGTAAAAGCTGAGAAATTCGTCATTGGCAGAATCCGCTTCAATTCCACACTGATGCTAATTTTAGTTGGTTATTCCTTGAATAATCAACCTATGTTTGCTTGCAAAAGATCAACCTCTCCGATTTATTAACCTCTCAAATTATTTTCTGGGCTTTTTAAAGTGTCTAGATCAAAAAACCAAAATGTCCGTCCGCCGTCCGCGCCGCTTTTGGTAATAGAATGGTAGTAGAAAATTTTCTACTTCTACTACTACTACTATTCTTTCGGCTGGCCGTCCACTGGACGCGAATTCGCGCGAAGAGGCGAAGTACGCGATTTCAAACGAAGAGTTCGCCTCTTAAAAAACACTATTATTTGTATAGGACCCCGTCCACTGCAAGCGCCATGATCGATTTACCGATTTCCATCGCCAGGTTCGCCAGTTCGCGCGTTTGGAATCAAACATGTTTGATTCTCTTCGCCTCTTCGCGCGAATTCGCGTCCAGTGGACGGCCAGCCTAAAAATCTGAAATTTGAGTCAAGGGTCTGTTCCCGGCCTAGAACGGTCCTCGAGACTTTTCATCCCGATCGGACCAAATTTGGGCGGGGTAGGGGTAAAAATGTGTTTCTTGAAAAATGGATTTTCGAGATTTTGGGCGTTCTAGGCGTGTGGGGTATCATTTTCCAATTAATTTTGGACGCTGAATCCAATGAAATGGGTCCCAGAACGATTGGCACCCACTGGAAGAAGTTAAGGGTCAAATTGGGTATATATTACCCATTTTGAATGTTTTCGGGATTTTGTGTACCTAGGCGTGCGGGGTACCATTTTCCACTATATTTTAGGCCCTAAATCGATTGGAATGGGTCAAGGACCCGCCACAACCACTGTTTTCATTTTATGACAAGAGATGTGGAAATATAGTTACACGTCCACATACAGACAGAAACCCTCATGAGGAAGTGCCCAGCAGTATCCAACTTATTGGATCCGGTTAGCATACATACTATTTTATTTATGGACTGCCACACAAGTCACTGACAACACAATAACGTACATGACGACAACAAGCGAATGTACAGGCAAGGTGCAATTGATGCAGACAAATGCAACCATTCATTGTTGAATGCCAAAAACAACAAATGTTGATAAGAGACATGGCCCCAGACGATTACTTACTTTAGATTCAGGCTTGAAGCAAGCACGAGCATCGACATGAGCGTTATTCTTGTCTTTCAGGTTTACATTCAGCTTGATCAGTTCGTTCTTTACGACCATCTTACAGCCAAGATAGGTAGCGTCGAGGAAGTTGACAGGTAGCTGACAAGGATGCTTGAGGTGGATTTGTGGGTTTAGCTTGTCAGGGAGGGAACTAAATTGAGAGATAAAATAGGAACTGTCTCATCGTCAAAGTGATGGCCCAATTCGGACTCAAATAATCGAAATCAAACAATGAATAACTGATAATCTGTCGATGACAACGATCTTATCACTTCGTCTGCATTATCTTTCTGCAGGGTGCAGAGCCGACATGAGTCATGACGCGACTGAGCGACGCCTACGGTAGCAGGCTGACCTAACTTATTGCATTTTTCCCGTTAATCGCAATGTACAGATAGGGAGTTTCCCTACCGGTTCCTGACAGGTCTCTTCTGAGGCCATGTAAGAGTGCAGCAGATTTATTAAGTATTAAAACTAGTTTAGATGCCCAATAGTTGTGGGAGAAACACAATACGTCCGGGTACTTTTCATCAGCCGAGACAACATTACCGAGATAGGTAAATTTGTCGAACTCTGTTGTAGTGGTTGGCAATAATGTTCAGGGAGGGGCATTAGTCGTTGTTGTTGTTACTCTTTTCTTTGTGAGGCGCACGGCACAGTGTGAACACCGATATTCATGTCGATGTGACTATCGATAGTATATCGACCAGAATAAATAATTCCTTGATGTGAGAGTATGGGGATGGAGAAAAACGGTAAATGTAGAGTCCCAGACCCATCTCAATGGATTCAGCGTCCACAATTTAGAGGAAAATGATAGCCCACACGTCTATTTTGCAAAAAGCCCCGAAAATCGAGTTTCAAAAAATACAATTTTACCCCTACCCTCCCCAAATTTTGATTGATCGGGCTGAAAAATTTCAATTAATTGTGGACGCTGAGTCCATTTAAATGGGTACAGGACACTCTACACTCACTTTTTTCCCTATGCCCGTACTCTTGTGAAATATATTATCTATTTATACTACGAAAAACGGCGTACAGCAGACGTAAATTTGGGTTATCAGCCCGAAGGACCAAATTCGCGGAGGGTATGGGAAAAATGTATTCTTTGAAAAATGGATTTTCGAGATTTTTGGGTTCCAAGACGTTTGGGGCATCATTGGACCGATTGGAATGAGTTCGGGACCGACTGTTTTCCCTTTCATACAAGTTGGAACTTATCATCAAAAATTAAAAGAATCAGAATATAATCATCTCTTCCCATTTGATTGACACCAACAGAATAAGTTACTCTGTGGTTGACACACTGAACTTTTTAAAATTTTAATTCTCCAACTTCCCCATTGTATGCTAAGGGTCGCTAACGCAGAAAAGTAATGTCAATCAATCTTGACGCTTGAAGTTAAACATCAAGACCCTGATACCGAAGAAAAACCATTAAACCAACGTTTTTAGTTTGATTAAGCCGATTAATCAAGAATATCCGTTTTAATTTTCCTCTGACTAGTGTTGGCCGTTTCCAAGAAACCTCCTACTTGTGCTGCTTGTTCCTTATTCTTTTCTGTCTCCATCATAATTGGAAGTACTTTATCTCATTTTTCGGAAAACCAAATTTTATTTTCTGTTCTCTGCTGCATAAATCGACGTGGAAGGTGTAGGAAGGTTGTGTTGGAAGCGGGCTTGGGGCTAGGGCTGGTGCCAACAGTGGAAGTCGAGTAGGCGAGAACGGTAGGTTCGCGTTCACCGTTCAGTTGGCTCGCGGAAACATGGCGGAAAAAGATGATGCTGAGAAGACTATCGCCGAAGATCTGGTTGTTACCAAATATAAAATGGCCGGGGACATTGTAAACCGTGAGTAATTTTGACAATCAGATACCGTAAACCATACAATGTGGTCACATTGCCTTGTACACGGTACATTTCGGGCGACAAGGGTCCGCGTGCCGTTCGAGTGTCTTCGCCCGCGGTGAGGAGGCCATATGGGGTCAGATTTCGAGCGTGAGGTGTTTTACTACCATGTGCTTTGTCCTAAAGTCCCCTCGCATCGCTTTGACTGGATCGCCAGCTATTTGTTAAGCTCATTCTCTGAGAGTACTTTCTAACGATGGTCGAACTGCATCGTACATGGCTCATTTATAGTTACAAAAGCGTTGCTTCCCTAATCTCACTCCTAGCGGAGAATTCATTGCCTACTCCAGCGTCTTCACGCGTTTAGCTACATCCAGTAGCACTTCGTTGATGGTTATACCCCTCAAAGAAAACCCAAAAACTGCTCGTTGGGTCTCAATTTTAAATTTTTTAATTTTTTTTTCTTTCATTTGCTTGCTATGGTGAATCCGTTTTGCCGAGAGCCTGGCGATGGCTGAATCCATTTCATGAGCCTAATAAGTAACCTTAATATTTTTGCACCATTTCCTGAGTTTTGGATCGGATTCTGGAATCAAAATCGAAAGTCCAAATGCACTGGGAACATGTGACCTAGATTGGTTAGTATTCTCAGATTTATATTTTCATTGGATCATTTTCGCCTTACAATGATCAAATCCCAAACACATGGGTTCAATGGGAGTGCGCACATAAATGAGTAGTTGTTATCTGATTACGACGTGAGCCGCCTTCAGTTCCACCCACGAGGTACGAAGTATCTTACCCACCGATAGTTCAGTTCATTTTCGATCGAAAAATAGCTGTTATAGTATTCATCAAACACCTGGTCGGTTTCCAGCGTTACTCAGTTAAAATGAGCTGGGATTCAACTGTCCTATACCTACTATGACTTCTTTTATTGAGGAAAATTTCTATGAGAATGTAAGTATTTAGGCGCGCGAAGGGGAAAATAATATGGATAATGCTCGCCAGATGTGTGAAAAAGTATTTTTTCTCTTGATTCTATCATTCGTAATTTTGTAGATTATTTTAATTCAATAAATTATAATGCGACCATCATACCTGGGTGGTAGATGGGGGCAGACACCCAGAAAAGGGGTTTGAAGGAGCCCCAAACGCGGAAGCCTAGTGGTTTGTTGTAGCTCTTTTGGTGTCCTATTTGTTGGTCCATTAGAAGCCCCAGTCCCTTGATGAGGATTATTAGGTTGTGGACTAATATTTCGCTGGGAATGGTTCTCATTGGGGTTTGTGCCGTAAGGAGGGTATACATATCTGCGGGATGTGAGAGCTGGACACTCATAAATTATGTGAGTTGTAGTTACGTCTCCTTCCTCAGTCTGCATAGGGTTGTCGATTGAGTCACCTCTATGCGGTTCAGATGAAAACGCAGAGGAGCGAAGCCGGTTAATAGGCCAAATATCGCTTTTAGGTCATTGAGCTTAAGTCTCAGTAGGTCCTTGGCGAGTGAGGTTTTGCCCCTGCACGCTTACTGTGGACATGTCCTTCAATATTCCGCCATCCGTCGGTGAGTTTCTTGCAAGCCCACTCCTTGATGGCAGCTCTCAAGGAACTTTTGGGCAAGCCTACAGCCGGCTCTGGGCCCAGGGAGGGTGTAGAGCCCCTCCTGGCAAGCTCATCAGCTTTTTTGTTGCTCTCGATGCCCCTGTGTCCCGCCACCTACCCAAGGGACACTGCATTGCGGGCTGATAGGGCACATATAGTCTGTTCACAGTCCTTCACCACCTTAGATGAGGATGTTGGGTGCTGTGAGGGCCTTTATCGACGCCTGGCTGTCAGAGAATACGGAGGTGTGCGATAATATGCCGTCTCCTCAGACTCTTTGAGGCACATGCGTTGATTGCCAGAATTTCGGCCTGAAAAACGAAGTTTCCTAGTGTGGAGTGTACCACTAGGTTTGATACCATACACCCCAGCGCCTGTCCCTGTTTCCATTCTGGACACATCAGTGAACCAGAACAGGTCAGTCATCACACCTACTTCCCTTCGGCCTGCTTGTGGCATAACTCAAAAAATGGTTGAGATAAAAAATATACCCCAGTCGATATTCCTACGAGTACATTCTGGTTTTGAAAGAGAAAGAGGTATTTCTTTAACAATCCGAGTACGAAATTTTATGATGAAATTTTCTAGTGATATGAAACTGAGGGATTGACACAGTGCGCAGGTGCGATCATCGGCAACTTCGAAAGATTCTTTGATAAATTTACAATATTTTTCGTTTGAGTGCTGTACTGCTTCTATTCAGTCGGACCCCATTCGTCATAAATGATCCGTGTATTCCAGGCGAAAGACACTGTTCACATACACAGTAACATAAAATAGAAGATGCACAGGCTTGTGTTTGGTGAGATTTATATGGACGCCTCTCGATTTGTTTCAGGAGTCTTGAAGCAAGTCATTGATGCATGTGTTCCCGATGCCGCTGTTCGCCAGATTTGCGAGTTTGGTGACTCCTTACTGACTGAAGAAACTAGCAAAGTATTCAAGAAGGAAAAGGAGTTGCGAAAAGGTACTTCTTTGTCCATTACATATTTGCAGGCCTCGTTCCCCGTTCTTATTCTTTTTTCTCTGCTAAATGTTATGTGCAACCAACTCTAAACACTGTCCCACATTTATTCATGTCAATTTTCTAGAGAGGAAAATGATCCGCTTTTTATTATTATTTCCAGGTATTGCCTTTCCAACTTGTGTTTCTGTGAACAATTGCATTTGCCACTACTCGCCGTTGGAGAGCGAGCCAGAACAGCTGATATTGAAAGAGGGAGACGTTGTGAAAGTGTAAGTAGTAATTATTAGTGACCACTGTGATACATTCTGGTAACTTATAATGAATGACTCGAGACGTATGAGGATGATTTGAACTAAATCTTAAGCCTTCATCACATGTTGTCGTTATTTTATTCAGCGATCTTGGAGCACACATCGACGGTTTTATCGCAGTCGTCGCTCATACCATTATCGTTGGAGCGAAACCGGAAGAAAAAGTGACTGGACGGAAAGCCGACGCTTTGCTAGCAGCGCATTATGCTTCTCAGGTTGCCCTTAGGCTTTTAAAGCCCGGGAATCAGGTAACGAAGCAAGTTTTCAATCGGCTACGCTACAAGGAAACCAATTTTCGTTTCCTAGTGGCCAATGGCGCTCGAAACAGCTGTAAGTCCCCTTGACGAATCTTCGTTTTTCAGACCTACGCCATCACTGATGCTGTCCAGAAAGTGTGCGAGTCTTACAAATGTAAGCCGGTCGAAGGAATGCTCTCCCATCAACTGAAACAAGGGAAGATCGACGGGGAAAAAACCATCATTCAAAACCCAACTGACGCCCAGAAGAGAGAGCATGAGAAATTTGATTTGGAAACGCACGAAGTTTACGCCATGGATGTACTTGTGAGCACCGGTGAGGGTGTGGTACGTCGTTTTATTGAATTGTTATTTTATGAATTTGTATTATTCTCCTCTACTGTGGAAATTTTTAGGTTGTGATCCAACAAATATCGATTGATGAGATCAACTTCCTTCAATTTTCAGGGAAGAGAAATGTCAACTAGGGTCTCAGTTTACAAGAAAACAGACGAAACATACCAATTGAAGCTAAAAGCGTCTCGTACGTTCTATTCAGAACTTAGGGACAAGCACGGATCCATGCCCTTCACTTTGAGGAGTTTTGCGGATGAGAATAAGGCCAAGATGGGCGTTAATGAATGCGTTAGTCACAAGTTAATTGAACCGTTCCACGTACTGTATGAAAAGCCAAGTAAGTTCACCACTAAATAATTTGCATGGAATTCGGACAATTTCCGCATTGTAATTTTGTCGTTCAATTTTAAGAACATGTGAACTTACGACTTCGCTTGGTGTGGAGGGAGACGCCTCCCCTAAAAGAAATTGTTTCAAAAATCAAGAACATGTTATTCAATCTTCATTGCAATTTTGATTGATCTTTCAAGCAATCGTTCAATTGGTTATTCTCGGCGACCATTGAAAGTATGCCTCATTTCTAATACCGCGTGAATTAAAATTCCTTTTTATTTTCAGATGAGATAGTTGTGCAATTTAAATTTACCGTTCTGTTGATGCCCAATGGTCCCCACCGAATCACTGGCTTGCAACTTGACGCTGAGCAGTTCAAATCGGAACACAGCATAGAAGATCCTGAAATCAAGGTAATAATTCATGGCTCGAAGAACCTGCGAACGTTTAGCATTTGACTTACGCTCACGGCTGCTGCTCTCAGGGAATGGCTGGTGCTGTTGTTCAACCGTTCATTGTTAACGATTTTCTGCTTCAGGCTCTCCTCAGCAGTTCCGCAAATCCGAAAGCCGCCAAAAAGAAAAAGAAGAAGGCCGTGAAGGAAGAAACTGCCGGCATGGAAGTGGAAGCAGCAGCCTGAGCTTGACCCCTCGGTTATTGAGTTCAAAATCGAAAAAAACTCAATAAATTTGGAATTTTTAGGGATTTTTAAATCAAGGCAAAATCAGAATATTTTGTAAATATTTAGACGAACCCTCTGGCAATGACTTCTCCACGGGATGTGGGATCCCCTCAATTTGACCCTTTCAGAACTTTTCTGGCTGCGGTGGTACAGCCAATATTTCGAGTTCTATGAACTTAGAAGTTAACAAAATGTCAAATCGGTGAAAAAATTAGCTGCCTCCGTCGTAACATGCTGCATGTTAAGCTGAAATACGGCATCGATTACAACACTGATGACTTACAATTTTGTACTACATCATGGATGGTGTCTATACTTCTTAATATCATGTCCTTATTACTTTACTTAATTTTCAGAAATGACCTTTCTTTTCTTTTTTACTAGTTTTTTTGTTTAAATCGAAGCTTAGAGGAAGATTGATAGACGCCCAGTAAATATTAGTTTTCCGTCTGCATTGACTTTTGTTATTAAAGAAGAAATTCTTGTTGTGCCTATTTTTCAAATAACAATTTGCCTTACTCACGTTTGTCTCTATTATCCCTACCTCCCATAGAATGTGCGTCCCAGGTATTTAGAATTAAGTTATTAGCAAGAATTTTTAACAGATCCAACATCGATTCATTGAAAATAAGTTTCAAGGACCAAGTAGAGCAAGGGAGCATCACTGATCGGAATTTTGAAATATTCTTACATTCAAAAACGGCGTGGGCAGTCTGCTCTGCAAGAAACTCAGAGGGCAAATCAAAAATCTTTTGGTTGGTTATTCCTTGAATAACCTAATATTCTTGATTGTACTGCTGTTTCGGGTTCCTTTCATTAGACAGCAACACGAAAACGAATTCCATTATTTCTAGATTCCTCTCGGCCCAAAATTTTTTTTTCTGGATGTTTCAAGGTGTCTAGATCAAAATTAGCTGAATCCAATGAAATGGGTCCCAGAACGATTGGCACCCACTGGAAGAAGTTATGGGTCAAATTGTTACCCATTTTGAATATGTGTTCGGGATTTCTGGTACCTAGGCGTGTGGGGTATCATTTTCCATTAAATTTTGGACGCTAAATCCAATGAAATGGGTCTCAGAACGATTGGCACCCACTGGAAGAAATTATGGGTCAAATTGGGTATATATTACCCATTTTGAATGTGTTTTCGGGATCTCTGATACCTAGGTGTGTGAGGTATCATTTTCGACTAAATTTTGGACGCTGAATCCAATGAAATGGGTCCCAGAAAGATTGGCACCCACTGGATGAAGTAATGGGTCAAATTGGGTATATATTACCCATTTTGAATATGTTTTCGGGATTACTGGTACCTAGGCGTGTGGGGTATCATTTTCCACTAAATTTTGGACGCTAAATCGATTGGAATGAGTCCCGGACCCGCCACACCCACTGTTTCCCCCATGTTGATGAAATAATTCTCCATGCGCCTGGTCTGAAACTTTAGATAGTAATTTATATTTATATTTAGTTGATCCTCGAAACTTTTCAATCCGAAACGTAGTGTTAGGTCTTTTTGCGTCAAACTGGTAGATTCGGTTATAATTTCCCTTTTGCTTCTTGCGTAGCAGCGGAAGCTTTGCTTTCGCTTTTAATGTTAGAAGAAAATGATAGCTCCAAGAATAAGAGCATCATGAACAAATTGAGTTTCCTGCCCGTGCACAGACATTCTCTTACCACGGCGTTGTCTTCCACAATAAATAGTAAGCCTTTGCTGACAAGCTGAACCAGATGATTCTTGTTTTTTAAGCTTCTCCAGCCGAGACACACTCCTCCGGCGAAGAGCCGCGAACCTTCGACAGTTCCTAGCTACTTAGTATATATTCTGTGTAGGTACGACATACAAGATACAACCGTGTCCTTGTGCAACCAGCATCTTATTAAGCAACCCCGACGTTACGTTTGATAGAGGCAGAGGAGAAAAATCATTAAGTTTCGTTTGAAGGAGGCCGTTCATTTGGAATTTAATCATCACGAATAAAACGGAGTAAAGATGTTTTAATTCAACCTGAAGTAACTATTTTTCGTGGACATGAGTTCTTTTATGTCTGAGCACTTCCACCGGACTGAGATATAATGTTTTCCCACACTTTTCGCAAGGGTAAGCCGTCGCGTTAGAAGAAGTTGGCGTTGCAACAACATCGCTTTCCTTTCCACGGTGCAGACTAGACTCGGGATGAGATGTTTCAAGGTGTTGGTATCTTTGAAGGGCCGGGATAGGTGCAACCAGGTCACAGCTCGGGCATTTCCAGTCGGTAATAATAGGAGAATCGATCAGACAATCGTAGGTCAGATAAGGGGTCAGACGAGTTCCACCTACGGAGTCATCTGGCTGTAGAAGGTAATCTTGGACGAATGGGTTCACGCCGCAGTGGAAATTCATGCCTGGCCCGACGTAGGCTGTTTTCAGATCGGCAGGGAGGAGCCTTCTCACACTGTACAAAACTCGAAAATTCATCGTTTTGATCAGCAAGCTGGTCAGCTCACTTTCCAAATTCCCTGAAGATTTGTCCTCAATTCTACATTTCACCAACCGCTCCCACATTCCGCGAAGTAGCATCATTCGGACGAGCATCTTTTCTCCAATTTCCCCATCCACGAACCTGAGTTCGATCCAGGAATCGCACACTACTCTAGAAAAGTCAGAATTGGAATGCAAATAATTGGCGAAGAGCAGCAGTGATTCAGCAGCGGGCATCCGCATGGTGTTCACCAAGTAGGGTTTGTTTGTTTCTAACAATGACATATAGAACAAGACTTGGTGGTTAGCACTCAGCGGAGCCCGAGAACCGAATTTTGGATGATGAACTATGTCCGCGTCACTCAGCTGAAGAACGTCGTTGTGATTGCCGAAATAACTAGTGGGATGCAGGAACACGAAGGGTTTGTTTTGGGTGTGGTACAATTTGTCACCGCTGGTTTTGCAATGGTTCAACTCGTCGGCTATGGCCACTTGAGGGTACAAACCGTTGGCCAGAATCAGCTTCAAAATTGTAAGATCGGTGTAACTGCAAGCAGTCGAGGCGCTGATCAAATTTTGCAGTTGGGATTGCGTGTTTTTGAGTCTGAAATCAATATCACGCACATCATGTCCTCCGTCGTCGTGGTCATCTTCGATTCGCCAAGTATCGGGCTTGAGATATTTCTTTTTGCGTTCTAAACCGTCGTCCGAACTAGCTGCTCTCTTGAGGTTTTTCAAAAGCTTCACCTCGCCATGCCACATTGCACGCTCGGAACTGGTCATTTGGTCAAGAGCGTCACGTTGTGAGTCGTTCTTCAAGAGGCCGGAGTCGATGAGCAGATCTTTGAACTGAGAACGAATTTTACACATTTCATAAAATCTTTGCTCTTCGAGACCTCTCTGCCTGCACCACTTCCTTGAGGAAGTGCTGCCCCGTTCTCTCGAGTTTTTTACTTCTAACCACTCCCGGAAACAATTGAGATAAGTAATCGGGTCCCCATGGTCGGATTCGAGATCTTTTCGCATTTCCTGGCAGTCTACATCGCGGTAAGCATAGTTTGTAATAGGGGACTGGACGGAGAGCGACGCTGCAAGTGAGAGAGCTGGCTCAATTTGGTGAAACGTCGAGCCTGTGATCAACATTTTTCCAATTTGAATGTCAACAGGAAGTTTGGACAAAAGTGAACCCACCGTTGTAATTTTTTCATCTTGAGTCAGCGCTCCATGATGCTTGAGGCCGAGGATTGTGTATTCAATACTCTCATCGTTCGGCGCCTCGATGAAGGGAAATTTTCTAGCATCTGGCAAACCCATAGAAATCATTTGGAGCAAGAGGGAATCCAAAGGCACTCTTTGTATTTCTGGAGTGGTGTAGTCCGAGAGTGCGTCATAATCAGCCTCCGTGAAAAGCCTGTAACATTCCCCAGGGCCGGTTCGTCCAGCACGACCTTTCCTCTGCTCCGCACTGGCCTTACTTACCCAGAATTCTTTCAACCTCTGCATCTTACAAGTCGAGTCATAACTCATCTCCTTGACCTTTCCCGAGTCGATGACAAAACGAATCCCATCAATGGTGACAGACGTCTCTGCAATGTTAGTAGATACCACACATTTTCTCATGCCTTCAGGCGGGTAGTCAAACACTTTGTCTTGGTCTGATATAGACATGGAGCTGTGGAGAGGCAACGCAATCCATTTTTTTGCCTTTTCGTTATACGCATTGATAGCATCAACAATCGTGTTGATTTCGTTGAAACCACTCACAAAAATTAAAACATCCCCTCTCTCTGAGGAAGGGAATTTTTTATCGATGATTTGTAAGATTCTCAAATAAGGTTCTGGATTTAACTTTCCTTTGCTTTTTTCCGTTTCCGCTGGAACTTCCGAAAAATTCATTTTAATGGGATACAAGCGACCAGGTACTTGAATGACGTGAGCGATTTCTCCAAAATAATTCGTAAATAGAGAAATATTGATTGTCGCCGACATCAACACAACTTTCAAATCTTCTCTCTGAACGATCAAGCATTTCAAAATGCCAAGAAGAAAATCACCGTGGAGGTGTCGCTCGTGAATTTCATCTAAAACGATGACGTCATAATCCGACAACTGGGGGTCTTGTGACACTTGACGCAAAAGAAGTCCTTCTGTCAAAAATAAAATTACCGTGTCTCTCTGTCGTCGCCTTTCAAATCTGATTTGATAACCAATTTTTTCGCCAAATTTATTCTGAGTTTCGTAAGCAACCCTTTTCGACAATGAGATACATGCCAACCGCCTTGGCTGAGTGCACGCTATACAAGAATAACCAGCGTTCATAAGATACTGTGGAACTTGAGTAGACTTACCACAACCCGTATCTCCTGCCACAATCGTTATTTTATTCGAGCCCACTGAATCCAATATTTCATTTTTGAAGGCAAAGATTGGCAAATTTTCCTGTGACTCTTTCAATTTCTTAAGACGTGCAGCTGTTTCATTTGCCCTGAAATCCAAATAACTCAACAAGGTTACCAGGAATTTCTTCAAATATTCCACCGGGATTCCTCTAGAACCCTTGGTTGAAGGGACTTTGAGTTTCTGTGCCTTCTCATCAGACAAATTCAGCTTCTTGCTCAATGTGGTCAGCAATTCGTCATCGTCAACTTTTTTTTTCGCCTCAACGGCCCTCTTCAAGACAGCATGAAACTTTTTGGCAAACGAGAAAAAATCTTGGAAATCCGTAACGAAGTCATTGAGATGAAATATCTTACGGAAGTCATATATTCTCCTTTCAAAGTAAAGATGAAGTTGACTCTCACCTGAAGATCCAGCCATTTTTTAAAACAGAAAATATTAAAATATAACTCATGTTTCTCGAATATGCCTATTGAATAGATGGATTTTAGGCATGACGATTGCATGCGAGCGAACTCTGAATCAGATATACGTTTCAGATAACACGCACACCCGGAAATATTTCATAAACAAATCCATGAAAATTCCCTACAACAACAATAATGATAGCACGATGTAATCAGGAGGCTGCAGAACCTAGGGATAGCCGATAGAGGCTACTTGTAGGAGGCGGTAGTATAGTCTAAAATGAGTACCTACGCATTTTTCTGAGTCTAGAAATTCCTTCATGGCTCTTGACTACAGGCCATTAATTCAAAATAGTTTAAACATGAAGAGGTGCCCTATAAAAATCAAAATGTACAACAAAAACTGGGGTGGAGATAATAAACAAAGAAGAAGAAGAAGTGCGCGGTTTGGGGGGTGTTTTCTATTGTGGTTGTGGGTATTGGCGATTTTGACCCTTCGCTCCAACTAGAACTAGATTTGCTCAGCCCTCATTCAACCTAGGTTCATGTAAAAAAATTAAAAAGGTATCCTGAGTTCTAGCGCTGCACCTGTGCGTCATCTCTGCCTAGTTATACGACTTGGTATGAGTATTTTGTTTAACATATCACTTTGTAACAGGAAATGAGCACTTTCTCATGTATCGTGTCTTTCCACTTTCAGACACAATTCCCTGTAAAGCAAAGAAACCATGCCTCGTCGTTTTGCAAGTGTCGCGACTCGGAGTCACACACAAGGAACTCTGGACTGTGGTGAACGATAGGGCCTCTTTTACGTTTATATTCATTTCACTAATGGTAAGTATTAATTTCCACCAGTACAGATGAAGATGACTTTTCGTTAGAAACCGCAAGCGGTTTACTAACTGTTATCGGCTGCTCAAGTGACATACTCCTGCTTTTTATCATTTCAGGTCATACAGCCAATTATTGAATAAATACACGTTAACAACGTTCCCTTAGTTCATTCCCATGATTTAACCGACGACATGGATAGCCAGCAGGAATCGCAGCCTTTGCCTGACACGGCGAGCCCATACGATGTTTACGCTCCAGAAACCTACTCTGGTTGGGGGAGGTTGATACCCATCAACTGCACATTAGCAGCGAAAGGTTTTTTTCTTATCGCTTTTACTTATTCAATTTATTCGTCTTTTATTTCATCATCGGTGTCATGGATGGAACACTTACACTGAAGATGGCTGTTCGGTTATTTGTCTGATGTCCCATTGGTGGTGGTTTTCAGCCTGGGGTCAAACGCAGATTATCACTATTTTCTAACCTGTATGATCTGTTCCTTTTGTTACAGATCTCACTGACAACGTTTACGCGATAGGACGAGAAAAGAAATGTCAAGTCAGCTTCACAGAGTATGACATTGACAGGACTGTTTTCAGGCAGATTTCAAAGATCCATTGCAAGATCACTCGTGAAAAAATCAGCAAGGACGACGATTACATTGTGTTCCTTGAAGACTTGAGTTCAAATGGAACGTATCTCAATGAGGTCAAAGTTGGAAAGAATGAGCGGATTATAATCACAAGCGATGATGAAATATCTCTCGTCAACCCTCAAAACAAGGGTAAGTGAAACATGTCAATACCAGAGTAAAAGTAAATATAGGTTAAATAGAGTCGTGCATTATTTTTAAGGTGTCCAATCATCTCCCTAGCATTTATAGCCTACTTACCTATTTGTGTGTACCACTCTTCTCGCATTTCTGCAAAACAATTGGTCGTATCTTCCATGTGATTTTCCAGTGTTCCTTTTTGTCGACTCTGCCAAAGACAAAATAAGTTGGATGCCTCAAACTCTCTCTACAAAATATCATCTATTGAAACACCTTGGAACTGGAGGATTCGCCGAAGTCAAGCTGGTGTTGGACAAGGTTCGTCGGCAGCTGCATAGCTTAGATATATTATTATGACGGAATCCCCTTTCATTTTGGTTGGTTATTCCTTGAATAATCAACCTATGTTTTCATGCAAAAGGTCAATCTCTCCGATTCGGCTCAAAAATTTTTTCTGGACGTTTCAAGGTGTCTAGATCAAAAAAGGTCAATGTCCGTCCGCCGTTTTTGGTAGTAGAAAATTTTCTAAAAATCTGAAATTTGGGTCAGGGGTCTGTTTCCGGCCTAGGACGGTCCTCGAAACTTTTCAGCCCGATCGCACCAAATTTGGGCGGGGTAGGGGTCAAAATGTGTTTTTCGAAAAATGGATTTTTCGAGATTTTGGGTGATTTAGGCGAGTGGGGTCTCATTTTCACTAAATTTTGGACGCTGAATCCAATGAAGTGGGTCACAGAACGATTGGCACCCACTGGATGAAGTTATGGATCAAATTGGATATATATTAGACATTTTGAATATGTGTTTTCGAGATTTCTGGTACCTAGGCGTGTGGGGTATCATTTTACACTAAATTTTGGATCCTGAATCGATTGGAATGGGTCTGGGACCCGCCGCACCCACTGTTTCCCCATTTCGAAGAAATGAGTCTCCATGCGCCTGGTCCGAGGAATAACCAACCCCTGTGTAAGAATTTGCAGCGTTTTTCAATTCATTTCCCACGAATTTTCAGAAAACCTGTGTGAAGCGAGCTGTAAAAAAGTTGAATAAGCCAGGAATTGATGATTCCAAAATCACAAACGAGATCACGATTTTGAAGCAACTCCGTCATGTAAGTAAGGGTTCGAAGGTGAAGAAATCGATCGATATTTTCTCCTCTAGCGTCGATTAGTCGCGTGGAAGTTACTAAATGTTTTACAATTTTCAGCCCTGTATTGTTGAGATGGTTGACTTTTTCGATTCAAAAGAAGCAGCATTCTTAATAATGGAATTCGTTCCAAATGGGACCATGCTCGAGCGGTTGAGAACAGGCTCGTTGCCCGAACCACTGGCCAAATTGGTATTCTACCAGCTAGTGTGGGCTGTTGACTACTTACATAGACAGGGGATTTCACACCGTGATTTGAAGGTAATATTTGCTAGTTTCTATTTTCTTTAGTATTAATCTATGATGATTCATAGATTTCATGTTTGACTCGAAAAAGTTTTTTTTTTTTGCTGAGTGTGAGTTTGATTGCTACTAAGGATTTCCCGTAGACCCGTGCGTATTATGCCTTCACTATGTAATCATAATGCCTTCCCTAGTCAGACAGCTCAGAAAACCTCCCAATCCGTATTATTTTACCGAATAGAAGAAAGCAACTCAATTAGCGAGCCTTTACAAAGTTTCGGACAGTTTTTAAATGGTTTGAATAACAACAAGACCAAACGTATGTTAAATCTCTGGCGAAAGTACGTAGGTAGTAGGGAATCTACATCGGCGAAGTGTTGTTGAACGTTTTGAAGTATCCAAAGGGCAGTGAAAAACTAAGACCAATTTTGCCCCATTCAGTTAGGTTGCAGCGAATTATTTCAAAAGAGCCTGTAATCGCCAATTAATTACCAATTTTCGATTCCAGCCTGAGAATATTCTGATATCCGATCAGCAGAACAATTTGATGATCGTGAAACTGGCTGATTTTGGACTCTCCAAGGTTATCAGTTCTTTGACTCAACTGAGAACAGCTTGCGGCACTTTGTGCTACACCGCTCCTGAAGTGTTGCTGAACAGAAGAGGCCACTACACCAACAAAGTCGATATTTGGGGCCTTGGAGTGGTTCTCTTCATTTGGTAAGTGTCATTTGCTGTTTTACTTTTTCACTATTGCATGTGTTTCCCGGTTTGAAAAAAATATGGACAACATTTGGCTTGGAACACGGGTTTGCGATGGCCAACAAGATGAACAGCGGAGTCACCTGCCACTTGTTTTTGTGGATTACTTGGTTCCAAGATCGGCCAAACTCCTTTCTTCTTACATATGAGTTGGAATAGGAAATTGCTCATGATTCATTATTATCATTGTGATAATTTTGAATTCTTAAAAACAATACATTTTTATGTGCCTCTAATCGTGGTCATCTTAATGACTAAATTTTCTCCTCGACCAAGGAACAATAAATATATTGTGGATGTGTGAAATTGAACCTAATGTGCTCAGTTTGATCAAATAACTTTTTTTTTTTTTTTTTCATCACTAGTTTGAGTGGACGGAGACCATTCATCTCCCAGGTGAACGATGATCAGGGAGTTTTGATTGAAAAAATAGTTCAAGGTCGGTACTCGCTCCGGACACCTGAATGGAAAAACGTATCGATTTTCGCTAAACTCATGATCTCTCGACTTTTAACCGTAAAGCCAGAAAACCGCCTCTCTTCTCAGGAGGTGCTGAACGATAAATGGTTAAAGGTGAGCTTTAGTTTTTGATTCCTTGCTTGTTAATATCCTTGAGAGCTGACTGGTTGCTAGTCAGCAATTGTTCACAAGTCATGCTTTCCAGAAAAGTCATGATTTCCAGAAAAATTACCGTAGGGTTGAGGCCTTCTTAACTCCGTGAAAAGTGTGATTGTAGATTCTAGCTTCCAGGTGTTTGTGACATGGAGTTGATTGAGGCGTGATATTTAGTGACTCCTGCTGTTTATTTAATGAAAATTCTCAATAAATAGGGTTTTCTTGTACATGATTTCATCGAAATTTTGGGTCAACGTTGTTTCGTTGGCAGCGCCTCAGCCATTGGACAGCAGACTACAGCTATTTACTAGCTATTAGATAGAAGATTTTACAAGCGGTGTATATATTATGCTGTTGCTTTATAACCATTTTTTGATTTAATTTATTTCACAGGACCCTGAGTTATATCAAGGGATTCGCGCTCTCTTTGGCCAAGCATCTCCTTTGAATGAAAAGGAAGTGAATGTGGACCAGCCACCTACCAAGATGCCCCGACTTCAGGGCGTCACTTCCTAACTTTGTAATTATTTCTTATTCTCAAGTGTTCGAAAAATGTTTTAAATGGCGCGTCCAGTTTTTGCTTTGTTTGACTGCCACTGTTGGAATTTACTAAATGATACTTTGAATTTTGTTCCTCACGTAATATAACTTACGTTTTGATAAGTACGACCTATCTGACTGAACTGTGATAACTCGTGCCGATTCAGGGAAACGTTTTGTCCGCTTTTAAGCAGTCACGTGACTTCTTATGATACCGGTTCTTTCGAATTTTTGTATTTTTATACTCTTGTAGTTTTTGCTAGTTATGCTACATCACGAGTACCTGAGTGTTTCTAGTTGCTGCTCAGGAAGATGTTAACTATTTGCTGTTTCTGAGTTTTGTATCGAATGATTGATGGATAGAACATCAAGCTAATGATTTTTGATACGCTGCCATTTATTAGCTGTTGAATTGTTTGTGTGCCAAGTTCTTATTTGACTATTCTGTAGAAGAATATTACTAAAGCTCACGATTTGCATTTTTGGTTCATATTCTCTTGAAGTAAATTTTGTGAACAGCTGAAACTTTTATTTCTCACCTCTTTCGTAGTAGTTTGTTCAACAATCCTAAGGTAGAATGATTTTTCTAATTTTAGCTGGTAAAACTAGCTGTCCTCAAGCTCGTCCTCGCTTCGGGAAGGACCTATGAAACAACTTGCCATGCACGCTAGTCTATTTATGTATGAGACAAACACATGGTCATCCAAAACTGGTCCTGCGCATTGTAGAAGATTGTGGGCTGAATCACTTTCAGTCAATAATAGGAGCATTCGTCAGAAGTATTATATTTCTGTACGCTCAATTCATTTTTTTTTCTCTCGCTATACAATTCATTGGAATTTCTTGACTTGTCTCTAAGTCTCAGCAGCAAACTGGTTTACAGAAGGTCCAAATCGATATTCATTTAGACGCTAGGCATTCCTAATAACCTAAACATCTCATCTTATGCCCCCCGACCATGTTAATTACAAATGTTGTCCTCTTCTCTCTCCCAAGATATTCACTCTTGTGGACGGTTAGACTACGGACGTTGGAGGATCGCGAGTCCCTTGTGACTATCAACCGAGTGTTAGGAACATGAGCCCAGTACTTTCCCATGGAGGGCTTCAGCTTCTCTCCTTGTTTATTTTGCTCCGCACGTGAAGTGGTTCCAAAGCCTTCTTCCTGACTCCATCTGGTCCCTAAGTTTGATATTACTACAGCCACATTATGGTTGACAGCAAGTTTCTTCAGAAGAGTGGCAAGATGATTGAGAAGACTGATTCCTGGAATAGGATGATTTTTGAAATAAATTAGACTCAATCCTCTGGTAATACGTGAACGAATCCAATCATAATATACTGCAAATTACATCAATTCGAACGAATAGATAAATGAGCCCTGGGAGTACTAACCTTCGTTTCCGTCAAGGTTTCTTATGCCAATAAATGGAAAATAAAGCGATGCGACGGAATCAACGATGACGACCTTTACCTCCTTTAGAGCATGATGGCTATCTAATAGTTGGTGAAGAGTTGATATCAGGGCATACATAGAATTGGTTCTGATTACTTTCATCCTCTCCAAAATCTCGTCTACGTTCTGTCAACAATCAATGAATCAGGTAACCATCCTAGGAGTGGGTCCATTCAGATCAAGCCTCTACTTCATCAACTAATCTTTCCATACCGCTTCATATCCCAAATCGCAGATGATGGAAGCTACATGAGACGCGACGAAGTCTCTCTTAGTATCAATATATAAAGCATGTATCTTGTATTTTTCTGCAAGATTGACTGCCATGTTGAGGCATAGCTGGGTCTTGCCAGATCCTGAACTGCCACAGATTTCTAGGATCGTGCCCATTCGAAGTCCACCATCTAAAATATCGTCCAACCTGAAGATGGTCGAAGAATGAATATTTCGATTGAATGTGGGTTAGGTAACATGAGTAGTGGGAGTACGATTAAAAAACAATTCAACTAGTCGAAGTAACCACCCTTGAATTGAAGTTGGAATAATCCCGCACGATTTCAACTTTGCTTTGTACAAAACGTCTCCAGTAACGATTGGAGGCAAGTAACGATTTGTGAAGTCGTTTTTCAAGGCTAGGATATCCTGTAATCAGCAAAATCTATTAAAAAGGTCCTATTAAAAACCTTTGAACAAATTGTATGAGAGCGTTAGATCACTGAATTACAAAATCCTGCATGATCATAGTAATATAATATAATATTGTGTCATGTTCAGTCCACCTTGGGGTGTAGCTTGGTGATTGCGATGATTTTCTTCTCGTGTGTTCGCAGAAATTCGTCAACGTACAATATTTTTTGTTTTTGCTAGAGAATCTGCCAGTCCCCTGTCTACTAAGCCATACAGAAGTCTGGACATGTTGCTTGTTACGATTCATCGCCCTGCAAAAATCAAGATAGGTTGAACTGGCAGTCGGTTTATACTGATGGCAATAGGACCTCAACAAAAATAGAAACTGGAAGGTGCGCAGAAAACTGGATTAAAATATCTTATCCTTTTTCATCAATAGGTCGGTACAGTTACTAACTGATCTTCGTTAATTTAACGTTGATTATTACAATAATAAACAACTTTAGTAAAAATGCAATAAATCCAAATTCATTTATTCCATACTACACTCATTTACAACAGGGTTGGTGGGTTAGTGGTTTCCACGAAAAATAACACTGATAAACGCAACTGCGTTCCTCTGAAAGAGATATATACCACCTACTTATTACACATACATAATATTATGCACAGCTAAACTAACATCGGGAGAATGTTCCTGGAATGTTTTGTTCCTTGTGAGGTCCGTGCCATTTACACCATTTGGTGATACCAGTATAGTATACTGTTGAGTATTACTCTGAGTTTACTTGAAAAGTTACATCGTTAGCTTTGATTTTGATACTTCAATCGAAATTATTAAAGCATAAATGTTCAAGGTAAAGTTGATAATCTTTAAGTTCATATTGAATCAACAATACTTTCCTTATGTAATGATCAGAAGACAGAATCCTACAATTTCAAATTCAGCATGATTAAAATTGAGCATCAATGCACATGAATCTTACCAGTTTGACAACTCAAGACGCTGACGCAGATTGCCAAACAGACAGATCAAAAAGGCTTATCAACAGGTGCCTGGAATCCCGCCATTTTCGTGATCCAGGTTTGTTAGGAACGTGGAGTACATACAGTAAAACTGTCGACATTTCAACTTCATTTGGTGCCATTTTCAAAATGTTTTAATGTCAAAATATTCACGCTAGTCCTCTTTACTTAAACGTTTGGATGAAAAACATTGTATGGGGATTGTGAGTCCACCAACTAGGAAGACATGGGTGAAGGTATTATTTTAATAAATAGATCATAACTTGAAAAAATTTATGCAAAATTCCCAATAGGAAATGGGTTTTTAATTAACAAGGTTCATAATGATTTTGAACAAATAACGATTCAAGCCCTGTCACCTAGAGGTTAGCTCCTAACTTTGCGTTTTCCAAACACTGCGTATAGGTGATGCCTAGTTTGATGATAAGAAGTCGCTCCTTTCACATTTTAATAACATGCTGTGATAGCCATGGAAGAGGTAGGAAGAAAACCGATGAAACCTTCCAGCTACTCAAACTCAGACAGTGCCTGACCAAAGTATGGGAATGAGAAATCATACTAGTTGAATTACTCAAGGAATAGGAAGGGGAATTACGAATTTTGTTTTGCCGGTGTTGAAGAACGAATAGTAAACGCTGGGGCTTTAACGTCAACTGCGCGTAGCGTGGCAACCGGTTGTAGCCCTGCAGGTGGACTAGGTAGTAGCAGGTACTTAGAAGGTAGGTAGCTTGCCTAATTATAAAAATGGTAACTTTCTCTATCAATTGGTAATTTATCAACTCAGCAGTGTTTGAGAGGAATTCTTCTTCTTGGTACTCTTTTGATGGCATTTACTCGACCGAGGATCCAAGTTGTTGCTTATTGCCTTGCACCGTCGTCCCAAAGCATTTTTTCTCCTTCCGTCCTAAAAGGACGAATTCCGTGCTCAGATTTCCGAAGGCACCTGCTCTAGAAAATACGACATGCCCAAACTTACAACAGTATACTCCAGTGTCTCCCGCAACTATTTTACTAACGGCTCAGAGAGGTGGGTGTTTTCACGCCTTTAACAGCAGTGGGTATCATGCTGGAGAGCAGTGCGAAGTGGAAAACGGTCGCTCAATATGTGCAGGACGTACTGCGGAGTAAGAAAGCGCTTGTTGATTCAAGACCAAGTCAAGAGGACAGAGATGACCATGACAGGGCAATCAGGACAGGGCAACTCGGCACAAGAAATCCAGATAGAAATTGGATGTCGACGGACGAGGAGGAAGAAGAAGAGACCTCCGAATCTTAGGAAGAAATGAATACTTACACATAATTTTAGTATAATTGGAGTACTGTAATTCGAGGTTGTTATTATTATAACCATATAGATGTATATATATGTACCTATAGGATGTCGATTGGCATAGGCTTATAAATTACTTGTCAATGAGTATAAATAAAGAACGAGACTTGAGGATGAAAAGTCAAGAGAGAAGAGGCAAATAGCCGAAGAGGGAGAATGACCCACCCGAAGTAATGTGTTAAACAGTCCCGGGTGGGTTGGTACAAGACCTGTGAAGTAAAGATCTAGGCCTGTTGTACCACCATGTAAATCTATCATGTTAAATGCAATCAACGAGTTCTTCTCAGCAGGTGTCTATTCTTGTTCGACTTCTACTTTTCAAAAGTAGGTAACGTAATTACATTGATTTCTCATTGCTGTCTGTCTAGGAAAACGATGGACCTGAAACCGTGAGCTCGCGCCAGCGCTAAAGCAGGATGACTGAGAATTCATTGTGTGAAGAACATCCTTTTGAAGGATTTAAAATTTCGGACAAATGGATGAAACTGAACGATTTGAGCGAACGCTCGGCGTGTTCCCGATGCAATAAGTCGAGAAAATATTTCTGCTACACGTGCTATCTTCCTGTCCCGGACATAGCTAGTGACGTTCCTGTTGTTGAGGTCTGCGCGAGGCTCATGTATTTTTCTATTCATTCTCTGATAAAAAAATGTAATTCATTCTCTGACATATTGTATTATTTGTGTTGCAGCTTCCGCTTTCAGTCGATATTATCAAGCACAGCAAAGAAATAGACGGTAAAAGTACTGCAGTTCATGCTGCAGTGATTTGCCCTAAGCAAGTCAACATTTACACGTACCCCTCAATACCCAACTATACGACAAGTGACGAGGTAAATCCTGGGATCCATATAACTAGCTTTGTCTTGCACCTTCTCTTTTGTTTATTCTATTTCTTGTGGTTTTGATTTTGAAGACATTTTTCGATTGTTGCTAACCAACTGCCCCACCTGCCCAACTGCCGAGCCTTGATTTCCCTAGCAACACTTTTCACTTTGCATTCTAACGAACTTTTCTAGGAATTTACCCTTAAAAAAGAAAATTGACTGAAGATTTTCGATGGTATATTGAAAATCTGAGCTGCATTTGAAGAGAGGAAAACTTTGGTTGTACTGCAGTGAAAAAAGAAATTATTCGCTGATGTCAACGGTACTAATAAAAAGTGTGGGTTCTTGTTAGTAATTTTAGAGGAGTTGAGGGCATGTAGGTGAGTTAATGTCGAAATCACGAAAAACATCATAAAAGTAAATTTACATGATAACAGCCTCTTTAAAACCTCCAACATCACATTTTGTTGTGAATGAATGGTTGAAATCCCCCTGAAACCTGGCGGGACCTATCGGTGGACACCCTGTATATTGGGAAGGGTTGGTAGGAGTGTAGACTGTAGTATTGGATTCAAGCCGAGGCTTTGACTTTTCCAGGCACTTCTTGTATTTCCTGGAAAACACTCAGTGCCTGTGGGTGAACTTGTCCTGAAAACTCTTGAAGAAAAGTAAGTCGGTAGCGTATCATCACTTAAGATTCAGCCAGCACTCGTACACAATTTATGATTGTATGGTTCTTGAAAGTCCATATTTTGAGTTTTGAATCCCTGGCATCACTTATGGTTGTATTGTCTGGATTTATAACGATGGCGGAGGTGTTCTATGTGAACACAGTTGAATCCATCAAAGTAATTGATGTATATCGATCAATGTTGACAGATATTCGGATTCAGCGAACGCGGAACTCGCTCCCTTAAGAAAGTCATTCTTATAGACTCGACTTGGAATCAGTGCAAAGGAATTTTCAAGGATCCTCGGATTTCAGGTCGGTTTTTGAATCGTGAATCATTCGGGAGCCCTCTCTTTTTGGGCCTC
This sequence comes from Cyrtorhinus lividipennis, assembly GCA_019603395.1. Classification (NCBI taxonomy): domain Eukaryota; kingdom Metazoa; phylum Arthropoda; class Insecta; order Hemiptera; family Miridae; genus Cyrtorhinus; species Cyrtorhinus lividipennis. The sequence continues at coordinate 25,198,902 of CM033998.1, forward strand.
TTCAACCTATGTTGCTTTATGTGCAGCATGGAAATTCATGTATTCGTTCATCCTAAAATCTAAAAAAAAGATCAACAGAGTTGAAATGAGTCCTCATCAATGAGACCGCATTTGTAACCATATATACTCGTATCATCAACGCCGACTTACGCTTCTTTACAGCTTTACCTGCAGTAATTTTGAAAAATAGAACGACACAATTCTGGAGGCATCAAAATGGTGTTCCACGTACTCATTTATCCACCATTGAAGCGATTCATCAATTCTTCATTGAATACCGAGAAGCACTGAGTGAATATGAAAACAGACATTTCGAACACTCCAAAAGACCGCCGTACCGTGGGCAGTATGACAATTTGTTGTTCTTCTTCAGATTCATGTACAATAAAATACATACTTTGTATGATCACGATTCTCTGAAATCTTACAAGCGTCCTTTAGTGTAGATATTATGAGCATTTGAGCATGTAATCTGTGTATGCTAAGTACATGTAAATAGGTACGAGCCTTATGTAATAACGTTGTCTGCTCACCTCCGAACCTCTCAGGCGAAATATATCCTCTAACATTGATGAAGGGGGCTGTCTTCCTTTTTGTGGAAACTCACAATTCATATTCCTAATTTTCTTTAAGATTCTGCTTAATTTGGAAGAAGGGTATGTCATGTGTAGATTGTTAAATTTATTGAATCAAATGATTGAATTTTATTAAATATATGAATGAATATATGAATTTGTCTACTGAACGTAGCATGCACTTTATAAGAGAACATAAATAAGTACAAGTGGGGCGCGACCTTAGGGGATAACCAGAGAAAACTCCCAACCCCTGAGAGATTATACAACTAGCTGGGGTGCTAGGATGTAAATGACCAACACAGGACAAATAAATTCATTCTTGTTCTTGTATTGTATTTTTTATTTACAGGTGCCTCCTTCTCTAATATGATGACTTGTATGCTATTTTTCTCGATCCTCCGACACTCTGAGTTCCAGATAAGTTGGACTAAGCTGGAAATGGGGCTGCGTAAATACTAACATAGAACTGGCAAGTAATGTAACGTATCCTTGGTTCTAAGCATGACGGTATAAGCAGTGCCGCATCCTGGCTTCGCCTTTGAACAAACGTTGCCGCCGATAAACCTAGGTTGGTAGTTATTTTAAACCCAGCACCAATCGTAAGGGCTATAACAGAGACTTTGGAGAGACAGAAGAATATGAGCACATTTTCTCACAGGTCTGTGAGAAATGTGAAAGTTTCAAACTTGTTGTCAAGACTTAATCCCCCCCCCCCCCCCCCAAATACACCTTGGATAGATTGTTCGTTTTGAAGCTGAAAAGAGAAGGCATCTGAAAATCATTGTCAAAAGAACAACCTTGACATAAGGGTAGTCAAGTTTTTTTTTTTTCAACGTCATAAAGGCGTCCACACTAATAGCCGCTACGGTTCATGCATACCAGTAAGAATCGGTCGATTCACAAGAATTGTTAGTAGTAGGCGACCTTGGTATGGATCATTAGCAGATTGTTTTAACTTCGGACTATTTTCGAGTGGAGCCAGACTTCTTTGATATCGTTTCATTATTGCCCTAAAAACTCTTTTCTTCGTCAACGGCGAGCGTTATAACTGCCTTCAATTTGCCTAACTTCCACAGAACTCGTATTAATTTATTCAAGTTACTCCATAATGAGGCAAAGGAATGTGCCTTCTACACAGGCACAGCGAGACATAGGTGTCTCGTCAAATCGGCTTCGATTGACCTTGTGAGTCGACCGTCTACAATAATTACCGTGTCTACCATTTCGTTGTCGATCTTGAACGAGAGCATCCTATTTTGCCAGGTGAACCTTGAAAACGGGAGTTCTATACAAGCATCCGCAAATAAATGTGCGGGTGTTCGTTCTGTCGGTCCTATTCGCTTGTTCATTACTTCCGAATAGACTCCTTAAACACGAGTTCTAGATTTGAGGTTTGTTTCGTGAAATTCCACGAAACTTGTATACTAGGGCTTGATCGCAACAATTAGTACGGACAATGGGGGTTTCAAGTCACGAATTGGCCCGAGTTAGGTAACGTTGGATCAAGAATCGTGCACGTACTTTTACCGTTGGAGGCCGCTAGCTAACGAGCATAGAACGACACTGAAATTGTGAAAAATTATGTAAAGTGATCTGCAAGAGTTCACGACCTCTAGAGAAATCGTTTATTGAAATCGGACATTGTTCGTTCGTATACTGTGGTCCTCAATGCCCCTCTGTTGCACAGTGCATCTCTATTATGCACGAATGATTTATATCAACATTTACTTGTGATGTGGTATTCTCCTGTAAACACTTACTTGGTTTGCATATCGAGGTTCTCGAATTTTCAGGTAATTTGGTCGGTATACAATTTATTTTCTGAGATAATGGTGGGAGTTCGGTTTTCTGATTGTCCTAACATGTAATCAACCAATACACCATTCATCTAAAAGAAGGGGCAGTCTAGTAGGTACTTAATGGTGCGAAAAACTAGCTTCCCCTTTCAGTAGCTATAGAACAATATTTTTGAAAATCAAATAATGATCTAATTAATCTAAATACGAGAAATTTAAGAGCTGCTACTTATGAAAAGTCGCTACATACTGTATTGAAATTGCCTCGTTTTAAAAATTTACTAGTAAATATATTTGGGGCTAATAAATTACATTATGTAGTGACATTTCAGAAAAACGCACATTGTACTCTAATGAAATCCGAAGAACGTTGAGAGCGATAGTTGGATCTAATGGAAGGCTCTGGAATGCAGAGGTCAGGGACTTAAGATCACATTGTGAAACTTCTCTGCTGCTACTACTTTGCTTCAACAATGCCACTCACTTTGGCCGAGCCTAAGGTTGAATCGGGCAAGGTTAGAGCGATAAGTTGCTGAACCAGACAGAACACCGAACGAAAAACACGTCCAATTAATTAACTTTTTCTTTTTTCGATGAGAATTGAGAACTTTCCAGTTTCAATGAATGCACACCCACTCACGAAAAAGCTGATGTACATTTCTAAAGATGATTATGAATGCCTATGATAAATTTAAACCTGAGTTTGCACCATCTTACGTATCTACAATGAAAGACGTAAATAAATTTCATCCAATAACTTTTATGTCCTTGTCGGCTCAATGCAGCCCACCAAAGTGAGAGGAAAAAAATCATCAATAGAGAAATCATGTTTTCCGCGGTTTAGGAACAAATTTCCCAATTTTGACATGATATCCACCTCACGAATTCGTTACAATTCAAGATGAAAAGGGATGTGAATAGAGCATAATTTAGAAAGCAACAATTTAGTTCCTTGATGATGTAATAGTGCAGAAGCAGATTTTTAAAGAACAAATTGACCTCCTTCCCCCACCTTTGAATTTTTCCTATACCAGATCAATTATGTAATCATAATGTAAACTTTTTAGGTATCACAGCTTGTATTGATTTCCATGTCTTGATAATGATGGTACCTATAGATTTAAAGTCAGTGAATTCATTAATGCCCCCTGAAGATAGTTATTAGGAAAATTTAGTGAGAGGCGAATAAAGTACCTTTTGCGTAAACTTACATTTTCCACTTTTATAGGTCATCTCAATTATTTTGCGGCAGTGCAACAGTCGCTTGATGGTCCTGCTTCAGAGAAGCAGCTGCTGTAGTAAAGATGCCGATGACTGCTGAGACATTGAGACGAAGGAACGATACATGCACAAACAAGCCGATCACAACACCGCCACTTACCGCCATCACAACAGAAACGGTTCCTCAAGACGTAGTTGCTCACCTTCCAAAGGGTAATTGATTACTTTCTTTTTTTGGTCACCGGTTAGAATTATCAAACTCAGCTTGAGTGTTTTTTTTTTTTTTTTTTACTCTAAAGCCTCTATCCCTTCACCTAGCAAGTTGGACCTTGGTAGGCTATCGTGGGAGAAAGTGGTCCTCACAAAGTGTATCATGTTGGAACCATCAGGCAAATTTCAAGTGAGCGGGTGAGTAGATATATAGTATATAGGCTAGAAATACATACGCTCGGCAAATACTGTGACTTCAATTAGCCGGCTTTTGAGTTAAGCATTGAAAATCTTCATTTGTCAAAACTTCATTATCAAGAACAGACTAAGCGAGGTTGTGGAATCACCACCATTCCATAGCATCCTTTGTCGCTACCCCATAAGTTGTTATTGTTTTTCTTGACGACATCCTGCTAAAACTTCCCACTTTTACATCTGGGTAGATTTTTTTGAAAGACAGTGTTGGTGAATGCTAACAAGCATGTATGTACACCCTAAACAGCTAGAGGAATAAATTTAAAAAAAAGTGGGACTTTGAACAAAAAGATAAACTTGATCAAATTTAATTAGTAAACTTTACTTAGTAAACTCTCAAGTCGCGCCATTGGGTGCTTTCTACCAATGGTAGCTCAGTGCGGATCCATCGGAACAACCTTCACAATTATCGAGAGCGAGATGTTGGAAAAACGCTGCATATCATTCCACAACGGTTCGTTATTCCAAATAGTTCTCGCTTTCGGTAGAAAGCGTGCCTTCAAGGTCTTCGGAGTATGTACCAACCAAACGATTGAGAAAACAAGAGGGGAGAGAAATTTTTACTTTCCCAAAATGAGTACTTATTTTAGACATTTATTTTGAGTCTTATATGTATAACACACTTCCGGTGTGCGGAAATGGGTTTGAGACCCATCTGAATGGATCTAGCATCGAAAATTAATTTTCTTCTCGGTATATTGTGGGGTTATTATATTAAGAATCATGAGAGTGTAAGTAATTATAAAATTTCCCCCAAGTTCAGTGGTACCTCGCGATACGATCTTAATTCGTTCCTAGACCGTATCGTGAAAAAATCGTGAAATGAACAATGTAATCTTATGTAATTTAATTTAAATTTAAATTTGAGGTGATACGTCTTCACTTTCTTTTCTAGTTTTCTTACTAAAACACTCGCTTCTTCACTTTGTGGGGCACTTCTCTTCCAAAAATATCTATCTAAAGAAGCCTGTTTCTGACGACTCCTCAAAATGTTTCGAAAATGACTCGTACAAATGTCATTCACATTGCCAACTATGTGGCAAGAGATATTAGGATCGTATCGCGAAAAACTTATCGATTCGCGAGCACGAATATTTGCGATATTCCACTTCGTATCTTGAAAACATCGTATCGTGAACCCATCGTATCGCGAGGTACTACTGTACATGGAATTAATTTTTGCCCGGGAAGATCGCGGCCGTTCAGGGGTTCTGGATTGGGATGAAGAGGGGGTGGCTGGATCGCTGGCGAGTTGAGGCGGCCAGTCAGCTGGTAAACCTCGAGCGCAGCGAAGGAGTTTCGTTGAGTTCTCGGGCGAACAGTTTTTTACGGCCTCGGACCGGCAAACAGCGCCAGCGATTGTTGTCAACACGGCTACATGTAGTGAGCCTCAACTAAGGCTGCGATGGGTAAGTAATCTTGTATTACTACATTGTGCAATTCGTGCTTGCAGTATAATTATAATAGGTTTAGGTATTCTTAACTTCGTGGGCTGATTTCATGGGCTATGGCTAACCTCTATTAATGATAAATCGGAAATTTCAATATATTTGTATATGAAGAGTACTGGGGAAGAATGGTTCTTGTCCCCTCTTTACCAAAAATGAGATATGAGTGCCATCTGTTGTCTATTTACCGTAGCTAGCAACTTGTATTATCGATTATTAAATAGTTATGCAGCATGCACAAATTTTTATTTTTTGAATTTGGATGATACCCTTGTCTCTCTATGCGTTTTGAGACCTTAAAAAGAAAAACGTTGTAAAAATGGTTTTTCTCGAAATCAAGTTTTATGGACATGTATCATTCTTCCCCTGTACTCTTCATATATTATCAGGTCAGAACTAATTTTCACATCAAACAAAACACATGTGGAGGGTTTAATAAAAATTGAAGTTTGAACAAGTGTGTGAGCTGACTAGATAGGACCCCAGGCTCCCGAGGTTTCTGTGGCTTATGTAGGACTTTTTCCAATAAAAGTCGGTAAACATTTCATTTGTCGGCACTGCACTACTCACACCACCCCTCAAGGAGCAACAATAAACGCTGCCACCTGAGGTGTTTATAAATGTGGTGTATTTCATCAAATCAATGAAAATCAATCAACATTTTTATCTCGAAAAATGGATTTTCGAGATTTTTGGCGACCTAGGCGTGTGGGGTATCATTTTCGACTAAATTTTGGACGCTGGATCCAATGAAAAGGGTCCCTGAACGATTGACGCCCAATGGAAGAGGTTGAGAGTGAACATGGGAACATCTACCTATTTTGACTGTTTTTTTTTTTTTTTTTTTTTTTTTTTTTTTTTTTTTTTTTTTTTTTTTTTTTTTTTTGAGAGAGAGAGAGAGAGAGAGAGAGAGAGAGAGAGAGAGATTTTTGGTACCTAGACGTACCACTGACTTTCCTATTGGAGAACATTATTTGATTTATTTTGATTAATTCATATTTTCCGCATTTGGATTCTGGTCTCGAACAAAGTTTTATGAGCACCGCATTGTACGTCTGTACTCACGCGACAGATGGCCTTAGGAAGCATACTGTGGGGGCAGGTGAAGCGAAATGACGGGCTGGCAATGGTGGAATTCATTGTAACGGTATAATGCGTTTTGTTTACTGGTCAAGCTATGTTTCATTTTCTTTTTTTCACTCTCCTCTCAAAACTGGGTAGGAACCTCGTATTGGAGATCGCTCAGTATCTCTTCTGTAATACTAATGACGTAATGAGTGTAATATATTTGTTTGGACGTTTAAGGATTCTTGTATCGTAGTAAGAAAGTGGTCTTTGGTATAGCCATACAGCCATGCTCCTGTTTTCGCTTGTACAACTAGTATAATGAGTGATTAATGCAGCTGCTCCAACGATTCGTGATGGAGGTTGCCTATCGTCGTACTCTAAAATATCTGTAGAACGCGTAGGAGGACAATGCGACTATTATCAAATTAGATGCCGTTTCGGTCAGGAATTGTTTCCTGCAACTCAGAACCGCAGAAGAGGGCGGCTTCGGAGGAGAGACCTTGAGTTGCTCGGCATCTTTTTCTAGAGCGCCGCCCAGGTCAGCGGTTCAAGGCGCCTTCCGCTTACCCAAGGATCCTTTCTGTTGTCCAATAATAGCCTATCCAACTTTCTGCTCTCAATATTGCCAATTGACTCCAGTTTTCTCTATGTTTTTTATGAATAATGTTTTCAAATTAATTAGCTAGCCAGTAGGCAGATGCGTGCTACCCAGAATCCTATTAAAAAACTGCATGAAGTAAATTTTTAACGTAACGAATATTTTCAAGTTCATATATGAAGGCGTGGACAAACGACTCGAGAAATTACTTTTTAAAACATACTTTTTATGGATCAGAATAAACGTCACTCCTGAGCATTCATTCTTTACCTAGCAAGCAGAATATTATGGACGGAATTGCTGCGCGAATCTCACCACCACTAGGTTGTGAAGGAGACTCGAGGGCTTTTCGTACACACTCGTTTAATGAGTAAAATCTAGTCTGTATTTCCCATTACAAACAATTGCTCCATCTTCGTGTCGTTGGTATATTTTTGTTAGTTGGTATATTGAATCGAAGGGCTCAATTCGTAGCCTCGTTGACTGGAATGGCAAGCTGTTTCTTTAGAAATGTTGATGAGAGCCATTTCTTTTTGGATGGTATTTATGGGCTACACTCAACCGCTGAAGAGAACGAATAACGAAAGCTTTTTACAAATCCTCCCATCTTGGTTGAGCCAGATGCACATAGAATCAGAATTCATTGTGGAATGTTGCCCTTACGTAAGCACATGAATCAGAAGTAGAGCCGTAGAAATCTCTTATGTTAAAGTTGCAAGTACCTAACCACAACTTTACTATTCACATTTTTGAGATATTCTGCAGTATCCACTATCTTTGTACTGCTGTATCGTGCATGACCCGGGTTTTCCTCTCCAATAAAATGTTCTGATCTTCCATTTGGATGCTCGTACGTATCATATTACTATCATCGATCGCCTCTTATTTCTACAGTTTACCGGGTCGCTGAAATAATATTTATTCCTTTGAATGGATTCTTTTCGTGTTGCACAGTCAGATTACGATGTCTTTATTATGCCAACTAGAGGTCCGTTATGCATTTGCTTACAAGGTCTGAATAATTGGTTTGTTACCGCAAGAACGTAATATCCACTTGATTTTTGCGCGTAAGAGCGAGCATTTCTCTTTTATTCACAAAATTTGTGAACATTTTAATGTTCAGCATCATGTGTGGAATGACGGAGTCACAAGCGTCCAAACGTATGTAACTACTGAAAAAGTACTGTCATTTGAGGATCCCTCGATCTGTTGTGTACAGCCTGGAAAGCTCCTGTACCTAGTACCTACATTATGTTGCCTCATGGTGAGAAACAACAATCGAGTAAAGCTAGACCACAAACCCAGTTGAATGCCTATCAATTCTTGACCGAAATTGATTCAAGTTGACTCTCTATTTTTGAATAGAATACTACGTTTTCCCCATGTAAAACTAGATTTTCATCTTTTTTGGACAATTTTTTTTTACACTATTGACCACGACTTCAAATTCATCATTAACCTACTACACGGAAATTCACGCGGACAATAAAAAAGAGCTCTTTAAGGTCCACAAAGAAAATCGCACTATCCAAACCAAATGATCAATCACTCAAAACTTTGGGAATGGTATAGCAGGTCTGCATTGAGGTCATAGCCATCGATGGCGACAAGCTCGCCTTGACGGAAGGTTCTAATTGTACGGGAACTGTTTTGTAGGTCGTCATCTCCAAAAGCTCCATCACTGCCCTTCGCGACTGAGCACATGTAAACAAAAAGGTATTACCTGGAGTGACCAACCAAGGACAATCCCACGCCGACTCCGGCATTTAGAGTGGAAGGTGTGATGGATGTATACTTAACGGGTTGTTCGAAGCAGTTAAAAGTCAAAATGGGCGGAATTATAACCATGCTCAGATGAGAGATGATTATGGTGAACGCAAATCATTGATTTTGAAAAGGGGACACTGACCACCTGAAGTAAATCTTAAAATTAGTTATGTTAACGTAAAACAGCCTCCCAAGATACACAGCTTTCTAGATATTTATTATATTCTTTAGGAGCACAGTGGAGTTGACCAGAACCTCTATCTATCGACTCCTTCAACGCACAACAGCACTTTTCGAACTAGGAAGATGCCAATTCCTCAAACCTGAAATTGGAATAGATAGGAGTTTTTAAATTTTGAAAACTTTTGATAAATCGACAATTCTTCTGAAAAAAATAAAATGAAATAAAATAAAATAAGAGCAGGAAGATTAGGTATGATTATTTCAAATATGTGGGAAGTGAAGCACTGTTCATGAATCGTGTTCTTAGTTTATTCTTAGGGAATTTGAGAAAGAAATGTTTTCACGGCTGATTCTGAACGCAAGTGGAAATGTAGGGTTCCGGCCCCGTTTTGTTGTAGTTGATCGGAAATCCGTCCTTGTTTCGCTTCACCGCAGCTGCTGAAGTCTTCACGGACGTTAACTTTGAATAGTACATACGATTTGATAAAGCATTTACAATATGCATTTAGTATTTAGTAATAAATTGACGTTCTGTTTGTAGAAAAGTTTCAAAATAGGTACATTGTTAAGTGATTTAGTTGGCCCCTCTGACTCTCATAAATTCACAACGAGCTCCCCATGGACATTTCTTTTTTTTTTTCTCCCTATGAGAGATTTCTAAATGAAACAGAGGAAAAATCTCATTCGATTTGAGGAGCTCACGAGACCATGAGAAAGCCCGGTTGATTCGATGAGGTGTCGCGATGTTGGCCTCTCCCTCCGTGCCGCTCGGGACCCTGGCCCATCACGATCCCCTTCCCTTTGAATCTATAACTTGCTCAATTCGATACTGACCTTTCAAGTGAAGAGCACGTTATAGAGGGACGAGATATAATCGTTTTACCGAACGATTGGTTGAGTAATTATTTTATGTCACACAAAAGACTAGTTGAAGTTGGAGGTTTGTACATTTGGTGAAGGGCTCTGTGATTGTGATGTGATTTTGAGCATCCGAAAATTCTGATCGTGGACGAACTGAAGAGAGGTAGGCAACAGATGCACCTATTGGAGTAGAAAGTCCCCTTGCATTAATCAGAACTGTAATTATGCACTTTTGCCGTCCTAAACACGTGAGATCTAGAGCGATCGGATTCCTTCGACTAGGTTACAAAACACAAACAACCCTCCCTGTAATTGTCGAGGTTGCTTCACTCGGTGGGCGAGAGGAACAATGGACCTTCTTCAACGCAGACATTCTGAGTACACGGCTCGTAGCCTGAGACCCGCTTGTGCGTTACCTTCGGTTGGAAACCGCTGTTTTGCTAGGTAGGCACATTGTATAATTAGGCTGGAGACAAAAGACCGGGATCATCGTCATTTCTTCTGGATAAAACCTAAGAAAACAGAATTGGCCCCATAACCACTTACCAGGATGTGCGTTAGGCTAAGGAATATAGGAATCACAGGTCATTAGGAATCCAGTACCAATACCACCTATATATTTTTCATCCTGAAAAGTTTTAAAGGCCTGCGAGACTGGATGGTAGAAAAAATGTGGAGCCCAAATTGACCGTAATAGCCTGCAGCGAAACGCTTTGCTACAAATAACGCATTATTCATGTTAAACAAGTAATGTACGAGTACGTATGACTCTTGTAGTTTCTCGACTGGAAACCATTTCTAGATTCTGTCCTAAGATCCTTCCACATTTACGTTATGCTTCCGAGAGTGAATGGGAGCAAGTAGAGAAAGCATTGTGATGCAATGCATCACAGGTTGCAAGACGATTCTTCTAAATTGAGTAAATTTGTAGTAGTTATAATATTATTGTATACCTACTCGTTCTGGGAATAATTTTTTTGTGAAACCTTGCAAGTTGATCTACACTGCGAGGCTCAGCATTGACTAGTTTTTCAACTCAAAAATAAAAAAAATATCGACAAACTGTCAAATTTTGCTCAATTCCGCCAGTTTCCACATTGGTGAAGGGCATATTATGATATTCATGTACGCTTATAATATCGGGAGGCTGATAGGAGGAGTTGTAGGGAACATTATTAAGTAACTCAACTTTGGTTCTACTTCCCTTTCTATTTGAGGAGTTTGTAAACGCACGCGACGTGCCTCATAAACACCTGTTCAACCAGTCGGTAAGAACGTAGATTATCCTTTGAGGAGCTTCATAGGTACAATCAACAACTGCGTGAGCACGATCCCCGTTAGAAAATTGACCTTGGAAACGCAATAAGCATTCAGTCAACTAGGTAGGTACTTACGACTTTCTTCCTTTCCATGCGAGGAGATTCAGGTCGTCGTAGCGGGCAGGTCCACGTTCTAAGCTCTGATAACCGCACAATGGAAATAATGTTTTCTCGTTATGCTCACGTCGACCTAATCTATACCGTACCGGGCTTTTACTTCCTCCCGAGATTTTTAAACAAGTAGGTAAGGTACATATATGTACCACTATGTGGTCTTGGCTATCTTTGAATTATGTTTTATCCGACATTAACAACTAATACGGACTCTAGGCCAAGTGGACGTGAAAATGGGCCAGATAAAAATTATGTAAGCCACCTACATAGATCCTGTCCGAATATGTGAATATGATTAAATTAATTTAGCCTACATCAACTCAGCTTTTGAATACTGTACCTATTGTTCTCCATTTCTTTGTAATCCGTTGGGATATGTACCGTTGTGGACAATTTCCACGGCCTCCACCATTTCGGGTTGAAAAATGGGAGAAAAGGAAACGCTAGAACAGATAGAGGACGCGACTGAGTGAGCCCTAATTAGCGCAGTGGGGACATCTACCGTTTCCCTCTTGTGACCCCTGAAACTCGAGGGATTCACTTTCATTTGAGAATTAACGAATTCTCGATTTTCGGTTGGCTTTGCACTTCCTCAATGACCTCCGATTTTTATCCGTTCTAATGATAAATTTAAACTGTATCACACGGCTGAGCTGTGTGAATGTTATATCAATGTTGCAGAAATTTCAAGTTCATGCTTTCGTAGGTTCGTCTATTGCATAATATTGTCACCAACAAGAAGGGTATTCATTGGGTCTGCAAACATCTAATTTTCATCACACATAAATGATATTGATGTTGAAAATCATTGCTTGACTGACTCAATGTGAAGTAAGTTGAAGTTGACGAAAGCCCATTCGACATGAGAATAGGACTGTTCCATCTCGTAGGCGATCATCCGTGCAACAGCCATAATTTATACCGCCCGCTATCTCAAATCGGACACAGCTTCGTCGTTGGTTTTGTTGGAGCCACAGGCCACAGCAGAAATTACTAAGGTGAACCGTCTAATCATATATTGCGTCTGAGGAGTCGTGTGTTATTCGTATGGAGGAATAAACCAACGCCTTTCAGTCGAGGCGTTTGCGGATAGTATGAAACGAAATGGATCGTGCAGTTCTACTGTGAGAAACAATCTTAATGACCAACAACGAAGCGTCTACAAAATCTATGTGTCTGCAGTCACCACAAGTTTCTTATCTAGTGGTCTCAAGGGTCCAAGTAGTGTCAGCTGGGGGAATACCTACCGGTTAAAACGCAATCTGAATTTTCAGAACCTAACTGGGGGAAGGGGGATAGATATTAAATTTTCTCAGGGTAGGTAATAATGTGACGTAAAAACTTGAAGCATCAACCTATTGGTAGTGCTTACCGATGTTATCTCAACTTAATCGAAGCTCACACAATGAACTCTACTCTCAATGGCGAAGTTGATTAATAAAAATTGGGAAACTAAGGATAACAATGATGACGCTCCGATACCACATAATCGGATTGCCGGATGGAGATGTCCATAACGGTATTCAGAAGTGATGTCACAGGTTACGGGGATTTAACGCACCTACGAAGACCGGGTCACCATCGGGAGGAGCTATTTTTAAAACTGCGACCACTTTCTAATCTCTGGCCTCAAACTGAGCACGACAGGAGCGACAAAACAAATAAAGTCGCTGGCACGAAACGAAGGGAATTTCTTTTGATCCAGATGAAGGAAGTGACTGGAACTTACGTGATAATTTGACTCTCTCCGCTTGGTTGCTTTAAGTGCTATACTTGTCTTAATCATCCAAACGATCATGTTAGTATAATAGGCAAGGGCGATGGAAGCTGAGCACGGCTATACCAAGCAATACAAAAAATGTTCTGCACTTTTCTTTTATGTTCTCTTCTAATCTGGAGAACCCTGGGAAATGGATCGGGCATTCACGATTTCCTTAACACTTCAAAAACATTTCCGCCAATATTTTCATAAACTCTTCGATTGGCCCCAAAATTTGACAGTTTGGATTTTATGGTGTCTAAATAAAAACAACCTGCACCGTTTCTTAGTACCTAGTGAAAAAAATGTCCAAAAATTTGAAATTTCAATCAGGGACCTTTTTTTTTGCTAAAGTTGGTTCCAGACTGATTAGTTCAAATTTGGGGAAGGCATGGGTGAAAATGTGTTCTTTGAAACTCTTTTTTCGGGAACTAGGCATGAAGGTACCTGCATCATTTTCCATCAAATTTTGGACGCTTAATCAATCGATGTGGGTCCTGGAACTATTGGGGCCCTCAGGAGGTGGGTATGGGGTCAAAACGGGTACCAGGAGAGTGTCATTCCTATAAGACCCAAAAGGGGCGTTCTAGAATGAGAATCTAAGTGGAATTTTGACGTCTCAGGAGATACTAGCTGCGATGTAGCATAGTCTAATTTTAAAAAAGCTATCAGTCTGTTGATCACATACTGACCAGCATCGTTAGTATGTGCACCACCAACTCTGCTGGTTACACAGCCAGTCATACTACGATTGATCTTCCTGGAGATCTTCTTTTCTACAGCACAATGAACTCTCCCCTCCCCTCAAACCACCTTGACATCTGGAAGTAATTTTTATCTACGAATCACGATTCTTTTTACAGGGAAACGGGAAGAAATCTACACGGTGCACGTGAAATGCCGGCCGGACCCGAGTCAGAACTATCCCAGCGAGAGGGCCTACTCTTCGTCGACTGTTGGAGGTTTGGCCTTCACGCATCTCACGCTCGCAGTCGTAGGAACAATGTTATACAGCGTCGCCTATTTCAACTTCGGTAAACGGATATTTCATTCCATATACCTAATATAACCGTTCATTATCATCCCAACATACTCTAGGCATTTTAGGTCTATAAAATTGGACTCAATGGGGTAACTACCTGGAAGTGAACGCTAGAAAGCTGACGATGGTCTAGATCTTTTTTGTAGGTGTATAATACGCGTAAACTAGTTTGTACCTCAACATTTTTGGCCTTTTTATAGGCTAATTCATTGAAAGAGCTCTAGACAAATAGAATTTTCGGAACTATCTGATACCTTAACGACAAATCTAAAAAAATTAATAGATAGATAAACGCAAAGTAGTGCCGTACTAATAAGGTAGTAATAAAGAAGTTTTAATTTTCACGGAACTGTGGATGAGTTCGGGCTGGTACAGCCAGGCACAATTTTCTCCTTAGAATGGATACTGGGCCTGGGCCGATACTATTGATTGTTTGATCGGTTTTCGTCGTTCTGAGACGAGATATCATACTTCAGTCTATTGAATCGCATACACCGCAAAACGCTCAATAGAAAGGGTGATTTGACTTGCCGAAGAGAACGAACCCTTCCGGCCTCAGAAGAGCTTGTTTATAAATTTGGGTGAACCTTTCGGCGATCTACGAGTGGAAACATTGCCAAAGGTACTCAGGTGTTGCCACACATTTCATAGTGAAGCGGCCCACCGCGACAAATCCATTTGACCACGGTGAACGTCACAATCTTATGCGCGAACGTTGCCTTGTTCGATCCTCCAACAATACGAGGTGATGACAGGTTGATGGCCGTTTCCCACCTGACCATTTCGTTTCGGTAGCTGTGTGAACTCTTTGTTGCGAGAAGCATCGGTGGAAGTTGATGCACATAGGTATAGGTATTTGCTTCTCAAAAATGCTTTTTGTTTTTGGACAAAACATCTTATTTTGTGTGAACTGAGATTACCTAGGTTCGGATATGCCTATCAAAGATGGATAACATCACCTTATTTAGCGCTTTGGCAATAGTACTAATATCGAGATCCAAATATGAGAGCAAATTGTGCTGATAGTAGTAGAAGAATAATAATATTGTACAAATAACGTGCCCTTGCAGATATTGGCAGAGCATTTTCTATCTTTTCTATAAGACGTATCGTCAAGTACGGTGTAGTAATTCTTTAATACCCACCCAACGATTATTTTTCAGGTCATTACACTCTTCTGGTTGGAGACCTGTTGGGCGGAGTTTTTTTGGTCAGTGGTTGCATTTTGGCGTTTCTAGCCGGAATAATGGCAAGCCGGAGGTGGTACGTCGATCGATACATCAGGTAGAAATATACATTATAGACTAATTAATATGCAATTATTCGAATTCTAGCACCTACAATACGTGGTGTGGTAGTGGTAAATAAGAAGAATACAGCAAAGTAATGGTTTTCATAAGAATTTTTGTTCTCTTTCCAAAGATGGTACTTCGTCGCATGCCTCTTATCAAGTATAACTGCGTTCCTGACAGCGGCAATTACTTCCTACGTCCTCTCTAAACCAGATCAACCAGATCTGTGGACGATTTACTTGAAAAAAGATGCAAATGGAAATGACACTTACCAGGCAAGTTTATAAATTTTACTCTATTTGTCAAATATGTGGCTAGAGAGCATTGTTTTTCTGTTGTGTCTGGGGATGGCTAACCAAGCCAATTTTAATTTTAATATTTAATTTATATTAACTCTGAAGGTTCATCCGAGTTGAAAGGGAACTCATCCAAATCCTCCTTGAGCTCCTTCCAATGATACCGCTAACCCTTTTTTGGTCCCTCACAAACCTACTCTACAAATTCTGAAGGTTCCCTTTTACAATCAAGATTAACGCCTGATGTTCAAGTCATGAAATTATTTAGCATGTGACAGGAAAAAATTTAAAAAACGTCAAATTGAAATCGCGGAAATCAGTTCATTTACTACTTTGTACTACTAAGGGTACTACTACTAAGGGTACGTAAGAGGGATACTCTCAGTAGGTGGCTCTGGACACCCTAGAATTCCTGGATGACAAGTGATTAATCAATTTAATTGTCTGAAGTTAGTATAATAAGAGACGTTATACTCGTACGTCTGCGAAAGAAGTAAAGTTCATCCTTTTTACCCCTCTTTGAGCTCGTAGAGAACAGTACCAGTTGATTTAGCAAAAATACTGGATAGTAATCACGTTCTTCACGTTGTTGAAATCCGGGTATTCCCTCTTGTTTGATCCTTTACTCGTTACATGGGTACTAAAATTTAAAAACTGTATTTTTTTCAACAAAATATTTTTCTACACTCCTATGAATGGAGGCGTTTGAAGTGATTTCAACTGTTGCGTGAACTTCGATAATGAGCGAAAAGTCACAATTCGGGTGTCGTTCATCATTCGTTCCATTGGTCGACACAATCCACTAAACGCGTGGGAAAGTGAAACCCGGCTGAGATTTTTCCAAAAGTGTCTCCCACGAGGACTATCCAAACCTGCCGAAATTGCGAACTAACTTCGATCGCTCATTAGTCAAGTGGGGATTCGAGGCCTGCATAACTTTATAAGGAAAAATAATTTGCCATTCGCGGTAGTTAGGGCTACTTGTTGAATGAAATAGAAAGAGAATAGGAGCATTGGGCTGAAAACGAAATGTTCCGGGTTTTCTTGGAAACTTTTCCTCAAATACAAGGTAAATGTCTACTTATTTCAAATAGCCTATCTTTTTAATTAATGGCTTTCATTTTTCAGATTCACTATCAGCGAGAACTCCATTTGCACATACTTCTCACGGCGATCCTCGAAACGGTAATTTGCTTGTTATCAATCAGAATCAGCTGGAAGGGCATGAAGAATCGGCAAGGGAAGTTGGCGATACCAGTGAGAACAGAAGGAGACGGCGGGTATGACCCATCTGAAATTACTCGCCCCGACATCCTCGAAAACCACGACAAGAGCCACTACTCAAACGTCGTCAGAGAACTCTACAAATTGCAAAAATCCTCATTATTTGCGCACGACGAGATAGGTAGCAAGATCGTGTCAAAGTTATATTCCGTAGACCCAACTGGGCTCCCCCAACCTGAGAGCCAAAAAGAATATCGAGAAAGGATAGAGAGATTTCTCGCATCAAACGAGGACGGTGAACGAGACAAAGCTAATAACGTTTGACAGTGTAATTTGACAGATCGGACCGACCTGGTACGGCGAGATCAGTTAGGTAAGCCCCCCCCCCCTCCCTTCCTGATGTGCTTAATTGCTCGATTTCATAATTTATTGTTAGCGTTTGCAATTAACTGAACTGCTTTTCGCTACAACAACTCTCCTTAAAATGATGCTAATTAGGAACAATTTTAAAATTCATGTTTCTGGGCTTGCCGGTGTATGATGAATAATGTTGCAAAGACATACCGGCAATAACCAGCTCGAAATGAAGGGTGTTAATCAAGGGAGAAGGATCGATTTTATATCCGGAAGGATTGAGTCTCAGGGTGTACTTACCTATCAAATAAATAATATTACCTAACGCATTCGCGGTAAGTTCAACTCATTTTGCGAGTACTAAACATTAGGCTCTATGTACTTACTTCGTGGACGAGCCGTGATTTGAACAAGACTGAAAACGTTTACCACTGCCAATAAAATAGTTTTTAAGGGGATAATATTGTTAAAACTGTCCACAACATGCTAGTCAGTGGCACGATGGATTGTTTGATCCAAAATTGGAATTGGAGTTGATTGCTGGCATCCAGACAAAATTATTCAAGTGTACTTAGTGTTATATGTACCTACTTTAGTTAAGTGATCATAATATAAGCTCTCATTCACCCTCAGCATTATTATTATTCCTGGTATCTACCTTCGTGGGTACCTAATTTATGATACGTACTCAATAATTGTCATACTGAATTACGTGTCTTTGGTGAGATTTTATGAGTCTATCCATAAGCACTACGTCTCAAACCACATGATATTATTCTATATATTATAAAAATGAAGCTTGTATTTGGTATTCCGTCAGTAATATTCTCATTACCGACTCAATTAGTTTTATCTTTTATATAAAACATATTTTTAAGTTGAATAATTTGCTCGTTTTTCGTAATTACGCTATCATAACGTGGTTTTTCTTGTGTAATCATGTGCGAAAAAGCCTAAAAGCTCTATTGTGTGATCCTTATGGTGCGACCGTCAATTTCTCGAATGTTGAGCTCGTCATTAAGTTAGTATGCACTAATCGTAAGCCATTAAGAACTAGGTTAAGATGCGACTAGTATGTACCTACAAAGTAGCCGCACATAATATAATCAGGTCTCTCTTATCATTATAATCTTACATTTTCACTGCAACTCACCCTCATGGGACCCCCCCCCCCCTTTTTTTTGTAATTTTGAGAATGATACGAATGGTAGAATGTGGAGGATGGTAGGGAGGTTGTAAAACGTTTCATTATCCCTCTTCCTTTGTTTGAGAGGTTAAATGAATTAAAAAATTGAGTGCTATTGAAAATTAGGTTTGACTTGAAGATTAGGTTAGTGCTATTGTAAATAAATATTCATTTTCACTCGCTCTTGTATCAGACAACCATTTTGAAAATATAAATGATACATTTTGTGAAGTGTTCATAAATTTACCCCTCCTTTCCAGCTACGGTGATGGCTCGGTGGAATTATTGGAAGGTTGGACGACAGATTATGAATGATCTGACATTTATTTTTTATATAATCTCAAACGAATAATTAATTGGTCATTAAGTGCCAAGGGATGGTGTATAAAGCGGAATCATTCGTGGTTGGTCGAGTTGACAAGCCTCACGAGACTGTTGTACTAAATTTTAGTCCATCCACGCCATGTGCGGAGTATCCTTCAGCATCCGAGACTTGAGTATCGTAAAAACTCGAGCGTCTTTGTCCTCCTTAGGCTTCTTTTTGTTTTCCAGTAGTTTGTTCCTCACGTAACGTTCCAAATAATGTTCGTGCCCTGCAACAATTCGTTAATAAAAATTCGGGTAATGTTCGTTTCGAAGTAAGTTTGCAGGAGAAAATGTATTTAGGAAGTGCGAGAAGTATCCATGCAAACCTTCAAGTTTTCTTAGGAAATATACTACAACTACCTACTCAAACTGAAAAAAAAAAGTATTGGGTAGTAACTTTAGGTCTCAATTCTGATTGAATGGTAATGTACCAGGGTTGGATCCAACAATACGACTTGCATCCGCTTCAATAAACACATCGCCAACGAGATTGAGGGCTGAAACGGCTCTTGAAACTCCAACTCCTTTGTGCCTGGAACAGCGATGGGCTTGTTTGACAGTGTTTTGTCATGGAAGCTGTTGTCGCCAAGTGCGAGGGGTTTTTTTTTTAACCCGAGGTGTTAACTTGTTTCCCTCCTCCAAAAAAAGGTCTCCAAAATCCCTAAACTCCATCTCCAGAACGCTCAATGCCCCCGTACCGTCCCTCCATTTATGATAAACGTTCGACCATGATGGATATAGATTCTACACTACACCAATATCAAATTCAGCCTCCACCCATCCCAATAAACCCCTTTGTGTGCTTCTCTCTTGAGTGGCGCGTCAATCTATTAATTTTTAACATTGATTTAAAATAATTTTCCCACAGTTTTTCCATAGTAAGGTCTCATTTAACCTACATTATAAGATGCTCTGCGAGGTCGGCTCCAATAAGCTCTTCGTAGGGTGCCATCCTTATTGGGACTATTTTATTGATTAACTGTGAACACAAAACAACGCTATCAACCTTAAGAATTCTACTTAGTTCAGTCATTGTCTAGTTTTATGAGGTATTTTCCAAGTTTCAAGGTTACAACAGTTTCCAGGGACTGACCCAAAGAATCAAAATTGTAGATACGAAGCTGTAAGTTCCAAGGGAAACAGCTTCCAAAGCTTGCACTCCGAACAAATACCAACCTCCACCTGCGGGGAAAGATCTCAAAGTAGTTATCAAAAAAGAAATGTTCTTTTCGAAAGGTGTGGGAAGCTGAGGGCATCAAAGTTTACTCACCAACCAAAACGCCTTTTCTGCCGTTGGTGGTTGTCAGAGGATATGGGTCTTCGGCAAAAACACCTACAGCTAACACTCCCCAAATCCCTGACATTCCTTAAAAACAAAAAATTACACCCTCTGCAATTCCAAGTTGCCTGCCTTGAAATCTTGCTGGTAACTAGGCTTGACAGTTCTATCTATGAAAACTACTGCAGCAGGTACATACCGTGAACAGCAGTGGCTCCAACAGGGTCATCAACTCCAATTCTATCGAAAAGTGGGGTTGTAAGGCAAGTGATCATACCCCCAATGCAGCCAATAATTAAGGAGTCTTGGGCGTTGTACAGGAAACATCCAGCTGTCATGATGAAAGGTCGGATAGGAGATGTAGAATGAATCTTGCGGCACAATGATTGCTGGAATACTGAGTAATTTCTACGAGTTTTAATTGGATGGGACACATTGCTCACCTGTGACAGCGACGAGGGACCCCAGGACACTGTTAATGATATCAAGTATATTGGCCTTCCCTCTGTTCATGTACAAGGTGTAGAACAAGCCCACAAACCCTCCGCCGAATGAAGATACCATGGTCATAACCGCAGCTTTGGCAGCATAAGCCCACTTTGCTCCTGACACTCCGTAGGTGCTGTTGAGAAATGGACAAAGCTACGAACTTTTCTGGTAGGCCCCTCATTCAAAAAGACATTCAACTGTACTAATAATAATGGTGGATGACCACGAGAGGATGATATGTGTACATCTTTTCAAGTTCAGGATACTGGTTCATCACTAATTACAAAGACCGACTAAATAATTCGGCTACTTGGGAAAATGTCTTAAAAATCAATGTTACATTTAAATTGAAAATGTTTATAATACTGTAACATACCTATGTAAGTGCAAGTCAAAATCGTAAATTTGTAATAGGTATTTGTTACAAAAAAAAGGGAATTAGGAAATTTGATTCTCAGTCATTGTGATTTCGAGGGGTTTTTACGCAACTTTCATCGTCCCCTCAATGCCAAAAAAATAAATAAATAATTTCAACCATTTTGTGAGAAAAAAAAAAAAAATCCGGGCAAAACTACGTATTAATTGCAAACTGCACACCTCAGGTTCGTATTCAGCAAATACAATGTATAAATTATAACAATTTTCAGAACTACAATTTTTTTATATTTGCCATTTTTGGGCCAAGTTGACCGGACTACAAGAAGAGAAGATTGGATGGATACCTTCCGCTATTAAAAGCCAGCCAGCCCCACCACAAGACGAATAGTCCCATGGCACAGTTTACTGGCGTTCCAAGAGGCATCGATATGTTCCCCTGGTCGTATCGTCCAAGTCTTGGCCCCAACATAAAAGCGGAGGCGAATGCTAAAAATGAGAGCGTCAACATTTATTTACGTATTTTTGGTGAACATGCAACCGCATTCCTCAATACCAAATCTCATTAGTATTAGTCAGAAAAGACTTCATGTACCAGATATCCCACCGACAAGATGAACTGGGCCGCTGCCAGCAATATCCACGGCTCCCAGCTTTTTCAGAAATCCGTGACCCCCCCAAATCCAACCAGCGGGGACACAGTAGACTACGGTATTCAGGAGCGAGAAGAGGCAGTACGCTTTGAAATTGCACCTATCGGAACCAAAAACCGTGTCCTTAGATTAGTTCATTATTTGACCATAGGAAATCCTTGCCTTACAGTTAAAACCTGAATGGGGTCCATAAATGGAGGAATACAAAAGAGTATCGATATGATTACAAAACAATAAAATAAAATAAATGAATTCACGAATGATTTTCGCATCACCCACAGTACAGAGCTCTTTTGAATACGCCTGATGGCCGAACACATTAGAACTCGGTTAGATTTCACTTTCGCACATACCGCAAACACCTGCGTCTATTTTGGGTGGACCCAACGTAGAACCTATGGCACGACAATGTCTTCATGAGTGGAATTCACCCGAGAACTTTCCCTAGGCACTACTTTCACTGTCGACACTAAGTTATGAATAGTGCCGAAATTAAAGGGCAAATATCTCAGGCATGAATGGCCTTCGATAACAATAGCTGGCAAGTTTGTACATAACGACGTTGATCAACTTAATTTAAATATAGTAGATAGCAAGTCGTTCAACAAATTTAACAGCCCTTTGACAACAGAAGTTTTGTTCAAATGCGCGATTCTCAATCTTTAATATTTATATCAATTTTGCAGAAGAATCATGGCATGTTATCACGGTGCCTTTTACTCGTATATTGACAACCGTGTTGGGATAAGAAGTTGGCACCAGGGGATCAATTTTTCAGTTTACCTAATCTTCGATTCTGCTTAGTTTCGTTTTATTACTGCCTATATTTCCCAAGCGTTTGACGATCTTGATGTGGATCAATGACATCTATTTGAGAAATTCGTCGGCCTGGGATCAGGCATACGCATTTGCCGATCCTGCATAGGTCCTAATTTTTTGGTCCATTGTGATTGAAAGGAGATTGGTTTGTAGAGCAGTACGACTCTATCAAAGTAATCAACTTTGGCGTTATAAAACGGAATAAGCAATCATATAAAAATTTCAAAGCTGAGTCCGCACTCGCCTTCCTAACAGTTAAAAGGTACATAAAAGAGTTCAGCATAAAATTAACACATAAAAGTTCAGCGCATAGCTTTCGTATAAGTTATACCAATAATTGGTATAATTGCAATAAATATACCAATAAATGCAATTATTGCATCTCGTCGGAACCTGCATAATAATTTTTCCTAAAATTGTCCCATAGTTTTCTCACAATTTTTCATACTTAACGAAATTTAACTAAAAGGTAAGTAAAAATGGGTTTTTTACGATCCTTTTCAATTCAGATGCATTGGTTGTAAACTTGAGTCGAGGATTAATCAACCCATTCTTTACACACCTATGGGAACATTAAGTAGAAAGAATTAATGTAAAAAATGAGCGTATTTAGATCCTCAGAGCAATATGACCTCAAGGTAGGCAATGCTCCAAATTGCGCTCCTGAAGACGACCAGCATGAACAGATTTGCTATATCTTCGAATGTTGAAAGCCTCTCTTGAATGAGCCTTGGTGATGCTTACCTTTCGGCCATGGCGCCTGATACTATGGTTGTAGCTGTCGTGGCAAATGATAATTGAAACAAAAAAGCGGTGTATTTTCGACCCATCAGCGGATCATCTACCGCCGGGTCTAGCGCGAAGTCTCCCAATGCGAGATAAGGACAGGTCCAATCGGTGCCGAAACTCAAGCCGTAACCAACGGCCCAGTAGGTGACTCCTCCGAGAAATATGTCTGTGACGTTTTTCATCATAATGTTCATTTCATTTTTCGAGGAGACACAGCCTGACTCAAGCATCCCAAAGCCTGCTCAAGGAAATATCTGTTATATTTCATTATGCGAATTTCGGAGTAAAGGAGGAATAATACAAAGGTTGGCTGGAGCTACAAAAATTCTTTCCGCCCTCATTTTAAACAAATTCCATGTCCCTCACCTGTTTGCATTGTGAAAATGATAAATGCGGCTGTCATAATCCAATTTGCATCCTCCACAGTGATGTTATACACTTCAAGAATAGTTCCTGATACATTGTCGGCCGTGGAGAAGTTCAGCATCGCACTTTCAAATACTATAGTCAACAATTTACGAAGAAAGAATAACTCTGCTGGAGGGTCTCTATATAGGTTGGATATTTTACAGTGTTGGATTGTCGGCACCTTGGGCGTTCGAGTAGAATACACATCATCCTTTTTACCGTGCTGGAGTCGTTAAGGAACCTCAGATATAAACAGACTATATCGAGTCTCTTTGATCAATATCCAACGGTCACTGATTGTTTACTCGAAGGGCACCAATTTCTGGACAAACTGTGCGCGTTGTTCTGACGTTTTTGTCGACATTTTACCTCAAGAACAGAGTAAATAAGATTGAGAATGATATATTATTAAACCGAGTAGAAAATGTGGGGACGTTTGACAAACGGACCTCATACAATATTTAACGGTGGGAGTTTCTTTGAAGATGTCACAAGTGCTTCTATGGTGATTCTTCGGGAACTTCGATTCAGAAGGAAAGCAATGTTGAGACAAAAACCACGTCACCCAAAGATCATGCGAGGGGGCAAGCCTCCACTGGACCTCCTATACGCCTAACCGCAGGAAACCTCAAATGGACCTGAGTGGGGTACATAATTTGGTCCCATGTGACCATGGAGATTAAGCAAGTTGTAACAATGGTTCTTACAAAATCGCGCTTCGCGGTACGATCTGTTATTGCTGGAAAAGCTTGGGTCCGCAATAAGAGGAAATCACACGATTCCGCGTTTTCCAGAATTGCGAAATTTCCCATTTACATAATCGTATAAAGTCAGAGAATGCGGTCGTGTTCAGATTTGATCTCCGCAAAGTGCCAGTTATAATTCAATATCAATGGTACAGTATTCAAAATCTGGGTACAGTATACTACGTATGTTATCAGTCAGTCTAACCGACGATTGAAAGCGAATCTTTTGCCTTATGATGCAAGCATATCGTTGAGCTCCTAACGTTCCTCTCTGCCCACCGAGGAAACCCACTGTAATTCATCTACAACAACCAACCAACTTCTCTTGAACTACCAATAATAATTGCACTAATTGCCTCAAGATTAAGCAATGAGTCGTGGAGGGTGATTTCGCTCCACATTAGGTACCGTTTACCGTTAAAGTGAAACTCGAACTATATAAAGGGTTCGGCAAAGGGATGATTTAGTTTCAGTGCAAACGTACATCGGAGTAACGATAACATCTCCAGCTAATCAGGTAAGCCCACCCCTCCACCTTTCGAATCCGATTTCTTAAGTTTATTTTCTCGAAGGCATTTCAAATCAGTATTCAGAAGTTACCAGT
>CM033998.1:25224025-25275738 GCA_019603395.1 Cyrtorhinus lividipennis
TCGGGTTTCTTCGGAGAATTTCGAATGGACCTAGCGAGAGGATACAGGTTGTAAGTCCAAGACTTACAGCTGAGCTTTAATTAGCGGTACCCAAGGATGCGAATAAATTACATTGAAACAAGATGATTTATTAATTAAGAACAAGGACACGTTCCAAAGGAGAATAAGCACCAACCTAAGCTATAATTGTGACAAAACAAAGTTGTATGAACAAATAGACAACATGTGTTGGTAGTTCATAAACAAAAGGGCATAATTTATATACATAAATAAACATAGTGCTACGATACCGGCTGACGAAAACGACGTCGACGTCTAAGGGAAAGCTGGAGGGGGCACGCTGTCCTGAAGGTACACAGCAAGGCTGATTAAATTTAGTCCTTTATCTCAGGGATAACACAAGAAACAGCTTCGGTCGACTTCAGCACGGTGGCAGAGTTCACTTCAGAGCGAGCACAGGACAAAGCCAGGATGCACTGAGTGAGATCTCTGTTCTTGAGCACATGTGCACATTCACGACATGGCCTCTTCCAGTTCTCAGGAGGCAGTAAGCCTGGGTTCAAACAGTAGCACATTGTACCTAAATTAAATCTTAAAAAACACATATTATTTTTGGGCGCCCTATTTGGTGAATGAAGAAAAAAAAACAAACAGTTACCAGATCAATTCTCTCCACCCTAAAAACAATTTGATGACTGATGACAAAATAAATAAGATAAGATAAATAATAATAATAATTGATAGATTTATCATAAAACCGATTTTCGATTTTCATCATTTAGTTTGTGGGTAGGTAAAGCGGGTGGCCAACACAAACTTGAACCGCTTTGGACCACCCAAAGGATTTTATAACGCCCGAACTAACCAGGGGTTGGAGCGCTTTCCTGAAAACACTCATGAGATCCCTAGCCGCTGTAATTGTGCTCAGCAAAATGGAAAAAATTATATGGTGTTATTTGTGCATAAATATGGGTTCTTGTAGGTATGTAATTTCTATTAAAATGTCGGTATAAATACCTTGGGTAATTGTGATGGTGTGCTCGTAGGTACACTCTTCTCTCCAAATTTCCCGGTGTGTACCGTGCGCCTCCTCTATTGGGTCGTATCGGATGATATCCTCTTCAATAGGGAGACTTCTCGATACGGCAGTCGCTGTAGGTAGCTCCGACTCGAATCCCCGGCGACTACTACTGGCTGTCAGCTGAACTCCTTGGTCATGGGGTTAACACTAGGTAGTAGTGTAGTGGATGACCAGGGAAGTGAAGCAAGCGAACCCAATATTCATAATTCAAGAATTTAAATTCTGATAATTTCAATCAAAGGAAATTAATTCAATCGGTCAAAAATAAAAGAGGACTTCTAGGAATCTCTTTACAGTGTTGCATAATGCAATTTCTACATTCCGCGGTTTGCAGTTTGCACTACACCGGTAATATCAAGACATATGAAGAGGTTTCTCAACCGTCACAAGTGTGCTTGAAACCGCAGAAAACGCGGGAGTGAGCAGTGAAAGATAAGAGATAAAAGGCCCTCGGTTTTGGCAGCCGGCCTGCTTCTCTGAGATTAAAAAGACGTATGGTGCATGATCGTTTTAGATGCTTCGGAACCACATTTTCCGTTAATTGGTTGTTTAATTTAGTTTTCTATGCGAATATAATCATCATTTGCCTATTCTTGTGATACTCACGTTCATGGTATGTTCATGATGGACCGAGCTTGATCTTGATCCTCGAACCATACCAACCAAGCTGGATGAGGTGTATTTGAGTCAAATCGAAGGAGCATGGGGGAGTTCATCACAGTCCAGGGTGAGCATAGTTCCTTCTTATCCTTTCAAGCCTGTACTAAAATATTAGGACGTAAATTACAATATTCCTACAATAAAATACGTGCGTAACCTGACTGCACCTGTGGCCTATGTTCCAGTGGGGCAGTGTGGGAATCAGATAGGGCAAGCTTTCTGGCCCAGTGTTCTCAAGGAATACGGCCTGATGAGCAATGGAAATGTCCCTGGGAAAGTATTATCAGAAATGTCCTACGACAGTTTGTTTTACAACCCGAGCGGTGTTGCTTACACCTCTTTGGATGAAATGCGAAGATACAACATCAAAGCTCGAGTAAGTATTTTAAGTAATGAAATTTAGTCCGGTATGGTATTTAGCTTCATTACTGCTGTTGGTCGTTCAAATTATTACTCGTCCAGGATAGCCTAACACGTCTTCCGTATCCGTATCCGTCACGTCTTCTAATATTCCCAGGCGCTTCTTGTGGACATGGAGGATAGTGTCGTAGAGAGATTTCAAACTTCCAGTCTACGGTACTTGTTCGACAGAGCTTGCACGTTATCCAGTTACCCAGGGTCCGGAAATAACTGGTGAGTATCGACTTGAGTTTTTTTCACACTTGTGAAATATGTAGATTTGTACCAGCGAGGTGGCAATTCCATGATCTTGACTGGCTTCCCGAACCCCTGTGATTGTTGCTTGATGGAACTCCTTGCTTGTTCAAGGTTGATGATTGCTTGGCCCCCATGGTTTCTAGAGAGCCTTCGTAGGGAGTAACCAAATTAGAAATTCATCGTAATCTCGGTAGAAGTAGAGCTCAGATGTTCTTGCCCCTAGTTAACTTTTGTATCACAATAGATCCTAACGTATCTGTCGGCAGGGCCGCTCAGAAACAGAATCAACAACAGTGCATTACCGAGATGGAAAAGTTAGTATTGTAGAAAGCATAGAGAAATTATTGCAGTAATGTTATATTTGGTTTATATTATGCACTCCCCGAATATCATTGGACCAATTATTCTAGTAATTTAATTGAGCTAATTAATGCTTTCCTGCTTTGTTTATGCTTCAGGGTATTATAAGGGTATATTGGCTAACCCAAGTTGTAGATTTGAAAAGCTATTGTGCTTGGGAAGTTCTTTTCACTAATGCAAACCTTCATTTCCACGAATTTGTGGCTTTGCAGGGCGGTGGGTCATTTCACTCATGGAAGAGAGCAGGAAGAGACGTTCTTGAATATGCTGCAATCGTCTGTTGAAAAATGCGATGCTCTAAGGCGGATTTTTGTCCCTATTTTCGCTTGGTGGTGGAACTGGTTCGGGCTTAGGTTCGGCCATCGTTGAACTGCTTCACGATCAATATCCCAGAATCAATCGGTGGGTCTCCATTCCATCGATCGTATCCGTTCGGTGTACTTGCCAATGTTCATTTTGCTAGTGAGAATGATTACATAATTTGTAGATTGGTTTGCTGCGTTCATCCTGGAGAAAATCAAGATGTAGTAACTGCACCCTACAACATTGCTCTCTGTCTGAGTGTTTTGAAAGAATATGCTTCTTGTGTGATTCCTGTCGATAACCAAGTAAGTAATCCATTTTACATTCAAGTCTGGGATTTTTACCAAAATACACAGTAATCATTTCAAAAATTTTTGCTTTCAACATTTGCTTAAAACCGTTAGCATTGCAGGTTCTTCTTCAAACAAGCAGCCGATTGCACACGAATAAAGAAATGAGATTGTGGAAGCCATACCGTAACGTCAATACAATAATCGTGAAGTTGCTTCTCAATACTACTAGGTAGGTTCATCTACGACGCGACTCGCTATTTGTAAAAATCACTTAATGAATTACTCACACGCGTGTAGTTGTGAATATTCACTACTTTATTGAAAGCGTTTTGTACAATTTGAGGGTGAAACATTAACATTAATGTCCCTGTTTCAGCGGAGTTCGATTTCCAGGTTCCTCGACCTTCGAAATGCGAGATCTATCAACCAACCTTGTGCCATATCCTGGGCTCCATTTTCTAGCTAGCTGTATGAGCCCTATATCCTTAGTAAACGAAGAGGATACTCCTGTGAACCAAAGGTATATTTTTTTTTGTATTCAGGTGCGTATTTGCACCCGATATCCTCAAAATGGACGCCTTGGTGACTATTTCAATTTTACCGGGATTTTTTGCGCCACCTTGTATTATGAATATCATTTGATTTAGGCTCCGACTATGGGGAGTTCTTTCCGAATCTCGACCTAGCAAGACGAGGAGTCATACGCTTGTCAACAAGCAAAATAAATAAATTCTAATAAAAAATTGTGGGGTGTGCTTTACTATGGTCTTTTTATTTTCAGAACAAAATTGTTGTTGATCCATCAAAAGAAAAACCTTTGAACATATGGCTGGTGTTTCAAATTCTTTGGAATCTCCTCTTTCGGTTTATATACAGCAGAATGCACAGATATACAGAAAGAGCTGGTTTTTATTCGTTAGAAAAATGTGGGGGGCGATAGTAAAGTTTGTGCCCTGTGTAATACGTTAGTATTGCCCCCTACTGCCTAGCAGACTGCTGCAGTAGTAAAAACACTGCAAATTATTACACAGGGGTTTATTAGTGAGGGTGAGGAATGGAGATAACTGAAGAGACAAATACTACTTCGATCGAATGTTAAAGGGTTGAAAAGCTACAGGTGACAAAGGAACAAAATTGAAGTAAAAAACTAAAAGGGTAATAACTGAAACTGAAGCGTATGAGGATTTCATTGCATCTCGACCTCTTAACTTTCGATCAAAGTGTATAATCATGTAGAAATTATTAATCCTGAGCCGTCTTTATCTAAATTAGCTGCTTGTCGTTGTATGATGAAACACTTGGACACTTGGAATGAATGTGATACAGATATTATCGTTTACAATGCTGAGTGGAGACTAGATGTCTACATCATGAAAACGGATCCATTTCTTGACTTTCAGGAGTGTATTAAAAATATGTACCACCCCCTAAATGACGATTGAACATTTTTTCATATAATAACAATAATGTAGAAGAGCATTTCGATCAAGATTTCTTTCCCTTCCCCCATTTCCACCAGTTAGATGCTGGGAGGGTGGGGAGGGGGATACTAAAGTATTACACTCCTCTCGTCTCCACTCAGCATTGTGAACAATAATATCTGTATCACATTCATTCCAAGTGTCGCTTTCATCATACAACCACGAGCAGCTAACTGAGATAAAACGACTCAGGATTAATAATTTCAACAGGATTATGTACTTTGATACTACTGCGGCTGTCTGCTACGCAGTAGGGGGCAATACTGAAGTATTACACAGAGCAAAAACCCGCTCTTTCTGTGTTTCACTCATTTCTGATGTACATAGACCAAAAGAGGAGGTTCCAAAGTTTCGGAAACACTAGCAAAATGTTCAAAAAGGTTGCTTTGAAGAGTCACGACTTGACTCAGAAAATGGGAGGCGATAGTAAAGTACATCCACAATTTCCATACATAATCGTGGAAAGTGCTCGAAGATGGCAAAGTTTGGTAGATTCGACCACTAGACTGAGGGCCCATTGAAATTCGCCTGGTTCACATTGTCCCTTATTCGTAATGTATGCATTTACCTGTAAACCCCAATTTTCTTTCTCAGCAACTATCCCGAGTTTCTCATTTTTAGGATCACCAATCTTTTGACGGATGCATGTTCCAAGCACAATCAACTGATGTCTGTCAATCCTTTAAAGGAAGTAAATAGTGTTTGTCTCATGGCCCGAGGAGATGTGTCGCAGCCGGTTCTTAGTTCCTACTCTCTTAAGTAAGTTTTCGCGTTTTTCCTGCCGGTTTTTCTTCTACCGAGAAAGGGCTTGGTTTTTGGAGTGAGCAAGCCTGAACACGATATTTTCTTGCGTTGACATTTGTTGTACTCGCCATTAGTATTTAAGTCACAAATTTGTGACGCAATCGCGCACTTCCTGCTCGATTTGCTTATTGCTCCTCACACTTATATATAAGTTTTGTGTAGGTTGAGGGAGCGTATCAAATGGGTGTCGTGGTCAAATCAAGACATGCTGATTTATTCATGCCCCAAAGCCCCTTACGATCATCCCAGATCTCTTACATGCTTGTCTAACACGGATTTGATGGGACATTTTTTCGAGGACACTCTGAAAAAGTTCTTCCGATTGTACAGAAAGAGAGTAAGTAGATACAATTGTTTACTCGATTTCTTCTTTAATTATTTGATTATAGGAGAATCCTACAACAATTATTTGACATCCTTTACAATTTTCACTTTACTATATTTCCAGGCTCATTGTCACCACTACACCAACGTCGACGGATTTGAAGACTCTTTCGAGCGCTGTATCGAAAATCTGTGCTACATAGTTGATTCGTACAAAGAAAATAGGACTCTTGTCAGTATACCTCGTTTGAATATTGTGCGGTAGCGCTGCTTTACAAAAAGTCGGCATCGGTAAGCGACTTTATTTGAATTTATTTACATCTGGATCGGATAAAACACGTCACACTGTTTTACGTGAGTGTGAGACGACTACGACGTCTTGAAATTTAAAGCGTTGAGGGGTCCAAGAAGCTTCCATGGTTTTGTTCAGCCAACTTTCCACTGAAGGTGTGCTCTCCTTTGCCCATCTGACGCGGGCCTCAACACGTGCCAAGCAGTCTGTAGCTGCTTTTGCTGCCGTCCCGAATTCTGATTTTCTTTCTTCGTAAAGATTTGTCACCTGTGAATCCAACCTTTAATTAGGTATCAAATCAACAGTGCAATCAATGGCTAGTTTGCTTTATTAATATTCAGGTACCACTAGCATTCAGGTTGGCTGCTATAAAAATCAACTTCTTCCCTGTTCCTCACCATTCAATCAACCAATGATATACCAGAAAACAAATGCTTCTCTTGATCTGAACAGCCTTCAACATATTCATGTACAGTGTGACAAAAATAATTGTTACAGAAAGACAAGACTAGGGAACTGAAGAGAACTTTTATGTAAGAGCCAACTTGATGCGAGATGTTCAATGTCTTCCGTGGATTAGAATGTATTTAGTTGGACACGATATTATATTGCCTGATACTCGTCACATATGACTTTTCCTTGCATTAGATTTAGATAGTGCTTCCTGCAAATTTATCAATTGATTGTGGATGATACTGTATTTCACATTTGACACTGTAGTGGGGAGTCTGTTCTATTAGTAAGTTCCCTCATTTTCATAAGCAAGAACGTAAAGAAGTAGCATGTTGCGAAGGATTTTAAACGTTTTGTTGGATTGTGTGGTCACACGGCTTAGAAATCAGGTAGCCAGTTTGTGTTCTTCATACTCTTTACTCATTTCTGAGATAAACGCGACTGTAGATGGCTATCAAGAGCAGTCTCAATGAGAGCACATTGCAAGAGGGAGGGCCAAGTACAGAGATTTTTCCCCGATTTTTGTAGTGGTCAGCTCAAACACCAAATGAGATTCTGAGGCAAAAACTAATACTACGTTTAATTTTAAGTCTACTTATGGTAGTACTACTATATCTTTTCTCTTGTAGTGAGTTTTGGTTGAAAGTAAACTCTCCTCATCGAGAAAGCAAAAATCTCTTTCGAAGAGTCTTGTCAACCATCTACGATTTATTGAACGTAAAAAATTGAAACCTGAAGGGGAAAAATGATTAATTTGATTAATTATTTAGTTTTTGGTTGGTTATTCCTTGAGTTATCAACCTATGTTTTCATGCAAAAAGTCAACCTGAATAAAAAAAAACCAACCCGAGAAAATCAACCCGAATTGACCCCCAAAAATTTTGTTTTTCAAAATAAGCAGTTGCTAGTCTGTTGTACTCCGTCCACACCGTTTTTGGTAGTAGAAAATTCCTAAAATTCTGAAATTTCGGTCAGGGACCCGTTTTGGGTCTCGTTGGTCCTCGAAACTTTCCAGCCCGATTGGACCAAATTTGGGAAGGAGGGGGTCAAAATTTGTATTTTAAAGAATGGATTTTTGGCGATCTAGGCGTGTGGGATATCATTTTCGACTAAATTTGTGACGCTGAATCTATTGAGTCTCCATGCTTTTTAGTCATGTTTTCACCCCTAGTAAAACACCAGAAATGTAAAATGGCGCGTTCATTTTTTGCTACCTTCACTGTTTTTGCATGTGTCTTCAGCCATTTAAATCTCTATATTGCTGTTCATCCGAAAGGCATACAGAAACTATTCTACATTGGACGAGCTGTATCTGAACTCCTCCAGATGAGTCGCCGTGCTCACTACTGAATAGGTTGCAAACTCGAACATTTAGCAATGTGTTACAGAGTGGCATCTATATCCAAACAAGAAGTTTGAGAAATGAGGCGTTCTACGTCTTTTAATTCATCTGAAGGTAAAAAAGAGTAAATGTACCTAATATTGGGGCCACCGTTATTTACTGTATAATGTACAGCTGCGATAAATAGGTGAGGGGAGTAGGGTGGCTCAGGGTTTTCCACGGTACTGATGGAGCCACCCACTTTATGGAGTCACCTGTACATTCGGTGGGCGCTTGTTATGCTGGTTTTTTACGTTTCTAGACAATGTCACCCCAACAGTAAGAAGCAGTCATGCTAGTTTGTAGATAAGATGTCCTTTTTAAACCTACCTCTTTGAGTCCTTCTTCAGTACGGAAATTTCCCATCGCCGTCTGAATGAAGTAGTCCCACAAATTTCCTTGGACACTATTATTTGAAACCAATTGGTTATTATATGACATTGTTGACAATCTTGGATAAGTTACATGCTTTTACTCGCAAGTTTAACCATTACCTTAATTGATTTTTGGAATGCTTACCGTTTTTTCAGGTCATTCCAGTTGAATTTGAGGAAATTGAACAAGGTTGTGTATCCAATGCTCTCTCCTGAGATAGCCGACAGAATTATGTATCTGTCTTCGTCCGAAAACACGTTGTTGAAACGATTCATAAACGTCAAATTGAGTAGCCTGAAAAGAAGGGGGATGGATCTCTTGAAGAAGATTTGGCTTGTCTCTAAGACATAATAATTCACAAACTGGGAGAAACAGTAATTTGAACTAGATAATTCATCCTAGTTGTTTCATTCACGTTATACTGCGGCGTCCATTTAAAATCTGTTCTATGGGCTGCTTGAAATATTGTGTCGAGGAATTAAAAATTCGTATTTTAAGAAAAACATTTCTAATAATCCTCTTGCTCAAAGGTTTTTGGGTGTTTTATGGAAGAGAAGTCTTATCTCCAGCCCAAGTCATTGCGAGCTGATGGTGACCTGAATACAGATAAGATAAACAATTTGTTTTGAAAGGTCCCACTTCGTGAGATGATTTATGAGCTCATGTTCGTTTTCTTCAAAGGCCCATCATTCGGAGGACCCATAAATTTATCGATTTCTCAAAATAGCTCCGAGTTCTACGTGGTAGCGTTGCGATCAGCAGCTGAGAAGAGGGACATTTTTTAATCCTTGTAACAATCAAATTCCAAGAGTGAAAAGGATTTTGACGAGTGAAAGCACGGTTACCGTTAAGGTCTAACGAGGTATATAAAAAAATGATAAAGGCCTATACTTTGAGCAGATGCTCAAAGATAATTTTCCTCCTACATGCACCTCATTGGCTGGCGTGGCCACACTTACGATAGTGTGTTCCTATGAACTTATTACGTCAATGTTTTATGCAACATCCAATAATGTGGTTTGCGGATGGGAGGGAAATCCGATAGTTTCGCTTTTCGATTCGCGCTTAGGCGTTACATTTAGACTAACCAAACCATCAGCATTTATAATTTTATTTTAATCGACTTCAATATTGGATTTGCTTCCGAGCCTTCAGAAATGTTGTTTTGATTTTTATTTTCAATGAATCCCTACTGTTGAAAGTCTGTTTTGTTGACTTGAATTGGTCGAAGTAGCCGATTTCATGAAGAGCTGTAGCCTTGGCTCTAGTGGAGTAATACGGTGTTTGGTACTCAGACTGTACTCGAGTCTCGGCCCTCTTCACACGTTCTTCGCCTGCAAATATGCGCGGCTACTACGACGATGGCTTAGCTCGCTTGAAAAACAAACGACCGTAATTCCGGATTCAGCGGCCTTTGAACCCTTGTGGTCCGTGTTCAATTTCTGGAATGAAAGAATTAATTCACGGATAAAACTTACGTTTCATATTTTTTGGGGTCGTGAGGGCAGCCGGCGACCGTCTTCATCAAAAACGTCCTCTCAGCTTTGGATCTGTTTGACGGATATTGTCTCAGGCGTTCAAGAGCGAATTGCCATTCGTCATAGTTACCCCAGGCCATCACAGGGCATAAATGACTGCTTGCTATCCTGCGCAGAATGTTTAAAAATATACGTCAAATTTACTTCGAAGTGTAATACTTTATTCCCTCAATAACGTGATGCAAAACATTGAAGAAAATAATTAGATACCCATTTTGACCCTTAACCTCTTCCCGTGCGCTCCCGTTCCGGGACCCGTTTTATTGGATTCAGCGTCCAAAATTTAGTCGAAAAAATGATACCCCTCACGCCTAGATCGCAGAAAATATCGAAAATCCGTTTTTTAAAATACACATTTTAACCCCCTGGTCATATCGGACTGAAAAGTTTTGAGGACCAACTAGAGCCGGAAACGGGTCCCTGACATGTTCAGATTTTTAGAAAATTGTCTACTATGAAAATCGGTGTGGTAGGCTTCCTGCAAGAAAGGAAGGTTGATTATTCAAGGAATAACCAACCTAAAAAGTGTATTCGACCGATTTTTCATTGTTCATTTATCAGTGTGATAAGATTGGAGTTATTTCTGTAAATTACAGACGCAGTTCAATGCTATTTTAACCGAACACAAAAATATTATGTTCTTCTTCACTCACGGCATGCCTTCGTCTGGGTGACTAGCGTTTTGCCAAAGGGCATAAACCAGACGAGCGTTGTCGATGCAGGGGCTGAAACCAGTCTGGCAGAGCAGATGTTGAGTCCTAACTCTTAGTTCAGTTTTCCAGGTAGACTTATCCTCTTCCCCTAATGCGTCCAGAACTGGAATTAAAAGGCCTTTAAGGTACGCCTGAAAATGTCCGGACGAACGAATTTTATTATTGGATAATGAATGGTAGCTTGGAATAGATCCCGTGTATATGTTTGATGCAAGGATCAATAGCAGAATTCTTGCTAAGAGAAATCTTTCCAATTAATTAAATGGTTTTTTCAGGTTTTTTTTTTCAGTAACATTACGTAATTAATATGGCACAAAAAGGGATCAACATTTTCCCTTGCTTCTACGTTTCATAGCCTTTGGAACGTTTTGTTTGAGTCAACAACAAATTTTTGAGTTGGTTGAGCCTTAGACGGCCCCCACTAGTTTCCGCAGAATTGAGGCCAGTAGTGCGCTTGAGCATGGTCAAAATGTGGGTGTTTTTTTTTTAAATTTAATTTTCTAGTTACAATCGTGACTCGGACCTTAGGAGCCCAACGGCTCCCCTTTCTCTATTGTTAGGTGCGCTGTGTGTTATGTTCTGCATGGGTTGTCTCACGATACAGCAACTGCACAGGGTTAAGAATAACACCATAACTCTGCTGTCTCTTTTAAATTTTGAAAAACGTTTGAGCAAATTTATTTTGAAAAATTTAGTTCTTTGGAAATATATCAATTGAAGTGCTATAACTCGAGTAGAACTAATTAGAACTTCTTCACCAAGCGGCGCTGTTAAGTTCTACTCAAAGAGGCCCTTGGAAGTGTTCGTTTACATTGTCGAACCCAAAAATGTTTTCAGTAGTTTGTATAGAAAAAAAATCTAACCGTACATCAAGATTTTGGGATGCTGCTGTGCCTTGAAATTTGTCCCTCAGTCTTTCAGCCAACGGGTAGAATGTCTTCCACACTTCCGGAGCTTGCTCGGTTTTTAGCGAAGCCGTGATTTCTAATGCCGTCACTGGATTTAAATGCCCCGAAAGTGCCAACGTCAAAGAGTCGTGAAGGAGCTGAGCTCGATACGTGACAGGCAAGGACTTCATTTCTGCTGCCAATCGTTTCCAATTTTCGCTGTCGTAGTTGACCATGTACGGGCCTGTGAAGTCGGTACCAATTTCATAACACCTCAGGTTTACGTGAAAGGTTTCATAATTAATTATGCGTTGAGTTTTTATGAAATGCATACGCACCCGTACTGCCTGGGTTTACTACTATGTATTTTCCTGTTGAAATGTTCGTGAAGGAAACACTGTGGTCACTCGGGGTCATCCAGCCAACGGTTTTTGGCTCCTTATTCTCTTCAGCAACTACGAGAGGTAACCACCATCCACTCATCTTATCGGGGTTTTCTTTCTTCACAACTTTGGTCCAAGAGTTTTCCAGGTTGTCAATGTATTTGTCCTGCAGTGATGGTGAAGTAATGATGAGAAATGTAGGTATAGGTTTTCTAACTAGTGTAGGATTTAGTTTCGTAGGCTTGACTCACTTGGGAGAAAGTTGTGGTTTTATTCTCTGGTATTGTAGTGACTGTGACGAGAGGGACTCTATCTACAAGCCAGGGAGGAATTACTTCGCTCAATGAAATTGACGCAGAGAGCTTGTTATCGACCCAAGCCTGCTCGGTTATGACTTGCCACAAGTCGTCATCTGCATAAGCTTTGAATTCTCTGCAATTTGTCAAGTCTGAATGAGAACAAAGTAAAGGGATTTGGATTTAGAATGTATATTCAGGGAAAGATCAGCAACCTTCTGTCTTCTGTCCTTTAAAGAACAAAAAAATCAGGTGACAGCCGCCGCGATTTTTTAAACTCATTATTCACATTATTTGTTGGTATTTGCCGAGTGTTCGCTTGCTATTTAACTAGTGTCTAGACACATACATGTGAGATTCGGCCAGCTGCTGCCCGTACGTAGTATCGAGAAGCGACAGAAGAACACAACACTAGAGCGTAGGGCAGCTCAAGGACTAATTACTAAATATACAAAATAAATAATAAGCTAGACAGATCTTTTTCTCCATAAAAATCACATAGTCTTCTGTATTCTGAGGGCTAATTTCTTTGCTTCCCAGTGACTTTGCCTTTGACGAAAAAAAAGAAGTAATAATACATAAAATTCCTCCCAAGTTTGGGGACATGCCTTAACACGTAGCCAGTCAAATGCCATGCTCGTAGGAACTTTACAAGTCGACAGTATCAATATTGGTATTTCAGGAACAATGTTTTGACTCGCTATCACTTTTGTGAAAACAAACGCTAAGATGCAAGAATAGTTACGAACCAAAAAGGGAAACTCTAAACATTTTATTAGAAGTAAAACAGTTTGCGATACTCACTTTTTAGCTAAGAAGTTTTGAATGGCCTGTTTGAACGTGTTGGTTCCAAAGACTTGCTCCAACATTTGAATAACAAGGTGAACTGAAATTAATAGTTTATTACTAGTTATGATGTTGTTAGTTATAGAGTATAGGCACTTGACATTTTTACAGTGCTTTCCTTTATGTACTCTCCAGGAGAAGAAACTCATCCCGTTGAAAGAATAATGGAGTGGCAAAGACAGAAACTGGTCATTGGACTCCTACGGAAAAAGTTTTCGTTTTTTGACTTCGTCTCCCTAATTTTGTCTGTCTGATCTTTTTTTGAACAATTTATACAAACATTATTCGTTTTAGCTTTTCGTAGGCTTACCTCTGCTTTCTAGAAGCGATCGTTTCTGTTCCGAATCCAAACCATAATTTCTTGGTTTTCCTAATTCGAGAACGAGAGTGTGGAAACTTCCCAAATTCCAGTGGTACATGGTAGGTTCTAGCTGCAAAGATTTGTGTCAATAAGCTCATAGTGACAGTAGCAGTTTTTATGAGTGACCTAGTCAATTTCGTACCTGTTGAGCGACGTTCGTAGCAAGGAAATTTGCTAAACCTGCTGTCACTACAGAATCGTTTACTGGAGATGCCAGATGACTGAGCCACTGCATTGCTGCAGCTTTCGCCACTCTGTGTGTGAGCCAGTAGGAGTTACTGTTCATCAGGTCGCTTTCCCTATCAATCAATTATCAACGGTAAAGGCTCAAATACATTGATAACCTTCAGGTATCTACACCATTTTCTGTGCATTAGCAGTCTTTACTTACTTGAACCATTGCAATCCCCATGAGTTTCTCGGGCGGTCTTCAGTGTAGCCAGGAAGAGCAATAAGATTAAGATGAGGAAGGGGGTATGGACGAGACAGGTAGAGCTCCAAAGAGACGAGAACTGATGGTAAAAGCTGTTGTGCCTTGCTCAGCGTACTCACAAAGTCGCTTCGTCCCCATAAACCAATTCTGATACCATCTGAAAAGTCAAGTTTCTGTAAAATCTTGGTTTTTACAGAACTACTTTCACTTTTAACTTGAGATTTGAGAGTATGAAAGTAATTTTGTGTTTGAGGTACGCCCACCTGTTTGCAAGTACTCGACCTCGGGCATCTTGAAATCAGAAACGAAAAGCCCCAGGGAGTTGACTGTCATGAGAGGTGTCCTAGAGAACTGGTCTCTCACTAAATCCCCTTCCCTGGACCTGCACATCGCAATTTACAATTCACTTGACTGATAATGCCTATAATTTCATTCGTGTATTAGAAGTTCCAATATTCGTTGATGACGTACACGTTGGCTTGGTCCAGTACAGGCATGTTGGAAAGGGAACTGTGACTCCTCTTGTGGGTGACGCTGAGCTCGAACCAAGACTTCAAGTATGGCTTGTCAAAGCATGGAAAAACTTGTCTGGCTTGATTAATCTTCGGACTAAGAACGAGGAACCACCTTGACAAGAAAGATAAATGTACAGTTCACATATCCAAGTTTTCACGTGAAATCAATTTACGT
This sequence comes from Cyrtorhinus lividipennis, assembly GCA_019603395.1. Taxonomy (NCBI): domain Eukaryota; kingdom Metazoa; phylum Arthropoda; class Insecta; order Hemiptera; family Miridae; genus Cyrtorhinus; species Cyrtorhinus lividipennis. The sequence continues at coordinate 25,238,637 of CM033998.1, forward strand.
ATTCATGTTTATGTTTTGATAAACTATCTTTAAATGTACGCCTTCCTTCCAACAGGCAAGATACGCTTTGGCTAGTACTCTGGCTGTTGCGTACCTTCAAATTACTCTCCAATATTATAATAATAAGGGACGTGACTCTTTTGAATTTGACTCGTTACCGAGGAGGATTCCAGTCTTCTGCCAATCCCACAAAACCGCCATCTAATGAGGTAGATACGCCCAAAACATGGCCATCTCATAAACACAATTCAGGTGAGTTAAATGGTATGACCAGCCGATCGTTCGTAGAATTTATTTGCTTCATCAGCACTTGAGTCCGCGGGCAATCTACTGCGCCATATTTCTTCGCGGTGCTCTCCACTTTTCTGATGGATTTTTCACGGATGTGTGCCCTGGGCCCCGCGGCATGAGAGGATTTCCGACCCCGACTCAAACCTCGTCCCTTTGCTGACTTGAGGTCGTCTGAGCTGCCCCAAGACCTTTAAAGCCTGCTGCAAGTCGTCTTACCTTGTCTCAGAGGTCTCCACGTCTGTGTACGTGCTTTTGAAGAATGGCGACGTTGCGTCGGAGCCCAACTTTCCTTCAAATTGAAAGTCCAATTGGTAAGTGGCATCTCGCTGCAGCTTTTGAGAGAACTGGATGTGGACTTTGTCATCGATCCTTCCAAACCCTGTCACTGAGATCGGCCTGCAGGGATAGTTGCCATAATTAGGAGTAGCAGCGAGTTGAGAACGTTAAATTGCATGGAACAATTGCATCCCAAATCAGATCAAGGTGGCCGATCTTTCTCAAATTGGCACCAACAGCCTAGCTTAATTTACTCAATAAACGATGTAAAGGAGAATCTGAATATCCTATCTTTCGAGTTACTGACTTCAGAGATGTGTTAAGCGTGTCAACCAATACGACGGAGAAGTTCGATTACATTCATTAATCCAAAACATGGTTGAAACAATTCTTCCCACTTTAGTGGGCTTTTGTGCGTCATGATGAAGAACTTCCAGCTCTTTGAATGACTTTTTTTTTTTACTGAGGCGTCTTTCACACGATGCCCTCAATAGCTTGACATTTAACGTGTTCAAATTAATCTCCTCGTATAAAAAATTCAATGAACTCTGATTGTTTGGGCTAGAATCTATGGTCTGTAGAAACTGAGAGCAGCTGTTTAAATTTTGAAGCCTCGCTTGGGGAGGTAGCAACAAAGCATGTAACGTCAATACTTCACGGGTTTGTTGGAATACCCTGGAATGTAGTCAAAAGCCAATCCTTCCAAAACCTACCGCCTGCTTTTTGTTTTAAAGGGAGGTGAGTTTTAAACTCATGTCACACAGTTTAAAGAGGGTGTCCCATCGTAGGAATTCCATCGACTTTCAACTTATGAAATTGTTTCTTGATTAAGTATTTTGACTACGACATTCAGTATTTTCCAGGAATAGTGAATAGTGATTTTTCAATAAAACACACTCCTCACATGATAACTTGTACGAAATATTCAAAACCTTCCCGCAAATACACAAGGATTTCCTAGAATGACCCCAAAAGTACAAGGGGATTCCGTAAAAATATGAGAAATACTTCCTCAATAGTTTCGTTATTCATGAACACCCATTTTCTCTTACTCACGTGTCTTCCTCCGATTCTTCTTCCGAGAGATCAGCGTTGGCTAGTCGGACAAGTTTCACTTCTTTTGGATTGACTGTTAGTTCTGGGCTGGCGTCCAATTTCAGCTCGGTGACAGCGTCTGTTCCTGAAAACCATGTGAATCATCATTGTTAACAATCCAGCTGAGTGAGATTAATTAAATATGAGTGAACCTTTTTCCTCACATTGAAAACATTTCCCATGATTAATGCATATTTCAGATTCCTCAAACTGGCTGGAAATTACCATTTAATCTTCTAGATATTTTAAAATAAAGCTTATCCCCCCCCCCCCACTTCAACTTTTCAAAGAGTGTCGATTAAAATGTGATATGCCGGTCCGCCGAACTTTTACCATTGAAAAAGCCAAGATCGCACCGCAAAATCTGAAATTTGTACACAACACCGCTCGAGTTGCAGTTGATCCTGCATCCCCTGGCGGAGGCGTGGTATAGGTACAAATGAGTTCGTGTTTGGAAAGTGGTTTGAGATTTTCGGGGTAGATAATAATTTTCCACTAAATATTGGATGCTGAATCGGCCGCTGGTGGGTACCGAGAACTGCAAACAGAGGCAAATCTGTACGTGTGGCAAAGGTGAAAATTATTACTTTTTAAAACAAAGAAAACGATTAAAAATAGAAAAAAATCGTTTCGTAGAAACAAATTTGGCTTTGAAGCCACAGGTGGCAGTTTAGGACGGATGACCTTGCACTAACAGTATTCATTATTCAGATACGTACTTTCCAGATGAGTCAATTGTCTACTTAAGTCTACGAAGCCCACTGACACCTACGCTAGCTAACATCGTCTTCTCTAAGTTACATCATCTGCATACATAAGATACTTCTAGCCATTCCGAACAATATTTTTTCTCTGCTGTGGCAAGGCAAACAAACCCTTGGTATTCTATGGTTGCACAAATACTCCTCACTAACTTATTTCGCCTTATTTAGTACTTGTTGCAGTAGAAAAAAGCACCGCAAAACAAGGTTCTCCGCGCATTTTTAATAATTTTCCGTGAAATAAAATTGAAATTTCGTTGTTGTTGTTGTAGGTCTTCAAGAGGAGGCTTTTGGAAATACCAAAGAAAAAATTAGATACTTAATCAATTATTGTGCCGCTCGGCCTTTTCTCAAGTCATACCAAACAAGGCGAGAAAACAAATCGCTGTCGCAAGCATTTCCGTGTTGTGATAATATACTACCTGCTTGACTTAATGGTTCTGTACGAGCAACCAATGGCAGATACTTCGCCGCGAATTTAACGAATCATAATGAAGAAATACGATAATTGAGTTCGTACTTGTGACGGCTAGTGCTACTGACATGAAGCTCCTTGATATATTTATAAAATTATCTACAGTAAATAGGTTGTTTCATGGCCACATTCTGATTAATTGCATTAAGTTGTGTGAAAGTCGTAACTCGAGTAGAAAATTGAAACAGTGTAATCAACTTGGGAACGTTTGAACGAATTTTTATTAGAAGTCTCAGTCTTATAGAAGTAGTGACGAGTATGAATTTGTATAATTATTTGGCCTTCCTCTCTTGGCACCTTACGGCGCTAAACGATAGTTTGAAAATATGTGTGTGTACTAGCTCAGAGCTAAAAATGGTTCAGAGCTTGCTGATAATTAGCACCATTCAGCTTATTTAATGCAGTTGAGCCATTAAATGTATGGTGGGAGTTGTGAGATGAGGTGTAGATGAGCAGTAGATCATGCAGTGCCTCTACCCCGACACTTACCTCTACTGACAATATCAATCCTGACGCGTCCTTTATACGTTGATTCTTCTGGGTTTGGCTGAAGATCCAACCGGTACCCCCTTGGCTCCACCGGGGTTTTCGGAATTTCATAGAAACAAGAACCGACCGACACCAGGGTGGCCACTGCCAGGATCACCTTGAGGGCCATCCCTGACTGCCCTAATCACTGATTTGTCTACCCTATTTCTAGAAACAAATCAAGAATACCCGCAACTACTGAAAAATACCTTCTGACGAGTTGATTCTATATACGCAAAGGTAAAGCCGAGGTCTTGAAGGTTGTATCCAGTTCTATAGTGAACCAACCACTGAGGGCTCTCCCAGCTGCCCAACAAGGCACATCCGCCACATATTTTTCAATTACTGGCCATTAGTGTCAACCTTCGTACCCTTCGTATTCGGCGAGTGATTGAGCTTAGGTCTTTTCTCGTAATCCTGAGAGACGAGAGAGACAGCTCACTAGCACAGGCACCATTATCAGTAGGAATTAGGTATATAACCTAACTGCCCAAAAACACTACCATAATATGGTTCTTTATGCTATAAAGGATTGATTGTAGATACGATCCCAAGTTGTGGACGAAGAAATCGACGTCAACAAATATGAAATCTTAACCCGCAAGATGTTTTAAGTGGATTATCACAGTTTAATTATTATATTGAATATTATAATTGTAAGTAGTATTTTTAATATGTAGTGACTACCTACATGAAGGTATTAGGTATTCCAAAGAATGATAATTTGACAGCAGTTTCAACGAAGTAAAGAATGACCATCTCGTTGACCTTCAACATTCGCTGATGAACGTTTGATTTGTAGTTCGTTTGATCAATGTTAATTAGGTTACAGTAGGATTTTCACCAGTGGGGCAAACCCTCGGGGTGTCACTCTCTGATGAAGAGCCATCGTTCAAACGTCAAGAATAAAGTCGTCTTATAGGGCCTCGTACTGTTTCCACCGGTAGTCCTAATAAAAACCGTTCAACCTGCCGTCGCTCACGTGTTATTTCCAATCTCATCGATCGAGTTAAGTAGTGAAGAATCCTTAGGAATTGCAAGTCAGGGCCTGTTGGTGACGATCGAGACACGAAGTTCTCCACCAGTGAGCTCCACCGCCAATGTCACTGATCTTCCGCGGGACACGTCTAAAATGCCATCATGGACAACGGTAACCATATTACGTTAACACGATCCGTATATTTGTCTCATTATTGTGGGATCACAACGATATATCATCACCATTCGTTCAAAGAAATGCGTAATTCTTGGCAGCAATTAGAAAATATTGGAAGCTTGAATGATAATCATTATTATTCTTCAGAAGTAGATAATTCTCCTTCTTCTTTGTTCCGTCCACAAGTTGGCCTACTTGGCTTGGTAACAATAGAAAGTCTTGAAATCTTTCCACTTTCCTGAAAACGATTTTTTTCCTCAAAAGTCCTAATTTTCCTGAATATGATTAATCGTCGACTCCCTTGGTATGCACAAAAACTTTTAGAAGTCATAGTGATAACCATTAGGGCACAGCTAATTGTGCTTCTATAATACCAAGTGTTGATTAATTAAGTGCACTCGGCGATGCTTCTCTAACGTTTAGACTAACATTTTAGCATTCATGGCTTCTATCGGTTCATCAATGCTATCCTTCATCGTAGTGGCAACATCATCCAACACACTTATCCAACTCACAAGGAATCAAAACCCTCGCATCAATGAGGGGGTCAACGCACGGGTGGTAAATTCATATTATTTTTCTGGAGGCCACCTGGGGTATAATCCGAATATTATCAAGGTCGGATCAAAAATATAAATGGGAAAACAATGCATGCGTCATTGCTCAAAAGGGGAGATCTTCGTTTCTACCCCTCACCCTTCATAAAGAGTTATGAAGCAATTTTTTCTTGCAGGTGGCAACAATAGAGACCCTCTGCCTTTCACAATCTCTCAAGGGTTCCTCTTTTCCGAGGAAAATATCAAAGCCGTTCTAGAAGATACAAGCCCGTTGGATTGCTATAAGGACTTCAAACACGTACATTTTCCTCCGGAATCTTCCCTGGTCAAAGTGAAATTCCTTCCGCCTCTCCCCAAGAAGGAGGGGATGATTAAGAAAATCGCCAAAAAAGTGTGTTGTGCCTAGCCTAATGACTTACGATGTGGCTCGTTTAAATCCACAGGTTTTTCTGAGATCTGGTCGATAATAATATTATGTAATATAAATACTTTATAATAATATTATGTAATATAAATACTTTATAATATAAAATGGACGTTTTAATTGGGTTCCTACTTGGTAAAATCACGAACGTAGTTGAAAGACCAATAAGACTGATGACATCTTGTTTTCAGTGGTTTATTAGTTGTTTATGTACTGCACATTCCTGGCGGATAAGGTGGTAGGTACCTACCTCCCCAAATTATTCGTAGTTTCTCTGGTTTTGACTCTGCCAATCACGTAAACGTTCATTGGCAACAGCAAGATTCGTCGTAGGTCACTTACTGGAGTGCAAACGCTGGTTTAAAAAGTATAAGTTGAAAAGTAGAAGATCGCGATACTCTCTTTGACCTTTCTTACAAAACGTCAACCCATTACATGTTGATGAACACGTTAGTTAGTATGTACTCAAGCTGTAGGAACCTACAAGTTGTTTTTCAAGTCTAAGTTGCCTTTATTCGATAAAGATTCCAATGATGACCGTTTTGGTCTTCCGTAAGGTTAATAAATTCCGAGGTAATAAATTCTGAGTAATTTTTAAATTTTCACTCTTCAAAATCACAGCCCCCCCCCCCCCCCCCCGGCAATAAAAATACTTATCAATTATCGTATTTTCCCTTAATTTTTACATTTAAAAAAAAACCGTTACTTTGTTCCCAAGCTGCGTAGCAGAAAATACTTAAATCATCTGTAGGGTGACCTGTATGATGACGTATTAACTATCTATATCGATAGTTATTGAGTTTAGGTGGCTGAGTCCCATAAAAACCTCATAATTGTGGATATCATCACGCTGTACGTCGACTCAAAAATTAGTTCAGATATGTAATTTAATTTAATTGTCAGGGTTATGCGTACAGGACGTTGAAATGGAAACAATCACAGCCTCCAGGGCGACATTGATTTTGAGTCCGTCCGTTAGTGTTGCATAGTTGATGCTATCAAAGCGACATTGATTTTGAGTCCGTCCGTTAGTGTTGCATAGTTGATGCTATCAAAGCTCGTGGAAATTATATCATGCAATACTCGTCAATGTGTGATAAAAGGCCCGCTCTAGGCATGCGCGCCCGGAGTTTTCTTGTTACAGTTTCGTATTATTGAACTTGTCATTACTATTAGGTAGGTATAAAAGTTAAAACGGTAAAGATTCAATACAATTAGCCGCATAAACTAATTCCTCGATTCTGGAAAGTTGTGTAGGTATGACAAATTTTCAATGTCATGAGGAATTTCATGTGGCAACGTGTTTTAAAATTTGTTTCCTTGCAGTTCAGTTTTTACTATTTTGGTTGATTATTCCTGTTTTCATGCAAAAAGTCAATTTCTCCGTTTCGGCCCTAACATTTTTTTTCATGACGTTTCAAGGTGTCTAGATCAAAATTAGCAAATGTCCGTCCGCCGTACGCCGTCCACGCCGATTTTGGTAGTAGGAAATTTTCTAAAAATCTGAAATTTTGGTGAGGGACCAGTTCTCGAAACTTTTCAGCCCGATTGGACCAAATATGGGCGGGGTAGGGGTCAAAATGTGTATTTTGAAAAATAGATTTTCGAGATTTTTGGCAATTTATGCGTGTGGGGTATTATTTTCCACTAAATTTTGGACATTGAATCCAATGAAATTGGTCCCAGAACGGTTGGCGCCTACTGGAAGAGATTATGGGTCAAAATGTGTATCTATCTACCCATTTCAAACAAGTATTTTCGAGGTTTCTGGTACCTATGCGTGTGGGGTATCATTTTCCACTAAAATTTGGACGCTGAATCCAATGAGACGGGTCCAGGAACAATAATTGGCGCCCACCGGTAGAGGTTTTGGACGCTGAATCGATTGAAATGAAATTGAGTGTCCATGCTCTTGGTCCGAGGAATAACCAACCCCTGTGAAAGAATTTGAGGAAAGAATTACTATTGTTTACTACCTCTCATTATGCTTTAGATTGCTGTGTAGTAACATCATGATGTAATATATATCTAATAGGTAGATAATAAAATGTTCAATGTGAGAGATGAACTTGGCGATGATCCTCAATCCCAGAATACGAAGATGAAATGAAAATAAATAATACCAGTGATCCGTGGGTAGGGTTGGCGCAATTGACTCATTACTCAAAAGGTTGATAAATATTCACTTCTCGTGACTCAGTCGAGGGCCTCGGCAATGCCAAATACTCGACTATCAAAAAGTAAACTTCAACGTGGATTAAATTCCACCTAGGTAATACAGTTTTATACATTGCCGAGAAATGTGCCACATCGTTGCGTTATCTTGTCCGAGATAATACCGGGTGATTAATAATTGTGTAGCTCAAGTGTATCGCTCAAGGTTTCATCCCACGGTGACTCCCTTCAGCGACAAACCGTCATTGCTGAGTCCCGGAGGCAACTGGCACTTGAAATCACAAAATGATCACAAACTATTTTGTACCTATTTCGAAAGTTGAGAAAAAAATTATTTAATGTAAATTTTCACCTAATGGGTTTCCTGTTCCAACCTTTTTCAATGATTTCTCAACCAATCATCTTAAATAGAATGTATTCGTAACTGATACTTGGGAAAGGATACTTAGAAAGAAAATACACGTTAGAAACAGTGGTGTGTAGGGCGGAACATCTTCTTTTAGTGTAAAAATGAAAAAAATTGTTAGTAAATTATTTTCTTTTAATTAAAATATGTAGTTTAAGAGTTACAGTTTTTAAGTATGTAACTCAATCTTTTGAGATTTATTTTTAAGGTCGTTCAGTGTTGAGTGTAGCGTTTCAGTAATGCAGCATTTCTCTGGTTCACCGACAGCAGTGGTTGGTAAAACATCTACAAGATTGTAGGTTCGTCGGTTCGGAGTATGAAAAATTACATGAGGAAAAGCAATGCAATCAAAAGATTAAATCATCACCTGAATCAGGACGCAGAGCGAACAGGAGGGGAGGTATCGGAATTAATCGATAGATAACAAGTGAAGAGCTTAGATTAGCAATGAGAGCCGATAAAACCTAACACGTCTGCCATTTTCTAGTGGTTAGTTCTAATTGTGAATTCGTCGCCTTGGAAAATCATTGGTGACGAGGTAAGTCGTGATACTTTCAACTAAAGGGCGTTAAAGGGATATTTCCCAAATAAGGTATATCTGTTTAAGCCCAAACATAGGTTTCCCAATTTAAAGAGGCATTATTACTAGGTACAGGGGTACCAATTATAAAGTAATAATCTTTTTAGTATTGAAGATCTCTGATGACCTGGTAAGAGAAGAAGAAGAATAATTCGTTTAATTAACAAGGTAGAACGTGTTACATCATGCATGTGCCAATTTTTACCAATAACTGAGAGCAATAGATGAAAAACAAGGCAAACTTTTATATGTACCCAAGTGCAAGTTTTATCCGTTCTGAGACGTGGGTTCTACTTACAAAGGCATGTAAGCCATTTGCCTGGAGTCATACCAAGATAAAACGTTTAACATACACAACACACATCTTCAATTCAAGAGACATCTCCTAATTTAAAGTTATTTTAGATCTTATTTATTTTCAGTAATTCCCCTTCCCAAATACATGAAGTAGACAGACATATTTATTACAGCTAAACCTCTTCATAGACCTGATCGACAATCCACGACAATATCCTTCAGCGTTCGGTTCTGTTTGAAGGTCTTAGTTATAATTGAGTTCAGCCATGACAAAGTGAATGGAGTTCTATCCTTTCTTCCAGGCAGGTTCGTCGTGATTTAATTGTCCATACCATAGGCATGTTCACTTTACTTACTCTCGCATGGTTTCATTCCTCTGTAACGTTCTGTTTTCCGATAAACTTTCGGGACGTCATGATTGTAGTGGTCAAGGGTTATTCCAATTTTATTCTGGAGATCTTTCAGTTTCGCACCAATATTGACCAGGCAAAAGATTAAATATACTTTTTTTAACCCCACGTTGAGTCAATCCAAGGGAACAATTAGACATAAGTATTCTTAAAAATGATAATGACAGTGCGCCATTCGATATATTCTACACACATTTATTTACCCAAGACTCAATACCTCAAACTCAATCGTAATTCCTATCCTTTTCATAAATTTGAGTGATTTCTCTGGCGAATCAGGAATTCGAATGACATCGAGTGAATATTCTAGACTAACGGAAACTTCAATTTTCCGTTTCCAGTTTTGTGAAAATCACTCCACCCAGTTAGGCAAAAGCACTCCATGCGTTATCGTAACCCATATCGCGTTCATGCTGTTGAGTGGATTTTTTTTTAAGACGACAATTTTATTGTTTTTGCAATTCAGAAAAAAAATGGCCTAACAATCTTAGTTTTAAGTCCTCATTCAATCCATTTGTTTGGTACCTTTATTTGTACACATTAAAATATGCGAATTCTGAAACGAATGAATACATCTCAAAGAGCATCTCCCTGCTAATTAATAAATATGGGGTAAAAAAAATCCAATCCCGTCATGGATCATTCTGGTTTTATAATAACTAAATAAAGTTAATAGTTTAAAATAACAAATGGATATTATTCACCTAGAGTTGGATTGTAGGTGTTCTTTTGAAGCCCTGATATCTAATGTGAAAGCACATATTGCGAAAGCAAGGTGAGAGGTGAAAGCTTTTTGGTTGGTTATTCCTTGAATAATCATCATCATAATCGGACCAAATTTGGGTGGGGTAGGGGTCAAATTGTGTTTTTTGAAAAATGGATTTTCGAGATTTTGGGCGAGTGGGGTATCATTTTTCACTAAATTTTGAACGCTGAATCCAATGAAGTGGGTCCCAGAACGATTGGTTCCCACTGGAAGAGGTTATGGGTCAAATTGGATATCTATTACCCATTTTGGATATGTGTTTTCGGGATTTCTGGTACCTAGGTGTATGAGGTATAATTTTCCTCTAAATTTTGGACGCTGAATCCAATGAAGTGGGTCCCAGAACGATTGGCACCCATTTTAAATTCCGTCACATCAAATCTCGTCGAATGGATCTTGCCATAGGCGACTCACTAGTCTCTCAAGTGTGCCTCTAAAATACGTTAATATGAATAATTTATTACGATATTTGATTAAATATTAAAAAATAACTTAATATCAGGGTTTTTTAATTGCACTTCGCTCTGCGTTAAATATTTTTTTCACTTCCAAGAACATTTAAAAAATCACCTTATGCTAAGCCCCCCTTCCCCTCCGTACAACACTGGCTTCAACTATAATTAGAAAAAAAAATATAAATAAAAGATTTATTTGTTTCTGATATTTGTTCTGACAGTTCGCTAATACAGTTTGCTGATGATCGTCAAAATTTGTCAGAATATCTAGTTGCTGACCATGCATGAAAGAACAGCAATACTGGCAACTGCTGTTTTCTTTACCAAGAGTGTTGCAAAACCTCTAGGTTTCATATTTCATTATGGTGAAGCCCGGTGGGTGTTGATTGTGGTATATATTAATGGGTGCTTGGCCATAGTTGGTCCATCGTAACATATTTCAGCTTCCACAATAAAATGCGTCAGAACCGGCTACATTTGTTTTCTCAGAACTCATGTCTTTTTTGGTATTCGGCCTTTTCGCCGTTCTGATGGCGAGGGGCGCCATCGCAGAAACGTCGATCACTCCAACCAATTACACACTGGAGCTCCTTCTTGACACCAGCAGCGACACATTCACTGGCAGGCTGATCATTGACGCCAAAGTATGAGTTGAACTGAGTCACTAAAAACAAGAAATCCAAGTGATACTTTTTATGAGAGCGCGCACGAGTGTTATTATATTGTTTACTTCATTCGCAGGTTACCCCCGGACAGGGGGGAGCAGTAAATTTTGCCCTCCACAACAATGGGCTGAATATATCTACAATCAACGTTTACCAGGCGGGAGGTTCAAACCTGTACAGTAGTAGTGTTTATTTTTCCGCGGATCAAAAGACTCAAATCTCGTTAAACAGAGGTCTTCAGTCAGGTCTTCCTGTCCAGGTGGTAGTTGCTTACTCAGGCACAGTGTCTTCGACTCCCACTGGTCTGTACTCCTACGTGGACAACGGGTAGGCAAATTCGTGAAGCTGAAATCAAATTTATTTGGATTTTTAAACTATTAGAGATTTATTTAATACGCAAACATAGCAATTGCTTACTCTAACTTCATCATCATATTCTATTACGACAGGAAGAAATACTACATGACTAATTTCTATCCTATCTACGCAAGAAAAGTTTTCCCTTGCATAGATGAGCCTGGAACTGCAGCGACAATATCTTTGAGCCTCCTTCTTTCACAAAATCAAGCTGGCAAGTTAATTGGGTCAACTCCCATCGTGACTCAAGTGGATAAGGCGTAAGTAACTCGGAAGAGGAGATGGAAAAACACTCCTAAAGCCGGCGAAACACCTACTAGCCGACTCTTGACTACCCTCGTCAATTTGACATTTAATCTTCCGTTTCAGCAACGTTTTGAGACTCTACCAATTTGCGACCACAACCGCAATTGCTCCGTACTCGTTGTTTTTCACTTTGGGGGAATGGGATGACCGAGCCTATTCGCTCCCAAGAACGGCAGGCAACTTGAAGTTGTGGCTGAGCCCTCGGGTAGCATCTAACACAAACCTGTTGGACCCCGGCTTCATGAATGTCTTCGACAAGAATTCAAGGCTTTATCAACTAGTAAATTTCACAAACAAAATCGATATTTTCGTCTCGCCTGTGATGTCTGAAGATACCTATTCAGGTCTTGGAGCAGTTGTCCTGAAGTAAGTTGCTGCTAATGGGCAACAAAATTGAACGTTTCTTCAATCTATCAATTTTTTCTGATTCTGTGTTTCACGTGATTCCTTACTAATCTTATGCGATCTTATCATAAATTCTAGGCAGGATATAGCGGTTAATAACGCACTTCAAACCACTACTGAGATGTATGTCCAAAACTTCGTAAAAATCGCGTCCGCCATTTACAAAGTTTTTTTCGGAACTCTCTCTCGCCCAGAAAATTGGCGTGACAGTTGGCTTTCGTCGTCCATACCTCTTTATTTGGCATACAGTGAAATGGATGATGTAAGCTATTTATTTTAATATTTTATACTTAGGTTACCTTGTTGAGCTGATTTTGATTCTACAATAATCATAATATATGATCCCCCAATTTGTTCCCTCTTTTAACCGGGACAGGAGGCACTACTGCCCATGGGCGCTGTGACCTCTGAGGGTCTGATGTGCTAAAAAATGTCCAATCCCTCAATTTACTATCCCAGGTCTTGGTAAAACTGCTGGGATCCCAACTCCAGAATTTTATAATTTAAGTTTTTGTTACAATGCCTCTACTATGTTTCTCCCTGCATAGATGAAAATCAATCTTGCGTGATTTATTCTTCATAGATCAAGGCTGAACTGTACGGATCATCCGATGAGTCGCTTGTACCTGGATTGGAAGAGGAAGTATTGCAGATGAGCTGGCCAGCTGATTCCCCATTCCCTTACCCCCTGAATTCGCCATCGAAACCAAGTGCAATTATCTCCCACGTAAATAGCCCTGCGATGAAGAAAGGTACATTGAACCTGTTGGAGTTTATTATTTATCATCAGCTTTCATAAATCATTTCACGTACTACGAAGAAATGCCCACCATACGGTAGATACCAGGGGAAAACCTCTATGGGGTGATTAGGCGGGGCTCCCTACTGCTATGAAGGTGACGAATCACAGTTGCCCACAACAGGAAATCTGCCCTTGCTGTCAATGTATTTTTCTAAATTAAATTTTGGTCTATTTACTACAGGTTTTTACGCTATAAAAACTTTGGAGACAGTGACTCCCCCGATAAAAGTAAAATCATCGCTCCTGGCTTACTTTCTTAGCACGTAAGTACCTACTGTTTTGAGCCAATTTGACTACTCTACGTACGACTTTATTTTCCATTGTGAGGATTGAATCTCGTGATACCTGGATTCGTATTATTCTCAACCTTAATAACGGAAATATCTTTTACTGGAACATTAATCGTGCTGTTCTTAAGGTTGAATGGAACAATGGAAACCCAAAAGTTTGCTACCTTCCTGAACACCACCTTCAACGCAACAATTATTGGTGGCTCCGTGAGGGATATTTTGCTCCCGATCGTCTCCTACTCAGGCATTCCGTTGATAAGTATGAGCAGAGACCAGCAAACAATATACATACAAAAGGTAACATATATACTATGTGTGACGTTTCATTGATGTGCTCGGTAATAAAAATATTATTACTTGATACAATATTTTAGTATTAAACATTAAAAACTGTAATCCTACCCTTAGTTGATTTCATTACAGGATTCTTTTATGCAAAAGGGAAGAGATCCACCTTCGAACGTGGTTTCCAAATTATATGATGTGTCATCATGGCTCCTCCCCATCACAGCGATCACATCCTTCAACCCCGACCAGAGTAAAGTGAGCGTCTATTACTATCCCTCGCAGTCAAACCGCCCCATTGATTTAACAGGACCTTATCCTACTGACGGTTGGGCTTTACTCAATGTCAACGGCACAGGTAAATTTAAGCTATTTTCAGTTTGTCGTTGTGCAGAGGTTTTTTTAATGCAAAAGAATAAATTGACTTTGATACACCTGATTTCAGTTTATAGGGTCCGATTGTAAGTAACGTATTTTTTGTACGATGTAGGAATCATCCGGATTAACTATGATGTCCAGTCATTGAATAACTTCCGTTCACTGGCCATGAGTGCATTTAGCCCAGTTACTCGCGCCAAGTTGATATCCGACTCCTTCGCGGCTTCTGAAGCAAAACCCGGCCAGAACTCGAGGCCTCAGTCATGGGAGGCGACCCTCAACTTCCTTGAAGTGTTGAACGAAGAGAACGAGTTGGCTCCTTGGAAAGCCGCTTTGACCGGATTTAAACGAATGTGGTCTTGGATTTATTTCACCGGCACCGCCAACAACGTTAACTCGACCGGACAGATAAATCTAGCTACCGATTTCACAGTAATTCCTTACAACACGTTATCACAATGACGCAATAGCTCCGTGAAAAATATCCTGGAACCCTAAATGTATCTGTATCACTTCCGCAGTCGTACGTCAAGCAAAGACTACACAAAGTCTACCAAAAGTTAGGGCCTATTGGTGTGAACGAGGACCCCAAGGATCCTCTTCGTCGAGAAATCGTCAATGCCATGTGCGAATATGGGAGCAATGAATGCGTGCAAAATTTGTCTGCTCAATACAGTGATTGGATCAACAAGGTTTCCACGTGAGTTCATTTTGTGAGGCCTCAAGGTATCGTTTTATGCCACTAGGAAATGATTGAAAAATCAGAGATAATTCACCAAGATTTTTTTTCTATTTTGTGCGAGCGTCTAAGATAGTAACATTTTTGGTCGATCGCAAACAATACGTACGATATACTACGTTCATAAGCAAGTATTTGACGCATCTAATACACCCCCCTAATGACTGTTTGTCCAAAAATGATTACCTGACCTTCCATTGACAATCTCCACACTGTATCTGCACTAACTTTCAGGCCCAGCCCCAACCTCTTCAGCGTCGTTGCATGCAATGGAATAAGGGGAATAACATCGGGCCAAGAGTGGTTGAAGCACTACCAGAAATTTGTCAATAGTGGCGAATGGATCAGCGCTGATATTTGGAAAGCTACGTTTAGTTTCTTAGCATGCCCTGACAGTGACAAGAACGAATACAGTGAACCTATCAATTGGTGAGTGAATTGGATAAGATGTCTCGAATTATACGGGCACGAAATAGAACCGGTGAAAGGTGCTTTGACAGGAAAAGAAACTGACTCTATAACTAATTTGCCACAACTCTTGTCTCCACATTTTTATTCATCTTCTGGGGAAACTTCTATTAGATTTTTCCGTTATATTTCAAAGACTAAAATCTCATGCTTTTGTGGGAGAGAATGTTAAGGTTCCTACCTTCTCAAGGAGTGTTTAAGTTTTTGGAGAGGCTTCCAAAGGTTGAATAGTGGTGAGTTTTTTAAAATTCTAAATTAAGGGTTATTACCATCAACGGAAACAATTTGCAGCAAGGGCATTTTCGCTACTATGTATTACATGTACTTTTATTTATTTTATTTTATTTTATTTTTCTTCTTTAGATGAGGAAATCTATTGAGGCCAGGCGTAATGCCCCGTGGTTAGATACTAGAGTCGACCTCCTCCAGTTATGTGGAAGTCCAATTCATTAAAACCTCACCCTCCCAATGACCCAACCTGGTACTATTCATCACATGACTTCGGGTTGGACCTGGGGCCAGTCTCAGTTGTCTGCTCTTGTGGCTTGTTGCCGGGCTCTTTCTTCCTCGTTTTTTTTCTTCTGAGAAGAGACTCTATACAATCTGCCGTTCTTTTCCATGCTTGCTTGCTTGATATCATTCGTTTCACTAACTCTTCCGGAGATGGTGTGTTCAGACCTATTTCTGACCACAGCTGTTCTCGTTTTAGACGCCATCGCTAAGACATATAGAAGGATCCGGAAATTATTGAACTAATTTTCGTTTCAGGTACTTGAAAACTGTTCTCATGGATACCCAGGCCAATCGGTTCCCAATTAATCATGTAAAGCCGGCCGTTTTGGCTATCATCGACAGACCACAACACCTTGACCAAACTCTCAACTTCGTCCTTACCAACCAGGCAGCACTCAAGTAAGTGAATGTAGGAATACTTCCCTCCGATCATCTTATTATGGCTTGATTTTATCAGAGGACCGATTCTCTAAAGAATCTCCGGCCTGCACTTAACCAGGTAGAAATGCCCGACAATAATACAGTGCATCACTACCCCCAATAATCCTTCACGTCTCAATACAAACACTGCCGATTAATCGAAATACATTCGGATTCTTTCCAGCGTGTCAATCGACATTCAAGCTGAAATCATTACTGAGATTGGGAAACTCCTGTCGTCACCAACACAAGTGGCTCAGGTATGTTTTCAATTCCGCTTCATTTACGTCAATCAGCTCCCGCGCGCAAATTAGCGAGAGCTCTTTGGTTCAAAAAATTTAGAATTTGTTAAAAAATTGTTTCTAAGGAATGAAGTATTTACACCATAAATGAAGAGTTTTGTGAAATAAGATATAGCGTTCACACGCCCCTTATTTCGAGAATGCAGTGTGAACAGTAAACAAGCTGGCTTCATTGGGTTGTCCGCACTCAGAAATTCTAAATTAGATAGGAAATTCTACCGAGGAAGAATGCCATACTACTATAGCCCAGAGTTTTCACATAAGACAAGGGAAGAAATTGTATACAAGTATAAATATTATCTTTTTCTGAGAACTGCCCAAAGACTACGTGGGGATGTTAAATGAGCTAATATCACTTCACTTGTTGACGGACGAAACCAAATCAATTGCCACTGTCCAATCAACAGCTAAAAATCCACTTACTAAAAATAATCAAATAGGACGTAAAACCGTTGATTTTTTATAGTAAACCCCACAGTTGAATTGAATTAAACTCAAGCTTTCAAATGTTCTCCATCTGAAGAAGATGACCAACATTATTCGTTTTCTCGAAAAATTGTGTACCTATCAACTGCTAGCTCTACCCCCAACCTTAGCTACAGCTAAGGTTTACGGTAAGGTGAGATTTACTCGTACTTTGTACATTTACATGACTTAATCGGATTAGGGTCGACTTTTTTCTTTATAAAAAAGTTCTTGAATCTGAAAAGTTTGAAGTTGTTAATTTTTGGTTGAGAGGGACATTTTTGGAACATTTTTTTTCTCGCTATTCGTTCGTAATGGACATGAGTGGGCTCTTTCTCGACAGCTTTCTTCGTTCATCAAAGCGAATCGCACATTGGACCCAGTTCTGGGATCGGCCATCAACGCGTCCATTGCATCTGCTGAAAGCAAGGCTGCGTGGATCCTCTCCGTCCAGAAGGACATCCAAAAGGGCCTTCAAGGGGGTACCCCCCCGACAGAGTCCCCAATTTCCACCACCTCCACGACCACTACGCCATCAATCACACCGTCGACTATCACAACCAGCACCACCAACCGACCACCAACGACCAAGGGTGCCTCAACCTTTGGGCTTTCTCTTCTAGGGCTCGCTCTTTCGTGGGCCTTTTTGTCCATTGCCCATTGATCTAACTCAGCATGCTGACGAGTTAGAGGGGGGGGGGGGGGGGGGAGCTCTAGTCGAAAAGTCAAATTTGCATCAAAATGACTCTAACACTTACACAAATTAAACACAAGGTAATCAGGGGAAATAATTTGTTTGGATATCTTGAAACAGGTTATGCAAAGCCATGCGCTACAAGTTATGCGAAGTGTAAGCCAACAACTTCTTCTGGACGGTGACATTCTAAATAATAAACCAAAACTATTGAGGAGCTGTAATGGTAAAACCCAACATGTAAATGATAATGATCCATTATGGATGGTTATATCACGATTTAACTAGATGAAAGATATGTTAACTGTGATTTTATTGTCGAATATTCCTGGTAATAGTTAAGTTATCTTATTTTTCTTGTCCTTTTTGAATAAACAGAAGACATTATTTGATAATCGCTTATTTAATCTCTCTGAATCCCTATTGGTTGGTTATTCCTTACATGATCAGTCATGTTTCAATGTCCGTCCGCCGTACGCCGTCCACGCCAATTTTGGTCGTAGAAAATATTGTAAAAATCTGAAATTTGGGTCGGGGACCCATTTCCGGCTCTAGTTGGTATTGAAACTTTTCAGCCCGATCGAACCAAATTTGTGGGAGGGGGGGGGGGGGGGGGGGGGGGGGTAGGTGCTAGCGTCAAGGTCAAAATGTGTAATTCGAAAAAGAGGTTTTCAAGATTTTAGCAATCTTTGCGTGTGGTGGTATTAATTTCCACTAAATGTTGGGCGCTGAATCCAATGAGACGGGTCCCAGAACGATTGACGCCCACCGGAAGAGGTAGTGGGTCGAAATGGTTATCTATTTGCCCCATTTCGAATGTGTGTTTTCGACATTTTTGGTACCCAGGCGTGTAGGGGCATCATTTTCCACTAAATTGTAGACGCTGAATCGATTGGAATGAGTCTCCATGCTACTGGTCCGAGGAATAACCAACCCCTGTGATGTAATTAAATTGTTTTTTTTTTTTTTTTTCGTGGAGGTGGAGTAATAGACTAATTGTTTATACGTACACTACGGACGGATCTTTACATATCGTTGTGATGCCATGAGTTACCTAGATAAAATCTGAGGATTATTGATATTGGACGGTTTTAGTTTATTCCCTAAATAATAACCCTATTCCTGAGGTCGATTTCTTCTATTCGACTAAATACATGACACTTGATGATTTTCATGATATCAAAACAAAAACAAAAATAAATATCTATGGCAGCCTTACTATTCGAAACTCAGCAATTTTGAGAGGTGGATCACCATATGCGTATTTTGAAGACGAAATTTCAACATTTTTGGGGGCCTAGGCGGTAAGGTGTAATTTTTCAATAAATGTTGGATTCCCAATCGATTTAAATGGGTTCCCAGCTGCATGACATCGAAAATGGTTAGATACCTACGGATCAAGAACGGCTTTTTGAAAATGCTATTCAAAGGATGAGGGCGCCTTTTTTGGTGAACAGAAAAATACATTTTCCCACGCGTGTGATATCTACTGACTCCCTACTGGACTGAGACCCTAGCGAATGGATAGCTCAGGTACCTCATAAAATGTGTAAGATAACCACTAAACTTCAATAAACTCAACTTAACAGAAATCAGTCAACTGTATAGAGGGGAAAATTATGGTTTGGGGAGTCCTATGTAATGTGGACGGATGCTAGAGCGATTGTTTTCGATCTGAATACCTAATCAAATCCGGTAACTCCTCTTAATTTTTACCCATTTAGTCATGTTGCTCCGCGTAGTTCAGCTCTGATTTTTTATTACTTCTCCCGATCGTAAACTGTTCAGAGCTCAACTCTGTTTGCACTAGAAATATCTCTCATCTCACGGTATAGTAGGTAGGTACAAGTCGTTGTGCAACCATCTCTCAGTGTTCCCTTGAATTGTCTTGCGTTCAGTTCCAACGTTTTTCATATCGACTTTATAACTAGCAAAATATGAAGTATTTTGTATTCATGCTGTGCGCTCTTGGCGTCACCGGTCGTCTCCAGTCGTTTGTGAAGCCGCTTTCTTATGAACTAACGCTTAATTTAACACGTGGACTAAGTTATGAATCCTATCAAGGTGAGTAAAATTCTGAATCCACCATCAAGCTTTTAAAAAAAGGAGGTTGGCGTCCACTCTCAAAATACTTAAACTAAATGGAATCGAAATTTTGAAATATTCTTGTAAGTACAAGTTCCCGAGTTTGGCTTTGGACTGTTGTAATTAAACTAAGTAGTAGTAAGTAGTAAGTGAATGAAATGCGTCAACCAAGATGAGATGTAACAATTTAAAAAAAAATTCAGTCCTGCGCATGATCCAGTTAAATCGTTTGAAAAGGTTGTAATGTGATTTATTATTATTAAGTTTCACGTTCCCGCATTTCATCTAAAAAGGTAGAGAACCACTTTCGTTTTGTTTTTGTTTGTTTTTATTCGACATTAAGTTTTGTGTAGTAGTAGTCTCGGTCCGAGAAGAAGTCTCGGTGTCCGAATGAAACGTCGTCAACAGAGGCAACTGCTTGTTATTCTATCACTTCAATGAAAGAAAACCGTATCCGTACTAATTCAAACAGTAATAGAAAAAACTTCAAAACAGTCCTTTCACTCAAGAAAAACCTCAATATTTTTCACGATTTGTAGGAGGTACTATAAGCCTCCTCCCACGAAAAACTGCAAAACTGAAAAAAGTTGACGAAAAACTTGGAATCATAATTTAATATTATTTGCCGATGCTGAAATGTGTCTTTCCCACGTAACAGAACATTATTCACTGGCAGACTCCCACAATTATTTCGGTTATGAGTATTTTAAGCAATATCAGCGGAAGGATCAGATTATCTAGCTGACAAAAGCAAGGAAACCCGTCGCTGTCCTGATCCATGAGGATAGCTGCGGGAAACCTGTAAAACTGAGAACACTTTACCATCAGATTATTTATGTATTGCGTCTATTTGCTTGCCGTAGCGTGTAGCGAAAGAGCCGTTTTAAACAGGAGGAGACGAATCTTTTTTTACATCTCTATGTACGTCTTCAAAAGATTACCGATTGGCGAAAAGTGGTTTAGTGCATCTGAACGATGCGAAGATTTACTTGGAACCCCAACCTATTAAATGTAATAAGGAAGTTTGAATGTAGCCAACCGATGGGGATTGGTGGCTTCCTGCTTGAGTGTACGTGCGTCAATAGGATGACCTCCCTCCCGGCACATCCCCCTCGCGATTCGAACCACTTCCAAAATCATTGGTTTGATACAACTAGCGCATAGTTTAGCTAGGGGAGACGAATAAAGAGAGTATAGTGCTCAGAGAGTACAGAATTGCATCCATAATGTAGATAGGAATTTATGTTTCAGAAACCAGAGAGCTACCTAAGGTTTATCGAAAAGATTTGGCCGACTTAATGCTTATTTCAGGCAATGTTTCGATCTGTGAGGTTGATGTAGAAAAAAAAACTTGGAAGATCTCTTAGAAGACTCTCATCTTGGTTGATGGGGTGTAGATCTCCTGAAACCTTCCTGTAGAACTCAACCTATGAAGATTTGGCCTACTCATGCATGCAATAATAAGGTCGGAGAGGTATGATGGGCATACATCTTGAAATTACAATTTGAGAAGAATAAAAGTTATAACCGTTACCACTTATTCACTAATTGGTGAAGCAAACACGATCGATAATTTGTGAAGTTTTCCTCCAATTCTGCCTTCCCAGATGTAGGCGCCTATTTAATTTTGAAAGGTGAATCAAATCGGAGCATGGTGAGAGATGGGTGGAGTCACGGTTTCGTATGAAATATTTTGCTCGAAGTAAAGAGTCCCAAATATTAGGGGATCCTAAAGAGTTTACCCGGGCAAATACTATTGTTACACCAGTACATATCGTACCTGAAAGATATTTTCTATTTTCTTACGCAATCCTACGGTAAATTCCCAACAAACATGGATGGGTAATATTGTCATAATTGCCTCAGTTATGATTAGGCATTATAGCTTTAACGCATATCAATAAAAATAAGTTCCAAAGAATTCGCAAGAATATGCTTCTTTCAGAACATTTGTAGGTATTTTTTAGAACCAGCAATCTTCCAAATTAATCATTTCTTAAAACACGGTCTGTCCACAGTTAGGAGTTGGTTGTTGTTGGAGAATATTCTCCGTTGAGCCATCGTGGAACTCGTATGTGATACCTTTATTCTGAAGGAATTAGCTATGGAATAACGCTAAGATTCGCTTTCAAAGTCGTCAATATCAACCATCTCAGAAAGTGGAATCCACACACTAACATTCTTGGAATCATGGCTCGTTACACTGATCCTATAACATTCTGTATTACGAGTAAATTGGTACCAACAAGATTTCCTACAAGAAGGCCAAAAGGTGGTAAATTATGTCTGGCTTTATGTTTGTGCCGCTTCCCCCCTTTCAATGAATTAGGCACGATGCTTACCTTGAGCAACCGTACTGTCAAAAGAAAACAGTCGAGGCTGTTATTTTTAAATTTCATAAGCTGAGAGATCGAGTCGCTGTACATTGCGGCCCTCATAGGTGAATTCTAAAGGAGGTATCGTAGAGTTGACACAGGAGTCCGCAATCGCCTCAACAACAGTGAGAATTTCAAATTCAGAATAGACAACGAAACATTTGGAGTTATTCTGCTAATATTTGTTTTCTTCAGTTTTGAAACACCGTAGTGCCTCTCTCGTGATGCAGCGATCTGAATCTAAAATGAAAGGGACATGTAAAGACTGCATGATGTCCATAATCTAAATAATAGTTGGTCGAAGAATGACTTTTTATACGCAGTCCACTCTGCCAAAAAAATATGATTGATTAAATAAAATTTTTTTTAAACGTGGAAAAGCAGTTTTTATTAGTGATTGTTTTCTGAATATTCAGCAACACTAATTTTTTTCCCCAGGTGAATTGTCGATTGCCTTTAATGTGACGACGGCATTGCACAATAGAACATTCTCTCTTCACTCGTCAGGAATCGACATTCAAAGCTCGTCGCTTCAATTCAAGTTTCCGTACGGATTTTGGAGTGTGTCTCATAAAATTAGACTCAACAGCTCCGAGGAATTGTTGACGGTAGAAGCTCAGACAACTATCGACATAGGACAGTATATTCTGAAGTTGGAGTTTATGCGGACTTTTGATGGCGAGCTTCAAGGATTTTACAGATCCTCTTATACCGCTGATGGATCGGTGAGGTAAATGATGTGAGGCAATATTTGCGGCTTGTATTAGAATTTTGAGGGCTAGTAAAAGAAGCAGATTATTGCCTAGAATTCAAGAAAAATAACTAATTCGGACCGGTCTCGGACTTTGCTTTGTCCGTCACCGTACATTTCTCAATGAATTATTGTCGCAATCAAATTTTCTGCCTATTACAAGCCTTCATATGGCCTCCATTTATGTGGAAGCCCTTTTATGCAGTAATGCCCTGTACGAAATGCCACTGACAGTTTCCTTTCCCTTCCATCACCCCCCTCTCGCCCCCTCCACACCTTGTGTCAACTTCCCTCCTCACCATCAATAGTTTGCTTGACAATGACGTTTTCGAATGCACCCCCTCTGCACCAAATGTGTCAATTAAGACGGATGAGACTCACGCCATGGACGTACCTGCTTCTGATAACTAAGCCTAATTTTACTTTTTAATTTTATAGATGGTTTGCGAGTACTCAATTTGAATCTTCTGCCGCGCGAAGAGCTTTTCCCTGTTTTGACGAACCCAAATGGAGGGCCCCCTTGAGATTACAATTCTACCTACCATCCGGTTTGCATGCTGCATCGAATATGCCACAGCTCAGCACTACAAATTTTCAGTAAAGGGTCTTCTTACATCTTCAGAAAATTAAATCGACAAACACTTTTTAAAACAACTTGAAACTTCTTTTGCTATCTGATGGTTTAATTGACAGGAACGTCACCAAGTTGGTTCAGTTTGCTGAAACCCCTGCGATGCCGACTTATCTGTATGCTTGGTATGTGGGGGATTCCACTTTCGGGGAACTCACCACGACCACCGTCAATGGCGTCAGGTACGAAACAATAACTTGAATTTTCTCTGTACAGAATTTTCTTATTTAGTTAATACTTCATGAGGAGTGTATATCCAATGCAAAGAAAAGAATATGTGCAGAAAGTGTACCATATCCGCTAATAACACATAAATTTATCACATGTACAGTTTATATAATTTATATAATTGAGATATATTTATGATATATATATTGTCTGCCCTCTTTTACGCTTAGTCAAATCGTGAAGCTCCAAAATAAACTCTCCGAATCGAAAACTAATCTTTTTTGTTTTTGTCTGACTTGCAATTGTTTAAGATTAAATTATTGCAAAATCGCACATTCTGGAGATATGCAAACTGTATTACTGTATAAACGGGCGGGCTGCCCTGCAATCTCCTGTGCCTTATCTAGGAGGGTAGATTTAAGTGGACTGTATATCAATGGTACATAAAATATGGGAAACTTTAGCCAAGATAAAGAAAATGGGACAGAGATACTAGGCAGTTGATTAAACATAATACTGTTGACGACGCTACACTAACGTGTAAAACCTTTACGGAATAGACGTTTGGAGTGTCTCCCAACTAATTCTGCTTAGGTGTATGAATGGTCTTGGAAATCAAACCTTGTCAGAATCATCAAACTGTTTGTTACCTAGGTATGGCCTACATGGGAGGAGAAGCTTGCTAGGAGAAGTGGATTTTTCTTCAGAATATGCTCCTCAAATAATACAGAAATTGGAGAATTTTACCGGAGTTTCCTACTCGGCGACCGGAATGAAGAAAATGGATCAAGTCGGTATCCCAGAATTCAACGCGGGAGCAATGGAAAATTGGGGCTTTGTGGGTTACAGGTAAGGTTTTACTGATTTCTGGTGTATTTGTTTCTGACAAAGTATAAATAATCTGATAGTAAATGGCAGTTGCATAAAGCCGTGAATGCGTATTGTGTTGCGACATAATAATTATTGACGTCAACACTGTTAGCTTTCTCAATTATATGGACAGAAAGCCTTGCGAGGTCTCCCAAATGTACTTTGATTCGTCCAACGTAGGGATTCGGTCCTTGGTCCTGTTTTTCTTCAAAACAAAACTTTTGTACGTGCTGACACCAGGGTCACTTTGAGTCGATCAACAGTTCGGCGCGACCTCCAAGTCTTGCGTTGCGAGTATAACCACAAGAGCCTTTCTCCATTTGACTGATAAACTTGGTAACTGCGTCAGATGTAATGAGCATGAAACGGTTCCATTTTGTTTCAGAGAATCATATTTATTTGTCAACAATCGGTCTACGACAGAATCAGAGAAGGAGAAAACTCTTATGGTGATCGCGCATGAATTTGCCCACCAATGGTTCGGTAACATGGTGACCTTAGAATGGTGGTCGTATACATGGTTGAACGAAGCTTTTGCTAGATACATGCAGTACGTCGTAGCCGGTCAGGTTAGTAACGTAGCTTTCATTAATGGGATAACAATGAATATTCCCATAAAGTATATATATTATAAATAGTTGTGACGAATAATAATAAATCTTGAATGTCAAATAAATACCATTGTAAAGACATACAATAGCAGAAAGTCGGGCTGAATACGCGGCACCATTCCCAATATTTGTTCTTAATTTGCGCTAAGTAATGTTCCTGCAGGCATTATGTGGTATCGAAATGGCCTTCGCCCAAGAACAGTGAACCGTCGATGCTATAATGGGCCATGCTTTTGTCTAAATTACATAATAAAAACTGAAGAGGTCATAGGCCTTCCATCCAGAATGCCTCATTGTAGAACAGCGCAGATGACAAACGCCATGCATTTCCACTCATATGCTTATACTGTACGTGACCCGCCAGCATTAGTTTCAATGCTAATGTTGATTGGGTTTGCAGCTCGAACCCTCGTGGAAGTTGAACCACCAGTTTTTGATTAATGTCAAACTGGGATCAATGGTGAGTGATCTTGAAGGCTCTCATCCTCTTACCGACCATAACGTGTCTTCTATCAGCCAAATCGAGAACATGTTCGACGATATTACGTATAACAAAGGTACCTCTTCCAAACAACATCGCATACACTCAAATCCATTTTTACTCGGCCATGAAACTTCTAAATACCGTTTCGGTATTATTTCAGGAGCATCACTTCTCTGGATGTTCTCGACTGAATTGGGAGAAAATACATTTAGGAAATGGTTGAAAACATACCTTGAAAGAGTTATACAGTAAGGGGTGTTCTATTTTGAGCCATATATTCGGTCCATGCCCATTTGAATGAATCCGTTTGTTATTATGCAGGTCAGGAGGAGTGGCCTCACCCGACGATTTTTGGGAAAGCAACCAAACCAATTTTAGTTCAATTCCAAAAAGACGATGGACGGAAGTATCTGGTCATCCTATAGTAAGGATCACCAGGAATAATTCGAATCGGTCATACGTAATTTCTCAGGTACGCTCTTTGTTTACGTACCTAGTACCTACTTCTCACAACATTCCCGTTTCGGGCAAAACCGTTTAACTTAGCAACAATTACCGAGTTTTCAAGGTTAGTCTCAAGGTGGAGGAGAACCAATTCCTAACTCATTTTTTGTCGTGATACTTCATGCTACTCCCTACTATAAGCCATATGCGACTACTACTAATCATTAAGCAAAAACGCCATGGCGAAATTTGGCGGCAAAGAGCGCGTCAGCCAAGCCCATCTGATAGGCAATGAGATCAATTCAGAGGCTTTAATTGGTTTTGTTTTTTTTCAATTTTGGTTGGTTATTCCTTGAATAATCAACCTATGTTTTCATGCAAAAGGTCAACCTCTCCGATTCGGCTCAAAATTTTTTTTTCTGGACGTTTCATGGTGTCTAGATCAAAAAAGGTCAATGTCCGTCCGCCGTCCATTGTCCGCGCCGTTTTTGGTGAAATTGGTCCCAGAACGATTGGCACCCACTGGAAGAAGTAATTGGTCAATTTATTGTCCATTTGTTTGTTGTTTGTTGTGTTTATTGTTGTTGCTACTTGCGCCACGGTTTGATCTAGGCTAGGATGAATGGCGTGTGGGATATGATTTTCCACTAAATTTTGGACCCTGAATCGATTGGAATGGGTCTGGGACCCACCACATCCACTGTTTCCCCCATTCGAGGAATAACCAACCCGTGTGTAATAATTTGCAGGTTTTTTTTTTATTACGAGAAAGTTTGTTTGATATGAAAACTCTCCGGCTTTCCAGATGAGAGAAGCCTTGGACGGTAGTGAACACCTGACCGGCCTGTTATTTCCAATAAAAGTTGTCAGTAGGGGCGTCAACGTATCAGTCGATCGATATTTCTTGTTAGAAAGCAACGAGACAGAGACAGTCAATATGGCTGAGAATACGAGCAATCCGGAATGGTATTACCTCGTCAACGAGGACACCAGTGGTGAGAATCTGGATTTCTTTAATTAATTCAGGCGTAAGATATAGAATGCTAGTTTCCCAGCACCGCCCTCCAAAGCCTTTAGACCTTTGTCGATGCCCCCTGACCGGAGTAAGGACATTCAGGCCGTTTCTATTGGCAGGATACTATCGAGTTCTCTACGACAAGGACAACTGGATGGCTTTGAAAGCGGCGATTGGCCGGTCGGAGATTTCGTCTTTGTTGAGAGCTCAACTGGTGAGCGACGCCCTGAATTTGGCGCAGAACGGCTACTTGTCTCCAAAGGTTGCTTTCGATTTTTCGACATTTTTATCTAGCGAACAAGATTTCCTCGTGTGGAGTGCGGCCATGAAGGCATTCCAAGGAATCGACTCATTTCTTCATGGCTTTGAGCAACCCAAGAGTGCGCTGGAAGTAAGTGCTTGAAACATAATTGTGTGAGAATGGTTTGGGTAAGCACGTATCTTCACATTTTCTCATTAATCTCATCCTTTACATGAAGGTAACATAGGTTCATACAATAACGAATGAATGTTTGTATGCTCAAAATATTGCAGCTCAACTAAGGAGTGATTATGATGATATTGTCTCATACATTCCACTTGATGAAAGAATCTCCACTTCATAATTGCTTCGTTTCTATATAAAGGAACAATTTTAAATTTAGGCGTACGTCAGCGATCTCATGAACAGCGCGACAGAATTAATCCGTCCGATGGATAATCCCTCCCACTACGATAAGGTACTGATGAGTGATCTAGCAGATTTTTTGTGTACCTACCGAACGAGCATGTGTGCCCATCTGCTGGATATACTTTCCTCAACCGATGAGACGTTAGTTGAAAATTTAGAAAAAATTATTTAGATGTACATAGTAATTTTAAGCCCGGGAAATGAAAAATCCAATGAAGATAACGATACATCATTTGAGTTGCACCTAGCCTCACTTTTACAAAATGATCTTCTAGATATGATGTGGAACTCAGCGGTGCTCGCTTCTGTGTAACGGTCCAGACCACACCGACATTTTGGGATATATTATTTACTATGTACAGAAACGCCGATTCTCCAACGCAGAAGCGGCGCTACCTCTCAAGCCTTGCGTGTACTACTAATTCAACTAACCAACGAATGTAAGTTGAATGATTCAAAAAGGAATCAATCTCGACCTGCTGCATTGTTCACAGGCTTTTCACGAACGTTCGTGAACACAAACACAGCGCCTCACAAACGTGACCTGGAAATGTCGCCACTACTTTCCTACTTATTATTAAATATAAGAAATATTTATTCTTTACTATCTGGTTATCTGGGTGACACCATCTAGGAGATGACCTATATGAGCCCAATCTCTCCTAAAAGTTCTTACCCCGAAAATTCACCACGCATGGCGCAACAACAATCATATCCGATTTTAGTATATTAGACGAGTTTATCACCTCCCTTAACCTTCTACTGTCGTTGTTTTGGTCAGGACGGCATGCGGACACTTTGGATTAGGTGCATGTGAAAGTTACGGAAGATTTCTTTTCCACCCCTGACCCATTTTGTCATCCTTAGTTTTGGTTGATTACCTCGTATTCTTGGCATTATTATATAGTGATTTTACAGTCCACAGAAGATGAGATGAAATTTTAGGAAGAGATTGAATATGAAATTTTTAGGGAGTGAGAAACGTAAGTGACTATTCCCTCTTCCATGTGATTTTCCAATAGGATCTTCTGATTTCCCAAATTCATTTAACTTATTTACTCAAGGCTTTGGTGGCTCTTTTCACAATTTTCCATTTTGTGGGGCCCTGGTGTTCAGAGCAGTTACTATTGGTATATCGTTCTCGATACTTACCAAGGAGTTCTAAACCATCGTGAAATAATCTATTGGGTTTCCTTTCTCTCATTTCCAGACTACTTGAAAGACTGCTTGATCCCGCCATCATCAAAAAGCAGGAGTTCAACTCAGTGCTGAGTTCCATGTCCACCAGAATCAATGGTTTTGACTCGATCGTAAGATTCTTCAAAAGCAAAAGTACTCAGATCGTTGAACATCTGTAAGTGGATGCTCAAAGCGAGCATAGTATATTCGACAGATTGAGTTGGCGATTAGTGCCCAAGAAATATCAGATAGGTATCCTTCTTACATGTACCTACTTTTACAACAAAATTGAAATGCAGGTCTGGCAATAAATTAAAAGTGAAGGCTGCTTTATCAACACTCGCAAAACGACTGTATAATCCAGACATGATGAAAACAGTAAGTTTTTACCATGACAAAAAGCTGCCAGCATTTAACGTATTTAATGTATTTCTGACTCTTATTCATTTTTTCATCAGCTTGAAGACCTTTTGGAACAAACTCCGGCTTTTGGTCTTTCAAAAGAGGAAAAGCAGGATATTATTGCTGTTGGTCAGAGGCGTTACAGGGGCCAGAAATTAGTGGCAGAGAGAATATGCGAAGGATTTGGTCTAACGTGCCAAGACAAGAGTGCTGCGCAGATGTCACTTCCTACCATAGTTCCTTTACTAGTAATAATATTGACGATTTTGACTTGAGCGAGTAGACTGTTAGTACCTAATGTTAATACTGCCAAACAACTTACCGAAGTTATGCCATAATTTTTGTTGTTGTTGTAATGATTTGATGTTTTTGTGATGCCAATATTGTCCCTGTTAGGTGTACTTCCAACAAACTGTCGGAATAATTGCTCCTCAGTAATCATTAACACTACTTATATTCAAGGCGTTGAAAGTTACCCGCTGACCCTTATGAGGACCTATGAATGTATAAATGATAAAATACAGCAGTGTTTCCCACTCCATTTTTCGCAATCAAACGTTATTTTTCCAATAAATCTATAAGGGATCAAAAGATCATTGTTGCATATATTTTCTGTTCAAAAATTGAGTAAATTTTAAAGTTTTCTTGAAATTCAATGCTGAGTATGGTCAAAAGAAGAAAACATTGGTTTTGAAGAAAATTTTTGAAAACTCATACTACCGGGTACGAATTAAGGTTGAATGATGCGGTTGGTGGCGTTCTACTCTGTTTTCAGCATAAATTTATCCGATCTTTTTCATCGTGTGGAAAAAACCCTGTAGGTCTTGAAAAGCATTTGAAGGAACCCCAAGGTCAAAGAGCCGCAAGAAAACAGAAGGTTCTTGAAGTGCCCTCAAGCTTTAATTTGTTAACAAACATTAATTAGGTATCGTTTTTACTGGATCATGACTCCTATATGAAGTACTTAAAGCTAAGATTCGGACATAATTTATTAACCCAGACAAAGCACCACTGAATAGAAATAGAAAACACAAAGGATCAGGTATGAAATTTCGGTTTCACATACTTATTATACATACTTACTTGACGTCATGTTCTTACCCTTGAGCACTATTGTATTTTTTAAATCAGACATTTTGTATGTGGTATTTCTTCCGAACGGTTTTTACTAACACAAACAAGAAAAAAAAATTGTCAGAGAAAAAATATACGAGGTCATAATTAGAGATGGTAGGTCCTTTCCTCTTGAATGAATTCTCCACTCCATCTCCCCCAAACTCTTTCGCAGGCATCGTGAATTCTTCAATTCCTTGGAATTTCATAATACAGGACTTGACCAAATTGGAGCAATGTCAGCTAGTCCTTATTTGAAGCTCATGTTAGAAATACGATAAAGCTCTATTAAATTAATGAACAATTAATCTATCCTGGTACAAGCTCATTTCAGAACAAATAACCACGATGTACTTCGCTGTTGATTTCAGCAGCTATTTATTAATTTCCTCAAAACAATAATTTCAATGGCTGATTTTTAAAATTAATAATTGGAACAGCAACGCTCCAATGCCCGGCACTTCTGCGCTTTCAAAGAAATATGCCTGCGATTTAAGCGTCGGAAAATGCGAAATGATTCATAATGACATCCAGGTATTTACTACCGCTGCCAGCAGATTTATTCTTTTTGAGCGGTCCTTTGGGCCGAGATTGGGCCAATGGTGGCACAAGGGCAGGAGGCCTAACGCGAATCATGGTGTCCCGAGGAGTGGGATCTCCCAAAAAACAACCGACTAGAGAAGTCCCTACGGATGAAACTATTTGTGGCAAATCACTCGTACCCCAGATGTATACGTGTCCGTTTTCAGTTAAAGCTGCGTACGTTGAAAGCATAGTTCCCTTCCATTCGGCCGTAATTTCCACGACTATTTCTGGCAGAATAACTTTGGAGGGCTTCAACACCTTTATTTCTGTGCTCTCTACACCAAGATACCCATGGATATTATCGTTGGCACCACATGCCCATAACTCTCCTGCATTCGTCAGGAAGAACGAGCTGTGACCACCACATTTGACGGCAGAGCAAACCAATTGCAAATCGGCCTTCCTAACGATGTCATCATGATCTGGGTGCCTGTAGGAGAGAAAACCTCGTTGTCCGTCCCTTCCATCCCCCCAAGTGTAGACTAGACCGTCATTCGTGACCATACACAGATGCCCCAAACCACAAGAGAGCCGTGAGACGTAGCATCCGGTGAGAAGAGGCTGCTCCTCATAGTATCTGTCTGTATTCCAGAATCTTCCCCACACATAAACCCAACCATCCTTCGACAAAGCAGCAATGAACATGGAACCTGAAGAAACCAGGGTGTACCTCGGGTGGTCTGACGCCAAATTGGGCGTCCGGATTTCCCCATAGTTCTCACCACAGCAACCCCACCAATACAACCAGCCATCCCTGTCTATCGCACCAGCAATATAAACGCCCACAGATATTGCCGTTATCCCTTTATTGGAAAGGCCCTTGATTTCCACTGGCTGATCAACGTGTTCTTTTCTATAACTGGTACCACTGAACCCCAGAAGGTTTGAATTCACTCCATTATTCCCGATTCCACACACTTCGTCTCTGTTGTTTATGCACAATGCACTATAACCACTCCAGAACACGACGAATGACCTAACTTCAGCTTGCTCAACGTGAGACAATTTCTTCATGACGTCCCATTGTTTCAAAGCCAGCGGCCAGCTGCAACAATGAACACAAAATACATTTGTGTAACTCATTTTTGAAAAGTTAACATAGCGGGTAAGAGTTGAATACATACACTGAGTACATCGAGTTTTGAGGTGTCATTCGCTGCGAATTGGTCAACGGTACTACGAGAATCGTTTGGAGTTTCTTTTTACTTGCTGAGTTGTTGCATGAGAGCTATTGGACTTTTTCCTTGTCTGCATCCATGTAGAAGACTCTACAGACGAAACCTGGACAATGCCACTCGTAAATGTGCGAATTCCCCTAATGCGAATCAAAGCTTAGTAAAGTGAAGCATGAAATCCATGATTCATTGCTACGATGGTGACGATTGAGCAATTAGAGTATTCTAGGATATAATAGGCGCACTTTTTAAATTCATTGAATTCAAGTGTGATGTTTTATATGTCGGATCACTAAATACTTCGTAAACCTGCTGATTCACTAATCGCTAGCACTGGGCAATAAGCTAAAAAACAGAGGTTGATTATTTAAGGAATAACTAACCAAAACGCTGCAAATTCTGGTTGGTTATTTCTCGAACCAGGCGCATGGAGACTAAACACATGGGTAAACTGAGGGAAAACCCAGCATGTCAGTAAGAACAAAAAGAGAAAAACGTGAATCCTTATTCCCCCCTTCAAATCCAATGTTAATTCGTCCCAACTGTTTACCAATATAAAACTCAATTTCAATCACAATCAAAAACCAAAATCGTTGAGGTACGCCAATCCTAGAAAATTTGTTTGTTTCTTTTTCTACTATTGGTCTTTGATTTAAAAAAATTGTTTATCTAACATGAGCAATGAACAATGAACAACTGGATGAAAAGTAAGAAAACACCCTCTGTGGTATGTAGGTACCTGAAACTGCGAATGAACCTTCTGTATCTGCCAGTGTATTGCGGAGGAACACAGCAAGTACCCAACAAACTGGATTTGAAATACTAGCGAGCTCACAGGGAATACGAGGATCGTTCTTATCTTCTTATCTCGAGTTTGTTCTACTTGATAAAAGCCAAAATGATATCGGTGTGCCTATCGGGACAAGTTAACTATATTGTATTTATCGGTTGGCAATGTTCACAAAGCCAGGATACAAGGGGTACTTCTAGAACGCAATCAGCAGATTACCCTATTCATGTGTAAATGAAAAAATTAAAAATTGATTTTACCAGATGAATACATTTTCATTGGTGGATTCATTTAAAGGCTACTATTCTATTGGTGCACTCTGCTACAAATGTTTAGCTCGTCAACAGTTTAGGACAAGAGTAACTTTATTACGCAGCATTTTCTAGTCAAATTGATATTCCCGCTCCATATAGTAGAATATATTATTATTCTCCTTGTACAAAAGGTATTCATTCTAAAGTGCAAAAAAAAAAAAAAAAAAAAAAAAAGAGGGTTTGGAAAATTGATTTTTGTCTTGAATGACCGAATGGATGAATTCATACAACCCGAACAGACGTAGATACCCCAAAACCTCGAAAAACCATGTATGTTCACGGTTATTATATAGTTCTAGGAATACGATCATTAATTTGCAACAAGGTTGTGGAAACCTATTTTTATAAATAACGGAGGTGTCTGACGATAGTCTCCACCAAAATTAATGAGTACACTGGTTATGGTGTAACCCGTCGTTTTCACGTAACGGGCTAGGGATCCAAAAATAGACTAGGCGAATAATTAGTGGGAGATTAAAGACTTTCACTTACCGTCCGGAATGTCTGCAATGGTCGGTCATGGACGCCAAGTACACCTGAATTTACCAAGCTCTGAGGAATGGGGTTTCGTGATTGAAAAGACAAGGGTTCAATATTGACTTATAATGAACGCAAATTGGACAGAACTATAAATAGGGAATGTCTCGCGAGAAGGATATTGACTATTACGTAATCTAATATTGAGTAGGCAAAGTTGAAGGGCTGAGGGCCAAATGAATTTACGGGATAGCTGAAGGCTCAGGAATGTTTGATTTAACAGAACGGTAAAATGAAAGTGATTTGTTAGCGTCCTCCCCTAATTCCTTTCTCTTTTCCTAACGCACGACAGACGAAATGCTAAACAATACGGTCACAATCTACAACTCTATGATCAGCTTTCTGGTGACTAAACGTCAGGGCTTGGGCCAGATTTAGAGGGTTTGACTTTCGCGTTGCGAGGGTAGGAGACAGAGTTATTTCGCCACTTACGTGTACCAACTTCTTGGATGGAGACCACAGGGTGATGTTCTCTTTGCTGCTCGGCTTCGGTCAGGGGAACGCCGTCCAGGCCGAGGAGGCGAGGCTCTTTCCGACGGAGGTCCGACGACTGGCGGTGCGTGGGGAACCTGGACTATTGGCTGTCGAATCGGGCGCGAACGAATCAACACTCGGGTCCGACGGGGGATTTTCAGTTCGTATAAGGGCCCACTGTTACGGGAGAGGAATTGGCTGATCTCCCAATTCCCGAGTTCTCACCCTGAAGGAACCACGATGCACTTGTTCCCTCAGGTCACGTTCACAACACTGGCTTCACAAGGGGTTGACTTGCTTCGCGTCGGTTTGTTTCGCTTCGATGTTCCGCTTCGGTTGTTCCGCCCCGAAACAGGTTGTTCCGCCCCGAACAGGTTGTTCCGCCCCGAAACAGGTTGTTCCGCCCCGCCCCTGCCTCGCCTCGTCCTCTCGAGATTATGGCGAGCAGGGGGGGCCAACCTCGTTCCAGGCCAACCTCGTTTCACTTGAGTTCGTACACGACTGACTTCCGAGCCTTTCCCCAGTCCCGCTCGTCAAGTCGCCTTCCCCTCCTACTCCTCCCTGGGTGTCTCGCGCCGCCCATCGCCCAACCAATCCAATGAGGACACGCCTTTCGCCCAGCTGGGTCAGGCGCTTGGAGAGGAGAGGGGTCGATCCGTACCCCGCCGCCGAAGTTTCTTGACGGGGCGCTTGGAATCTGCCGCCCCGTTACATGGTTAAGTTCGTGTTAGTTACTGACCTGACAGTCGAAATCGATTTAACCAATGTACTCATTACTTATGATGGAAGTAGGCTATAGTCAGACCTTCGTTTTTAATCTGGTTCTAGGTTCATAACTTGCCCCTTTTTCACGCGTTTGGGTTTCAATAATCAATAACACACAATTAAAAATTTGACTAAAGTGTTCAAAATAATAACATTGCTCTCTGTGAACCAATTTTTATCAGAATAGTGTACCATTAAAAAAAAAAAATCGTTAGCCTACATTTTTCATCAGTTATTCTTACCCCGATTGGATGGTTCAGGTAGATCGGTACCACTTATGCAACCTCATTTCTTTTATTCACATAATATATTGTACCTAGGTATTTTCAAAATCAGCAAACAAAATGTTTTAATTTTAATCAAAAACCATAAAACATTTTGTTCAAGTGGTATAATGATGTTTCAAGGGTTTATGTCCAATCGTAGACCAAAAAATAAGAAAATTATGAAAATTCTTCCTCAATGGAATGTCCTGAACTTATTCTAATCGATTCAGCGTCCCAAATCTATTGAACAATATTCCCCACAAGCCCATGTCCCCAAAATCCTGGAAAACCCTCTTTCGAAATTGGTGGGTAGGGTACCCATTTCCAAAATACCCATTTTTACCCAAACTCCTGTCCGGTGAGTAGCGTTCGGTCCGGAGCCGATCTGAACCAATTCACCTGCGGAGGGCGACAATCCGTCCAGGACCCATCACAATGGATTCAAGATCCCAAATTTAGTGAAAAATGATACCCCACTTGCCTAGTTCCCAAAAAATCCCAAAAACCGAGTGTTAAAAAAAAAAATGTTCACCTATGCCCTTCTCAAATTTGTTCTGAAATGTTTCGAGGATCTACTAGTTTGAGCTGGAGAGGGGTCCCTGACCAAAATTTCAGATTTCTAGAACATTTTCTACCATCAAAAAACGGCGGACGGACAACGCAATCTTGAAACGCAATACGAAACGAAAACGCACTTTGGTTGATTTGGTTGATGTAAACCAATCAGTTCAGCCCCAACTTTGCCTCGTTCCCCATTCGGCCGAGCTTTCAAGTTGGCAACACTGAACGTACAACAGAGAAACGTATCTTGTCCTAACAACCTAACCTTCAAGTTCTATAACCGCCCAAAGCAGAGTCGGCTCTTGTGTTCATGTTGTTTTTGTTTCTTTTGCGATGGCGATAGCTAGATAGGTGCTGCTACAGTGTGTTATGTTATTTCTCATGTCGCTTTAATATGACATGAATTGGTTTATTTTGTTCACATGAGTGATATTATTATAGTTACAAGTTGGTAGCAAATTGTTCGTTTCGGCTCTTAAAATGTCAAAAGACGGTAAGGACGATAGCCCTGGGGCCAGCAGCGCTTTGAACCACCAGAAAAAATATACGCGAAAAGTAGGCAGCGATTGGGACCCTGAGTCCGCCACCAACGTCGCCGCCGCCACGAAAGCCACGACCAACGTATCGACGTCAGCCACTGCGCCTTTTCTTCTGCGTATCAAAAGGTAGTCCGGTGCCCTGAATAACGTGTATTGTGATTGAAGGGCAGTTGGTGTTCGTTTTAAGCCTCTATGTACATAGCTCGAGTCGTCATATAGTAGAACATGGATGATCTAACAGTAAATTATGATCAAAGCTTCATGTGAGTCTGGGTCAGGATTTTTCTCGAGGTGGAATTCACACCTACAACTTCGATTTTCGGAGTTTAGTTTATCTAACGGTCTGCACTCAGCTCTCATAAGTGGCCAAGTGAACTGCCTGTTTAATTGGAGAATTGCTTTTAACCTTCCAAGCTGTAACCTTCATTGGTTTTACTTGCATTGCTTCGTGGGACACTGTCATATTGGCCTAACCAACTAGCGTCCTGGGCTAAGTTGTCTTTGGGTGGACACTTGGACAGGACAGCGAACAGGCTGGTGACGACAGTGAACACCTG
>CM033998.1:25276676-25306131 GCA_019603395.1 Cyrtorhinus lividipennis
AATTTGGGTCAGGGGGTCTGTTCCCGTCCTAGGACGGTCCTCCAAGCTTTTCAGCCCAATCGGACCAAATTTGGGCGGGGTAGGGGTCAAAATGTGTTTTTTGAAAAATGAATTTTCGAGATTTTGGGCGATCTAGGCGAGTGGGGTATCATTTTCCACTAACTTTTGGACGCTGAATCCAATTAAATGGGTCCCAGAACGATTGGCACCCACCGGAAGAAGTTATGGGTCAAAATAGGTATGTATCCACCCATGTTGTATGTGTCAGGATTTCTGGTGCCTAGGCGTGTGGGGTATCATATTCCACTAAATTTTGGACCCTGAATCGATTGGAATGGGTCTGGGACCCGCCACACCCACCGTTTCCCCCATTCGAGGAATAACCAACCCTGTGTAAGAATTTGCATATGTTTTGTGTTCTTCTTCGTTGAGCTAGGGCTAATGAGTAGAAGTTACCTGAAAGAGTTTCTTGTCACCCGCGTTCAAAAATACGCAGAAATCCGTGAAAGTCGTCCACGCTGCTTCCCATACGTACGCAGCTCCTTTCTTTCTTCATGTAGGATATAAGCTCTAGCGGTACGGTGAAGTTCACCCTCCCTGTTCGACTCAATGTGAATGCAGTCGTCCAGAAGAATCGCTCGATTGATTGGATGAATTACTTCATGGTTGACTTTCAACTGGTTCGTTATCGACCTCCAAGTGTCTCGATCATAATTGACCCTGTACATACCTGTTCCAGGGGAAATTCATCATTACTATGCTTTTTCTTAGTGTAATTAGGCGAGGAAAGGACATTTTCAGTACAACATAGTTATTATACCTGAAGTTCTTATTACCGGAGTTTTTAATATTAATCACTATCCACTCGTCTGGCTTCAGGGTTACGTTTAGAAATGCGGAGCTCTCCTTAGAGACCCAAAACTTGACTCGGGAGTCGTTGAAATTTTGCTCCCGGCTTGTGGTGTACGTCAAGGGGATCCAGAATTCAGACGTCTCCTCGAGCGGTGCGCAGTACGACTACGCGAATTAAAAGAAAATCCTTGAAATCCATAAACATGAATACATTGATCTCAATTTCATACGTTTGCCGTGGAAGATTACTGACCTGGGTCACCATCAAGCGACCTGTTTTCTTTTGTCGAGTCACCTGAACTATTGGATGGCTGACGTCGTTCACCCACCCGTCAATTATGTTCTCCACCGAATCAGGAAGGATTATTTCTTCTTCGTCCACCGTTTGTTGGATCGCCCCCCAAAGATCCTTGTCGGTTATGGATCCGTATTCACTAGTAAAAAATAAATCATTCCCCCAAATTATAAATACGGTTCCACTGCTCGCATTCAATGTCTTCTCTTTTCAACGATTACACAAATGTTGAAACGATAACATGGGACAAGCTTCACACCTAAGTACGCTTACAATTATTTGAAAAACTTACTTATTTTTTATGAATTCTTGAAGTGCCTTTTTAAATACCGTTGGTGTTACTACCGACTCCATCATGTAAAGTAGTGTCGCTCCTGAACAAGAGAGAAATTATTGTGCTTTTCTCGACAGGTACCTATCCTAAAGAAGGTTAACAATGTCAGACATTATAGAAAACACGATATGGAACGCCCGTTGATTACACCTTGAATAGATTGGTATTCGCTCCACAGCTATGATTCCTTGTTAATCTGAATGCGTTGTAAGAGAAGAGACCTACCCACGTCTAGTAAGATCAACTACAGCTATTCAGAATACAAAGAAAGTGAATTTATCACAAGTGATAAATAATAAAGAGGGAGAACCCTTATTACTCCATGCATTCCGTGGAGATGATTGTTATTGTCAAATAGTTCGCGCCTACCTTGAGCTAGCCGACTCGACTTAGACCTCAATTCAAAGCTTGCTAACTTACCTTTAGAGTAGTCAGATGGCACAAATAGCGCAGTATTATTATCTGGATGTTTGATGTTGAGTCTTCTCAGGTGCTCCTTTGAATCCTTTGTGCATTCGTAAGTCATCACGTCGGATCGAGCTTGCCATTTAATGTAATTTACCACGTCAATGTCCATGAAAAGCTAATAGCAAGGAGAGTGTACAACCTTTTAAGAACATTCTCGTGTTGCAATGTGGGACAAATGCTATTTTTCGTAATCGAGTCTCACCTGAGTTGGTATTCGACCGTGCAGAAATGTTGGCAGTGCTTCCTGGATCCACGAGCTACACCAGTCTTTGACCGTGATCAGATTCCCAAACCAATTGTGAGCTATCTCATGAGTGATTGTGTACAGAGTTTGGATTTCTTTTGTTGTTGACGACATTTTGTCTCGCAAAAAAGCGCTTCTCCTGAAAAACCATCACAAAGTTCATGGGAAATTTTCAATGGAAATGGCAGTTTTAGGTTGAAGTTTTCTAAACTATAATTGTTCCGATAATATAAGAAAAACTCCCTACGCTAGTAGAAATTGAGTATTTATCCAATTAGCAGCTGCTCAATTTATGATTATGTTACTATTCATAATATTGGAAACATTTATTAATACGCTGTATCAAAGAGTACTGGGGTAAAAAACTTGAAGTAACATACACTTAGAATGGGTGTCCCTAAAAAAAGTCCCCCTCCCTATAAACCGTCAATTATGAAGCTAAACATTTTTTAAAGGTAACTTTATAGTTTTGTAAGGAATGCAAGACCGAAAATATAAATAGAAGTTTTACATTGGGAACATGACTCAAGTTGGATGTAGCCCCGAAAAATCGACGAATTTCATTTTAAATATTAATTATATATTGATTGTTCCTAATTAAATGTGTTGATTACGAATAAATAAAATCAGTGAGTGTTGAATTAATTACTTAATTATTAAATTGTATTATTGAATATTGAATTCTGTTTTATCAAATCGACTCAATTTCTATGTGATCATCAATCTGATTGCAAAATAAGATATGAGATAAATTAGTCTAAGTTGACCATTTTCTCGATTTTGACATCAAATTATTTAGAGCTCACTTCCCCAACCTCCTCCATGAAAATGGCCCATATTTATGACTATTCTAAAATAGTTAGTTACTTCACCTGTACATTATGAGACCCCAGTTTTCCATCCCGTTCATATCATCTGCAATGTTCGGTGTGGGGAATTGGTCGAGTTTCGGAAGCGTGAAATTACTGTAAAGGTACTCTTGAAGAGCGGATAGAAGAAGTGGCGTGAGAGCCGCAGCCCACTTCACCGCCCTGGTACCTTGATCTTCCTTTGGAACCCAAATGTTGAGTTGGGTCGTTAAACTGTAATTTGCAGCGTTGACTCGGTGTGGGACGTAATCACTTATCATAAAGGCGACGAGGTAGGTGGGCATGAGAGGCGTTCTTTCAAAAAACACCCAATCAGAGCTGAAACAATGCGCGAATAAAAATAGGAGGGAAAACAGCCAGTGAATTGTCTAACGGACATAAATCGTTTAAGCCTCCCATGTAGGTAATTCATTATCGAGGAACTAACTATATTCAAAGTTCCATTCAAAACCATGAAAATTTTTCAAACATCTAACGAATACTATGCCCTACACTACAGTACCTCCTGAGTACCTCGTTCAGTACTCGTACCTGGAAAATATAAGCACTTTTTTCGCATTAGCATTCATCGTGGTCCAACTGACACCTGTTATGAATAGAGGAAGTGGCCTATGGAGTCCACTGAGTAGTCAACATTCAGGAAGCCAAAAATCCGCAAATTCCGCTCTAGCCAATTTTAGTTACTATTCATGACCTTTAATTTTCAACATTCAGAACGATTCCTTTACTTTTGCTTCCCGCAAATTTTCTATTTACCGAAAATTCAAGTCACTATAAAGGCAATTAAATATATTATTAATAATATTATTTTATAATATGAATTAATTTCCCCGGAATAGGGCAATTCTCCTTTTAAAAGAACATAAGTGAATTTCTCCTTTCAAATAAATTACGAATTGAGACGATCAATGTATTTGGACGATGTAAATTTCCTACCCTTGATTTGATTCCTTCTCCGGCATGTTCGCCAATACAGCTAGCCCTTTCTTCGGTCTTCTTATCGCAATGTCAAAAGTAGCTTTATATCTTGGGGAGTCTACACAGGGGAAGACTCTTCGGGCGTAATTAGGCTCGAGGTTGGTTACTATTATGTATCTGAAAAGAAGATTAACATTAGATATTAATAGAGAAAAGAATTTATAAATTTCCAATTTTACATTGTAGTATCCTCATTACATTTCGGGACATGCAAGTTGTATTTAAGATGGGATCGTTTACCTACCAACCTATTCTTGGAGTATGTTTTCATTACGATTCCGTTGCTCTCTTGGAATTCCCCTTCGAATTCGACCCTTATTTTGAAAGCAGTTCCATTCGACATCGCATTAGAAGTGTTCAACAAAAGTAGGCCATCGCCAGTATCGACGAAATGGACTTTTTTAGAATCAACGAACGCATTTTGAATGATGAGAGTGTCAGAATGAAGTTCCAAAGTTGACGTTGACTTTTTAGTTTGACCCACAATGGTCACGCTGCCTTTGAACTTTCTTTCATTTGGATTTGGATCCAATGACAAACTGTAATGTGACGGTGCCCAAGATGGTTCCCATAACCTCAAGCAAAGGTCTGTAGGGTTGCCCTTCTCTTCGAGGCTTTTAGATGTTGCTGTAGTCGAGAGGAAACCGATGAAAATCTG
Source organism: Cyrtorhinus lividipennis (assembly GCA_019603395.1). Classification (NCBI taxonomy): domain Eukaryota; kingdom Metazoa; phylum Arthropoda; class Insecta; order Hemiptera; family Miridae; genus Cyrtorhinus; species Cyrtorhinus lividipennis. The sequence goes on from CM033998.1 coordinate 25,281,375, forward strand.
CGGAAGTAAGAGATAATTTATAATTTATACATTCGTTATACAACGCATTTCAACCAAATAGATCCCACAGTTTTTTAAACTTTTAGGTCTATGCAGGTACCACATTCACAAAAGCCCCCCCAGAAAAAAAAAAATCTAGGTCTTTCACAATTAAAGGAAACCTATTTCAATATCTAGAAGGAGATTTATATTTTTGTATTTTCTCTAACAGAAAAACGGTCCCCGCTTCTCTCACGAAATACTATATTCTCTTATAAATAGCTTTTTCAAGTCAAAGTGGGAATATTTGTAAACAACTATTGAAAATTTTTCAAATAGATTTGAGAATTTTCGATTCAATGAATGTTTCACAACAACTAAAAATAAATGACCACATGAAAAGTCAAGTGAATGAAAGAAGTTTTCATTTTTCATTTTTTTCCCATTTGACCTTTTTTGTTCAAAATGATGTGTCGTTCTTATATTATATTATTAGGTCATTCATTCATAATAAAAATATTAATTAATACACTCAAGATATCGTCAGTTATGTTGCGTAGGTAAATTCCCATTTTGTTGATGTGAAACATTATTACATAGAAAAGTCTCATATTGATTCGAAATATTCTCAAATTCATTTGGAAAGTTCTCATATAAGTTTAAAAAATTCTCAATTCGACTAGAAGGAGTTATGGTTATGTGGATGATGAACTTTTTTTGATAAAAAACGGTTTTATTATTGTGATAGGCACGTTACATATATTAAATTTATTTTAATGGCCTCTGATTTGAAACTACTGACCTTTAGAAAATTATAGTCAATAATAGGTACGTAATAATACGTCGATCAAGTGATTACGTATTCCTAGACGTCACTCATAGGACATTCACATTAAGTGATTAAAGATACTTTTTACCTTGGAAAAATATTTATAACAACCGTATAGAATTGTGACCGATATCAAAGCCCCGCTGCAAAGTAGTACCTGTGTAATAGAATCATTCATATCAGCTTTTTAAATTCTCAATTTTTTTTTTTTTTTAGACCGCTTAGAAGATATTTTACTACAAATTCTGATATTAATCTGTGTAATAAACGGATTACAATTGAATGAAATAACAGACGAATAGATGACGAGTGAATAATTGTCATTACATTTTTTTTAAAGATCAAGTCAAAATTGACAAAGGCACTTTAACCGTTGCTCCAAAATAACAGTGAGCGTTTATTCCATTTTCTCCGGAATTTGTTCTTAGAAACCCATGCTGCTATAAGGTCAAAAGTTATTCATAATGGGACGAATGTGAAGATGATGAAGATAAAAACCTACTATCTGCCACAAAAATATCGGGGAAAATCTGGGTCATTGATTACAAATGTTTCTTTTCTCGTGGTATTTTAGAATCATCTTTTTAAAGTCAAACTATCGAGACTCGGGTTCAACGCAGAATGTTTAATAACATATTAAACAACAGTCGATACAAAATATCTTCACCAGAACTTCTAGTTTCTGTCAAGATCATAAGAAATTCCATTCAAGAAGAAAGGAATCCGCTGCTTTCTACACAATTTATGTAGAAAGGAGCATTAAGAAGTGCATGAAACAGCAGTAAGGTATAAAATGGAATGTAGATCACAAGATTCACCGAACGGGGGAATTTTCGGAGAGTCGAACCAACATGACAAGCCAATTTTTTAACAATTTCGTTAACATTCCACCGAGAGGAAATCAACCCCTTACTTTAATGGGTGTTAAAGTTTATAGTTTACTGCCATCAAAGGGTCGATTCTACAACTAATTTGAGTGTACAACTTTTGTGTCTTTAGAGGCTTCGTTTCAAAGATCTTGCATATTAAGATTTTTTTCGTATTTTCGACCTAAAACGGCCATAACTCCCTTAATTTACAAGATAATCTTAAATCTGAGTATACCGTTGGAAAGAGCGTCAAATTTGCTTTCTGGTCTTTTCCTCTCTGGAATGAAAACTTCGTCAACTTTCAATAAAGGAAACATTTTCCCCAGAAATATTCCCGCGTTCATTCGTGGAAAAACCTCCCCCTAAACACCAGCTGGAAAGTAGAAGTGGAAAAAACTAGAAATGTTTACCGGTTAGTACCGATTTATGAACATTGAACAAGCTGAATTGAATTGTGACTCGTGAGAGAATAGGCAGCAAACTGGTTCTAGAAAACCATTGACTAGAAAACGCTTACTACCCCTCAATGGCATGGCTCAGACTCGTTTTAGAAATCATACGCTGATGATGCGGACTGTTAAAAGTTATTTTAACCTCCAATCTAATATAGGTATACAGGTGGGCTAGCCGCTCTCCCCTCAAATTTTTGAACTGAGCTCCATCGACTCATGAAATGAGCCTATAGACGTCATACGACCATTGACGTCACTCAATATTGGAATCTCGGCACTAGTCAACACAATTTTACAGTTTCTCCAATGACGCGCCGTGGTATTCCCCTTTAGCCATGTGAAACTTTCGTATTATTCATCCTTGACCCCGATTCCCCATTACCGTATGCACCTACTCGAATGAGGAAATTAATGATCCATTTAGAACAATGGAACTTTCTTCTTCGGCGGACGCTTCACTCGTGGGGGTTTTAGGTTTACCGAAATATCCTCTTCTCCACCCATGCGATTTAGTGGCCTTGGGAACTCTTTAATTTCCTGTTCTAAATAAATAATTCTAGAAGGAAAAAAGGACGTACCTAAGACGACATCAATTTGACTTGACTCAACGGATTTGAACGTAAAATGGAGGAGTTATGATTCCATGACCCACCAAAGTCTAATTTGAGCAAAACCTCGGGTAAGTCGGACTGAACATGTAACAGCAACTTCTTGAACATGTGAATCAGCCTTGTTACAGTTCTGTAAGAGATGGAATAAAATGCCTACCGTCACAACCATAACCATCCAGCGGCATAAGAGGATCACAATTTATTCGAACTAACCGTAAAAAGCTCTTTTTGCGAACGTTGAATAGCCGAATTCTGACAGGATTATTCTGATAAACATTTTCAGTGGTGACAAATCTTCAAAACCCGAAGCGACATCGATTCTTCATTCAAGGTGTGTCAATGGTCATCGAAAAAATGTTTTGCTGTTTTGCTCTGGCCCCTTAGCGTTTAGTGATATTTTCATAGGGAGTCTTATTGGAATAATTAAATAGCGTTTAGGGTGACGAACTCGTCAACAACTATTATGTATCTGTAGAACGTAAATAATAATAGAGTTCATTGACCAAAATTACCCACTTGAATCTCTTATGTAGGCGCACAATGAGATGTTAATCAAATTGAATAAATGCAAGAATTGCGAATGTAAGTAAAAATTGTAAAAATGCAAAGAAACGAAGAGTTCAAGTTCTGCTGTTTTGGGCCATGTCAAAAAGTGTGAAAATTGGTTACAAAAGAAGGACTGAAAATGAGTTTGGCTTATATAGGTCCAGGTCGGAGTCCTCGTGAAATGTTTCAGAGCATTTGACGGATTTAAAGGGGTTCTTCATCCCGACGGAAGGCGGTGTTTTGGTTTATATTTGAATAATCATCCCTTTTTCATTCCAGAGGTCGACCCCTCCGATTGCCGCCAAAATTCGTCAGTGTTTCATGATAACTAGATCGAAACAACCAGATTTCCCTACGCCTACCACGCCGTTTATAGTACATGGCAAATTTTCTGAAAATTTCAAATTTTGGTCGCCTCTTTCCGACTCTAGGTTCTCAAAACTTTTCAGCTTGATCGGACCAAATTTGGTGAGGGTACGGATAAAAACGTGTTCTTTGGAACTCGAATTTCAGGACTTTTTGGGAACTAGGCACGTGGGGTATCATTTTCCACTAAATCTAGGACGCTGAATGTATTTAAATGAGTCCTGGACACTCACTGTTTTCCCCATACTCTTGCTCTGAGGAATAATACACTGCTTTTGAAGAATTTGCATCGTTTTGGTTGTGGAATATACACACTTTGAATCGTATGTGAAAGTTGGGAGAGAGACCAAATGGTTTTTACTAATACAAATATGTTCAAGGGTTATTCCAGTGTTCCCAGAACCGAAAGGCGCAGTGAAAAAGACGAATTGTCAATATGACCTGTAACGCGTGCCACATTCTTATCAACCTTAAACTAGGTAGATACCACCACAAGTCTGTTACTCTTTCCAATTTTTATTGATTTATTTCTCTGATGGATTTCGTTTCTTCGGTAGATTAACACGGATTATTCGTGACATTTAATTCAAGCTTTTGTCACGTTTACAGAAAACGAATTCATAATTTGTTTTCAAAATCGCACGCGCGTTTGTCGTTTGTATTTTCAGTTGGTATCCTGCGTAGGTATGTTCTCCCACATCTTTGTTTGCTTCATTTTGTTTATTATTATCAAAGCTTTATGACAACTTGTTTCGCTGTCACGACACGTCCGTAATCGTTGAGCCGATCCTCATTAATTCAACGTTACTTTCGTAGTTTAGTTATTAGTTAGTTAGTTTAGAAAAAATTGTATGACTTCTCCTTTCTTTCAGCCCATCGAAATCTATCGGTAACAGGCAGGATGACTACATTAGCGAATACATTTTTGTGTGACCCAGATTTGATAAGCAAAAAGAAAATACTCGTAAATAATGGTGGGAAGTCAGGCTAAATGCAAGGTCCTGTTAATACCCAATTTCATAAGTGAATAGGTACTTATTATTCTGAACAAGAATGATACGTGTTCAATTCGCTCAGAACCCTCAATGAAATGCCGAGGTGCGCCATCTCCTCAATTCCTTGATCTATCTGTAGGCAGGATTCTGACACAATTTTTTTCTGATTCTAAACGGGTTTACAGGAGTCCCGGTCTCCTAAGTTGTCGACCTTCCAGCCGGTAAAATATAACCCACCCAGTGTTCAATGATAAAATCGTAGATGGGTCCAATAGGAATTTATGATAGGAACTAGGAAACTCATCAGAATGGAGATAAAATAAAATTGTCTCAAATCTTGGTCTGTCGGTAGACACTTAATTTCTCCTAACCAATCCCTAGATTAATTACTGAATGAGGTCTGTGTTGGATAGAAAGGATTACCTTTTACCAGATTACATTCAAATTTTAACTAACAGAGAAGAATACAGCGGGCAAGTATCAAAGATCTCGTAAAATTTAAAAATCTGAAACTGACTGTATCATATTACGCCTATCTTTATCTTAGGCAGGTTCTAATTGTTTTCTAAATAATGTCGCATAACCTAGACGATTAATTTTTACGCTAATGTCAACACGCAGAAGCAACGGTTACGTTTTGTTTTAGTTTAGTTTTGTGATAAAATTACCGAATCTACTGACACGGCGGAAGTCACAAAGATTGGATGAATGAGTACTCACAGTATGAATCAGCTTCATCTTCGTTGTTGTGATCTTCTGATACCGCAATAATGTTTCCGATTAGATAAATCCTGGAAAACCCCGTCACCATCCGCCCATGCCGCGTCAGTTCAGTCAGCGAAATGAGCCGACTCTTGGAGTGACCAAAACTGTCGACTGAAGTGGGGACAGCACTTACGGTTCCTTAGAAAAACAAGGAACGAGCTGGGGCAGATAAGAGGTTCTTGCTGTTGGAGATAAAACTGAGCTGTCATAAGACGTTGGCTCTTTTATTCAGTGATACGCCAAAATAAAAAAAATCAACTCTTGAATGGAGAAATTCAGAGGCTAATAGCTCGATGATTGAGGCGTTGGCACTGCTGATACGATAAAAACGTGACGAAAAAATCCGTTTACTTAGTAATGGCAGTGATGAACGGAACCAAACATGCACACCTTGGAATCTTAACAATGTTACATCAAGCAATTCCAAAATTAGACACACGCATATAATATATTATATGTACCATTTCAAAGAGAATTGGAAAATATGTTAATAAATTGAAGGATAAATTCGGTTAAAGGAGATATTTTTCAATGTGAGTCATGCTGCGAGCGGATTCTTCCGGTGAGCTAAGGCATCTTCTTGGAATGAGCCCAATCCTGACGAGGAATGGTACTTGGTCAATAGTGAATTTTTTCAGAGAGAAACATCGCCCTGACGAATAAAAATCGGAATTAAAGTCGTATATAATTTATTATATATTGTCATTTCGAAATAGTCACGCAGGGTTAATGGCTTACTTTTTCGTCGGGGACCATACGGGCTGGTGTTGAAGTACAGGGTAGTTGTTGCCGACCTTCATCAACATAAAATTGTAAAAGAATTCTTCCTTTTCTCTCTGCAAGGAACAGAAAAAGTGCTGCTCAAGAGTCAAGCTTGAAAGTTGAAGGTACAATGGAACAAAAACTACGACAAAATATTTGACACTCCATTTTCATAAGCTGGAAGACTGTTTCAGAGCGGGGAAAAACAGTAAACTGAATATATTGGGAAAAAATGAAGGCGTGAATTCATACTTTCGCCAACAAAATTATTAATATAATTTGATTTAATGTCTGTCTATGCGCAGGCTTTGTCCAATGTTTAATGGATCCAAACGAAATAATGTTCACTTGTATGGGTTTGATGGTTGGTTAGAGGGTGCGTCCTAAATGTAGTAGGACTGAGTTGAGAATAGGGATGGGCGGTATCATTCAATACGAGTATGGTATCGATTTTTCATTTGATACCAGCAAAGTTGGTATCGTTGCTTTATATTTGATACGAGTATTGATATCGAGAGAAATGCCCGGTATCGCAAGATTTCGATCAAACAAATTAATAAGACCGCCATCTCTGATCCGACATCATCCATCCTGCATGTAAAAAACAATTTATTGAAAGAGTTGGAGAGAAGATTCGCAAACATGGAGGGGAACATGAACATGGCGTATTGCACATTGCTCGATCCAAGGTTTAAGAACTTGAATTTCAAAGATCCTGTTGCCTGTGCCAAGGCAATCGTTTCACCCCAGAGACAAGACTACGACTTTTGGCTATGGCTATTTGGATGGTACGACTAAGCCAGTCGTGGAACCGCTTATCGCCTAAGCACCTCGACAAGCTCGTGTTTCTTAGCACCATTGCACTCGGAATATGGGGACTTGAATAAAGAAGAAGGATATTTACACTCATAATTTATCTGACACCCAATTATGATTTTTATTATATTTCACTATGTCAATTAATAAGTTCATATTAATAATCATTCAAATCGATAATAGAGACTGCATTATCAATTCATTACCTAAGGATACCCTCATTTCTGATGCTTATAAATGGAGAGTATCAAATGATTCTATACTCGTTGGTATCGATACTTTTCTTTCCATACCAAGCCGGTATCGATACATTGATTTGAATACTTATATGATTACTGGTATCGATACTTCGTCGGTATTGCCCATCCCTAGTTGAGAATTTCGCCATCTTCTCTACCCTTTCGAAAAAGCGTGCGCCCCTCAAATGCGGATGCTTATGACATCATCCTTGTAAACTGCCTTGATTGGTTCTCCTTGCCGCTTTTCCGGAGTTCAACACAGAATTTCATGGCTCCTCTATCCTCTAAGTATCCCATGACGCACCATTACAAGGTTGTCACTTATATCCTATGACGCACCAGACGAGGTTGTCACTTAACAGAGGTCTGAAAGAATAATATTTATGCAAAGTCTGTAAGAGCTCAAAACCAGCAACCCCGCGTTCGCAGCGCTTTGTTAATACCAACCCCCCTCCCCCCATTGCCACCTGCCACCCAGAAAAGCCCCCTCTGGTAAAAAATCAGTCCTGGTACATTCAGGACGCACCCTATCATCATATATCAAGGCTCAACCCTGATTTTTGCGTGAGTGTTAGCTTTCAGTTAGTATTTCCTAAAAACTTTGGTGGCTTTGAGTGCATCCAGAGGACATTCGTACTGTTGGAAGGGAACACTTAACTTCATCACAAAATATTTGATTTCAGTCTATCTCACCATTTGACATTGTTATACAACTTACTATCAAAATAAATACAAACCACGCCCTTGAACACGATTTTCAAAAAAAGTGAACCTATCGCTATCTGAACAAGAATTGGCCTACACTAGTAAGTGCCGACAAAGAGACTCCTTCCTTCAAGGACAAGGAGTCCTTCACATATGGGCTGGGAACCCCGGATATTTTCAGTACCCACTAAAATTCGTTGATAAAAATAATTCTCTATAAAAATAAGTGCACGGTTGGCATTGGCAAACTTTATTAATCAGTAGCAAAGTGAATAGCGGAACTTAATTTAGATTAGTACACCTACAGGTGCGAACTATACAACTACATGAAACATTTTTGACCTACCTCGACTTGAGCGGTCAGTTCAGCTTCTTCTTCATGCGTCGAATCGATGATGACTCTATCCTGTGTAAAAATATGGTAAATTGTGAGATTGTAAGTGATGCACAAACGTTATCCACGCCACCAAGAGTAACGAGTGGGGCCAATGATGTAATTACTATAGAAACCATCTGAAATGTTTTCGCAAAGGTCGCTGGATTTCGGAAAAGCCCTATACCTCACTTATGCTATAACTTTAACCTGTCGTTTTGTTTGGTTATTCCTTGAATGATCAACCTGTTTTATCATGCAAAAAGTTAACCTGTCCACGCCATTTTTGGTAGTAGACAATTTTCTGAAAATCTAAAATGTTGGTCAGGGACCCTTTTTTCGCTCTTTTGAATAGACAGGTGTTCGATTCCATGTGGCCATAGTCAGTTACCAAGTTTATACTTTATTGTTAATAGGTAAATACGGGTATTATGCGAATTTCCGCGACATGACAGGCACTTCCAGCAAATTGGAGCAAAACCGAGGTAAACTAGGTACTATTACTATCGATATTAAATAGGTGCATTTTTACCCTGTGGGCTCCTTCATTGTAGGTGTCCGCACCTCGATCTGAAATAGAACGTTCCACAATACACATCTGACCTCGCAAAAAGGAACAAGTTACTGTGTTTATTAGAGGACGTATGTATAGTTATATTGGTATTACCACTATTTTTATTCTCATGCAATTTTCTTTAAAAATCAGAAGTTTGTTGATGTGAATTTGATTGGAAAAAATTACTTTAATAACATTCTTATAAAACAGTTTAGTTTCAATAAATACTATTCACTAATTCTTTTTTATATGGCACTTCAGGGAGGTTAGTTCGCAGTGTTACCTAATCAACAACTAACACTTTCGAACTTTGATCTCGATCAAAAATGAGTTTTAATAAAAATAAATTAAGTTTTAGTAAAGAACTCTTTTTGCTACGTACTTGGTAATTGCAGAGCTCTGTTAGGCACAATTTCAAATGGAGGAACCTCACTGGCCTCCGGGCATGTTGGAGGAAGTTCCTGTAATAAAGAAAATACAAAACCAATAATTTATTCAATACAAGGTTGCATAGTACGACGTGTTCAACAACAAAAAATACGTCCCGCAATCAAACGTACGTCAAAGAAAGTTGGAAAACCCCGAGTTGAACGGAAACTATGTATTCAAACTCACCTCATCTTCAGTGTTGGGCGATGACGGTATGATCATGCAGCCATCATCCTACAAATAAAAAGTAAAACGTTGCCCATTATTCAACAATGGTTAGAGATTATTCTAAGAGTTGATCTCACTCGTGTGAGAAAGCGCGTCAACATGTTACACATGATCTGGCTCTCACTTGCGGCGGTTCTTCATAACCAAACTTCAAATTTCTAGGAGTCCGAAAACAATTCACAACTCTCGTCTCCTCCTATGTATTCGAAAATCTGTAATGTTCATTTTCACCCACACCCTGCCACAGGCTGAAAAGTTTCGAGGATCAATCTAGAAGGAGTAACTGACTGGGAAAAATCCTACCGTCCATATTTTGAAATTTATTTCAGGATTCAGAGAAAAAAACGCTGCAAATTCTTACACGCGGGTTGGTTATTCCTCGAAACCAGGCAAATGGAGATTTATTTCTTCAACATGGGGAAAATGGGGGAAACAGTGGGTGTGGTGTCCCGGACCCATTCCAATCGACTCAGGGTCCAAAATTTAGTGGAAAATGATACCCCTCACGCCTAGGTACCAGAGATCTCGAAAACACATTTGAAATAGGTAATGTATACCCAATTTGACCCATTACTTCTTCCAGTGGGTTCCAATCGTTTTAGGACCCATTTCATAGGATTCAGCGTCCAAAATTTAGAGGAAAATGATACCTAATGACTGCCTAGATCGCCAAAAATCTCGAAAATGCCATTTTTTGAAAAAATGTTTGACCCCTATCCCACCCAAACTTGGTCTGATCGGGCTGAAATGTTTCGAGGACCAACTAGAGCCGAAAATTGTCTATTACCAAAAACGGCGCGGACGGACATTTGACTTTTTTCATCCAGCCACCTTAAAACGAATCTAGAAACCTAGAACACCAGAAAAAACATTTGGGCCGAACCGGAGAGGTTAACCTTTTGCATGAAAACATAGGTTGATTATTCAAGGAATAACCAACCAATAATAACGACAAAAATCACGACGTATGTCGGTAATTCACACGTAAAGCTGATGAACTTACGTCGGTGTCGTCCTCAGTACAGGTGACCGTTTGGTTGTAAGATATTAAATTCTGAAAGCAAACACGTACCGTAATCTTGTCTTATCAAAATATATTATACATATTTATTATGGGAACTGACACTAAGAATTGGTATCTACCTACCTTCTTGATAGGGTGATCGTGTACGGTTCGTGTCAACCCTGAATTCATCAGCACACCAACTCTGTGGCTGGTTGTAGATGAATATTGTTCGTATTCCTTTGATTTCATTAAAAGAAACAATTAAATAACTTACGAACGAGATAAATTAAATCAGTTTATCATAAAATCTATTCAATTGCGAGTAATACTTACCAAATTGGACTTGGGAATGACAGCTATTGGACGCTTGTACATTTGATCGGTCCAATAGACGGTAGCTGTGTCGTTCAAATTCATTTCAAACGTACAGTGATCGTTCTTTGAAGCTAACTTTTCAGAGAGCGCCAGCAATGAGAGAGCATTATAGGCGGCGTAGCATGACCGAATTGTTCTTCGAAGCTTCGTCTAGAAGCCAAATAGAACAAAATTATCATCGAATTATTATGTTCATGCCTGACACATCCCAGAGGAGTTCGATTCGCTCATACTGAGCAACCATGAGGTGTCTACCATGACTCGCAACCATTGCCATTTTCTGTTGTTCACATGTCAGCGGTATGAATTGGCTTGTAGCTCCTGAATATATCCAATGAATCATGAGAGACCGTGAGTTCATTTAGCCTACCAGCTTTTGTTTTGAGTTTGGCAGTCGAACGTGGCCGAGGTAAAAATTTTTCGTGAATTTCAACTCGCCGCTCCACCATTTTGGAAGCTCCGAAGGGTGTTTGGAGTCCTTTTTTGCCGTAAAGCGAACTAAATAGCTCAGAAACGCCTCCAGTTCTTCCTGTAGTTATGGTAGAAAACGACGAAAATCATCATGAGGAGAATTGAATGAAACTTGAAAATTTATTTAATCATAGGCACGAAAATAATCTGCATTGGTACTTACATCCTGCATGCGGTCGAGGTACCGAAATGAGCGGTTCGCTATCAACAGAGGCATATCCGTGACCATCAGCTGGAAGAGAAAATAAGGAACTTCATGGAAAGCCTGGGAGAATTTTGGATGTAGACTACGTAAAATTGATCAGTTTCAACTCACTGTCAGGACATCGTATACTGTACAGCGAGCCATCTTAAGAGCGCATAACTCTCGCAGCGCATCCAACGACTGCAAGAGAGAAATATGTTCTGATCTGCGTTGGTAAATTACTTTATTATTCTATCCAAAATCTTGAGACATTTTCAGATTCTCGACGGAATAACAATAGTCATAAAAATAGGGAGTTTTCGGGTAGAAATGGATGTTTTGAGTCCTTAAACTTCAATACCATTTTATTTATTGATCACCCAGCCGGACGTCCACCCAGTAAGAAGTAATGACAAAGGCACCTAAATTTACACACTCCTTGAGCTCTCATCTACCACGCAGTGCACTTGAACAATCATGATATTTTGCTTGGATGTTAGATAGTTCGTCTAAATTCGACAACCTAAAAATCACAGTTTTTCGACTGTTTTGGGCAATTGTTCGACAGGCACTCGTTAAGAATAAATGCTCAGAATTTCAGCATCCCAATAGCACGTACAAGGTAACAGTTTATGGGAAAAATGTAATTTGAGTCCTGATACATGTTGGTATGGAAGTGAAAAATAAACGTTGAAGGGGGGAAGGTCGTCTTGTTGAAAGTCTATGTCTGAGGTGGATCCCTCCACATAGCCCAACAATTAGATTTTGGGACCAGTGATCAAGTTGCCTAGATTCAAAAACCAAAATGTCCGACCGCCGTAAAACGCTTTTAAGAATTAGTCTAGAAATCCATTATTATGTTACTTCTTTCCGGTTTCAGTTGGTCCCCGAAATCACCAAACGACCTCAAAGAACCTGAGCGCACGCTGGAGTGGAAAAACAAAGCTACTTACTTTTTTTTTTTTTTGAAAAAATAGGTAGGTATTTACTCTGGACTCTTCAATGATACGCCTGAGAAAGCGAGAAGTACCTGAAACAGTAAACCTTTGTGGAGTAATTTGCAGCATTTTCCTTCGTGATGAATATTTTCTCGAGACGCTTTACGGAAGTCAAGGATGCTTTGAATATATCCCTCCTTCTTGTCAAAAACGAGGCTTTCCTTTGTACATAAACGAAGATACTTGTTGTGCTTTGCATGGTAGATTAGCGCTTGAATGAAGTGTGTAAAGATTGGACTCGTACATACAATCTGCAGTTACTTCTTACAGGACGATGCCTGGGTAACTGGCTAGTATCTATGCTAGGAGGAGTTGGTGCTATTTTGTTCAATGGATCAAACAAGTTGAAACAATCCTCAGCTATTGTTAGTTTAGCTCAATAACACATTTTTCTGAACTCAGCACAATGAGGAGCCGTACAGAATCAGCAACGCGATTGCTAATAAGGTCGAAATATCACCACATCATTCTTGCAACTGTAGGTGTAACATTTGACGTCTAGCGAGTTTTCATTTCATCATAAATTCCGTAATGGCAATGCGGATGGTGTATAAGTTGTAAAAGAGAAGTTTAACGCAAGAATTTGTACCAGAACTGACGAACGCACAGCTACCGTGGCGAAGCACTTCACTTCACTTCACTTGAGAACCTTTTTTCGTAAAAAGTACGTTTTTTCCGCAAAATTGTTGCTATACGATCCCCTTCATATGAAATAATAACTATAATAATGAAATAATATTGAGATTGGCTTTGCACATTTGCAGTCAGGAAGACGGGAAGGGGAGAGAAATCAAGCGATTACAGCTGATATGAATAAAATCACGAAGGAGCCCAATAGCGGGTCACTGAAGTCAAATTCTACACATAGATACCTCCTCGTTTGGAGGTTGAAGGTGGGTACCAAGCGCGACGCGTTTTCATGCTAATCATCTCAAATTTGATTATCATACAATACTATTAAGGGAATCTCGATGCGGGGGAGTTTTATATAGCAGTAGATACTTACATAGTCCATCCGTCCGATTGTTGACTATGCGAAGAAATTGAGTGTTTACAGTCAATTGGGACGTAATTATGAACTTTTATTCTATATAAATGGAGATTATGGGTGAAGATGCTGCTAATGATCACACGATCGCTTACATTGGTGGATCTCGCATGAACGGAAAAGCGTATCTTTAGAAAATATTGAAAGAGCGGGAAAGAATAGTAATAAAACGCTGCAAATTCTTACATAGGATTTGGTAATTTGGTTACTCCCCAGATCTGGAGCATGGAGACTCATTCCCATGGATTCGGAAAGGTAGATACCCATTTTGACTCATAACTTCTTCTGGTGGGTGCCAATCGTTCCGGGACCCGTCTCATTGGATTCAGCGTCCAAAATTTAGTGGAAAATGATACCCCACACGCCTAGATTGCGTTAAATCTCAAAAATCTTTTTTTCGAAATACACATTTTGACCGGCTATAGGTATGAAACTTGAGAGTTCGAAATTCGGCGGTAAACGATACCCCACACGCCTTGCAGAACCCTAACATCTCCAACATCCGTTTTCCAAATGCACATTTTGGTTGGTTATGTAAGCCCCCAGGCTTGCTGCCTCCAGAAGGCCAGAAGGGAGAGAACATGCGCCAAATGCGCGCGCAGCTCCTGCCTGGACGTCGCATTTAGAGAGGCCCAGCGCTCACTCGTCTCTAAGGCGTCCAACCGGGCAGTTGTGCCCCTCCAACTGGGGGGCCCAAAACATTGGAGTCATATATTTTTGTAATCCTGTCGTGCAAGTGCATCACACTCAGTCCATCCTGGCATTGTCCTGTGCTCGCTCTGAAGTGAACTCTTCTACCGTGCTGAAGTCAACCGAAGCTGTAATATTGTGTTCCCCATGAGATAAAGGACTCAAGTTAATAAGCCTCGCTGTGTACCTGCGGGACAGTGAGCCCCCTCCTGTTTTTCCTTCGACATCGACGCCGTTTCCGTCAGCCGGTATTGTTGCACTTGCTCATTAATTGTATTTCATGTCTCTTGTATTAATTGTATTTTATGCTCCACATGTTGTCTATTTTACTTTGTCAAATTACTTTGTCTTCTATCAATTGTAGCCCAGGTTGAGGCATATTTCCCTTTGCAACGAGTCCTTGTTTTCAATTATAATTCAATTTGTATCAATGTATTTTATGTTCATCCTTGGTATCCCTAGTTGCTCAGTCGTAAGTCTTGGACTTACATCCTGTATCCTCTCGCTAGGTCCCTTCCAAATTCTCCGAAGAAACCCGAATTAAATTATAGTAAAATTCAAACACATTTTAATTCGAGAGAGGCTTACAGTTATATATTATATATGTTTGAAACCATCTTAATCTCCGATTGGTGCCATCATTTGACAGTATAATATGATGTCTATATAAAAAACGCTGGAAATTTTTCCTTTGGTTGGTTCTACCTTGGAGCAAGATTGTGGGAAAAGGGTGAGTGTGGAGTGGCCACACTAATTCCAATCGAGTAGGCGTCCAACATTAGTGGGAAATGATACCCCACACGCCTAGAGGTACCCAAAAATCTTGAAAACACACATTCGAAATATGGAGGTAGGTCCCATTTGGCCCATACCTACCCATCTCCGGTGGGCAAATCGGTCCGGTTCCCATCTCAATCGATTCACCGCCCAAAATTTAGTGGGAAATGATACCCCACATATCTAGTTGCCATAATAGTGGAACATTATTTGACGCTAGTTAATCCTTGAAACGTTTTAGCCCAATCATCCCGAATTTGGAGGATATGCGTGAAGTGTTTTTTTGGGAACTAGGCATATGGGGTATCATTTTCCACTACATTATGGACGCTGAATCGATTGAGGCGCCCACCGGGGGAGGATGAGGCGTCAAATGGAACCTAACCACCTTTTTTAAAATTGGATTTTCGGAATTTTTTATTACCTAGGCGTGTGGGGTTTTCTACTAAATGTTGGGTCCTGAATCAATTCAATTCAATCGCGCATTATATTTCAATTTTGCGACAGAGTCCCCAACTGTACCGTACAGCTGGACTGATTCAACGGGTCTCACAGTAGGTTTCCGAATAATTTTCTCTTCAGTTTTGTGCATAATTTCCACGACAGACACGCAGAATTGACAACATCTAAGCATTTCGAGTCTATGCTCGAAGCATGGGTGCAATTGAATTGAATCGGGAACACTCCACACGCCACTGTTTTCCCAATACTCTTTCTCCAAGGAGTAATCAACTATTGTGGAATAATTTGCAGCGTTTTTACCGATAGATACCTCACCTCCTGACGGTTGGGCTGAAGAAAAGTTAGGGGCAACTCGGACCAGAGTTCCCGACATCTTCTAGACTAGAATGTATTATTCCAGCTTAATTTAATAAAATTTTTTCCTATTTATAAAGATATTAGGTATATCCTTTGTTCTTATTAGAACATATCCCTCTTTTAATCTGAACTTTATTGTAAATGACGGTGCGGCCGTGGTGTGACTGTGTTCATCATCGCCATTTTGACCAGTTGATAAAATGAAAAGCGAAGAAGGAGTAAATGCGATAACAAACAGATAAGGAGCAGGACCAAACTCCGAGAGTCCGAGTCACACAGCCGAGAAAAGTTTGCTAATTTTATTTCTCTGCGGCTTTTCCTGGCCGTTGCAAGGAAAGTGTTGCTTAACGCAGCAACCATTCAAGAGCAGGCAAGTTGGTTGTAGGAATGATTATTTTGGCTCACCAAAACCTATTATTTTTGCAACCAGAGTTTTTTGTTTTGAATTATCCCTTTATAGGTCAGTGTTGAAAATGTAACATTCGGCCAGACGTTTGGTGTCCTACCACAAAGGACACCCTCTTGATACCCTCTGTGCACACTCGTTCATTTCCCCCTTGAATCATCTAAAAGTCATTGATATGTATCCTTTAGCTATTGTATAAGGTATTGGAAAAAAATCTGTACCCTAATGCCCATTATTTATGAAATATTCAATAAAAAGTGGTGTCCTTCCTGGTAGGACACCAACCATTCAGCAACTGTCTTGAATACTTTCCCCGCATTGCTTGGTGTCCTTTCCCAAAGGACACCTTAATGAATTGTCATATAATTACTGAAATTGTCCTTTAAATGCACAGATCTTGGCCATAGATACTGAATTAAAAAAGTGAAGTCTGTTAATGTTATTATTCCATGTTATACTCATAGCTACATCTTTTTTATTTGTAAAACACCCATTCATTTGAGAACACCAGGAGGGTATACATGAGGCGGTGTAAAATATAAGACTTTTATTCAAATACGCATAAATTGACTTTAAATTAATAATTAAATAGTAAAATTCGCCAAATGCAACAATTTCTTCAATCACAATGTAAAAATTTAAATCACACACAAAACGATTATTTTAATTGATGGGAAACTTTTTTGGGATGCTGTTCGAATAGGAAATGTATCATCTGCTTCACTGTCGCCTCCACACTCGGAATCGTACACTGTTCCTCAGAAATCCCGAAGTGGTTCAAAATTTCGTCCAAAGTTTTCCTTTAACATCATGCAAATACAAGCTTGCCGTTTTTGGCATCTGAAAATATTAATAAGAATAAAAGTGAGTATAACTTATAAATAACGGAAATATTGAAATTATTTTGGTATATGGAAATGAAAACGATGTGAAGAAAATGTACTGGACACACAGTATAGCCGAACTGAAATGGACTAGAACATGTAAGCCGAAGAATTAGATACAGTTTTGAATTATAGAACTGAAGGATATAATATATACATATTATGTATTAACTTCATAATAATATAAGAGAATTTGTTTAAAAAGCGATGGAGCTTTAAATAAATTGAATTAATTCACAAAAATGATCAGCCAAGCTCAAAAAAATGCCAAGAAAATATCAAGTTTTCTCATTATAAAACTACATTAATGAGTTCAAACTTATTTCAAAAGGTATAAAAAACATTAAATGTTTACTTACGTTTATATTTACAACCACTATAACTTTTAAAAAAATAACAATTAATAGCACAGAAATGAGCAGTTTGTCGGATCGAGACGAGTTACCAGGCGGTTAGTGTCCTACTGGGAAGGACACCCGATTTTGGAATGCGAATCCTTCAAGTGAGCAGATCATGAGAGCAGGTAGCCCAAGTGTACCAACATTATTTCGCACTGTTCTATATTTCCCTCACTTTTCTAAATATTTCCCGAAGCTTGTGTCGTATATAATCGATATTTTCATGGTGTCCTATGGGGAAGGACACCAAACGTCTGACGAAATTTTTGGGTGAGGTTATGCGTGCACAGGCGAATCGAGGGGGTGTCCTACCCAGTAGGACACCAACCTATAAAGGGTTAAACTTTATTACTTGAGTGTTGAGAGGGCCACAGTATTTTAGACTTGCGTTAATGTAGGGTGAGAAAACATGGGTGGCTTCTCCATTTACGGCAGGGTTGTGTTCATTATCCTGCAGGATTCTGCTGATCCAACAGGCTTCCCAGTGCTAACTGAATCAAAAATGTTTGTGAACTGTTATTGTGTTCAAATACAGTTGATACTGCACGTCATCGGGCAGCGAGTTGTCAAAATTGAAAAATAACGCTGTATATGAAGGGAAGAAGAATATTTCTTTGGCCCACAGGTGCACATTGATCGGTCATGGATTGAGCCTTCAAAAATTCACTCTGATCTGCAATGTCTGAGGTTAGAGGTCTCATTCCCTTGCTCATGTCTGTTGCTCTGTTTCAGCTTGGTCAAACCCTCACATGCGATGGCTGGCGCTCTCAGTCCTAATCTAAAGTCGCTTCGGCACCTCTTAGCTGAAATTCGGAAGGTCTCCAGCGACCAGAAACTGAGGGATTCTCATCTGATCGGCTTCATATTTATGCAGTACAAGAAGTTCAAAGTCACCGACCAACAACTTTGCAAAGCTCAAGATGAAATGGCAGGAATAGCGAATACCTACGTGACTTACCTGCAGAGCTCGAGGCAATACAAAGATCTGCTCCAATCTTATCACTCTGCCGGAGAACGTTCTGTGGAAAGCACCGCCAACCTCGTCGGATTCAAGCTCCCTCATGATCCCAAGTAATTGGCTCCTTTGCTTGATTGTAGCTGTACTTTTAGAAATGTGTGGCGCCTCAATTCAAAAAACTCCTGAGTGTTCGAGGGGATATTTCAAAGTCGGCGACATGTCCTCGTGCCATCCTATCCTCGTTTGTGCAGATTTCCGCTCTGTGAAAATAGTCAAATTAATCGGGTACGGAACCGTGAAATGGGTGTTCCTCGCTCTGTGGGGTCACGTGCCCATAGCGCTGGCCGTGCTGAAAACTGGACTGTATTTGAGCGATTTTTCCGATGGTATGACCGTTATAAAAGCACTTCCTCCATCGCCCTACACGAATCAGCTCGTTGGTCTTTGTGAAAGCGCCCACATCGTTGCCACCGAGTATCGACCTCTGAATAACGCTAACAACTTGAAGTACCTGTTAGGTGGTGCCATCTCATCCTCCAAGTTACCTTTGCAACTTTGCCTCAACTTCGTGGACATCCTTCAATTCCTGCACGAAAACCCGTTCGGCAAGCGAGTTAATTGCGACTCTGGCAGTGTTGAGAAAATATTGAGCCAACTGTTGATTACTGACGAAATATCTTTGGTGTTGGGGGACTTCGATGCACTGCCTCGAATAGACCACAACATTTCCGTGTCTTGCGGAAATAGCTCCATGAAACATTCGCTGTCTTTGCTGCCTCCTGAGCTCATAAACGGGCACATGGGCCATACTGAAAAAAGCGATATATGGAAAGTGCCGGACGTCTGTAACTACTTGTTTAACCTAGCCAATGCGAATTCTCTTTCGTATCTCGTGTTCGCTATTCATAAAAAATGTAAAATTGAGGATCCTTCCGCTCGACCTACAGCTCGAGAACTCATTACGATGTATCAACTTATTCTGGATAGCTTTTGAGGCGCTATATGATTAGTTTGGACTTATTTCACTTATGTGTCTAATCTGTGATCAAAATTAGAAGATTTATGAACGGAAAATGTGGTTCATGTCTCCCTTTTCTATTCGCGCACAGCTAGGCACCAACCTACTAAGTAAGAGACGCTACCATATCAGTAATTTTTCCGGAATTCCGGAAAGCATCTGTGCTCTGCATTGACGCTTACCAGAGGGCGTTCTTCATTTTGCCACCCCTATGAAATCGACGGGGTGATCTTGGCACGCCCAGATGTTATTTGCGATCTTGATTGACCCATCCTTGTCGTTCTGCCCTCACGTGGACGCCAAAGTGGGTCGTGCACTGGCGGCCCTTGCCGGCTAGAGGACCACCCGGGACTTTACTGATCCAATCCTTAGTGTTCCTCTACGGCACTCTGGTGAGACCCATCCTGGAGTACTGTTCCGGTGACTGGTCCCCATTCTACGCTGTGCACAGGGATCACTGGAGCGAGTCCAGCGGCGCTTCCTGCGTTACTTGGCCTATAAGGCTGGTGTCAGGATAGTCAACAACGATTACGAACCAGTGATGCGTGAATATGGAATTCGGTCTCTTGAAGCGCCGCGTTGCGTCTGACATCACCTTCCTCACCGGATTCTTCATGGCCGTGTCTCCAGTCCAGCCCTGCTCTCTGGATCGGCATCTCGGGCCAGCATACCGCGACTCGTGCCGCGCATGCTCTTTGGCGTCCCATTGCGAGCCGGAACTACCTGCTTCTCGCCCCTGTCCCGGATCGTGAGGGAGGTAAATTTGTTCCTGGATGACAACCCCGACTTTGACTTTTTCACTGGTACTTCACGACAGCTCAAAGTTTTATTATCCAGCCCAGCCCACGGTTGATTCCTCTACATTCATGTATAATAGTGTATGATGGACTAGTTCATAATGTCATTAATGAATTTAAATCTCGTAAAAAATGTGACTGATGTAACTCCATAAATTGGCCATAGCCGTATTGCAAATAAATAAATAAATCTGTTTTTAAAAATTTGAAGTATATTGCGCGCTCTAGATTGAAGAATCGCTTTGAGAAAAAGACTTGACAATTTTTGTTTAAAATTTATTTTAAAAAGTTTGTTATTTTAGGGCAGTTTTCTACACATTAAAATTACGGTCATGAAGGAAGGATTGTATCAGTACAAAGTAAGTCAGTTACTTGAGGCTTCAGCTTCGCCATCGGTCCAACATGCTATGATGGCCACAGTATCAAACGTTTTCCCTAAATCAAGGAACAGGCCCAGAGCATAACAGAGGTACTTTTACTTGCCGTACAATATCAGGAAATCAAGTCTCTTGAACTGCTTTGAAAGGATCGACTGCTAGCTTATCGGTCCATAGCTCACCACTTATCAGTTCGTTTGCCTCTTTTATGAAGCATGATGATTTTAGCTGTCCTCTACGACTTTGGAAAGTACTCTACCCGTAGGAATGCGTAGAAGATTTGGGTCGTGGGAGTGCGAGAGATGTTTGGCGTTTCAAAACCAGATGCAATTTTATTTTTCGGTAGATGCTTAATGGCACTGGTCACCGCTTTTGGTGCGAAAAAACTGACGAAAAGGGCAAAAGTTGCTGTGGTTTCTGTGAAAAGTTCATCACGAGCAGGCCGACCTTCCAGGATGGAGGGTGAATTGCTTTTGGAGAGCCTCAGCAAATAGTTCAGCCTTGCCCAAGTCCTGAACGTTGTCACGTCAAAAGCTTTGTTTTTCGGAGTCCTGGTTGTGGAGGATCTCGTGTTTCATTCTGAGAGCTTCTTGTTTCTGGACCTATTATAGAGCGTTTCTTGGGTACAGGGGTTTGTATTGTCTGCCATAGTTGTCAGTGCGACGTTTCTGAAAAACTACGTTTTTTGATTGCACAAGAAGGCGTAGTCGGAGGCTTTTGAGCAATTTATGATGCTAACTTAACGTTATTCTGAATGGTGATAACAGCCTGATCAATATTCTGCGGCGATTGGCAGAGGAATATTTAGGTTAATGACCAGGTTCCAAAGTTATTGTGTAGAATGACCAGTTTACTAGGTAATGGTGTGATGCCATTTAGAGTATAAGGACTGGTTGTGGTCAGATGACAATTAACAAGCACCACAGGGAGAGAATTTTGATGCGGGATTTTTGGACAAGGTTTAAACAAAAATATCAGATGAGAAAGTTGGGTCGGTTGTAATCAATGAGTCATGTCCCATGTGGCCTTTGAGATTTGGTGCATGCTTTCATGCTCCAGTACTGCGCCTAATTCTCAATGCAATTATGAAAATAAAAACACACAAGAGGTTTTTTTAAAATTTAAAACATTTATTGAAATATTTTACAATATTTTCTCATTAAAACGATAATTTTATAAATAAGAAATTGTACACACGTTAAAAGTCTGATGAGCTTCATGAATAAGCTCTTTCATTGTTCCTCGTCACCCCAATGATAGGAACAAGTGGTTGCCATTTTAGGGAGCAAGCAACACGATTCACAGAAAAATGGATACATTTCGTTTTACAGTAATCTGATTCATTTGACTTGATATTCACACAATATTATTCTATCAAAATGTACAAGGTTTACAAATTAAAATAAATGCACCTGCTAACGCCAAGACGCAATGCAAATAAATACGATTTTTAACAAGAAAAAAATGAAAGTCTTCAGACCTCTCAGTGAGATTGTAGGTACTGACAGAACGTTCAACTAAAAAATCAAAAATACGCTTCAACAACCATCAACAAAAATATATTACGCACTGGAGCAAACGGATATTTTGGAGTTAAAAATTGATATTTTCCTTCCTCACGTTCAGTTGTGGCTCACAAAATACCAGGGGAGGTGTTTGAAAATGCTCCAAAACGTTATGAACTGAGGCAATGAACGTAATGAGGACTGGAGCTAATCGAGCAGAACCCCGCGTATGTAAAGCGATACAAACCAGGTATTGGTGAGGTAAGGTATCGGAAATGATCGCATACCTACTTTAGACTAGCACTTTTAGTGTCGACTTTGCCTCGAGGTTTAGAGTTGTCCCACGGTTCGGTGATAGCCACCCATGTAAGCATTCTGATTAAAAACGGGGATAATGGGAAAATTGGTGACATTTTTTAGGAATGAACAGAATTTGCTAAAACAAACGTAATTCTTCGGGGCAGAACACAGTATCACGCAGGTCTACAAGGTGGCGCCGGAGGGATAAGGATCATCCCTAAATTCGTACAGTTTTTTAAAAAATGTGGTCGTTCAACGATAAATTTTCATTTCACCCCACGACTTGAAAGGGTCTATCAGGGATCCCGCTCGATAGAACCCAAGTGAGGATCATTACGATTTCGGGAGCCGGGGAAAAACGGTAATGTGGAAATAGGTACTTCAGAACGAACAGAGGATGGTTGGGAGGCCATTTGGTACCGCTGGTAACGAAAAATACATTAAACGGACGACCGACACTGCAGGGGGAAGTTTGGCACGGAACTGGTCTTTGGATTCATCCTGAACACACGTCTGAATGCTCCTCCCACGCCGTCACCTGAAATAAATCAACAAATTTTGAAAAGGAGCATAAGGTTCACAATGAGGTGTATCTTTGAGAGTGAAATCGGTGATTTGTCATCCAATGACGTGGAAGGGGAAAAAGGTGTCAGATACTCTGAGAAATCGTGTGGATGATTGATCATCAAAAAATTACCCGCTGATCGTGACGTCACAAACTGCGTGGAAATGAGAGGGGACAGCTTCCATTTGGAAAAAAAATGAAAGAACAATAACAGCAGTCCTTGCCTTCCTGGTTGCTGGCTCTAGCAGACAACTGAAAGTTTCTTCCCCTTGGTTTGTTATTATTGTTTAACATACCTTCAAGAAGCAACAAAGATAGGCCACTCCAGATGAAGCGTTTTAGAAACCATTGATGATAGTGAGAACACAGATAATTAGGGTGGACCTCACTTGAATTGTCTCAACATGGGTGGATAGGGAAACGCTGAATGCTGACGTCACGAAATTGTCTTCAATTCATTTCAAATGAACTATTTTTGAATTCATACACTCCAGATCACCCCCTTTCACATACAACAGTGGGCACACCTTACTGGATTGGTATTTTTCCTTTGTATTTTTTCTTAAAATTCGCCAGTTTTTGCATCCCCAAACAATGAGTACTTAGGGATCATCAAAAATATCCTACTAGCATTGACTACAAACGAATGTTCTTGAATATCAATTCAATGCCTGGGTATTTCTAAGCACTGGTCAGCAAGGATCAAGCTCTGGTACTGCTTGAATGAGCACATATACTATGCAGAAGTTTGAACTTATTTAGATATATCATGTAGGTCGCTTAGAATAGCAAGAAGAGTATTCAAAATACAGCATAACCTTGACATACTGAAGGAAATGGTATGCTTTTTTTCCAGGTTATGGAGAGTTTTAAAGCGATATTTCTATTGCCTGTGCTGCCCAACATAGCGATTTCAATACTACCACTCCCAAGTCTCTCTCTTCGTCTTCAAAGTCAAGCTCTACCCCATCTACCAAAATGTGGCGAACTTTGTGGAAACTAATCAAAGTCAACACTCATTGAGTCTCGCAGAGCAATCCGCAACAAGATCTGACCAAACTGTGCGATTAATTGAGGAAATTGCGCAGTTTGTTGGCAAGAAGTAGAAACTGTTACACAGGCTGGACTGAGTGAACTGTGCAGTTTCCTCAGTTAATGACTGCACTATTGATGAACTGCGCACGTAAAATGAGCGTGTGTTTAAGACAATTGCTTTGCGTTCAAAAAATGTGGCCTTTACACCATTCCACTTGTTCTTTGAAATCTCAGTTCATCAGCTTTGCTATGATCATGCTTAGACTTTGGGGGAAGGCCGAGACATAAACCTGTAGGTCATCTACGTACGGCATGTACTTCACTTCGCAGTACCCTCTTAACACCGCCACAATCCTCTTAATGAAGATGATGAAGCAGAGAGAGAAGTGGGCTCTGGGGGACACCAAACAAAATCTAACGCCAATTGGACAATTTGCCCTCAAGAGGCAGACTTTGATTTTTTTCGCCCTTTAAGGTACACGCTATGTTTGATTGAGATGTGAGTACTCTACCAACAATGGGGTAATTCAACCCGGTTCTTTCTGTTCTCAGAGGGAGAAAGAGAGAGAGAATGACAATAAAAAGCTTAATGGCTGGAGCAGCGCTGTCTCCGGACAAGCTGAGTT
>CM033998.1:25306156-25485133 GCA_019603395.1 Cyrtorhinus lividipennis
GACCGGTTTCCTTCGCAATTTATCAAGCCTCTTCGCTTTAAAGAACAAATTGTCTTTAGCCGGTTTTGATTTTGTTTCGTCAGTTTTTTTCGCCATCCTTCTCATCGCGGGTCGTTTGGAGTCCTCTTTGGAGTCAACTGAAGGTTTCGAAGCGACGCTACACAAGAAACGTACGAATTCAGGCAACAATATTAATTCTGATGTCCTCAATACTGGCTAAATCTTTGGCATCAATTCATCATTCTAGGGTGGCTATTTCTTTATCGAGAGGAAATCGTATTCTATCCTTCCATCGCCCATCGATTCCATTTAGCAAGAAGTGGCAACCCAAGTACCTGGGCCAACCCTCTCTGACCCAACCCCTATTTTGTTTACGCGCGAGTGGAAATGAGTTAGGCACAACTGGGGTCCGAATGGATTCCACTAGCCAACATTTTCATTTCGTTCAAATTTGACCAATACTCCGGTGTGTGGTGAAAATCCACGACTCATCTCAACGAATTCAGCGTCCACAATTTAGTGGTTAATCATACTTCCCTCGCCTAATCATTTCATTACACCCAAACTCTGCCTCCATGAAGTAAGCACAACTAGGGCTAGCCTCACACAATTTTTTGAGGATGTTAAGGACCTTTTCCTGAGGGTCCACAACGAACATTTAGAAATTTGAATCAGTTCAATTTAAAAGGTAGAAATCAAACTTTTCAGTAGAATAGTTTGATCTCGTTGCAAATAAAAGGGTGTCTAATATTTCGATAATAACAAAACAATTATTTTCAAACATAAGGAAAGGCCAACTCAAAAATGTTACATCTTTAGTTGCTGACAAAGATATTCACCGTTCGTGACAACTTGCAGAAAATGACATTGGAAAATGGTTTCATGCGTGGAAATAAAGCTCGTGTACGTGGGTAAAATTATTTTTACCTTTGAGATTCAATGTCTTTCAAGGCAAAAATTACTCGTGAGGACACAATTGATGAAGTCACACATACAGACAGAGAAGACACCCCAGCCTGATTCGTAATACACGTTTTACACTCTCAGACAAAATGATAGCGACTGGACAACAAGATCAGCGGTTGCGTCATACAATGAACGCCACCCACCTACCCCACAAATGCGCCCCTTGTCATCACAGCAAGCCAAACGAGTGGTAAACGTTAATATGTTGGTTTTTTTTTTTTTCAAATATATTTTTTCATGAAAAAAACTAATGAGATCTAAAAAGCGGCCGATCTTCCCTGTTTTATGTTCCTTTTTCTCGTGTTAAAGTGATCTTAATTCCTTTCAAGTCTCTCTCTGCAACCTCGCTGCCTGGTGCTCCCAGAACAGCCATGCATTGAACCCTTCGAAGTGCTCTGCATTGACGCTTACCAGAGGGCGTTCTTCATTTTGCCACCCCTATGAAATCGACGGGGTGATCTTGGCACGCCCAAATGTTATTTGCGATCTTGGGGTGTTGATTGACCCATCTTTGTCGTTCTGCCCTCACGTGGACGCCAAAGTGGGTCGTGCACTGCGGGCCCTTGGCCGGCTGAGAAGGACCACCCGGGACTTTACTGATCCACAATCTTTAGTGTTCCTCTACGGCACTCTGGTGAGACCCATTCTGGAGTACTGTTCCGTGGTCTGGTCCCCATTCTACGCAGTGCACAGGGATCAACTGGAGCGAGTCCAGCGGCGCTTCCTGCGTTACTTGGCCTATAAGGCTGGTGTCAGGATATTCAACCACGATTATGAACCAGTGATGCGTGAATATGGAATTCGGTCTCTTGAGGAGCGCCGCGTTGCGTCTGACATCACCTTCCTTCACCGGATTCTTCATGGCCGTGTCTCCAGTCCAGCCCTGCTCTCTGGAGTCGGCATCTCGGTGCCAGCATACCCGACTCGTGCCCTGCATGCTCTTTGGCGTCCCATTTGCGAGCCGGAACTACCTGCTTCCTCGCCCCTGTCCCGGATCGTGAGGGAGGTAAATTTGTTCCTGGATGACAACCCCGACTTTGACTTTTTCACTGGTACTTCACGACAGCTCAAAGTTTTATTATCCAGCCCAGCCCACGGTTGATTCCTCTACATTCAGGTCTCTATGTATAATAGTGTATAATGGACTAGTTCATAATGTCAATAATGAATTTAAATCTCGTAGAAAATGTGACTGATGTAACTCCATAAATTGGCCATAGCCGTATTGTAAATAAATAAATAAATTTCCTTGTTCTCTTTTATGTTAATCATTCTCCTTTCAAATAGATCTCTTCGATTTGCCTCAAAATTTGACATATTTATTTAGTCAAAATGTATAGTATTTCCAAAACCTACGTCCACCGCCTTCCGTTCACACTGTTTTTTGGAGTACGTTTTCTTCTTAAAATCAATTATATCGGTCAGTAATTCCTTTCAGGCTCCAGTTGGCCATGAATTGGAAATTTTTCCACTTCAAGTGGTGGCAAGGAGAAGCAATGGATTT
This sequence comes from Cyrtorhinus lividipennis, assembly GCA_019603395.1. Taxonomy (NCBI): domain Eukaryota; kingdom Metazoa; phylum Arthropoda; class Insecta; order Hemiptera; family Miridae; genus Cyrtorhinus; species Cyrtorhinus lividipennis. The sequence goes on from CM033998.1 coordinate 25,308,627, forward strand.
TTCAAGGAGGTTTTTTGAGATGTTTGATTGAGCAAAAACCAAGGTAATAAGTTGAATTGGGCCTAAAAAAGTTGACATGAAAACGATTCAGTAAGACAACAAATAGACAATAGACTCAAATATGACAATAGAACGATCAGCCCAAACAAAAAGGCAAAGAATAAACATTCTCAGTTGCGAACGTTCAGCTTGCTGTTTATTGTTTGGCTGTCGTACAATATACATCATTAGCGAGTTAAAATGGCGCTCACTGGCTCGCTCTGGCATTTCGACCAGTCGCGCTCGGGGGTTGGAGATCCCTCAGTACATGAAAAGTGGCAGTCGAGATTTTGAACATTTTCTTGCCACGCAATTTTGTCTGCGTCGACAAAAAAGAGGCAATTTGAAAAACTGAGTAATCAGGCGTACGACATTCGTGTCAGCTGTGATGGCGCGAAAGTAAGAGATCACTCAGGCTTTTCAGCACCGTGAAATGTTCGTTGATGAGTTCCCTCCATGAGGCGATCAAACACTACCCATTGAACGGAAAGCGGAAATAATGTAGAAATGTGTTAGAACCTACCTCTAGAACCGAAAATTTCACTCACCTGCCCAGAGTCATGATGGCTCCGACGGACAACGACGGCGAGTCCGAGGTCTCACTGCTGCCTGTTTCATCCCCTTCAGACAATTTGGAAATACGTTGACTATTGATGTTCACCCACTCCTTCCTGCCGTTAGATACCACTAAAATCTCTTGCTCCAAGTCGTCGGTCTCTTCAACAACACCGTCCTCCCTGGTAAGAGTAAGCAATATAATTACGAATCGTAATTATTCACTGGAGTACGTAAACTACGATCGGAATTCTTACCACGATGAGGTATTGTAATTCATAACTCGGACTTTCTCGCCGGCCTCAAAATGTGAACGCGGCATGTTCGCGGCAGTAGTCACTTGAGGATTTCCTTCGGTCAACAACTTTTCAGAAAATGATGCGATGGTTGGTGAGTCGGTGCGGCGGCGTGGAGCAAACTCGTCTAATTGGGAGTCGTTCTCCAAGTTCCCCTCCCAGTCAACATCGTGATACAAACCGTTTCCTTCGCTATTTTCCGAATTCGTAGTGTTTTCATCGTCAAGTTCAGGCTTCTTGACTCTTCTCTCTCGTTTCGGTGTCAAGGCCACGCAGAGTTTTCTGTTACTTTGGGATTTTTTCAAGTACCTTTCAAGCCTCTGTTTTTCAATGCAAGCCTCTTCTTTTTATCCAATTTCTCTTTGGATGATGATTTCGGCGGAGCGGATGCTTTCCCAGGTTTTACTGAAACAATGTGAAAATTTCCTTAAGCTCTCTCCAATTGTATCCTCCTCTGACAACTCCGCGTAAAAAACACATACCTCCAGAAGATTGCCCAGTTTTGATTCTGGCCGAGTTTCTTTCTGACATCCTTTTGAACGGAAACGTAACCCGTACGTCACAATCCTCTGAAATGTAAATAATATAAATAAAACGTAGGGTGAGCTGTGGTAGACTACTCAAATCCCAGAAAGTAGTTCAACTAAACGCATGCACGATAGCCATGTTCTAAGTAGGTATGTGATTATAAGGTAGGGGAGGTTTTAAACAAAATTCAAAACTCCAAAAAAGCAGCAACGAACCAGCCAGATTTGAGTTAATGTAATTATAGTACAGTACACCAGACACAGAAACCATCAGCCATATGCAGAGGTAGCCAGAAGCTAGATGAGGATGTTGTCACATCGCATTTGTCAACGTAGGTTGGAAATTGTGATGGGTGAGAAGTATTATCTTCGAAATTATACATGCATCAAAGAACTAAGTGCAAAAAAAAACTACCAGGGGTTCTTATTCCAGGTTCCATCATGTTAGGCGGTGAGCAAAAATCATTCGCAAGTAAGCAGGGTTATCACGACGGTCGCCCAGCACACACGGCTACGTCCAAACACTCTACATCCCTCTTCACTTACTCGTGTACCTCCTTCAAATCCTTAAGCAAGAAATTCACTTTTCTTCAGAAGGAGAGACCAAAATCTCATCGGTAAGCAGAAACGACAAGCACTCACAACTCGTATGCAGTATGCAGGAAAACAAGCTATGACCTAGGAATGGCCATCCATGTTGAATACTATCAAAATATCGATATTTCACTCTGTTGTTTTACTATCGATTTGGTTATGCAAACATCGGTGTAGAGGCCGATGTCGGTGTAGTGGTTTTTAAATATTTTAAATAAATTTTGTATGTTGTTTTGGATTCAGTAATTCTGTTTAGTTTGCAAGAAAAATTACTCTGTTGACTACAAAGCTGTATCCGTTGATCCCTCGTTTACTCCGGTCTAGTTTGTGTCATTAGGTATATTTTATAATATACCCTCCTGGTCACCGTTGTTGATTCCATATCGATGGGTAATGTTCGAGGTAAACATCGATGTTTTGCCAGCGATGTTGCATCTTTGAGAGAAAGACGAGCAGCCATTTGAGTGTTGTTTATTCTATTTTATCATCCTCGGTACCTTGGTGAGCTCTTCAAGACAGAAGAAAGAGGGAGGCTTTTCTTCGCCAGGTTATTTGAAAATAATTTACTCCAACTCCCAAAACTCGCGAACATTTTCTGTTGAAGTTGGGCTAATAGTTTTCTTCTTTCAGTCGCTGGTTTCTCGACATGTCTGCGTCGAAAGCAGTAGCTGGCTCTATTCGCTATGTCAAACCTATTCTGTCTTTGGACAGAGAAGAAGCTCGCAAACGAGCCATCAACTTGTACAAAGCTTGGTATCGACAGATCCCCTATGTTGGTGAGTCCCCTGTGAAGTATCGATGAAGATAATTACATTTTTGGCTTTGGTATAAGCTGCGAAGCTATCCTGTCGAGGTCTTTGTCCCAGTCGTATATTGTACCTTGGGTACCTCCTGTGCTATGTTTACTGACAATTTAATTGACTGGTACCTCTTCCCATTATGTCAAAGTGATAGCTAGTACATGAAACCGAGTGTAGAAGTTGTAAACTTAATTTCATTTTCAGTAATGGACTACGACATCCCTAAAAGTATTCAACAATGCAGAGCCAAATTGCGAGAGGAGTTTGAAAAAAACAAGTCCATCACCGATGTTCGTGTAATCGACATGCTCATCATCAAGGTATCGATACCCTATAAGCATATAACTACCGTAATTTCATATGCATTCAGCATAGCAAGTGATTGAAAAAGTAACCTTGCAAAAGTGGTGTAGAAGATAGTGTAGAAGATTGTAAATTCAGAGTCAGCGCTCAATATTTTGCACCGTCCAAATCTTGGTGGAAACCTTGGTGACTTATAATTGCACAATGTTCGGCTTTACCTTCAAAATCGGCAGTCCAACGGATAAAGCATAATATCTACATGATGAAGGTTTTTTTTTTAAATTGTGAAGTTCTGTACGAACTCTGAATTCCTTAATTCCACAGAACAAATTTGGGTACTTGTCAATTAGAACCCCTCCCGAGGGTGACCTGTTTACTAGCACCGTAACCTTCCCGTTGGACAGCGATATATCGCACAGCGATATATACGATATATCGCAACGTAGCCTGCACCAACTTTAACATATTTCAGAATTATTTATTTATTTCAACGGTAATAACCATTTATGAAGAGGATATAAAAATTTTCAGTTCAGAACCCGAAAGAGGTTATTAATTTTTATACCCTATAAACAACATTAAAAATAGAGTTCAAATTTAAAAAAAAAAGTAGAAAAACATCTATTATAGAGAAAATATTCCAGGATTTGACAAAAAAACTCAGTGTACAAAAGAAACATTTATTATTTATTTTTATTATTATTATTTATTTATTTATTATTTATTACATATCTAATTCACCATCACAAAATGACACTGATGTATGCCCCTTGGCCCAACAATACACAAAATGAACCACGGCCATTAAAGGGATTCTTGACCCTTCCAGCCAATTTCCCTTCCTTACCGGCTTTTCTTGAAGACATGTTTTTAAAAAACACCTCCACCGCACACGACCTGAGAAACATAGCTTCATTTCATGCCCGGAACTGCAAAGCATATTTCTTGGAATGATGCCACGTTCTTGTAGAAATTCAGCTGCAGTCTTCTCATCATGAACAGTCATGAACAACTTCCTGAGATTCCACATCGAAAAAATAAAAGGAAAATGGAAATAAATTAAAAACAGTGAAGTAAATGAAAAGCGATTCGCACAATTGACAACTGACAACAGCGTGGTAGCATAAACTAAAATTAACCGCTAACGTGGAGGTTATATATAGATCGATATATAGAAAATCGATTCATCACGCCATGTTTGGGATAGTTGGTTACCCTCGGGAGGGGGTCTAATTGACAAGTACCCAAATTTGGGCAGGTTGATCTTTTACCGGACAGCACACTGATCCCGATGATAATCGCCAATTAAGAACTGGGAAAATTCATACCAGCAATTGGTAGTGATCGTTTAGTCTACAGGGCATCTTATCGTGGATTAGAAAATACTTTTTGAAAACAAGTCCTTCGGATATAAGTTGAACAAATGGACTTCGTCGGCTGTTAAATTTTAAATTTAATTATTGTTATTTTTGAGCTTTAGGAAACTATGGTTTTAGGAGAGAATCGGTCAAATACCATTTTTGGCTAAAACTCATTGAAAAAAGTTCCTTTTTTTCGCCTTGTGAAATAAGTTTACGCACTTTTAAAACGATTAAAGTTTGAAGAAAGAACTTTCTTTGCAGCTTTTTCGTAGGGTCGCTATCACGCCGAGACTAATGTGTTGAAGCTCAACAATCACCACCTGTGATAACAAATCTTATCGCGTCAATGTGGTGCTAGTTGCTGCATGCCAGTTTTCCGTCTCTCGTGTAATAATGTGACTGTAGTTTTCCCACCTTTGCCAGTTTTAATTATTTTGAAAAAGTCATTACTTGATTCGTTTGTTATACCCTCTCAAAATTCTTCGATGAAGCCTAAACACGGCAAGGTCAAAGGCGGGGGTAAGGGGACTCATCGCAGCGCAGTTCCTCGTAAGAAGGAGTTGAAGGAAATGGAAAAACGAGAGATAAATGAGCTGTTGCTAAGTTATGACAAGGTGACTCCAGACCAGATTTCATCTTTTGAAGATATGCCACTGTCCCAAAGAACCAAGAAAGGTTTGGCTGAATGCGAGTACGTGACTCCGACCGAAATACAGCGTGAAAGTATACCACTCGCCCTAAGGGGGCAAGACGTACTCGGTGCAGCGAAAACTGGAAGTGGGAAAACCCTTGCTTTTCTCCTGACGATTTTGGAAAAGCTGTATTGCAAGCAGTGGACGAAACTAGATGGCTTGGGTGCCCTCATAATTACTCCGACTCGCGAGTTGGCTATGCAGATCTACCAAACGCTTGTGAATGTCGGTAAGTACCACGACTTTTCTGCTGGGCTCATCATTGGTGGGAAGGAACTGGAGTTCGAGAAGGACCGGCTCGACATTATAAATATAATTATTTGCACACCGGGAAGGTTGCTGCATCACATGGACAAAAATCCTCTGTTCAGTTGTTCGAACCTACAAATATTAGTACTTGATGAAGCTGACAGGTGTCTAGACATGGGCTTTCAAACTGAAATGAACAGTATTATTGAAAACCTCCCAGAGTCTCGACAGACGTTGCTTTTCTCTGCTACCCAAACGAAGAAAGTGAAAGACCTCAGTCGACTAAGCCTTACTGACCCGGCGTATGTTGCTGTGCACGAACACGAAAAGTACAAAACTCCTGAAGGCTTAACTCAAAGCTACGTGATCATGGAGCAACACGACAAATTGACTATGCTGTGGTCGTTTATCAAATCTCACCCCAAGCAAAAAATCATAATATTTTTCGCAACTTGTAATCAAGTGAAATTCATCTTTGATATTGTGTGCAAATTAAGGCCGTACAACACGCTATACTGTCTCAACGGTAAAATTAAACAAGACAAGCGTATGGACACGTACCAGGCGTTCTGTCGAAAGCAGCACGCAGTCTTGTTCGCCACAGATCTTGCGTCCCGAGGTTTAGACTTCCCTGAAGTTCATTGGGTAATACACGCCGACTGTCCTGAAGATGTGGAAACTTACATTCACAGGTCAGGGCGAACTGCTCGTTATTATAAAGGCGGCGAGTCTCTATTGATGCTGAATCCTTCAGAAGAGCGCTTTGTTGAGTTGCTTGAAAACAACAAGATCCCCATCACGGAGATCAAAGTCAATCCGAATCAGCTGGTGTCTCCTGTTGGCAAGGTCCAGGCTTTTCTGGCGAAGTATCCTGAATTGAAAGCGTCGGCTCAAAGAGCCTTTGTGTCGTATTGCAAGTCAGTATTTTTGATGAACAACAAAGATGTGTTTGATATCAATGGAATAGATACAACTCAATTTGCACGATCGCTCGGGCTGGCCGCCACTCCTAGAATTCGATTTATTGATCGAGCGCAAAAAGCGAAAGGTGAGGAAAGTCGTCCTGCGTCGTCCAAAATTTCCGTGAAATCCGAAAAAAGCCGTGATGAATATAACTTCATGTCTGACAGCGGCGGCGAAGAAAGCGATGATGGCATCCTGAAGATGAAGAGAGTAAATCATCAGTTAGAGGAGATGTCCATCGAGCCTCCGATTGGGAACCCCACTCCGAAGCAACCCGTTCTGACGAAAGCGAAGGTGGCCAAACGGATATTGAAGAAGAAGATCAATCCTAATACGAAAGTGATTTTCGACGAAGAAGGTCAAGCCATTTTGGACAAGTCAAAAGTCAAAACTACTGACATAGGAAAATCCTATGACGAGGCGGCCGATGGTGGTATTGATATCGAAGAAGCGAAAAAGGTGCTCGCGGAAGAAGACAAATTTGATCGAAAACTGTTTAGAGAAAAATTGAAAGCAAATAGGAAAAAACTCAAAATGAAGCTGAAAGAAGAAGCTAGAGAGAGAAGAGGAGTTTCGGCGCCAGTCAAGGGAAGCAGCGACGACGAAAGCGGATCAGAGCCTGACATTTCGTGGTTGCCTGATCCTGACAAAGTCTATGGCAACGGCAGCCAAGAAAGTGGCGAAGACGAACCAATTCCCGGACTCAAGAAGAGGAAACTGGACGAAGAGGATGAAAATAGCGATTCCAGTGACGAATCTTTTGGTCTCAGTAAGAAGGAACGAGAAGAATTGGCATTGCAGTTTATGTCGTCGAAGAAGAGCATGGGGGTGTAACACATAGAACTTGTGATCTCGAAAAATTGATTTGTTAAACGGAGGCTCTTAATATCTGAAAACATTTTTAAAAATGGTGTTTCCCGGATGTTGAAAGTTGATTAAATTTTTTTTTACGCCAATTGCTTTCCAATGGTTTATTATTCCTACTCCACAGGCCTCAAAGCAGAGATGAATATGACATAGATCAAATTATCATTAGTAGTTTTGTGATTATAAATCACAAATGGTGTTTGTGTATCAGTATGATATATATAATTTTGTTTGATTTTTTTTTTTTTAAATTGTGGTCTGTTCAAATTTTGAGGATTAATCAATTGAGATTTTGTGGAAAATCTTATTTTTATTAAAATTGCAGCAGCTACGATTTTTGCCAAAATTACCAAACCTTTTAATCAATAAAATCATGTTTGATATGTGTGAAGACAATAATTGTCTTCACACATATCAAACATGATTTTATTTAACATGATTGGAAATCATGTGATTCTCAAAGGGTTCATCCCGTATCGCAGAATCTGACTTTTGAGTATAGGCTCTCATATTGCTATCTTATTCCAGGGACAAATGGAGTTGAAGGAAACGGTGAATATTTGGAAGCAAAAGGGCCACGTTATGAACTACTTCAAAGAAACACACGAACCTAAACCAAAAGACTTCCTGTCAAAATTTTTCTCCAATGTTAACTAGCCACCAGAAGTCAATTTATGATTGAATTTGGATACTTTTTTTCTGTAGATATTGTTGTTAATAATGATCACATTTGGCAAACGAGGGTTGATTGAGTCCCTTCATTATAAAAAGTTGCGAAGTTTTTATCAATAATTGATTACCTCTTATCAAACCTAAATGTGAACTAAACCAAATCAAACATGGCGTCTGAACATTAGATACATCAGTAAAACTCGTGTCAGAATAATTTAGGTATATTCAACCGTTCAAGGGTGGCAGAAGCAGACAGGAATGGCCGACCAGTGGAGATGGAAGAGCTGCAATTTGTTTGGACCTTGAACCCGACATCATACACAAGGAGTCAACTCGAGTCAGTCCCTTGGCGGTGTTAGTCGAGACACCTCCTAGTATTAACATTAAGGAGCCTGCAAAAGCAAAATCCGAGTGTGAGCTGATAACTAGACGTCGTCGTCGAGAATTAGATGCAGCGGTTCTCACCTAGAAAGGCGACGGAATGGCCATGCCTGGGCGGGTCAATATTCCCTTTTAGCTTCCAGGTTTCTCCGTCCCACACGTCGATGTGATCGTTACTTACAATCGCGCTATTTTCACTAGTGATTCCGCCCACGAGGAAGAGATAGCCATCGTAGGAGTTCAAAGATGCGAAAGCCCTAGCGAATCTTAGCGGTCCTTTCTTAGCCCACCTAAACCAACGCAAAATAGTCGAGCGTTAGGTTATTTTTCGCATCAAGCGGTCAAAGTTGATTGGCCAGAACATACAAGTCTTGGCGTGGATCGTAGCACCACACTTCTTTGCTCATGCGGAAATTGGTTGCGCTGCCGTTCATTCCTCCAGTGAGCCAGATGTGGTTTTTATGCACACATATTGCGGCCCCAATTGTCGGCTCGGGGAGTGACGCCACTTCTTCCCACAATCTTCGGACTGGGTCAAATCTTTCTACTGATGATAGAATCCTTAGGAATTGAAAAAAACGGGTTGAAAATTTTTTGATGACTCTTGTAGCCGAATAAATTAAACAAATTTCCATTCCATGTTGAGACGAGGAAGCTGAATCAGTTCTGAAATTACCCTTTGTACCTCCATTATTATTGGTTGGTTATTCCTTGAATAATCAACCTATGTTTTCATGATAATGGTCAACCTCTCCGATTCGGCTCAAAATTTTTTTCTGGACGTTTCATGATGTCCTGATCAAAAAAGGTCAATGTCCGTCCGCCGTCCATCGTCTGCGCCGTTTTTGGCAGTAGAAAATTTTCTAAAAATCTGAAATTTGAGTCAGGGGTCTGTTCCCGGCCGAGACGGATCCTCGAAACTTTTCAGCCCGATCGGACCAAATTTGTGGGGAGGGGGGTGGTAGGGGTCAAAATGTGTTTTTTGAAAAATAGATTTTGAGATTTTAGGCAAGTAGGGTGTCATTTTCCACTAAATTTTGGACGCTGAATCCAATTAAATGGGTCCCAGAACGATTGGTACCCACTGGAAGAAGTTATGGGTCAAATTGGGTATTTATTACCCATTTTGAATATGTGTTTTCGGGAATTCTGCTACCTAGGCGTGTGGGGTATAGTTTTCCATTAAATTTTGGACGCTGAATCCAATTAAATTGGTCCCAGAACGATTGGCACCCACTGGAAGAAGTTATGGGTCAAATTGGGTATATATTACCCATTTTGAATATGTGTTTTCGGGATTTCTGCTACCTAGGCGTGTGGGGTATCATTTTCCACTAAAGTTTGAACGCTGAATCCAATAAAATGGGTCCCAGAACGATTGGCACCCACTGGAAGAAGTTATGGGTCAAATTGGATGTATATTACCCATTTTGAATATGTGTTTCCGGGATTTCTGCTACCTAGGCGTGTGGGGTATCATTTTCCACTAAATTTTGGAAGCTGAATTCAATGATGTGTGTCCCAGAACGGCACCCACCGGTTATGGGTCATAATGGGTATGTATCCACCCATTTTGTATGTGTCAGGCTTTCTGGTGCCTAGGCGTGTGGGGTATCATATTCCACTAAATTTTGGACCCTGAATCGATTGGAATGGTCTGGGACCCGCCACACCTACTGTTTCCTCCATTCGAGGAATAACCAACCCGTGTGTAAGAATTGGCAGATTTTTTTTTTTAAGGGAGTAGAGAGAAAACCCGAAATAAAGCAATGTAAACCACTGATTGGCCAAGATGTCTTTCCTTCGCGCCACCTCCTGTACTTCTGAAAAAGGGTAGACCGATTTCCTCGAGGAAAGTTGAATGCACTCACGTCTCATTTGCATCTTGCCCACCAATGGCGTAAAAATGGTTCCCCAGTACTACCAAGCCAAAGTTTCGCCTTGGCGTTTTGAGCCCAGGTTCTCTGTTCCACGTTTTATTTACCAGATCGTAGGAGAAATTCACAGTGCTGAGAGAAACAGCGAGGTTGACGTCAGTTACTGGGCAACAGCCACCTAGAAATGGAACGGGCAAATGACAATTCGTAGAGAGGGGGGATCACCCAATTTTTCCATTTACTACGGTATGGATCAAGGCAGTTGTTTGCGTTGCCAAAACAATTTCATCGCCGTCTGGGGTTAACCACCGAATTTCCACTGAACCGTCTGAAGTATAGAGGTGAAATGAGAGGATTTTTTTTTGAAAATGTTTGAATTAAGTTAATTTTTCTACTAACTGTTGCGTTGGTAATGTGACATCGGATAACTGCTACGGACCTCAGCGAATTTATCTCGAAGATGATAAGTGTAATTCCCGATTTTCCTTCATACACTGATCGCAAATAAACTAATGTTTTCAAGATTATTCATAGACGTACCTACTACGTACAATCTCCCCTTCAGCAACGCCGTGCCGTGATAGTACCTTGGAGATGGTAGCCAATCAACGTTTTCCCAAGCGTTTTTCTCAAGGGAATACCTAGAAAAAAGCCCTCAAATGTGATATAAACGGGCAAATGTTTCCTAACGAGTGTGATGGTAAGTCACTAACCGATAGATCAAACCAGCGTCTTGAGCCGAATGATGTTTACTGCTTGGGTTGACTCCTCCAACGATGAGGATTGACTGGTATCGGCTGGATGCCATCGATTTTCGACTCCCTGGTCTCTCTTTGACTGACACAATTGACTCATTCGACTCTGTCGATGATCTGAATTTGGAAAATAGAGCTCGAACTTAATAATTATAGCATTGAGATTTTAGATGTTTAATGATTGTTTCAAAATACCGACACTCCTTCCACTTCCAACTTTTTTTCCACAGTTGCTCGTCCCGTGTGCTTAAGAGAGCGATCATCTTCGCCACTAATTTCCTTGTCTGAAACATTCTTCTTTACTCGAAGGAACATGTTGTCGAACGTTTGTCTTTGGACAGATTGCCTTTCTTTTGCCGCATTTTCCCGGGCTTTGAGCATTCTTTTTCTCACAGCATGACCCCTAAAAGTGGCCTGAATAATGATCGCTGCACCTTCTTTCAAGGTCATACGTTTTGTTGATTTTCTACAGGAGAAATCTTCCTCAGAGACAGGCGACTCTTTGAGAGTGTTGTGATGTGGTTGGTCATCACAAACGCGTCCGGTTTTACGTCCTTTGTTGTGATGAATCTCATATGCGTCAGGAACGTTGGTGGAGATCTATAATTGAAACACCAACTAATCAACAAACATTCATCGGTACGTTCCTGGTCCTGTGTTCCCAATTAAGTGTTCAGACATTCTATAACCTGCTTGGTCTTTTCCTTGCACAGTAGGTCGCTCAGTGAAGGTCTCTTCGTCCTAGGGTTGATATAATTCACATGGCTTCGATCGATTTCCATATCGCCTTCTTCACTATTCGAATAAGCGTTGCACTTTCCGTTGGAACGGTGAGCGTCATTTCTTTGTATAGTTCCTCTAGCTTCAATATAGTAGGCTTGAGGGTTTTTGCTAACTTCATCAAGAAAATTTAAAAAGTCTTCATAACTTTTGTACTCCTACAAAAGGGCGTTACAATTATACTATTCGCGCATTGCCTTCTACGATAGTTGAAAATTTGAAAATCCCAACAAAAACAAATACCTTGTTGTTTTTTGCCCAATTTCTGGGTTGAGGTATCTTTATTTTCAGCAATTCACATCTTTGGGTATGTTGATCAGTTTGGCCGGTCAAATCGTGCTCTACAACGGAGTACCTATGACCACACAGAATAGTTAACTAGGGTGTAATTGACGTTATCACAGAACTCACTATGGTTGCTGTCGAGGGAATAAAAATAGGACTACATACGCTAGGCCATCTTCGATCATGATCTGGACGGACTTGTCACTTGTTACGTCGATGAATTCGGGGGACATGGGATTTTTTCGAATGTCAATGAGCTGTGCCGAAGGCATCAATCCGAATCTGATGCACTGCATGACTCTGACGAGAGCCTTGGATCTCTCTGCCCACTCGGCCATAAGCCACCTGACGGCAGCCATGAAAACTTCTTTTTCGCTGAGAAACGATTCAGAAATTAGTGGTTGAACAACTGCCCGGACCATCTAGTCCAGGTCTCTAAATATATTTTCAAGCCAGAAGTACGGAAAATTCCGTGTGTCCTTCAAAATGCACAATACCTACCTGTTCAAAAGCAATACGCGCTAAAAGCGTCATAAAAAATTGCTCCCTTCCTCCAGACCCGTAACAAATCCAAGGATTAGAATAAAAAGAAAATGTAAATGTTCTGAAGGGCTCTTAGAAACCTACCAGTGTACGACTATATAATTAGATTGGAGAAGAACGCAGAGGTCTTCTACTTCTAGTTCGAGGAACTCCACGGAGCAGACCAAAACTAAGAAAAACACTTGAATTCGCGGCACCATAAGCTCCATGATATCGTTTTGTTTTCGTCGACTAGCGTCAATGAATAGGAGGAAAGCGTTTTCTTCAGAAAAAGCCTCTTTACTGTCGATGAATGCCAAACACTGATTTTCCAATTCTTCAAAACAATGATTAGGCGGTATTAAAATTATATCAGTCACAAATATATGACCATATCATGCCGACAACATATTGCATCTACCCTTGATGACTAAAATCTTCGAGGCAATGAGCACATCAAGGATGTTATTCTTTTGGATGAATCGAAGTCCTTCCGAATCTGGGGCAAGCATCCAATTGTATATAGCAACAAAAGCCTCTTTTGTGACTCCCTGGAACGTCAGTAATCTGCGTAATATATTTAATTTATCCTCGGAATCGAGCGACAATAACTGTTGATGATAACAGCGACTTACTTCAATTTCGACTTCAGATTCGTTATCAAGTTCTTCAAAGTACCTTGAATAACACTGTAAGACGCTTTTATGACACCGAAATTTGTACGAGTCAATAAATACAAAAATATCTGGGTTGCTGCAACGGAATAACAAATAGAAAGTGTATTGAAAAAAAAAACAGGTACCGAAGTACATATACACCTTAAATTAAGGGGATCATGAACTTACTGGAAGCTAGCCACTCTTCGGTATAGAGCCTCGTAAATGTCGGTTTTTGGAGGAGCACAGAAGCCTTCGATATTAAGTTCTCCTCTTCCTACTCCCATTCTGAAAAAGCAGGTAACATGTCAAGTGGTATGGACGAAAGAAACATGTTCCAAGTTGTTGGTGATATGGTGTGTCTATCCATTTAAATGATGAATTTGTATTTCAACCCCCATTTCCATTTCCATTCCCATATTTCAAAACCCAGGCAAATGGAATTTTGAAAATACAAAAATACTCACTCGTCCAGAGTGAACCCTCTCTTCTTGCTGTCCTGCCCTGTCAGTTCTCGTTCACCATCCTCAGTTGCTCTGGTGAATTTTACCGTGGGCTGCGTTACGAAATGATTGCTTTTGGTGTCGCAAGCCACCTACAAGAATGAGGAAGGGTTGAGAGAGCATTTCATTTTCAAAATTTCAAGCTATGTCCACAAAAAAAAAAAAAAAAAAAAAAAAAAAAAAAAAAAAAAAAAACCTTCATTTGGAGAGATGCACGATGTTTGTTTCCTCCATCGCCATCGTCCATAGGGGATGGGCAGCCGAAAAAATCGCCGCACTTATAAGACCTTTCTCTGGAAAAATTAAGAGTGGATGAGTAAACACGCCTGCTGTAGGTGGAATGATGTGAATAGGAAAAGAGCATACCTAATGATGGACATGGTAGAACGCTTTCTGGATTTTGAAAGCATGGTGCGTTTTTTTCTAAAAGATCGTTTCTGGTCCTGGAAGAGCGGTTTGGTTTGGCACGACGAGGATAGCTCTTCCGACAGTTCTCCGTCTATGATGAGAAAAATGCCGCATACAGTAATAAATACTTGATGCAGATCGTTTCCCCTAGTTATGAACTTACCTAGATTATATTGATCACTTCTGAGAAAAGATTCAGAATCCCTGAAATATTGGTCTGTTAAATACAAGCTTTTCATCGAACAGAACAAACATGGTTTGTACTAAAATGAATAATACAAAGCGGAAAGTCGATGTCATTACTGTTGTACTTACTTGTGGGCCCATTTACAGTCAACGTAGCAATCAACCATCTACAAAGGAAATGAAAACTCTCGTTTTTTCGTGGAATCAGAAGATTATTAATAAAAATAGTGGTAAAATCTCACTGGTTTTTTAGAAGAGTGGGCTGCCCTGACTGAACTCATATTGCTATCATCTGAAACCTTCCTGACAAAAAGTGAGAAACATTTAGAAAATAAATATCCATGTGTTTTGTGGCTCGAAATGGTTTTCTTTATTATCGTGAGACTCACATGCTGTCTTAGTAGCTTTCAAGTTGCATCTAGATAAGCGTTCGCCTGTAACAGCCGATCAACCCCAACTATGACGACAATGCCAAATTAGTAAGGACAGAGGGGAGCACAGGTGAAGCTAGTTGTGATGACGCCGCATCGGTTCCCGAGAGGTAAAAACTAGTACGTTTAGAATCCAGAATTACGGAACTTTGCTCTCTACTTCCTGTCAACTAATATACATGAGTTCATCAAGACTTGTTTCAGCCGCTCATTGACTGTCTTCTCCCTATCCGTTTAGTCAACTGATTTGATGAACACTTGATCTACGAGTTGACTATTTTTCCACGCTGAGGACTAGTTTGGATTTTGATAGCTTCACAACACCGCAATGCTGCTTACCAGTAAATGGGGGGTTTTCTTGAATTTTTCAAAACAAAACCAAATTCTCAAAATTAGATCACTGAGGAACAGCCTATCTGTTGTAGAGGTTTCTACAAATTAGGAGGATTCTCTAAAAATCTGGAATCTTTAATGTGGAGAATGGAAAGCAGCCCGCCTCTAGGGTAATGGGCGGGAGTAGGTTTAACGTATCAATCAATTCTATTTAAATTAGAGGCGAGTCCACAACTACTGACCGACCCAAATTTCCATTGCAAAACAACTTTATATTTGAGAACAAATTCAATCATGATGACAATTAAAAAATAGTTCTCACTTTGGACTGGGTTGAAAATATTGGCGATCTCTTTCGGTTTTTTTAATGACGAGGAGCCTGACGAACAGTACGACGGTGAAATGCTGTAGTCACACTCAAAATTGTTCTGACGGCTTGGGGACCATTTGCTGTCAACTTTATTGATAGCAGACGCCTCTGAACTACAGACTCTAGAACTTATCAACGAATGAAAAGAAGATGGAGTCTATTGAACAAGTAATGGACAGGTCATGTTCAATCATAATCTTTTAACGAACCTCCAATCCAACAGGTCGAATTTTGTACGTTGATTTAGGCACAAAGGTTTGTTCGATCCATCCTGCGGAAAAAACCCGTTGAGGATTCATAACAAGAGTGGATAACAGGTAAAAAATTGTAGGTACTTCATGAAACTGGGATAAATGATATTTTATGAACTGCAGGCAATAATATTAATACTTACGTGAAACCCTTTTCTCATATTCCGTCCACCAAAATATTGGGTCAATTGTTCGGGCTAAAATTATTGAAAACTACAACTAAAATGGCTCAACGTTCAAGAATGATGAAAGGTACAGTACATTACCAACACAACCGGCTTGGTAGCAACCGAGATAATAAGGTACCATAAGTTATTTCTTCTGAATGCTCAACGTGAAAACTGTCACTTCGAAGGTAGGAACCTAAGAGATTTCTTTAATTTTTGAGAGCCACCACTGTCGAGAATGTGCCTAAATTCCAATGAAGAGTCCCTTCGGTACATCCCGGCCGTGTTGGAGGCAATGTGTACTGAGAGGTAAATGAGTACTTAGGTTACCTTCTACTGATACCTACTAAGGAGCTGTACCAAACGAGCAAAGAAAGTTTTCAAATTCACTGTTCACAGGACGTTTACATAAACCGTAGGTAAAAGACGATAGTGCGATCCCGAGTTTTTCCCTTCCTCTCCTCAACTAAGCTTAAAGTGTATGTTTGAGGTCTCAAGATTTAAATTCCTAATTAGAGGAAAAAGCAAACGACATTTTATCCTACTACCGTCTGAGGCAGTCACTCCGATGCCCACTTCAATAATAAAAAAACTATTTTCTTCCTTAACCTTCCTTCATTTGAAGCTACTGGACAGTCAGTTAGGCACAATATTAGTACCTAAATGTATAAAACCACTTTTTTTACAGCTTTGGGTACTCTTTTTTCTTAATACGAAGGGTGTCAATATTCCAAGAAGAATGCTAAATCAGAATACATCGCATTCTAACTAATTTTTGCTTTTCCACTACTACTTCAAGAAAAATACAAGAACTAAATACCTTAGGAACGAATCTTTAATCCATATTATCACAATTTAAAATGATAGAACATCGAAAGCGAAGGTAAGTACTTGGAAGAACGAAAGCAGCGCCAATCTCCAGATGACGTGAGCAGATCGAGGAAGCTTCTTCATGATTTTTTTCCTGGGATCTTGGGTGGAGGCGGTCTCGGTATTCCCAGCGATACTTTGACGAAATCGTAAATGAACCACTGCAGCGCAGTAAGCGTTCCAACCATGATAATGCGCGGTCCCAATCCTTTCCACATGCCAACTAGACCCATCTCTTTGGCCACGTCGATGGCGGATTTGCCTTTGGCTTGATTCAATTTGGACACAAGGGTATCCGCGGGGTGTGACACCACAGCACAGAAAATGCCTGCGATGTAACCGGCAACGAAGGTGACCATCAGCTGCTCACTTTTAGAACACTTTTCTCTCGGCTTGGGTATAAATTTTTCGTAAATGAGCTCTACCGTTCGCTCAAAACTGGCGAATTTCATCATCGTGTACGGGATTTGGCGGCACCACAGTGGCACGAGTGATTTGAAGAAGGCGTTGAGACCATCTTCGGCGTACATCTTAGGGGCAGCCTGCCGAAGGGTGTTGGCATAACCCGGGGTTGTTTGGATTTTCACTTTGATGGCTTCCCATGGGACTAAAAATACATCAGCGATAAATTCCGCACTTGCAGAAGCCAACAAAAAAACAACAGTTCTATAGTTGTAAGCATTTTCTTCGCTGAGCGCGCTGGAATAGCTAATCTTGAACAACTCATAAAACCCAAATTTGCATGCTCCCTGAAGTGAGTAACCGATAACTGTAGGTGCCCAGCCTTTCAGCATCCCGACTTTCCCGTCTTCAGCCACGGTAACTTTGAAACCAGTAATCAAGTTTTTGTACTTGGCTGGATTTACCTGAAGCCGACATTTGACTAGGTCCAAAGGGACGATCAACAAATGAGTCAAACCGCAGCAAACAGCTCCTCCCATTGAACAATAGAGAAAGTATTTGGGTGATCCGAATCGTATTTGACCGTCATTCGACGCAGCGGCAGCAAGTGTTCTTCCTTTGACAAGCTCCCGAGCATTGTCGCTCTCGCAATCGGCGATGGTCATGGGGTTTCGGTGACCGGATTTCACGATCAATTCGCGGACCGATTGAAACATTCCCAAGCAGCAGTAAATATACCTGTGAAAGCACCGAGTAGCAGTAAAAAAAAAAAAAAAATGGCAAGTACGAGTACCTAAAGGAAAATTCAAAATGGAAAACAAGTACTAGTTGAATAGAATATTCGATAAAATAAAATTGAACTGATGCAGATACAATTCAATGTTGATGATTTTTCAAATTGCAACTAGGCGTTTTAGTTATCGCCATACTAGTAATTTGTTCATACCAATTGCAGAGCTCTTGAGTTTTCTTGGAGATCAACACTGAAAGCGATGAAAATACGACAATATAACTATCTACTAATGTCGGGTTGATTGCTAATAAATACTACGCAGGAATTTTGTACCTTCCACTTCTTTGTTCCGAGAAAACATTTTTTCTTCCGACCATTTAAAAAAACATAGATTAATCGATTTCCAAAGGTACGAGGTAATAAAAATGCAGAAGGAAAAAAAGTATCACCTGAGAAGCAGTCGCATGGGTGTTAATTACATCGGTCCATACTGATCGCTGGTTGGAGGCACTCTGCTCTTGAACTGTCATCCCAACGAATCAAAAAACTATTAGAGTGACTTATGGGGTGGCTTACCCTTTCAGGACTTGAATCCAATCTTTCATTCACGGTATGCAAAAAATGTTCAAAAATTCCTAGAAGAGTTTTGTAGAGCGTGAGAATCCGTAACTTGACTTTTTCCATTTTGGTTGGTTATTCCTTGAATAATCAACCTATGTTTTCATGCAAATGGTCAACCTCTCCGATTCGGCTCAAAATTTTTTTCTGATGTCCTGATCAAAACATAGGTTGATTATTCAAGGAATAACCAACCAAAAGGTCAATGTCCGTCCGCCGTACGCCGTCCATTGTCCACGCCGTTTTTGGTAGTAGAAAATGTTCTAAAAATCTGAAATTTGGGTCAAGGGTCTGTTCCCAGCCGAGATGAGTCCTCGAAACTTTTCAGCCCGATCGGACCAAATTTGGAGGGGGTAGGGGTTTTTTGAAAAATGGATTTTCGAGATTTTGGGTGATTTAGGCGAGTGGGGTGTCATTTTCCACTAAATTTTGGACGCTGAATCCAATTAAATGGGTCCCAGAACAATTGGCACCCACTGGAAGAAGTTATGGGTCAAATTGGGTATTTATTACCCAATTTGATTATGTGTTTTCGGGATTTCTGCTACCTAGGCGTGTGGAATATAATTTTCCACTTAATTTTGGACGCTGAATTCAATAATTATGTGTATCCCAGAACGATTGGCACCCACCGGAAGAAGTTATGGGTCAAAATGGGTATGTATCTACCCATTTTGTATGTGTCAGGATTTCTGGCGCCTAGGCGTGTGGGTTATCATATTCCACTAAATTTTGGACCCTGAATCAATTGGAATGGGTCTGGGACCCGCCACTACCACTGTTTCCCCCATTCGAGGAATAACCAACCCGTGTGTAAGAATTTGCAGATTTTTTTTCTGGACGTTTCATGATGTCCTGATCAAAAAAGGTCAATGTCCGTCCGCCGTCCGTGTTCCGCGCCGTTTTTGGTAGTAGAAAATTTTCTAAAAATCTGAAATTTGGGTCAGGGGTCTGTTCCCTGCCGAGACGGGTCCTCGAAACTTTTCAGCCCGATCGGACCAAATTGGGGGGGGGGGGGGGTAGGGGTCAAAATGTGTTTTTGAAAAATGGATTTTCGAGATTTTGGGCGATCTAGGCGAGTAGGGTGTCATTTTCCACTAAATTTTGGACGTTGAATCCAATGAAACGGGTCCCAGAACGATTGGCACCCACCGGAAGAAGTTATGGGTCAAAATGGGTATGTATCCACCCATTTTGTATGTGTCAGGATTTCTGGTGCCAAGGCGTGTGGGGTATCATATTCCACTAAATTTTGGACCCTGAATCGATTGGAATGGGTCTGGGACCCGCCACACCCACTGTTTCCCCCCATTCGAGGAATAACCAACCCGTGTGTATGAATTTGCAGATTTTTTTAATTTACTGTTTTGACATCTCAGATGTTAATGGTTACGAAAAAGTAGTCTCACCGGTGGATTCGCAATTTTTCGGCCTTCCTCGTTACTTTTCAGGAAAGCTCCTCCATGCCCTTTTTTTCGCCATTATCTTCGAACATGGCAAGTCAAGATAGGAGCGAAACCAATGTTGTTTCGAGAGAATATCAAAGACCTTACACACGTTATAGGGATTTGAAAAAATAATCAACAATTTGAATTTATAATATAATATATAAAATTTTTCAATTGTTTATTATGGCAAAATATATCAGTCACATCTTTGAGGGAGACGAAACAGCCAGAATTGATCAGTATAATGCAATAATTATTTGCTCACTTAAGATAGCAGTACTTTACACTTTCTTGAATGTTCAAGTCGAGTTATATGAACAGAGCACACCCCGAGCCGGAACAGCTTCCAGTTTAGACGTTAGTTTCCGGCAATCCCGCAGTGTTTTGAGACGTCTTGAGGGCAATGATTTCAGTTATGTACTTGGTCAGGCGATCTCCCCAGTAAGCGTTCTTGATGGCAGGTTTCAAGCTATCAGTGAGTTCTTCGTCCCACTCTCGGACCCAGTGTATAAGTGTAGCCATTTTCCACTGAACAATTTCTCGTTTATTGCCGCCGACTATAAGTATTTTAGGAATATTATCGAGGATAAGCTCCACATTCACGTCGAGACTTTCCGAAAATGTGGGGAAATTTCTGACGGCTATTTTTGAAATCAAATCCAACTGATCAGGGTGGATTTTGTCTCTTGTCAATCTTCCTGGAAGAGACGACAGCCATTTTTCAAAGTCGACTTGGTTGTGGAAGCGTTTTAATTTTGGGTTCAGAGCGATGTCTCCCAACAAGCGGAAGAAGTGAGGACAGAGTTGCGATCGTCCATTGAGAGTTAATTGCACGATTTTTGAGAAAAAGTAAATGCTGTCAGAGGATTTTTCTTCGAGGCAAATTTTCGACGCACAGTCAGCAAATACGGCTGCGTCAGATTGTGACAACTGCTCAGTAATACGAAAGCAATTTTTGAGAAAGGGAATCACAACATCCCATTGATGATGATCGGTGACGTTCAAAATCAAGCGAGCGACTGAGATATTGATATTCAAATTAGAATGATCGTCTGATTCCTTTTTCTGTTTCCCTACTTTGGCGGTCACAGAGTAAGGAAATCTTCCATGAATGATAGTTTGGATGAGTGCGTTGCTAAATTTATCGGATAATGAGTATAGAACATTTTGGTTTTTGTAATTTCGTCCAATGATAGTCCATAATGATTGGATAATGCCCACAATCAGATGGAGCAACTTTGAGCACTCATCATTGATTACCGTTGATATGTCACTTTGTAGCGCAGATTTATCGACAGGGTTCACTTCTAGAAACATTCCAAGTAGAAGAGGTACGATTGCTTCAAAATACCCTACTGGACTATGTTTTTGGACGTCAGCTTCAGTTAGTTGACTCGTAGTAGCCAAGCGTCCGAAATAATCCCCTTCCAAAATGCAACTTGAATAAATTGGAAAATAGTTCACATCAGCAAGGACAAAATTGCTATCAGTGCACCTGGCCTGAACCGGAACGTCCGATGAGATTTCCTTATCTTTGACAAGACAACCGAGGAGAGAATATATCCTCTCAAGAACTTTGGTACGCCACTTGGTAGCGACTTGCGAGCTATCCAAGTTGAGAGATAGCGTCCTCGATCCAACATTCTTCTCTGAAACCAAATCCAGACAAACTGCCAACAAATGGTACGCGTACTTCTCGCACAATTCAGGAACGTGGGTCAAGCAAGCGTCCAGTAGAAACAAACTATCTTCCCTGATTCCTTTGTCAATGTGGGTGAGACCACACAGCAAGTAAGAGTTCAATGAAGCGAACACTGGAACAAGTTTATGACGAGGGATCGCCGAGAGGATCTGACCTACGATCTTACAGGCTGATTTCCTAACTGAAGCGGCTTCGTCCAAAACCAACTTCACAACAGCCTCCAGCACTGGAATGTAATGAGAGCCCAGCACTTCAACAGGATGGTCAGCTATCATCGACTTCAAACCATCCAACGCCTCGGTTTTGATGCTACAATTATGATGACCGAGCCTCGTTGTCAGTTCAGAAACATTGAGTTTCTTACGGTATAATATCTCGTCGGGATCGTGAGGCTTCACTTGATCCCTGATGACGATTTTCTTAACCTTGAAATTTGTGTCAGTAAGGTTTTGTCCTTTAGGGAGTTGAGTTTTAGTCCTTACATTTTGAAGCGCTGTCTTCAATTTCTTCTTGTTTTTATCTTCTTTCCTCAATCTTTTATAACTCTTTCCCAGTCTCGAGCTCATTTTTGGGTAGCTGCACCTGAAGAAAAAAATCACACAGCAATGCTTAGAAATTGAAAACGAACGCGTACCTGCTAGAATGAAATTTAGGAAGGAATAGCTCAACCGATTGTCAAAATAAGAACTCAAGTTGATTAGTTGAGCTTCCTGTACGAAACGAGGACAAAGTGTATGACAAAGTGCACCAACCAAATTTGGAAAGTATCAACTAAACTTCTACAATCTGAATAGCCATGGGAAGTAGTACTTAAGTACAAAAGCCACAAGTGGTAGAACAAGGTTGATGGACCATAAGTACAATGATGATCCAGTCGTACCTTACACTCTTGGGACTTGTTTATCGTACGCGAGGGAGCTAGGAACTCCCTACTTATTCAGGAGATTGCATTCCATTAAAGCACTCAACACAAATTCAAAGAAGGAGACTATTGGTATACAGTAGAATACGTACTAGTAGACCTTAGACCATAGAAAAAGGTACTTCTCACTAGTATTAGACGTAAACATGAGCTCCAGTAACTCACGCGGGAAGAGTTCACGTTAACGTCATTGTTAATTTGTAGGAGGCTTTTCTCAATTTAGGTTATCCACATTTTATGTGTGCCGGCTCCATGGCCCGCACAGAATTTCCTATAAATAATATTCATTATTGTATATTTTATACTATGGTTTTTTTTATACGATGACTCGCTTGTAAAAGTTGTTCAAATGGCCGTATCAAAGCAGTTTGTGGTCCTCAAAAATTATCGAATTTCCGTGCATCATCAATCTATAAATTTTACCGTTTTTGCATTAAGCAGTTTTCAAAACATACAGAAAAAATTATTTTTTTATAGTATTTCACCACAACTGTAGAACGGAATTCATTGAATATCTAATTTAAATCTATTCATTGGTGAAGTATGATGAGTACCAGTGTTGTTTATGGGTCGTAATCGAACAACAGAAACAAGTGACCTTTTATATTTGCACATGCAAAAGGGATAGGTATGCCATTCTTAGATCATGGGGGATGGGGTTGCCAGTCATAGATATCGATCGGAAAATCATAGATGGGCCAAGCTCATTTTTGCCAAGCTTATAACCTGTTTGGCCATCGAGTAATCATGTATATAGGTAAGGTTCATCAACGACCACAACACTGTTTTCAGGTTTGTCTCATCCCCAATATTGAAGAGTACAGGGGAAGAATGATGCAATTACTCACCACCTACAATGTGGTAAACGTGTGATCTTCGATCTAGTATTTTATATTTCTTTGTTTTAATTGATTACGGAATAAAATATAAGGTCTTCATGCATGAAATCCTGTTCTCTGGAATACGGAATATACATACCTAAAGTGCTCTCAATAAAATCATGCGATACTTATAATCTAGTCAGGTTTTACAAAGAACGTAGCTTAGAACAGAAATAGCACAAACATGTTCTCTGCGTTAAACTTGATTGATATGAAACTACCCTTTCGTCTTACCTTTTCCTATCAAGCCGTTGCTCCTCATGCTTGTAAAAATATTTTCGTGTAGGTTAAAAATATCTTAGGGATAACATAAGCTTTCTTTCCCAGGAACTTAACATTAATATTTTATTACCACAATACTCTTTAGTAGTTGCTAGAATACTCATTCTACTTTAGAGATACGCGTTCACAGTACTACGAAAATGTAGTCGATCGAGTCAAGATGAAATTTATTAGCTGTGCTGATTTGAGCGAGGGAGTAGTGTTACGTTGCTATTCCTTCTGTACCAGGAATACCATGTTGAAAAATGATGCTGTGCTCGTAACATCCAGTAAGTGGCGTACGCCACGTCGATAGTTGTCATCAGCGATATAAAGGTCACTATTGCAAATCGAATGGTTACATCAGCCCACGACGGTGGTTGCTGAAATAGGGCAGAGGTTGATTGGGTATACCCTTTTTTTTTCATGTATATAGGTAGCGTAGTAGCTCTTATGAGATTTTTGAACTCTTCAAAAGAAACAGGGAGACAGTGACCCAATATCGGAACTTGATACCTTGAAACAAATGTATTGATGCAATTCAACATCGATGTCATCGGTCCTCCTGAAAATTTGGTATGCATTTTCATCTAACTAGGCAAGTACCTACTCAGTAGTTCATCCGCATTTTTAGTTTAGTCCTGAAAAAGGTTAGATACCTACCTATCCACACCAACTTGACTGCTTTCAGTACTGCGGGGACGAAATTAGGAGGTGGGGTGAGAGACCTTATGAATATCAATAAGGGGTGAATGCAAATATTTCAATTTACCCAATGAAGACTCACCATCTCTTGGTATTCAATCCCTTCCGCGAGTGCAGCTGCGACGTACGTGATCATTGTGGCTAAAGGTACAAATGCAATTAAACCTAGCGTGTCCACCATGAGCGCTTTCCTCTGCCTCTTATTTTGCCTGAACCACGCCACCATAGATCCGAAGAGGGAATATCTGCCGAGTGATCATTTTTCTAGATTTTTCCATTCTTATTGGCGTAAAACATTATCGAGGGGTTTGAGGGATACCTAATAGGTTGTATAAAAAATCTTGACGTCGCGCCATTTTATTTTTAGTGTTTAGCATATCCGTTATATCAAAGCGACTGAACCTTACTTGGGCACTCGTTTCGTCAAGTACAAAAATCGGCAAAGCTCGCAACTGCTGGTATCGCTTTCGGCGAGCCAATGCTGCAAGCAAGTGCGATGAACGACAGAAAGTGATCCGCGGCATAAGCATGGTGATATAAGTGGTTCTATTTGATCTGTTTCGTGGCATATCCGGCACATGTTTTCCATGGAAGGCGGCCTGAAGTTAGGATATTCCTTTCGTTATGTAATATTAATGGTGCATTCAATTTATTAGTCTTGGAAGGTAAAAACCTAAGACTTCATTCGTTCATTACTTTGTGCAATCATAGGCAATTTTGTTAGGATTTTTTTTTTTTTTTTTTTTAATAGTGAATAAGATGACAAGGATGTATCATTTGAGTTAGAAGAGTAAGCCGTTTGAGAATGCAATTTAGTTCATCAGCCTTGCCTTCAACGAACCGACCTGGTACATACAGCTGCCACTCTTGCAGAAAAAATTGTCAAAAAATAATGGCAGTTTCCGAGTGGTTCTTACGTCCCCCTTCTAGTACCTGCAACGCAAAGTCCACATAGACTCGTCTTCGTTAGGGGTGAATTGACGGTTGCTCTGCCGCTCGGACCCATTCGGCTGGTCAGATTCAGTTGTCGTAGTTAAGGTGTCAGTTAGAGTGTTCGACTGCTCATCCTTCGCAGTCGTCGAGCTGGATTCCCTTGAGTATACCTCACTATGACTGCTCTCAAGGTTTGAGCTACAAACCTCCACGGTCCGTCCCCCTGACCTTGATCGTAGGTCGACGGAGGCGCTTGAATCTACGATGAAATTATATCAAGTGCGTGATATTCAGTGCCTACCTCAGTTACTTGTTATACACAGGGGTAGGGAAACTGGTAAATATTACTGTCCCCTCTTTCACATATTTGCACGATGTGTAATGTTTATATATACCCTGAGGGACTCCCACGACGCTAAGCGACGAGGCCTGAGAAGTTCCATCCTTGCAGACCTTCTCAAGTATACATGCCTTGAGTAACGAAGGGCCATCGTTTGTCGTCTCGCGTTCCAAGCGTGGCTCACTGCGTCTCTTTTCTATTTTCTTCGCTTCAGAATGTTGCTTAAATGCTTGTACTACAAGATTTGAATTTTTCCAACCTAGTTCAGCTCTTTATTCGCTTATTATCTCAAATTAATAGTTTCATGTTGACCTTTCTTAAAAATTAAGTATAGCAAGGAATTCGGTACCTCGTTGATCCGTCACCGGCTCTTTTTCTGTAAAGTCACTTCGAGAACCATCCATGACCTCTGTAAAACCATTGCAATTATGTTATACTTGATCGGGCAAGACTACTCGAGCAAGGGCCGGTGATCTCCATGGAATTTAAGTAGTAATGCCCATAGCCGTCCAGCAAATGAACGTAAGGAACGCTTCCCTACCGAGTGTTATTATCTTTTTATTCACACAACCATAAAATTGTACAAAATATCAATTCCAAACCAAACACTAACGGGTTTTCACTACTTTCGATCATTCAGAAAAAATGATCGATGAAAGAAAACAAAATATGAATTAAGAATGTAGAAATGTGTTGAAGCCGAGATTCATTTAGTTTTTACACCCCCCGGATTTATTTTAGCTATTTGCTTACAACTTCTCATTTAATGAGAGTATAATATATGATTATTTTATCGCAAGATCGCAATAATACAATCGTCGAACATGGGGGAAATGGGGAAAACAGCGGGTGTGGCGTAACCCGGACCCAATCCAATCGATTCAGGGTCAAAAATTTAGTGGAAAATGATACCCCACACGCCTAGGTACTAGAAATCTCGAAAACACATTCGAAATGGGTAGATAAATACCCATTTTTACCCCTAACCTCTTCCAGTGGGCGCCAATTGTTCCGGGACTTGTCCCATTGGATTGAGCGTTTAAAAATTAATTAATCAAAAATGATACCCCTTTCACCTAGGTCAAAAATTCATTTTTTGAAATACACATTTTGATCCCTCCATTCGGTCCGATCGGGTTGAAATGTTTTGAGGACCAACTAGAGCCAAAAGGGGTCCCTGAACCAAATTTCGGATCTTTAGAAAATTTTATACTATCAAAATCGGCGAGGACGGCGGATATTTTCTTATTTTGATCTAGACACCATGAGACGTAAAAAAAATTTTTTTTTTGGGGCCGAATCGGTCAGAGGGATAAATAAGTAATTTAAGTAATAACCAACCAGAAATGATTCCTCCCTCTTAACTCCTGTTCTATCTAATACATACACATAATACGTGTGAGAGTGCATATCGCAGGAAGGGTGCATATATAATCAATTTTCTATACCTGAGAAGAATAAATATAAAAAATAATTACCTTCTCACTCCAAGAAATGCACCAATGTAGATTCATCGTAGAGAAAGCTCCCAGACATGGGAATCAGTTTTGTCTGATGTGCTGTAATTTTGATCGGCTGATTATTGGCTTGTACAATATTTCCAAGACCCAGAACGTGTATTAACATTTGTGATGAGGATGGCAACAGAATTCGAGAAACCAACTAGTGCGCGAGAAGCATCACGCCGAAAGCGATACATTTGAAGAACGTGTGATAGCGATGTTGGCGTCGAGTATAGGTCTCAAGGGGTGAGAAATTAATCAATTTGAAGGATAAGGGATGGTTGACAGATTTCCGAACAGTTCAGGGCCCGTTCACTCACTCCCAATATCTTATCAATGTGCGCCTTACGCCTTTGTTTGCTTTCAGTAAGCGCAAATGTCAATGTTTCACGTCAGCAAACACCTTCCTCTCAAGATATCGCTTTCTCTAAGGTTACCAGTCGCATTCGTGAGGTTCCTTCACGGGTATTGAATGTGTCAATCTCCATCAACCGTCTATGTGGTACCCTCGTGTCTTCCGGTATAGAAAATGTAAAAATTCTCCAAAGCAACTCACCATTGTAATTTCCAGTTCCGTCTCGCTTTTAGAGTCCAGCCAGCTCAAATGTATTATTGACTTAATTAAATGCGGCCATATATCGTGTTATCTGTGGTGTTAGGGAATACTATAAATCACTCATCATGTGTTTTCATTGTAAATTAGGTTTGGATGGGCAGTAATATTTTGTTTAATCTCGGTTTGTTGAAGTACCAAGTTACTTCTAAATCGATAGAATAATGACTGCCTAAATACGGTCGAATTTTCTTAGGCTTACTGATCGGGTGAACCCGCTGATAAAAACCGCGAATACAGATGATTGATCAATGGATTTTTGACTTTTAAAAAACAGCACCTTGTCGAACCTGGGAATGATTAATTGTGCCGATCTCCAGGGAACATCGGAAGTTTTAACGTTTTACTCGGACTTGACCCTATGCCGTATCCCATCATGATGAAATAGAAGGCGTCTGAATTTACTAAGATTTCAAGATGTTCAAGGGTTTCTGAATTTCCAAAATTGCTTAAGAAACCTATAACTTGCCCACAAGAGTACTAAGGAAGAATGTCTTTTTTTATAGTCTTTTTTTTCGTATTTTTCATTTTACGTATGCCAATTTCTTCCCTCAGGTTGAGGTTGGTTAATGGCTACTCCAATGGGACCTTCTTCCCTTCCTTCAATATAGGTAACACTCGAATGTACATGAAGCGTTCTGAGGGAAAGAAATTCTCCAAACTCATAATGATTAGATTGTGTGATGAGCATGAAAATTAAGACTGAAAGACAAAAGCATCGCAGACGGAGGAGCTGTTACGCAAAAAGTGCCGTAGAGTGAATTGATTTGTCGAGGAATTAAGGGTCCATCTGCATAACATTAAAAAAGTAACATTAGTGCTAAAGAAACATTATTATTGACATATTATGTAACAAGGTAACAATTAAGTAGAAGAGGTGCGTACGATATTGTCATTGTTTGTTTTTATAGTTAGCAACAACGGAAAAATGGTATGGCTGGAACCATTTTTCCTCGCACATAGGCTGAGAGCCTTCCTTAAATCTAAACATGGCCGCTTTAAACTACACCTAATTTTAAACACTCATTAAGTATGTATGAGATTGATAATCCCATGGTTTTCACGACATTTAAATACATCAATAGTAGTAGTGAGACGCGCCGATCGGAATCCCCATGGCTGTGGAAGATTCCGATCATTCCTTACAACTAATAGAACACCTTTTTTACAACGCTATACCAATTTTTAAAGCTACACCAAAAAACACGTATCTCGTGTTTCATAATAAAGTTTATGGTGGTAACTTGGTTATAAAACAAAAATGTTTTCTCTCCAAAATGTAGGTACTTACGTTACATGCACCATGATTGATTTACTACAACGGTAACTAGGTTTTGATCTTTTATAACGCTGCTGCTGGGTGAATTGAAGCTCTTCAGACTAACCACTCCAGTCAGACGTGCGTTCCAGTGGTTCCGTAATTGGCGCTGATCACCTGAGCAACTTCCGTTTCTTCTTCCGGAGTCATTATCGTGTGCACTCTCTGCAAAATTATTAGCATTGTGACGTAAAGCAATGATTAAATTATGCAGGTGAACAAGAGCCTAGTGTTGAGACACTGTTTCCATCACTCATCTCATGACAACATGCTCTTTTGCATTATTTATTGATTCACACAAGCATTCAAATGAAGAAATTGGCGTACCTGGAAGAAGGAACCTTTGGTAATGCAAAATTTATAAACAATGTAGGAAGGAATGCAGGCTAGAGATGAAGCAGTGAGAACCCAACCGACATCTATGCTCCAAGGAGGGTATACGTACGGACCTGGGAGCATGTCTTTATAGTTTAGAAGTGAGGTAACGAAAATCACCTGTGAACAGAAATTTCATTGATGCATGAAATAAAAATGTTTTTGACTTCGTTGCTGCTGTATAAAAACTCTGCTAACGTGACGTACAAGTAGAAAAACGGGGCTAATGTAGGCCCAACACAGCCTCCAGAATAAGCCAGGTTTGTGGCCAAGCATGAGCTCAATGTCTGAAGAAAACCGGTCAACTCCGTATATCCAGCAGACACCGGCTGCTTCGACGAATACAACAAAGAGGATTGCAAGCCCTGGTCCGTACACATTGAGAAAATCAACCAGGTACACGCCGCCCTGAAAACCAAAGATCATGATTTGAATCTACTGCAGTAATGAATACATTATACCAGAGGAGCACGGGTCGGCTAGGATTACGGGTTCATACTCAAAATCACTACTGTTCACGTTCTAATAACATGTACGCAAAGAGACCCACCTTATTGGATGCCTATATTGCCTATCATCGCTATTACTGGATTATTGGATTACAATATCGATCTAGCTCTCCTCTGGTCAAACCACGAATATAACATTCAGACTATCTGTTGAAGAGCATGTCACGTCATTTTTATTACACTGTAACGGCATAGACGCTCAGCTCGGCGGTAAAATGGAATTCCCCGTGAACGGAGGAGTTAGATAGCTGTCTAGTAAGTTAGGTCCTTCCAGAAGTTACAAATGGAAGTTTCAATTGATAGGATATTCAATTTGATCGATTCCTGCTTAGCCATTCATTTTTGACATTATTTTCGGCCAAACATTTTTGACATTGTCAACGGTTGGGGGAAATGAACGTTAGGCTGGTTTTGTTTGTCAAGCCGGATTTTGGTTTTGATGAAAAAATACCCTATTAATTGCAAATAGCCTGTCTCTTTAACGAAGCCTCGCTTGTTAATCCGTAATTGCGAGGTAGGTTGGTCTCGTTCAGTCGCTATGTTTATTCTTTGTCAATAAGAAAATGAATGAAAAAGGGCTCTCCGCCTAATCGAAATGTGAAAAAGGTCCATTGAATCGAGCCAATTGGGGAGAACAAGTCTCTGATTAACCTTTTTTCGCGAGGCGTTTTACTGGAACCCCTAAAAAGGTTGGACACCTGATCTGGCTTCAATCGGGGTTCGATTACCATTGATTTAGAATCAAAAAGCGACGCGTTTAGTCACATTCTTGAAATCCCGGATTTAAGCTGCCAAAGTGTCACCTTTCGTCATTCGATTACGATCTCTGTTGAAAGCCTCAGGGATCAAATCAATTTTAATATTCCACTTTTAGAAACGGTCGACTCAACTCAATTTTTCACTGGCTCGAGGTGGCTGCATAGCGTTTTAATACCAATATCTGTCAGCATTATATTACAGGACCGACTAATGTCCATGCGTCTGCTTCATTTTGGTTGGTTAATCCTTGAATAATAAATAATCAGTCATAATGTTTTTATACAAAATTCAACTTCTCCGATTTGCCCCCAAAATGTTTTTCTGGGCGTTTCAAGGTGTCAAGATCAAAATAAGCAAATGTCCGACCGCCGTCTACGCCGTTTTTTGACGTAGACAATTTCCTAAAAATCTGAAATTTTGGTAAGGGACCCGTTTCCGGCTCTAGCTGGTCATCAAAACGTTTAAGCTCGATCGGACCAATATTTGAGAGAAAGAGTGATGGGTGGGGGGTTAAATGTGTTTTCCAAAGATTAGATTTTTGAGATTTTCGGCGGTCTAGGCCTGTGGGGTATTATTATCCACCAAATTTTGGATGCTGAATCTGATGAACCTCCATGCTCCTGGTTCGAGGGATAATCAATCCATGTGAATGAATTTGCAGCATTCTATGTCGAAACATGGAGATCATCTGTTATTTATGAAGTGGTATGAATCGTAATTTTATTTACAACCTGGCCATCACTCCTATACGATCTAATGCAAAATTGCTCGAAACACAGCTGCTCTTTTCATCTGAAATGCCTGAATTCGAGGAATGAACAGACCTCTCTGTTTACTTTAGGGAGCTGCCATGTGACGAGAATTTCTATCCCCTGCAGCTAGACCAAATCTGGAACGAGGCCTTTGAAGGTGAATTAGTGAGCTAACCTCTGTTTTGCAGTAAAACTCATAAAGAAATTCGATGGTCTCAATCAAATTCAATTCAGAGGGTTTTTATAGTGATGAAATTTCAATTGAGTTCAAGTTCAGCTGTAGATCTTATGAAGATTTCTCGAGGTTATTCAGATTCATTTAATTTGGCATAGCTCGGATGACTGCCTTGTTTTGCATTAAAACACTTCCTTAAGCTGCTTAGTCAGTCTGGGAAATAGCTTATCAACTATAAGGCTCTGTCTCACATCGCACATGTGTCGTTGGGAAACAAGGTTGCACGCTTCCATCATGAACAGTTTACTTTCAATAATGCAAGAAACTGGACCTCAAAATACAGGTGAAATGGGTGAAAAATTGCAATCTTGGTATGGTGAGGATTTTGCTTGTCTTTTGAATGATTCTGAACTGGATTTGGTCTGAGTCAAGACTATCCTCGAATGAATTTCTATCTGTTGATTCCACGGCTCATTAATTGCTTTCTATCCTGATGTGGGCCAAAGCAACATTCCCCTAGGCCAAACCTCCAAGAGACCCAAGTATTTGAACGATTTGGGTTTTGCCCTCTAAAGAGGCAGAAAGAAAAGGAAGATGAGATAAATGGAGGCCGGGGAAAGGATTTAGTAGCGAAGATGTTTCCGTTTGAGTAAACAGGGAATCTTATTGGAAAAGGAGAGCGATGCAGAAAAGGGCCCGAAGTTGGATAGGTAGGTTAGGAGGGTTTGATAGTGGGGGCTTTTGGTTGGTGTTGACTCATGGTGATAGGGGTAGGTCTTCGGGGAGGTGGAGGGGAGTCCACTTGAAAGTTAACACTTAGTACCTACCAACCGAAGATCAGATTGATGTTCAGGCCCCTCATGGATCATTCATAGTCTTTGTAATAACTATTCGCACTTCCAGAGGTCTGCCCGTTTCTCTTTGTTGTTTTTTGACTTTGCCTTCCCTCCGTTTGAAGTGAACTACTGCGCTGAACTTTTGGAATTTGTTGAATTTTATATACTTTATGTACTGGAGGTATGGATTGCTATTCAATGTCAAGCAGTGGCTGGCTGCCACAGAAAATAGTGTTGTGGCTTTAAGCAAGGCATACTTTCATTTTCTTGACGATCACAGTGGCCATCGTGCTCAGGGCGTGTACCTATTAATAATGATATGTTACTATTGTTTTGCATCGTTCCACAATACGAAAACAAGCGTTTAAACACTTCTGACCAAACTAGCGCAATTAGTTTCCCTCTCGGGGGATGGATACCGTGATAAAGAAACAGTAGGCACGCTGTTTGCAAAATCAGACTCAGCAAATGACACCTCTTAATGCCCGTTCATGTTCCTGACGTTGGATTTTTTTCAACAGTCATACCAAAATTTTCGGTGGCTGATCAACTGAGTGCCCAATAAGTTATAAATTGTAGTCAACTCATGATGTGGGATTACAGGATCGATGGTCTGATCGATTGGAGTAAAAAGGGGAGTCTTACGGGTTCGCTGAGAGATTCCGAAACGTCTGTTCAATATTCATAAACTTCTCAAAGGCCAAATGAATTTTCCACTCGTGAGCACGTTGACGGTTTTTGAAGCCCCGATATCATTTTGAGAGGATGGATTTTTCGTGTTCATGATACCAGTCTGCCCGCAGCTTCTCTGCGAAGAATACATTTGTTTAGTACTCCGTACGTAGCTGACCAGTTGGCGACATACCATTTTCAGAAC
This sequence comes from Cyrtorhinus lividipennis, assembly GCA_019603395.1. NCBI lineage: Eukaryota > Metazoa > Arthropoda > Insecta > Hemiptera > Miridae > Cyrtorhinus > Cyrtorhinus lividipennis. The sequence goes on from CM033998.1 coordinate 25,341,981, forward strand.
TTCTCATACTTCAAGAAATTCACGGCTTGCCTTGATCACCCCCGTTACATAAACTAAATCACTCCCAGAGGTCTCTTGAGAAGATTTACATTTTCTTTATTTAGGTGCACCCATAGGTTTATTGATGCTGAAAATCTACTTCAAAAGTGACGGGAAGTTTCATTCGTGACGGGCTTGTCTCTCCTGTCCCATAATTGATGTTTTTTTTTTGTTGAGGGGGGGATTTATTACATGGTCACTGTATTCTATAATTATGACGTCGAGGATCCCGTTATTAGTCCCGTTCCATATAGGACTCTCCATCATACAGGACAAAACACGGGAAAGAGTTCCTGCCCCAAGAGGATGCGACGTTGATTCGATTACTACGTGGTGAGTGTTATACGCTCATAGTCGACACCTAGGTAAAAGTTCTCCAGTTGGTTATTCATGTTACTCTCAATTCTTGGTCTTCTACTCAAGGAGCAGGGTGAATAAAAATTGAAATGAAGAGGTAGGCAAGTAATGAATGTGAATGCGAAAGCGATGCTCGCCGGGCTCGGGCCCCCAGGAAGTAATAAGATGCTCCAAGAAGCTAACCAATGAAACGACCAACATTAGCAATGTATGAGGGTGAAACCACGCCACAGTGCAATCTATCGTCAAATTATACGCTACACCTCCCGATCACTTCCCTTTTCACCTTATTAGGTGAGCCTTTCCGCTTCGCTTCAGCTCCGCACTATTTCTAAAATATATATGTGCTGTTGTCCACTTTCGGGATCACTTCTCTCTGGGGCTGTTCTCAAATCTTTGGATAAAAAGTTATATTTTCGTAATCACGCTCCACATTTCTAGATCGTCAAGATAATGTCCGTTTTTCAATGTGTGCATCTCATTAACGAATGTACGTACAACAGGTGACAAGGTCACTTGGCGAAAGAGGGGGATGAAGACCACCCTGTGTAAGTTCTGAGGGTCTGGCGATAGCAAGTATTTATCGAAGACTGTAAGGTATTGATGCTGACGCGAGTACTCGCACGTCAGACGTTTCCACTGGCAATAGGACAGGGTTCTCCTCACTTGGAAACTTGGAGAAAAAAGGTGGTGGTGCAGTATTTTATTTGATTGAGGATAATGCTCCAAAATCACTTCCGAGTTGTGGGTCATTTTGTTGGTAGATACGGCCGCTGAATAGGAAGGTTTTCCTGTTGAATCTGTTGATGAAAGGAACGTGTGAACATCATTCTTATTGGAACGAGTGCGTACAACGCTCTCCACTGAATTTCAATTAACAGCTCAATCTCATGCTTGTCTTGAAGAGGTCAGTAGATACTATCTTCTGATTACTGCTGGAGAGGAATGATGTTTGAAACAGCTAGCCGTATAATGTCTTGGTTATCTCAGACATTTGTCATAATAGGCCCTCATTCCTCCTACCCTTAAACCTCCACCCCTCAGTCTTGTCTTTAATTATTACGATAAGCGGGGTCGGTCCGTCTGTCAGAAGCAATGGCTGAGTCAGCCTCACCTTTCACTTTCCTAATCAGTTCTCTACTTGATGCTTCACATTAAGAGATGCGGACATTGCCTTGCTCTTGGTTCTCTCGAGAGTCCAACAACTCGTTAAAAGTTATATCTGCCTTGTGACGTATACATGCACTTATAAATTACTCCAATATTGATTCTAATTTTTTTTCCTTTTGTTTCGAATAAAGTGTACGTTCTGCGCGTCTACCTCCTGGTGCATATTTTCCGACGAATTAAATCTGTGGTCTAACAGGTTAAAAACATTTTCAGAAGAATTATTTCATGTAAGTGTTCATTCGATCAAGAACTTCAAGAGTATTACAAGATTAGTTACTTACGTAGGTACACGTAGGCAATGCGCAGATGTAAACCATTACCAGGAGTACAAGGACAAAAAGCTCCCTATGCCTTCCAAGAAGACGAGGATATTCGTCGCAAAGGGCAGTAATCATCGCTTCCATTCCACCAAATGTGCTGTCCAGCCCTGAAGCAAAACCACAACCCTCTCTTACCGTAATAAAGTGGCAAAGGCCAATGTGAACAAACTTGAATGTACGAATAACATGAAGCTTCATTCGTGAGTCCCTGTAATGCTTGCATGCACCTAACTATTTTGACTTTCTGATGTGTTCGGTAGAATCCCGAATAAATGGGCTCAACACAAGACACAATGAAAAAAGGATGATGAGGTTCAGGGCATACGTTTTCATTCATTTTCAGGAATCACAAGTTCGCTTGGAGGAGAGAATTCGTTTAGCAGATTGACAACCTGACGGACGATAGATTGCGTGTCAAGTTTCGAACGAAAGAAAAAAGGTGTCAAGTAGCCTCTAGATTGAGCGTAGACCGTCCAAAATTTAATTAATACACAACGATGAATTTGAAACCCACGTCACAGAGACACTTCGTACTCTTCGCTTCACACTGATTGGAGGAGTACTCCATCAGAGAGGAGTAAACGTTGCTTCTCATGTTTTCCAACACTAAGGATATACACAAGGACGGTTGTGTGCAGACACTTACAGAATGGATAGCTGTTTCCCCCTCCCGGTCACACCAGTGCACGCTCATCTCAGTTGAAAACCCTACTTCCAGACGGTTCTGACACTGACCCAAGGGTATTATTTCTTGAGCATTGAAGTAAGAGTTACGGTCAATAGAGCTTTACAAAAAAAGCTATTCTCCTTGTTTACCGACGAACAAGCGTCTGAAGGCTCAAGACCTTCCAGTTTAGAAGGACAATGGAGTTAAAATGGGAGGAGAATCTGGAGGAAATCGTTTGCCCAATACTTCAACAAGGTTTTTTTCTGATAGCTCAAATATTTACGTGATCAATCTCACCACCTCTTTCGAGAACAAAGACTAATTCTCTCTTCAGCGAGGGCATCGAGGCTGTGCCGAGGAACTCCTCATTCGTTAACCGACCAACTCAATTCCAATCCCCAGCAATGTGAATTTCTCTTCTGGAGCAACAGGATGGGTCACGAGAACATTTTCGAAGAGCGAAAAGTGTTATTTTTCTAAACTTCTATTATGAGTCCTCGCAGATTCGTACAAATTTCGTACAATTCGGATAAATGTATTTTTCAAATTACTAGTCATATCCACACATCTCTCCCCCCCCCCCCCCTTCACCCGTATTAGCATTGCGCACAGTCTATGGGGTCCCAAGCCATCGCAGGGTGTTCGACTATCGGATCCCTACCTGCTTGCTCCCAATCTACAGAATCAATTATACATCCCCCAAATCTCCGTACATCCCTACATCATTCCCTAAAAAACAAGTTCACCATGTTCGACCTAGAGGCATCTTTTTCGAGTTGTATCAATTTTAATGTTTCTTCATTGTGTTTTGGCCGTGTCTCATAAAAATACATAAAACTCATTTTCCTCATTTTTCAAGACATATCAAATATCAGGATGGACAGAGCGTCAAAATGTGAGTATATACAGTATTTCAACATCAAGATACTGGCTATATTAGTAAGCGAAAAAACGGACTGAGTTCGATAAGTTCCCACCAGTTAAAGATTTCGGCTTTTTTATGTGGTGTCACGGATTTAATCAACAGTAATGTTAATAGAGAGTTCCGAAGAGAAACATTTCCGGTTGAACTGGCCTGATGTGGAGAGTTCCAGAATACTCTTCTCTTGTGCCACCTTTTTCAGGTTTGGTAGAAAGCAGGAGGAAAAAAGTCCATCCCCTTACCATTAGTGGTGTTCATCCTGTAACCTTCTTCCAAATTTCCAAACCTGCTTAAGGCCTCGGCGACGCGATTGAGGAATATCAAATTAAGAGGGGTCAGAAAGGAAGGTCTTGTTGAATTAGCTTTTACCGGAGAGTTTTGGCCCAATCCTTGAGAGAACCCTATTGTGAACATCCTACAAAGATTCTCGATGCAAGTTCATTATTTTTCTCCCTCCAGATAAATCGATAGGGTGTTCTGCGACATGAAAGCTATATCCAGGCGGATTGTTCCACATTGGTTTCACGTTACTCTATTGTGATCACTGATTCATAAGCTAAATTAGGAATGTACGGTTTATCGTTTCGGACTATTTAATGCCCCTCCATTCAATTAAATCTAAAGACCTTTCTTAAACTTCATCAGGTAAGCGATGACATTTAACACTATTATGACTCGCCCGTGGCGTAGTTGTCTTAAAATTCCATTACTTTTTTATGCTTTTGGGGAAGTGATTGTGTTCAGTCTTACAGGAGTGAAGTTCGTTTATTCACGGTATTCAACATGGATTTGAAATTTAGTCATCAACAACACTTCGTCCTCAAAGCCAACGTTTCGATAAATTTTGGAATCAATACGGTTAGTTGAAGAATCATTGCACTGGTAAAGTTACATTGAAGAAAATGTGTGCCTGTGTCTATACGTACCTGACGAATGCACCATAAAACGTATAGTTGTAAATGTGTTGGGTCTTCTTGTGGCCTAAGGAATGTTTTTCTGACCTCCTCTCACACCCACAACTTGCAATGCCCGTTTACGAATAGGTGACTTACCTAGTGTGATGAGCATGAGGAAGAATATGATGGCCCAGAACACGCTGCCTGTCATCGTCGCAATCGCTTCTGGGTAGACGATGAAGACAAGGCCAGGCCCTGTAAATCAGAACCAAACGTGTTTCGCCTGAAGCGTCAACAACAAGTCGACCCGATTGAACAGCCAACCCGAACCCTGGGCGTCGGTGGTGACATATGGGCGCTTATTGGATACGAACCGCAGACTAATACCATATTCCTTGAGGCGGACATCAACCTCTCAACTGCTTGGAAGTCATGAACACTGGTGTATTGAAATTCATTAGATGGCAGTTGAAGACTTGCCCCCTTGACGCATCAGTATCGTTCTTTCACCATTAAATATTGCAACTTTTCAGTGTGCACCTTATAATTATGTTGTAACGACTCTGCTCATGCTGGCATTAAAGACAACTATTGATTATTTTTACAAGACATTGATTAGTCATGCTAGCACGAGCACATAAGTAAGTTAGTGATATTAGGAAATTAGCTTGACACGTGATGATTTTAACAGAAGTTGAACAACACAGCGGTGTCGAACCAGGCGTCTGTGCGGTGGCCCAATATTTAAAGAGTACAAAATGAATTTTTTAGGAGTCAGCTAAAAAAAAAACCGCCCTCTCATATAAACAAGCCATGTAAATTCCAAGCTTCTCCTTGAAATATATGAACCTCTTGAATTTCTTTCACGACGCTTGCTTTGTAATCTGTAGTACCTACACCTACCTTCCAGTCCAACCTTGTCCACGCTCGTCCCCTGAACGTGGGCCATGTAGCCCAGAACGGAGAAAATGACGAAGCCCGCGAGAAAGGAAGTGAGACAGTTGATGGAAGAAGTCAGAATGGCATCTTGGTAGCAGTTGTTGTGGAATTTGTTGTAGCTCGATAGGGCAAGCAATGTCCCGAATCCGGGCCCCAGGGAAAAGAATATTTGGGACGCAGCGTCAATCCATACCTTTACAAAATTATTATTAACATTGATAATTTGAATCAATCGTACCGTAAATATCTCAAGGAGCCTGACCACTCACTTTAGCAGTGGCAAGTTTGTGCCACTGTGGGGTCAGATAGTAGCTGATCCCAATAGACGCTCCTGGCAGGGTGATTCCTCGTCCTAACAAGATGAACAGTACTACATAGGGTAGAAGGGCAGTTACCCAGACGGCCTGAAACAGGAATGGGCAACCTGAGTTGAAGATCAGCCTCTCAGACGAGATATTCTTCATCTGTTAGCACAGACTTAAAGTTGCTCATTTTGCGCACTTTTACATAAGGGTACAGTGAGCGAAGTCGAAAGTCAACATGTTCTCGACGGTTGTTAACACGAATGTTGGGCTGATCAAATATCATTTACATCCGTATCCAGAAGTCTCATTTTTATGCACAGTTTTGATCTGCAAGCGTTGACCTGTCAATATTACTTTGTTGCCACTGCGCGGAGGCCATAGATAATCTGCCGCTCTCAGCAGTATCTTCTGCACATTTACGTCCAAGGGAATGTGTCTGCTTTTAGACGGCCCATTTTTACTAGATCAAACCAATCAATTTTAAGGGGAAAAATCGCGTATAATCTTCATTTAACCTGCTCATTCGTCTTATAAACTTGATATTCAACGTATGAACATGATTATGAATAAAATCATCTCTGGGATGGGCCTAAATTTATACAGAAGTTACACAGCTGAGATTTCAAAGTGAGCCTCGTACCAGACGAGCTTGTTGGGTTCAAATAATTTGTAGAACTGCCAACGACCCAGATTCATTTTTAAACTCTAGATTCTAGGAAAATATCCCTTTTAGTTCTATCCCGATTCCGTCGCAAAGATAATGTGTTATAAGAACCTGACGGTTTCTCAAAGATGAAAGATGACAACTCGCTGCCAATAGCCCCCCTATGTTGTGTGACGCTAATTTACTTACGTCAAAATTACAATAACGAATTGCATAGCAAGTTACACCTTGTATTCTCACTTTAAAAAACAACACTCCAGATTATTTAATATTTAATGTAAGTATAAAATGCTAAAGAGTGGGGATTGAATATTCAGGAAGCAGAACGCGATGTTCCAGCAATGAAGTAAGACAGTGACCATTACTCTCCCAGATGTCGCCAGATTTGAATAATATGATAATGTCCACTTATCCACTATTTCAAGCACATTATAGTACAGTTAACTGTACATTTAAACTGAAAAATGAGAACTTGATGAAATCCTTGGCAATTTGAATTTCTTTCGATTTTAAGGACTCTATCAGACCGACTTGCAGAATGTTCCAAGTTCCTCAATGACAAAGACGAAAGCGTCACAAGACGGGTGTTCGATAGGAGAAGGTTGAGTTGACATGAGAGATCAGGGTGCGACATGCCTCTAAGGGGCAAAAGAGAAAATATTGTGCCGGGAAATGACTCGAAGAGCGATAGAACACTATTGAGAAGACTTTTTTTCCTTCGGCACATACGCGCAGATGCTCAGAGATGAAAATGGAAGAGACGGTTATCCACAATGCGCTTTTCCACCCAACGGGCAAGAGAGGAGCGACGAACCGTTTCTAGGTGTTGATCTTCAAACGGCCCTTTTTCAAAACTTATTGGTGGGAAGATAGTTTTTTATTCCACCTAGCTATATATGCTCTGTATCATCCAAGCAAATGAGATAGCGACACATCATTCTACGCTCACATTGGCCCTAATGTTATTTAATATATTTTTAGAGTGGTTTCTGTCGTGCCACTCGATACAGGAAATACCTTCCTGAAAAAGAGACGTGAGCAAAGAACATGGTGTCCTTCTCGACCAGACTACTAGCCGTCCATTCAGCTCTCATGTCTAACGTTCTTAACACTATTACACACTTCATTCCCTCACCTAATATGCGGTAGTTTCCCAAGCCCTGGTTTGTGTGAATGAACACTAGGCTAAAAAAATCCACTCAGTAAACTCTAGCTATGATCAGCCTCAGCTGAAGCAGGTGAAATTCCGCCTTATTCATTATATTCGGTAAATCATCTTGTGATAAAAAAAAAAAAACCTCGTTGTGGAGCGATATCCATCGTCCTTGATCTCTCATCTTCAGCTCAATCTGGTACCCCGATTTAATTTCATAAATGGCCAGTGAAAATTAATTTTTGAACAAGTAAATCATGACTATGTTTGCTAATTTTTAGAGCTTGCACTTTAACCGGTAAAAAATACATTTCTTTTGTCACCTACGCTTAGGCACTAACAACAGCGAGGTTCATCTGACATATCTTTTTGATAACTGAAAAAAAGAAGATAAGGGGAATGCTCTCTTGAGCATCAAACCTAAGACAAGATACATCTTGACTTTAGCTATACCAGCACTGTTCTGTTTTGTGTAACTGACATTGTGTAACTTTTAAATTTGAAAAAAATGATTCGTAGGTACCAATTTTTTTTTTTTTAAACTTATTTAGCTATTTGACGAATATATCTTGGATCTTAGAACTCGGTCAACTGAGATTCACCGTCAGAGAGCAGCCCCATTATTGACCGTCTCATAACGTAGGTACATCGTAATGACCGTGAATATTTATCACCCTTTTAAGGTTTATTTACTTGACAGGGAGGAACGGCTTTTAGGGAAGGCTCGCCGGGGGCTCTTCCGTTTCCCAGGAGTATTTATTCCTCCGCTTCATGTCAGCTATCATCCTGGATACTTTCCTTAACGACTCGTGAATGACCTGTCATCTCAAGGGGGAACGGATGTATCTTTCAATTTGTTTCAGTAACCCCTGCACAAAAGCTCCATAGTTATCCGAAACCATCCTAAAGAAGCTAAAAGCTATATACTTGGAACGATACGGACCCTTATTGGGAAGTTTCCCAGTATTGGTTACTCTTTTCAGTAATCAATCCAATTAATTTAGGTCTTCTTCATTATTTATGATGGTCGATTCCAGAGAGAAGGTATCATCCATGAGAACATTTTATTAAAATACTGTCCGAAGTGTTCATAAACGGGGGTTTCTCCTTTGCCTATGCCCTGAAAAATTTCCTGAAGTTTCCGATTTTCCATACTCCCAGAAACAGAAGGCTAACTGTAATCAATCGAGACACGGAAAGTATTTCTAAGAGGTAATTAAGAGCTAAGGGAAGAGCCCCTAGAGCAATTAGGTAGACATTGTACACGCGGACAAAAGCTTTGGTTTTCTGCAACATCACTTTCCTCTTAGCGGTAGCAGGGCTGATCTAATCAATGGTAGTTGTGACAGCCAACTAATTCGTTTGTGGTTATTTTTCGGTTAGTTTATTTGGAGGTGCATGTGTGATTATTTTAAGAAACCAATATCTGTGTAACGAGAGACGGTAAGACACCCTTTGTACAGATCGGCTTACCTAGCTCGTTTAATCCCCATCCCCCCCATCACATTAGCCGTTGAGTTTTCAAAGAAAGAGAGGAAATTCCATCTCTACCTCTATCGGGTACTCTCTACATCTAGTGTAGGTACGTAAATAGTAATCGTCATAAGAGCGGTTACCAGATTTTTTTTTTTCTCTCTTTACAATGAATATTGATTCTAACGGAGAATCTAATAGGAGACGTAATGTAATAACTACTATTAGGCAGCCCGTTTCCCGTTTTATGGAAGAGTAAAAGGGGTTAATATTTTGCATTAAATAATCAAAAATATTCTCTAACTTGGGTTCGTTAATCGTCGATGAGAGTGGCGAAACGTGAATTCGAATTCTGCCCCGTCAATTTGAGACGTTGAATAATTACGTGTAACTGGGTGGCTGTGATAATGGCTATCTCTGATGATGGTTCAGTTCTGATGTACGATAGAGGTACCGCCATCCCACAGTTCAGAGAGAAAGGTGACCTGATGGTAACTCGTTTTCTGGACATTGATCAGATTGAGAAGCACGAATTCAACGGTCCTACCATGGATGACAGGAGACTTTTGTTGGAAATTTTCGTCCTCACGAACAGGAACTAAATAGTTCTGAGTTGTGAACAACAAAATTATAATTATCTGCCCAAAACACCCATCACATGGTGAGCTCAACCTACTATGAGTTCAATAATTTGGATTGATCTTTTTTTATCCCGGAGGGATAGTTTCCAAAATCTAGGCTAAAAAAAAAAAAAGCATTTGCTATGCGAAAAAATCAAATGTATACAAACGGATTATATCCGGGTGCTTGTTGTATGTGAACTCATATTCAACCCGTTCGCCGCAAACTTGGGGAGGTTATGGGTGAATATGAGTATTTTCAGGAAGGATGAGACCTAAGCTTGTGGGTACACATTTATGTTGAATTTAATCTTTACAGATTGAGATGGATCCCGAACCGATTCACGCACACCAAAAGAAGTTATTTATTGGCTACTTTGAAGCTGGATACTTCGTTGAGGTTAAAACTATTTCATAATTCCTCATTCAAGTATTTATTTTTTCTCTTGATATCTCTCTAGAAAACTCGACGATCGCTTTCCCTCACTGAATAATACATTAACGCCGCGTTAGTGATTCTTATGAGCCCCTAGAAAACTTCAGTGAACGAATCCAAGAGCCGAACGAAAGGGAGAGGACAATTTCGTTATACGTAAATGATGATCGATCGCCTACTACAAAAAAGGTTGAAATCAAGTTTTCTTTTTATTTAATTTGAATAGACTCCGAATCGAAGCAAACGATCCGTTAATGTTCCATCGTTTACGCCGATAGTTGTTTTTAGCAAAATTAACATTAACCTCGAATACATCAAAAATAATAAAAATGACCGCAGCATACAATGACCGAGATTTTAGCCCTGTTTCCAAACATTGCATTCACTGAGCGACCTCTTGCACCTGGTTAACGAACAGGACTGATCAATGTTTCATCTTTCTAACCCGAAAAGCGTTTTGTTTTCACTAAATTACACATTTCATCAGCGACGTAATCCGTCAAGAGCTAATTAGTCGTAGCGTGAATAGCCCCGGGGTTTTCAAAGGCGCTTGATCAATGAAGCTCTTCCAATAACAAAACCTCTTATCATAATCTCCCCGCTACTTCGGCTCATCCTTCCCCGTTCGAATTTCTCTCCTCATGTTTCACCCTGCTCCAGAGGCCCCAGCCTTCGACCCCTTATCGTAATGAGAATATTTTTCGTAGTGGAGCTTCTTTCCTGTCATGGAGAATGACAAGAACTACAATTGTATTTCCCTTGGAGAAACACCCTTTTGGTGGCTAAACGAGGCGTTTCACTTTCTGACTGATATTAAACGAAACATCTCTTGTTTTGGTTATCATCTTGACCGTTCGTTTCCTTGTTGGTAATGTCTTTTTGCAGGTTCGTAATTGATGACTGGTTATAATGATGATGTGTTTCATGAGCTGAATATCGCTCTTTGACTCGGATGATTCTTGTATTGACAGTCAATGAGTGCTTTTCCAGTAGATTCATTGCGAAAAGTATAATTTTTTTTTTTTAATACTGCTGCTGCATTGTTGTACACAATAATTTTTTTCAATACGTTGGTAACATCGGAATCGAATTGATCATCACCTTGTTCAACGGTAGTTGACCGGAGATTGGGATACGGAGATCAAGTTCCGTTAGTGGAAAGGGAAAGTCCGAACTTCTCGGAGCCCGTTGGCGAGTAACACGAATTCCCTTCTTTCCATGAGACGGTTGAGTTGGAGGAATTACTTGAGGGGACCGTGTAAAAGGCTGAGGTCGCTCTACAACCTTCCATCGCCCAATCGCCAATGGCGCCTGCTCAAAAAGGAAGTCACTTTTTGAGCAAACGGTTCTACATTTATTATATTCTTGCTACCGGAGTAATTCAGTCAAGATAAATATTGAAGAAGGTACAATTTATATGTACTTACGACTACTCTTCTAGCCGTTGTTGTAAATGGTACTCACAGCGCTGAGTCAAGCGGTACACGGTTGGCAATGTCTCAAGGACGAAATATCACGATCCACTTATAAGTCACGATGAATGTGACTTGTAATAGGAGTTTTACTTTGTTTCATCTCCAGCTAGTGGTTCCCAAGAGGTGTGTTGAGCCCTTCAAGGGCCCGGAAGGGTGGAGCGACGCACCACGTTTTTTTTTTCGTCGGAACTGAGTGACTTCTCGAGTAGCGTTTGGTGTCATGGGGACAATGTCTTCTCTATCTTTCATGGAAGATGGTAATCGACGGGAGTGCCTTGGGAAGCGGCGACCTTGAAGATTTTTCCCTTTGATCCCGTTTCTCAGTCTCATCGACAAGGCGGTCATAGGCAGGGGGAGGGGCGTTGAGCGTTCATTTTTTTCCCACCCTGGAGGTTGAATGTTCGTCGTTCCCAGGGCTTTTCTTTCACGTGCAACAATTCAACATTTAAAGTCGCTCAACCACCTCTGACGAAACAGACAGTATTTTAGGGGTAACAAGGCCGAGTTTCTACGGGAAAGCTCCCAGCTCGAAATTGTGGTCAATCTTAGGCCGCAATGCATTCGGAAACTGCAGTTCAGTGCAGGAATCTACCCAGGATAAAAGTGGCTCTTAGAGGCTACCGATTCTCGGCATTGGAGAAATAAATGCGATAGTGCGACCCGAAGTGAAGTTTAATAGGGTGGAATCATGTAGGGAGCCTACCCAGCCCATTCATCCTGTAAAATTTCGAACGATCAATCTTTAGATACTCCATTATTTGGTGTCTTTGATGGTCCACATCCATTTATTTGGTGCCTAGCTTGCACAGCGTTGGTTGATGGGTCGAAATTGCATCTCGTCCTTTCACCTGTGTGTGAATTGTAACTAACTAACTGTTCCCGCGGCAAACAACCAAAGGGTGGACAGCGGACAGAGGGTTTTGGAACCCGGTCACTAACAAGACTGGGGTGACTCCGAAGTGATTTACTTAATAGGCAATGGCTCGTTCTGCCTTCGAATACAGTAGACTGAAAGGGACGAGGCGCGTAAGCATGTCGGCAAATTCGTCTATGTCTCCAGTACATACCTGTCCTCTTGGTGCGAATCATGATGGCATTAATGCTCTAAGCTCCTTCACATGTAATTCATGATGGCCTCCATGTTGTCGACGAAGGAGCAAAATATAGTTCGAAACACATTAATGATTAGCACTACTAACCATTATTTACCAAACATCACTTTTACTTGCTAAAAACTGTTGAAAAATTAAATAATTATGTAAGGATTCTCTAGTATTTCTCATTTTCGGAATTATACGAATTACGGGAACTACATGTCGAATTAAATTTTTTCCAGGTACAGTATTGTTATAAATCCTAAACCATTTGACCCTTTCCCAAATAATCCAACTTTTTCCAGTTGAAAAATAGGTTGATTATCCAAGGAACGACCAACCGAAAGTGAATCAAGTAGTGCAATTTTGGTCAGCACATTTTAATTTTATTCAATATTTATTCTGTGGGACTAAACCTCGCCAGATTTATTATTGAGTTATCGTTTTTTCTACAGTTACCGCACTTGAGGCAAAAGGATTGCTTAAACAATACATACATACATTTTTCAATCCAGTATCCATTTCATGCCCTATTTCATGACTCAAAATGTCTTCAATGTTCATAACTAAGCTTGATTGTATATACTTTTAAATGATAAGAAGAGTTTTATCTATTCATTTCCGAAAACGTGTGCTCAATGAATTTGAACGTAAGATTTGATTTCAAGATAAGATCAATTTAAGATCAATTTGATTTCGGAAAGGACCAGTTTTACCTGTAGAAGATTGAATTTTACTTTAAAAAGTTATCTATACTGTATAAATAGAGAACAATCGGGTGAGGGTTGCGTTTCGAGTTCAGTATCATAACTGACAAGATTGGAACATTGAACGGGGATTAAAATTTAAATAACCATTGAGTGTACCGGGTGGAATATACGGTAAAGCGTCAGGGGTCTTGATAATGAAAAAGACAGTTTGATCTAAGCCATCCAGGATGGATTAGCCATACGATGAAATATTGTTAGACTGAAGCGTTCTGATTACAAACAGAAGTGTTCATCAAAAGCTCAGATGCTCTCAAAAGTAAACTCGAAAGAGATACATACGTCTTCAAACACCTGTCTTCTGTGACGCAACTAGAGTGCAGGTGAAGCAATCCGATCGCAAGTTTCTCACTAGGTTCATGTCATATTATAATATTGGGTGTCATATTATGAAATATTTTTGTCGATGTCATTTGTAGAAATCTATTTTGAGCTTCTACGATACCAAATAGAGGTGTGAACAAGGTGAATTGTAGAAAAATTGATAAAAATCAGATTATTTACCTTTCCTGTCGATTTCACGCCTTTCCAAAGAGAGAAATAAACCAGCAAGAAAACAGCGAAAACGCAAAGGGCGAGTGACCATTTGATCGGACCCATCCGGTCGAGGCCGTCAGATTTATCCTGTTCCAATACACTTAGTCTGTAACATGCCCAAAATACATCCTCGTAAATTTCTTCGTGTACCTTGATAAAATAGGGTTTTTAGCCATTGTGTTGGTTAGTCTAATTACTTGAAAAATTCCGTAGCGGGGGAGACAGAGTAGTTCCTAAATGCGACTTCTTCTATTGGGGTACAGTTGGGCGTGTTCCACAAGTTGTTGCATGAAGTCCAGGGGAGCTCAGACCTCAGGCTAGCAATCAAGTAGTACACCGCCCAACCTGAAAATGATTCGAAGAAGAAACTGTTTATTTAGCCATGTATTCATTGTACTATCTTCGTGTCCAGATTTGATTATACCGGGCCTCTCGTGTACTGGTTTGATGGGTTTCTCTTCATCCGAGGAGGCTTTTTCCAGCTGTCCAAACAAGTTCCCCAAAATACCATGGACTGGTGAGAAAAATTATGGCCTTAAAAATAAAGGTCACGTTGGTAACCTCGAAACTTGCTTAAACTTACAGTGGTAAAAGTGCCAACATGTAAAATGGGGAATAATTCGGGCACCATTATCCCTTATTTAACTCCAATCATTGGAATATTGATTTTGGAGTAACAAGTTCCGAGATTAATTTCAAAGTAAGCTGTAGCTAAGACCTTTTAAGAAAAATTATATTAGAAGGCCGAGGATGGATACCAATCAAAGCTGGGCACCGATGAGAGATTAGCACATGGTAATATCTTACCAATGATGGTGTTGTAGTACATCCCCATGTAGATGTCAAGCACGCAGATTGCATACCCGATACCTGTAATATAAGAAAGATTTTGCATTATCTAATTTTTGTTTTAAATGATTCTCTTTTTGTCTTGAAGTCTGTTTTGCTTCATTTGAGCTTAGTCCTTTAGTCAGACGAATCTCTATCGGGTACCTAGGATAGGAATGTACTAATACCGCTGAATAGACTAATCATCATGAGTCCTTAAGCTTAGGTGACCCAATTCTCGAAAAAAAAAAAAAACTTCTCACGTCTGTATTCTGTAAATCTGTACCATTAAGGTCTCAACATTTTTCAAACCCCCGCCTCCATAACACCCCCTGTTTCCGTTTCATTTGGATAGACCTTGGGGAAAAGGTGACACGAGTTTGGTTGAAAACCTCCATCTCATGATGAGATGATCGATCGTCTCGTCATTGAAACCTTCAACTTTTCAATGGCTTTGTTGTCCTGTGGCTCCCCGTCTAAACTCTCCAGCGGCTGCATCCGTTTATAATGCCGACTTCAGACCCTCCTCCCCATGATTCTCTACCCCCCACCCAATGCAGGTAGAAATGCAAACGCAATGACCTCGTTTCTTGGTTATTCATTTAGTCCTTTTACTCGTGGATTTGCCATGAGGAAAGGGTAGACCGTACCAGCGAGAACATGTGATGTGATGGTTTTTCGAACCTGATCTTCTATGAAACAAGAAAATAGAGTAATAATCGTGTCACCTTTTGTCTGACCACATTTGAACAGAAAAATAGATAATTGCCCGAAGTGTCTTAGTTGCATTGATGCAATGGTGGTGGTCTTCCTTGCTATTGAATTTCGGGCGACCCCGTTCATCAACTTTTGGTACATGTTTTTGGTTGGTTATTCCTTAAATAATCAACCTATTTATTCATGCGAAATGTCAATCTCTCCAATTGAACCCAACATTTTTTTCTGGGCGTTTCAAGGTGTCTCCTGATCCGAGGAATAACCAACCACTGTGTATGAATTTGCAGCGTTTTTCTGGACGGTTTCCTGCCATCTCTCACCGTCGGCCTACAAATCTTTTCTGTTTCTATCGGATCTAGTTTTCCGCCATTTCCCGTATGGACTTTCTCACTGGTGGATTTTCTTTTATAATGAACCATTAACCAAACCTATGAAGTGTAGAACCTGCGGTCAACCTCTTGTGGCCAGAACATTGCCTTTTTTTCGTTTAAAAATGTCCTGATTCCGCCGTCCACCGTCCATGAAACCAGTTATTTTTACGGTAATTATGCTCGTACGTAGCAAAGATAATTTTTCTAAAATTCTGAATTTATGAGCTTGAAGGAGTCTTTAATAAGTTCCTAAACTGTTGAAATAGTCATGAGCGATTTTCGGTGAGGGAATTTTAGGTGTGTGGTTTTTGGTTGGTTATTCCTTGAATAATCAACCTATGATTTCATGCAAAAAGTCAATCTCTCCGATTCGGCCCAAATTTTTTTTCTGGACGTTTCAAGGTGTTTAGATCAAAATTAGCAAATGACCGTCCGCCATCTGTCGTCCGCCGTCCACGCCAATTTTGTAGTAGAGAATTTTTTTAAAAACTGAATTTTGGTCAGGGAACCGTTTCCGGCTCTAGTTGGTCCTCTAAACTTTTCAGCCCGATCGGACCAAATTTGGGCGGTGTTGGGGTCAAAATGTGTATTTCGAAAAATGGATTTTTGAGCTTTTTGCCAATCTAGGCGTGTGGGGTACCATTTTTCACTAGATTTTAGACGCTAAATCCAATGAAATGGATCCAGAACGATTGGCACCCACCGGACGTTGTTATGGCACCTAATGGGTATCTATTACCCATTTTGAATGTGTTTTCGAGATTTCTGGAACCTAGGCGTGTGGGGTATCATTTTCCATTAAATTTTGGACTTTGAATCGATTGGAATGGGTCCGAGACCCACCATACCAACTGTTTCCCCCATTTTCCCCATGTTGAAGAAATTAGTCTCCGTCGGTGCCTCCTCGTTTTGATGCCGGTACGGTATCGCCGGTCCTTGCGAGTACGATGTCGTCAAGCTAAGGAGATGAAAGGACTCTCAAAAGGCCGAATCCCAGGTAGACAACTAGGCCTAACTCATCCAATCTTCTAAAATTCGCATTCGACAAGGTGTTTGGGAAGATAGTAAAATTTAATAATAATAACCTTCCATCTTTTTCCTCATTCCCTTCACCGGGAAAATCTCAAAATACCTCTACATGTATCCGTCCACCTCGAAATGGATTTACCGTGACTCGCACCCCTTCCTCAGGCCGTCCTTATTTGGATATTGGCTTATCCGTTTTTGCCGTCTCCAGTTCTCGTAAAACGCGCCGAGTTATCAACCCCCAGAAAAAAGTCTTCTGGTGACGTTAAGCCCTCTGGATAGGATGTGACGGGGACAACACGCAACACGGGAGTTTATTGGCTTTGCTCGCTTTCGTGGCACATTTTTCTTCTCCTTGCTTACCTGCTTATCAATACTTCAATCATTTCTGCATATTGTGAATCAACACTTTTTGATATGATCAAATAGCTCCGATATTCTTTTCTCCAATAGATTTTTTGGGATGGATTTCGCCAGTGCCTTTTTTTCTTGCCTTTCTTGAGGTAGAATGTAAAAAGCATCGAGCGCTACCGAAATAACCGGTGATGCCAGAAAATCTGATTCTGCAGTACTATTGAACGGACGCCGGTAACCGGTTCAACCGCTCACGTTGTAGCCAGCCGGTGATGATATTACAAGCTGAGCTATTCCCAAGTTGCAAATTGATAGTGTGATTGTAATTTTAGAAAAGACGTTGGATAACTCTTCTGAACCTTCTAGGACGTCAAGGCTAAAAATGTCCTTTTTCCCCAAAAATAACGAAGAGAAATGTCAAGTAGGACATTTTCCCTGCTGACCAGCTACGAAACAACTGGGAAGAAGTTGACTCCGTCTTTAACTGCGCGGATCAATCGCACAAAACACCATTACAGAAAGTTCCCCCTTGTTTCAGAAGGGAAGAAGTTAATTGTGGACAAGCGGGTACGTGCTTAGGTCGGCGAATGCGATTGGCCAAATCTGAAACTGCGTGATATCTAGCGTCCAATAAGGCACGTCCTCCTTTTCTTGACGCCTTGATAGAAGAGGGAAAGAAACGAAAAGTCACCGAAGTGGGAAATCTATTGGAAGTTAACGAGATGGGTGATTTTTCTACTACTCGACAATGTCTTTTGAGATTTTTCTCGTTATAATTAGCCAGTATTAGTATTATCGAATTATTTTTAAAATAAATGTAAGAATACATTGTCTCTATTTTCTCTATTTACATCCTAGTCGCCTCGGTAGCGATTCACTGCGACGAGTTCTAAAAACTCGGTTATACCTCACCATCAAGACTCAACAGTTGTACGGGTCACCGGTAAGTAACAACCCTTATTGAATAGTTATGATGAAAACTGCCATCCAAGTTAAATTCAATTCAATGAAATTATTTAGGCCGATTTCAACAGCATAACGCACCTTCTCCTCAAAATAAAGACGAAGAATTAAAAAAAATGTACCAAATTTGGGTTACTATAAAAGTGGGACTTGGAATAAATGGCAGCTCGTGGGTGATAATGATGCAATGCAAAAGAAAGAGAATCGCCTGCTTATCATCTGTTTGCTCGAAATAAGTTGATTCTGTAATAAAGTTCTGCTGAAATTTTGAATTAGCAAAGTAAAAAGAGCGGTAGACAAGACGCAACTAAGTAAGATCTAGAGAATTAGGGAGGAGGAGTTGTAGAGTTTGAAAAATACTTTGAAAAGGAAATACCTGAAAGCTCATTTTCACGTGGTGGTTTTGATAAGACGATGCTACAGCTTGGAATCGGTCAAGCATGCAGGTCGCCATCTGGGGTCGACTTGCTAACTTGAGTTTACTCGGAGCTTCCCTTTCCCTCCTTCGAGATCGAGGCTCCGAGTTGGCTGCTGTACGCTTGGGTGGTTCCTCTCATCTTCTTCATTGTTTATCGCTATCTGGGGGCAAGTTTTCATGTTTCGAGCGACTTCGCTGGCCCTCGGCGGCTATTCTAACTATCGAGGGACTCGGTTTCCCCTGTCGTCAACAAGTGAAATTACCCATGTTTTCAGTACTTGACTGCTTCTTCTCTAGAACTTGAGACCAGCTGATATCCAGATACTACTCGACGAACACTTCCTAATTTTTGTCTTGTTCTAAGAATTACAACTACTTCGAGGTTATTTCTCAAGCGCCCAACCTATCACCACAGTACGCTATTAATCAGTACTCAATTCGCGTTGAAAAATGTAACATTGATTTTCTATTTTACTTAGTAAAATTCTACATCTCAAAATAATGTCCTCATTCGGTACGCGCCAATTTTTTCATCGAGCGCACAAACTATGTGAAAATGAAAACCTACTCGTGCAAGTCCCCAAAAAGCTCGAAACCCCATTTCCGAATTAACCACTTCTACCCTTACACTGCAATGAGGTGATCTGGTTGAAAATAAGTTAGGCAAAGAATTGAGCCAATTTTCAAAATTTAGGATTCTCCAAAACGTACAAAATACAATTTTGTGGAGGATACATTAATTCATTTCATCTATAATAATATAACTTTTATTCTAATAAGGATTATGAACCATGACAGTATCCTGGTAAAATCAGATGGAATTACTGTTTAAATCTCTCTCGTACGTATTTTGTAAGTAGTGAAAGAGTTAATCTGTAGTTTTGCGTTCAGGGAGAAAAGTCTGTGGAATATCAGGAAGCTTGATTGCACGGTTCGCTACTGGAGCGGCACATAATGAAATGGCAAGTCTCTTTTGCAAGCTAAAGGCTTGAGCATTCAGTGTGTATTCAGATCTATATCAGGATGGGAATTGAACGCTGGCCAACTCCTCTTGTTTTTTGCTATCGACATTCAGAAGGTACCAACTCACTGCTCTTATAGCTAGCCATTTACGAGGGGTCGGAGAGTTAGAGACCATGGGACGTTCACGAGCCAGATGCAGGATGATCAAGAGCTCAATCGAGATATGAGTGCCTCATTACGTTCAGCTCAACAGGAGCGGCCTATACCTACGCGATAGATATGTCAAGAGTCAAGAATGTCTGGGTGGAAGGTTTCTCTGTAGCTACCTTCACTGGGTCGGGGAGCGTGCGGTCGGTAGCAGAGACACAAGGGTGCCCTTCAGATTCCGTGCCAAGAGGCCCCTTCGCGTGTCACTTGGTGTCTCTCCCCGTCGCGCTTTCCCTCTCCACTTGCCACCTACCCTAGTACGTCGTTTAGTCTAAAACACGACGAACAAGACATACCTCCTCCCTCTCACATCCTCATTCCCTCCTTCGATCCAAAAAGGGCGCGACGTGAGGAAGACCAAGATCAAGGTCTCATACGTCGAAAATATTCATAAATTTATGACATCGTTCACAAATCGTTCTACCTCTTGTAATATACTGATCAGCCCCCCTGATGGGCAGGCTTATCACAATTATACTCGTATTAGGTATGAGAGGAAAGTGGTCAATTGCGGGAAAGGTACTCGTGGGTACACCTCAACTCCTGATATTAATTTTTTTAGATATCGGCTTTGAAATTCGCTTTTGAGAAATAAAATTGTTCTGCAACGATTTACGAACCGTATCCGAACGGAGGGAATCCCTCCCTTCTCTTATATCCCTTTTGTGAGTCCTCCATTTCATTAGCTTCGAGCGTAGTAACATTGGTGTAGATTTTTAATTTTACTTTACGATTGGGAAGCTTCCTATCCGGTTGAGATGGGTTCAGACATATTTCGTTACGTAGGAATCTTAAGGACTACTTGAAGGTCAATGAGGGTAATTTTACATCATATTCCTGATCCAACGTCGGCTAACCTTCGGGAATCTCCCCCCCTTGAGGACTACATTCGTATCGATTTATGTGTATCAATACAGTGACGTATTCTTAGCCGGCGACTGTAAACGTAAATTGAGTATTCAGACCCAAAACTAGCCAACGCTGGAAACGTGTACATTTTCAAGTTCAATCAAACCAGGCTAACCTGAGCGTGAATAACATTATCGGCTGAGCGGCCCGTTACCTTCCTTATCTTAATTACAAAATTTATTTTATACGGTCAAATCATCATTTAAACTCTCGCATGAACCTTCGCCTAATTTAGGGCCCGTAAATGGGTAAACAGGGCTCGTATTATTTACTGGGTATCGCAGATGTTGTTGACTCATGCACGGGCCATCGATCGCAAGTTAGTGATTTATAGTGTTCGCACCCTACAGCAGGCTTTTCTGAAGAAAGCGGGCCTGTTCATGATGGCCTTCGAGCGGAAGAAGCAATCTGGCAAATCTGACAACGGTTTGACCGTGCAAGTTCCAAGCTTACGCTGTGAAGAAACAATGGAGTTGAAATAGGTTGATGTGAGGTACGGACGGATATTCCAATTGGTTTTTAATTCTATGTAGATGGTACTTGGGCAAGAAATAATTAAATGTACGCTTCTATGTATCGACAACAGTAGACTTTCTCCCTTGATCAACTTTTTTTTTTTTTTAAGAAAAAAATTATCGACTCCTCAATTTTCCTCACACTGTGTGGTTTTTTGTAGCCAATAATGTAGCCAACGTACATTCACTAACTCACCGATAAAAATTGAAGGCTAGATGTCGTGGTCAGCAGACAAACAAAAGGAGAGTCCTCATCAGAGCATACCTCAAGCCAACAGTCCTTCAGTGCGCTTCTCCTTCGGATCCTTCCTACTCTGGTTTAAGATAGTCCCGAGTCTCGCGAGTCATTCCATAAAAGTATCCTATGAAGGTTAGTTCGATGACTTGGTAGATTCCGTGCGCTTGCGACTCGAGAATATCGGTTCACTGTATTCACTGCTCTATTTCGCAATATGAATCCTCAGGGGCTTCCATCAAGTAAAACGTAAACTTATGCATTATTCTGGGTTAAAGTTTTATTGGTAGGCCTTGATTAAATTGACTTGAGCCAACCCTCATGTCCTTTTAGACGCTCATCTCCTAAATTAGTAACTTGAGGTCGCAGACTACGAAGTGAAGGAGGATCTCTCAAGTTACAGTTCCGAAGAAACTCTTGCGGGTCCACTTGAGAGGTCCTTCGAGCCCTTTCAGTGGAACTCTCAAATTGAGGGTTAATCCAGAAGGCGTCAGAACGTACTACCGTTTTTTCTCGAGTTGTCTGAGTCGGATCGCTTTCAACCTTGTAATTAACCGTTAGCGCGTCACAACTTGCTCCGTCAACATGAACCGCATCCTGTAGATGTGCTGATTGAACAGTCAGAGGCTAGATGGACATTGCATTATACGATAGATAATAGCTTAAAAATACAGTAGATCAGCTTAATAGTGAACAAACGCTTTCGATAATCTCAGATCTGGCATCTTTGATTGGCCTGATGTTTAAAGGAAAATTAAAAACTATCTCGGGCACTAGTGGGAGAGAATACTTATTTTTTGGAATTCCCAATACTTGAAAACGACTAGATACACAATTAGATCACAAAATGCTCTCGAGCGACATCATTAAATAATATAACAAAAGAATATAGCGTAACTATTGTTACTAAACTGCTCCTAAAGAGCGAGAAGACCGTGCCACAATATATAAAATTCGTCCTCGTTATGTTTTAGGGTGCATGACCGCGCACTTGTTTGACCGCATAATGTCGTAGTTCGCAATGGGATTTTGACAAAGGAGAAGTGGATTGTAATCAAGCAGCGCCCGGGGGACTCGAGGGCTCTGTAACCGGGAATAGAAAATGATATCGTGAGCACGGAGAATAAGATTTTTCAAGCTACATTTATAGGAAACATTGCCACTTCCTCCACACGGTTTTCCTCGCATGTCATTGTCAAGTCGATCGGTTTTTTCTATAAAATCCTGATAGTCTCGACCTAAGTAACTCCCTGTAGACGAAGGGATATTTCAAACCTACTTTTATGAATGTATTGCTTTCCGTATTCATTTCATAGGGGAACTGCATATTTGTAGCAACGCATAAGGTGGGGCCACAAAGCCGTTCGACATGCACGCAATTCACGAGTCATCCATTTATGGCTGAGTACGTGACCTCAATTAATTAAGCATCACGTTCGGGTCCATATCATTCATATCTCACGCTTGCCAATCAACATTGGAAGTAAAGGAGAAAAAGCCATGCTTGCCTATTATTTGCAACTGGATCCAGCTCCTTGCTTCCAAAGAACTTGGTATTGGCCGAGAATTAGACGCTATAAATCTACGTGCTACTGAAGTCGAGACATTTTTTAATGGAACAATGAAAAATTGGACTAGATTTCTTTGAAATTGAGGATTGAGTTGCATCTTACAGCCATTACGTAATTTAACATTACGCAGAACCTCAACAACAAAAATTTATTATAGGAGGTCCTCGAAAAACTATTGACGTAATTCTATCTACATTTATCAGTATGTATATCATTCTGAGAGATCCTACTAGTGAGGGAAAACATATTTTTGGAGGTTTGTCCGAGCCACTACCCGCTGTTTCGAAACAAGTGAAGAAACGTTAGTCGATTTGGTTTGACCTTCCATTTTATAGACCTTCCATAGTTGTGAGAGGAACCGACCTTAATACAATTAATAAAAACCCATCCTTTCACAAAATGGAGAAACGTGCTTTTATTTTTCAAAAAGAGTCTATTTTCTAAAATATCCTTCTTGATCTACGGGTACCTATTGCCAGTGCGTGGCAATATTGATTCAGGACCTATTGACTAGGCGTTCGAACTTCGTAGTGGAAATGATATCCTACAAGCCGAAGGTCCAAAAACTCCTGAAAATGAAGGTTTTGCACACAAAATTAATTTAATTTTGGATGTGAAAACATTGCTTCCACCGCTGCGTAGTCTCCGAAGCAAAAAGATGAATGTGAATCTCGAAACGACTCATATGCTTTCCACAGATTTTTTTCTTACCTCATCAAGTATCGTATGAATACAGTAATAGTGTTGAGATAACATTCAATCCATAATGTACATATATGTTCCAAATGTTTTCGTCGTAAATCGCATTATTCCGTGAAAAAGGTGAGAACTTCAAGTGGCCAACAATCGAGGAATTTGGCCAAGAGAACCTCAAGGAAGCTGGGGTTTAATCATGGCCTGACAGCAAGGTGGACCCTCTGTGATCTCGACGGAAGTGTCGATAAAAGAGAGAGGTCCTAGACAACCACTGTAAGGCAGCAATAGTAGGTATCTATCAAAGGGGCCCGTAAGGTTTCAAAGGTAATCTCATCATCATTGATCTAACGGAGGGATTGATTTAATATAAACGAAAACCCTACCATTATTCCACCTGAAAAGTAACCTCGAGCGTGTTAGAATGTTAGTTAAGTATCAGAATAATGACATTGCAAATGTGATACGATTCCGAAATTACAAACCTTTTTAACGGCGGGGAAGTACGGTTTTGTTAGATTTGGGACATCGGGAATTGCTTAATGAGGGATGAATGAGCTTTGCGTTGATCTTGTTATGGCGATAACACGAGGGCGAGGGCGAGATAACAAGAGTTCATGTTCCGAACCCAATCAAAACCAAGACGTCGTCTCCGAAGACGACCCCCCCCCCCCCCTCCCAACACCCTGGGTGACTCGATCCTCGGATGCTCCTCCGCTCTCCTCTCCTAATGTTATTCCCTGTAATTGCTTCTATTCATTCGCAGTCTTCCCCTCCTCGACTCCTCCCTTTCTGATGAGGCTCGTCCCTGCCTTGGATCTCTTGTCCTTATGGCATTACACCATTCACACTGAGATCATCTTCTTTTACGTTATTACACATTCGATAAGGCTTTTTCACTGGCAAGGATTCCTCTGTCGCCGAAACCCTTCTTCCCCCTCTCGACGATGGCATCAAATCGATGAACCGCCTAAGTCACGCAGTATTCAAATCCGCTATTTCAAAATCGTTCATCTCAGATTGGATCGAGCCGAATTACGAATGCCTCCAGATTGAAATTCCGATAATTCTGGGAAATGACATTGAACGTGCGACTAATATCGTATAGCCACTTTGCCTTTACTTAACCCCTTGCTTCTACATCTGACGGCTAAGGTTGACACCCTCTCTCACCATGTTTGAAATCTCTCTTCACTCGGTTCAACTGAACGATTCTTGAAAATTTGTACAGAAGCTAGCTCTATGTACTAGTACACAATTTTCAACTGGTTATAAATACCTCACTGTTGGACAAGAGGGCAATGGAGGTGTTTACTTATTGTGGAAAAAAATTAATTTTCGTTATTCTCTAAAAAAAAGCCGAAGAATTTGTCATGCAACTACCTCTGAGGAGGTATCATCAGGAAACCAAAATTTTTGAGGTTGGTTTCCCGAAAGGATGGCGAAATGCATGAGGGCATAAAAAGTCAAAAGTCCCACCTACGACCTTCCTAAAGCTCGTATTTTTTTAGAGCCTACCGATAACGAACGTCGTAACATTGCAGAATGGAATTGCGATACATTTTCCCCAGTATATCCCGTAACGACGACCAGAACTCCGCGTCTGCTGACCATCCTCCTTTCCTACTACCCGTCAATATTTGTGTTCTGTGTGCCTGAACTTATCAGCGCATTTGATGTGCGAGGTGGTATGCACTAATGATTCTTTTGTATTGATACTAGACCCAGGTAATATTTTGAAGGATTAGAACATTTCTGGGTAAAAAGTTGTTACGACTGTCTTACCTTTGAGTGCCGGACAGATTCGTTTCCAGATGGTCAAACAGCCGGAGCGGTGGAACTGCCCAAGGGCCAACTCCATGAAGAAGAGAGGTAGGCCCCCGAACACGAGCATGATGCAGTAGGGTATCAAGAAGGCACCTGAAACAACAGAAACAATTTTTGAAATTAGTTTCAAAATAATTATGTGCCCGCATCCGTGAAATAACGTCGATAGGTCGCATTCCCCGTCTGTATAAGATTTCCTTCAGCTGTGGCTACCCTATTTTGTTTTTCATACAAACCAAGTAGGTTTACAGTCGAGAGGCCTATTTCATTCATCACCTTTTTCATGGATACACGAATGATAACAAAAATTAATAACGATCAACGGCGAATACCGGCATCCCATAAGCGCCTTGCCAATACTGGCAAAGCTCTTCATAACGTGCCGAGATATTGCTCCTCTATATAGTACCTGCATTCTTTATAATATTGTAACTTTCAAAAAGTCATATTTGACAATCACCTTCCTCAGTCTTCATAATGACGAAAAAAAGTCTAGATTGCGAATCGCTTAATCTGAGTGAAATAAAACAAACAGTTAAGTAAGTCATTCACAGTCCTCTAATTACCATTCCCTATACCGTGACACTTCGGCCCCGAAATATTTGAATTCGAGCTTATTCTTGGAAAAACAACGGTGATGAAGCACGCGATCGTTGATGACATAATTAAATGGCGGTCCCCGCACGGCAATGGTTGGATGGCGTTATTTTATGCTGTACAGAATCTGCCACCTCAAAATCACGAATCTATACTAAAAATAACTGACGTTGGATATCTGAGTAATCGTTGAGGGCGACACGCAAGGGCATTACCTTTCCCAATACCAGTTCGGTAGGGCGTGCCAGGATGCGTTTATGGAGTGAAATATTAGACAAGAAGTTGCGGCTGCGAGTTCCTTTCTCCAATTTCCGCTCGAGAGTATACATCTAAAGAAGTGATACCCATTAGGGGAGCACACTTTTTCTGGATTAGACCACGTACTTATACCCCTTTCTCCTCCACTACCCCGTTATGTTCATAACTGTTCTATTGGTGGATTTTTTTTGTCGCATTCACACTTGCATTTCTTTATGAAATCGGCTGGGAATCACCAATATTTGACTATACCATTCCAAAAATAATCGAGCAGTAAAAAAGCTAATATTTTACGGAATTTTTGACTCCGGCTTCTAGCAAACAGTTACCGAAATTATAAATCGTTACCCGCTTGAACGTCAGGTTGAACATACTATATTAAGAGGAATGGTTTGGTAGGTATTTATATTGAAGAATTCAATTTATCAGGGATCTGTCTGGCAAAACGATTTCACAATAATTTCTTTCACCAAAGAAAGTTAATATAAAATTCCGTTCACTTGTCTCGGGTAATATTGTTCATTCTGAATACCAACCGAGTCCACCACTTACAGCTTGGGGTACGCTCGTGGATGCTAATGACTTGCACCATTGTGAAAACATCGCCTTTTTACAGGTAAAAGCTTTCCAATGTAGCTATCCACCTTTCTTCGAAAACGTCGAAATCCTTACCTTATTACCATCCTCATCCCCGGAATTTATTCGAAAGACGATCGGAGCCTTCCCCGAGTGCAAAAATCGCCGATACATGCAGAAAATTATTATTCTCCTCAACATAAGTACTAATTCGTCTAATTTGTCGTCCGTGAAATATGGATTATCAATATCGTCAAATTCTGTTGGGAATAATTTTGACCACAGGGGGCTCATTTGGGTTGATCCGACCAACTCTCGAGAACGCCCAAATACAATTACATCTCCTCGCCCCGCATATAATTAATACGTTTCTCTCATTACTCATCAAACGCATTAATTATAAAGTAGAGACACCCATAAAGTTCTGAGGAGTAAAAGTGGCCGGTTTTATTTTTCTTTGTATCAATTAGACGTAGAGAATGGAAATAAATTCTTTCAGTATCCTCTGAGAGGGAGAAAAGAAGTAGCTCGATTGTTTGAAGGAAAGAATTGCAAATCGTATTTACTCAGAATAATGATTGGGTTTCCTTTCGTAGATCTGATTACGTTCTTCTTTCGTAAAAAGTCAAAAGTCTCCAGCAACAAACCGCTGTTTTCCCCCAGTGTGAGTTATTTGCCATGTTTAATTGCTTCTAGTGTGACCGAAAAATGGAGAACGGCTGAATGACGAAGGACGCTATTAGAAAAACACGGTCTTTACTAGAAATGAGAGAAAGATGGATGGTGAAACCTGTCATCGTAAATGATGTTCATACGCGACCTGCTTCGATGTGGGTGAATCCATGTGTACTATTCATCCTACATTATCGTTCAATGTGAAATCATCAGGGTTCTTGAGCTTTGACGATTGCATTTTTTTAAAAATCTTGAACATTTACAGTAAGGATAAATTATCGTGAACCTATTTTGCTGTATTTTAATTATAGAATGGAAACGTTACTATTTGTGGTAGATATTTATCCTACGGTTCCTCGCTGTCACGCTATATCAAAGGAAACCTGAAAGGGGCAGTTCATTCCTGACGATTGTAGGCTGTAGGCTATCTAAGAAAATTTAGTTTTTATGTGATTCAAGCTCTTACATCACATTCTAAAATAAATTAAACCAATCAAATGAGGATTTGTGATCTAAAAAACTAGACTCTAGAAGTACACACCCCCATTAAAAAAGAAAATGCAAAATTGATAGACCATCCCTTCAAGCAAGTGAGTTAGTGTGGTACGAAAATCGTCGTGGTTTATATTTTCTCAATAACATCAAGAACGCTTAAGAATCAATCCTGTCAGCTATGTTTGAAAACCCTCACTGAACCTACAAGGGTGAAGCTAGTTGCTCCTCTTTCCGAAAACGAAACCTCCT
The DNA here is from genome assembly GCA_019603395.1 of Cyrtorhinus lividipennis. Lineage (NCBI taxonomy): Eukaryota > Metazoa > Arthropoda > Insecta > Hemiptera > Miridae > Cyrtorhinus > Cyrtorhinus lividipennis. The sequence goes on from CM033998.1 coordinate 25,370,262, forward strand.
TAATTATGCCTCAATGCACAAAGTTTTCAATAACAATTACCGAAATAGAGCATTTTCAATCTACATTTCATTGTGTTCTTTGACGAGCAGCACGGGTGTATCACTAGAGTTGTGCAAGAGTTGTGCTGGTTTGGAATGCATCTATACTTACGCAAATAGGTTGATTATTCTAGGAATAATAAACCAAAAAATGGGCCAGGGATTTGAAGCAGTCGGATAATTCCGACAACAGACCTTGTCTCCCCTGAAACCGTCTTTCAAATCGTGTCCTGCAAATGCAAGTCTTGCACATGCCGTTAAGGCTGCCATACGTAGATATTGCCATGCGTAGCACACCGAATGTTGAACGGAGTATGGGTCGAAATGAATATCTCAAAAATAAATGTTCGAGCTTCGTATGGGCCCCGGCGTATAGGTATGATTTTCCGACCGCATCCCACACGCCAGAGGACCTTAGGAATCAAAATTGGTTTAGAAAAAAACAAACAACAACTTTTCTTTCAATTGCCTACTTTGGGGACACGAAAAATGACATTCTCGTTCGAGAGAGATTCACCTAGAGAGACACCCATTGAGAAACAATTTGCTGCGTTTTTGCAATATTCTTCGAAAAGTAAGAAAAAATTCCAATTTTTGGGCGAATCTCTTGTTAGCATGACGAGGAAATGTAAAGAATGAGGACGAAATAATAATCTTTGTGTGCTCACAAAAGGGCTTGTGATTGTTGATAAATATTGAGAAACCTTTATTGGATATACTCCATTGAACGAATAGCTGGACGGATGTGTTTACCGAAATCTTACCTCCTCCGTTCTGGTAGCAGATGTAAGGGAAGCGCCATACGTTGCCGAGGTCAACAGCGAATCCCACAACGGCGAGGATGAATTCTACCTTCTTGGACCACGTGTCCCGGGTGGCGACCACTACGGCCGTCATGCTCCCCCCACCCTCATCCTCCTCCTCCGGCTGAATGTCTGTCATCTGCCAACATATGAGAAAACTGAAATTGGTTTTATATTTTTCAATTTGTAGCCTCCTACGCTTATCGACAGATTGGAAAAGGCCATTTTCGGGTCGCGTTATCACATCATTCTTCCAATGGTTACCTCAAAGAAGAATTGTGCTATTCCAAAGTCATAATTTTACTTTAAATGTTATCTTTAATGGGGACAAACGAAACGACGAAACATTTCAATCAAAAGTGCGTTGTAAAGAAACACAATTTATTCGCAGTTAAATCATGCGTCGTACATAATTACGTTCGTACCTACCTGCCTACAACTTGAAATTTGAGTAGGTTCACTGAAGATGAATTTAGTGAGAAGTTTAGGATTATCGGCGAAATGGTTAACAAAAAAACGATGTAGTCATCAATTTTGACTGCCATTATTTAAAAGTGCTCAAATGCAACTCAAGGTAAATAAAAAAAAAAAAAAAAATTTCAGTGGTGCATGAAACTCACTCATTCAGTCTTATGACTTCAATCGTAAAAAGCGGATAAAGGAAAACTTCAGGACAGAGGCCCGGTTTTATGGTGGTTTTTGCGCAACTAAAGGTGAAATTAGCGTAGTATTCATAAGTGGATGTCTTGTTTTGTAAAAGGGTTGCAAGACTTCTTTACTCGACTTCTCTTTCACAAATTTTTAATTACTAATTATTTTGGGTTTTTAAGATGATTTTTATATTCATTTTTTATTCATAGTCTCAAGCATGAAATACATTTTTAGATAACTTTTCTAAAACTTTCTATTGTACTTTCATGTCAACGCAGTCCCAAAGCACTTGGGGTTCTGCACCGTTCACCGAAAAACATGAATGGGTCAGGGGGGAATCGAGGGTTATTGTAACTCGAGTATTATCATCGATTGAAATGAACCATAACTGCAAGCCACAAGTATCTGCGCTAAATTTGGTGTGACTCAGTAAGTGGGAAATAAGTGTGTTAACAATAATAATTGATTAAAAGATTTATTTTGACATAAAACACAAAATAAAAATATTGCAAGTTGAAAGCGTTTGAAAATTTCATCATAATGATATACTTGGTGAAAGCTCATAAAGATAAATTATCTCCTAAAAAAAAAATTGAAAGCAGGAAAAATCACTTGATTAGAACAGTGGTAACAATCCAGCCTGACTCTCGAATGATACCCACTATTTTGAACAGACAGATGTACTTCTCTCTGATGCAATTGGTTTCTAGCGTTCACATTTTGAGCTCTTGATCGCTTGCTAAGCTAATCCTCCCAAAAAGAAGTCGAGTTTGTGGCAGTACCAAACGATTCATTTGTTGAGATTTATGTACCACCCTCCCTTCCGTTTCTCGTTCCAACAAAAGTAATACGCAACAGCGATGGATTCAATCTTTCGCTCCATTGACTGAATCCACGAACTCCCTTTCTATCGCCAATCATTATCCGGGCGAATCAATCCGATCTTCAAGAGATTGCTCATGAGGGTTCATTGAAGTATAATTTTCGCTATCGCATTGGACGGCGGATTTATGAACGTATTATTTCGACATGTATCAAGGTCGCTTTTGTTGAATTCATTCATTCATACGCTTCAAACACTCGTTCCTTCTTCCAAGCAAGTCTCAGATTTGATGACTATTAGTAGAAACACTCTTTTGAAAGGAACCTACCGTTAACAATTAAGTGGCAGTCAATCACACAAGGAAATGAGGAAAAGATGGAAGGTGCACCTAGTGTCGGTTACGTGAGTCGACACTCAGTTATTCAAGAATCCCCTGGCACACAGAGGGTTTTATGATTGTCTCTTCCTACCCGTCCTACCTGTGACGAAAAATACGGAGAATGAAAAGAAGAGATTAAAAGGACGAAGCGGTAAAAGCATCTCAACATTGGCGATTAGCGTTGAAACGAAAGGAGGTTTCCCACGAGTATATAAGTACGTGCGGTTTCTTTTTCACTTTGAGGTATCACTGAAAAAAAGGACGTCGATGGGACCCAAACCAGTTTGGCACTCTTTGTTTCCGACTATACCGGTCCCAACTCTCTTTTAAATAAAACGAGAGAGGAAAATATCCGTTGTGGGGTATCATAACGGTGTGGTGAACGTTGATGATAGAAAGAAATATTAAAAGTATCTCCCATTTTGCTTCTCTACATCTTCGTCGCGTGTATTTAAATAGCAGTGATGTCTATCGATACGCTTTTTCTTTACGAGAGTATATTGCTTTCTTTGCGACGAGCCGGTGCATCAACGTGCCTCTCTTTGTTCTCAGTACATCTGAGGTAGCATTAGAGGCTATTTCTAGAATACAATTGAATATTCCCCTACTTCCTGTTTACCGTTTCCGTTTCCTTATACCCTGTAGATTTGATTTGCCGATTCAATCCCAGCGAGGACAGAATTTGATAAAGACTAAATTGCGCAATTCTTTTTACGTACAGATGGAGTGAAAGGGACATTTCTAATTTTCAACATGGAAATTTAGACTCGCTCCATTTTGGCAAGAGTTCTTAATACATGAACAAATAAAAAAAAAACAGTGAAAATACAATTTACCTGTTTCAATTTACGTGAAAAATTCAAATTAAAGCCAATAAATGAATAAAAAGAAAAACCTTTTGATTTAGTTCATTCATTTGTAGTTTGACGAAAAAACTACGAGCACAATCATATGAGATTATTTCAAACATGGTCTAACTAAACGGTTTTTTGAAAACGATATATTTTCCTTCCCGTAACCCTCAGGTCGACGTTCTGGAAATTAAACTGATACCCTGGGCTTGGCTGATTGCAACTAGACGATTGTAAGATTGAGATAACTGTTTTGATATATTTAATTCTATGAGTTAGAAACTTCAATTTGTCAGGGCATCACTGTTTTCAACTGTTTTAATTTTTCGTGTTAGAGAGTTATTAGCATAGAGAGCATTCGACTAGTAACTGACCTATAATTTTTGATGGGTAACAATTTTAAGAAGAAAAAGTTACATCATCTGAGGTGAGCCTTGCTCGCTCGGCAGCTCAATATTTCTTGAGACAGAAGTCATCGGAAGTCGTCAAAACGATGCGGACAAAATTGAGAGATTTTTTTTTTATCAGCAGTTCAGATAAGTTGTGTGTGTAATGTACGTATTAAATACATGATAAAGTGAAATTTCGTATATTAACGGTACCCTCCGCAAAACTATGATAATATATTATGTGGAATACAGTGGATGTACTAATGAGTAAAAAAAAGGGAACCCCCATGACAATCTCTGATATTAACTCCGAAGTTGATACCGTTGTAGAGAATCAATTTGGTTGTTCATTCAACTATAGGGAAACTGATAGGTTGAATCTTCTATATTGCAGCATGTAGTTTACTCAAACATCGCTGATACGGACTACTTTTGATTAAGAGAGACGGTCTCTGTGTCCGGAGCCGGTCTATTTTGATCGTTCAAGAACACGTTTTTCCGTTTAGGAGCTGGGCGAATCCCACTTCTACATTTCAAGTGGGTTTATGTGAACAAAATCCACGAATGAGATCATTTTTCGCCTAAGACGTTCGTCAACGTGACGGCATTGGACAGTCTTAGCCTGACAAATTTTTGAAAAAGAAATGTTCTCGTATAAGGTTTTAAACTTGCCGTGGCAGAATTAATGTAGCAAACCGATAAGTAGAGAAAGGTCATCGCTGTTGTTTAGTTAGAACAGTAATAAAATAAATAACTCACAACCAATATCTACTGTAGCGGGTCAAAGTCCGTGTTGTATAAAACGCGTTTACGATATTTAAAATTTATAGGATGCGTTTGTGTTGTACGGTGGGAAATGTTAAAATTACACGGGTACCCAGTTGGAGAACTCTAAAGTTGAGCTAGGATGAAACAATTTTTGCATAATGGTGTTTCATTGTTTCCTCGCGTTTATGCCATCGAAAGAAGGTGTAGTTAGTGGGTGAGCCTAATGGTTCATTGTTATTTCATTCTCACCGACAAGTTCGGTAACTTGCTACATGGTAGTCCTACGATCCAGGTAGGCATGTAACTAACTATCTGGCCACTCAAGAGCCTCGTCACAAACTACCAATCGCCCTTGAACTAATCTATAGTGAACGTAACTAAATAAATTCAAGATCCACATAATTCTTGTAAGAGCGAATCTTTTCACCCTTGGTTTTAGGCCTCATAGGCCTTATATTGCTATCGTTTTTATTGATAAATACTTTCATCTAGCGTCTAACAGGTCCATCAATGAAAATTTTTTTTTTTTTAAACACCTACTTTTGTTATTTACAAAACTATGGGGAGTTCTGTAATATATTATTCTATGGGGAAATATTATAATTAAGTAGGTACCTACTTATTGGTCCATTGTTGTTGATGCAACTACTGTAGTCAGCAGCCGCTTGATTTTTCAAAGTATTTACGCCATTATCTTCATGGTCGTATATAGTACTATCATTACGAGCGGGGATAGTACTCTATGGTAAGAACTTACTTGCTATGCTGTCATGAGTGGCTGTTGGACTGATACTGCGTGGGTGGCAGCTCGGCTCTGCTCTTCTTGGAGCCGTCGAGGTACTTGCGTACTCACTACGGCCACCTGTTGCCTAGTTTGTTCCCCTCCTCACGTTTTTCACTTCGATTCCAACACTCCTTCATTTTCTTTTTCTATTCCATGCCCCTTCTTTATCACTTTTCTCCCTGAACACCTCCGATAATCACGCGCGCATAAGAGTTTTTTCCGGTCTTTTTCCCCTTAGTTTACGTTGAGATGGTGCTCAGGTGGCTAATATTACAGGCACCTCTCGATTCTCTGAGAATTTCACTGATAAATCAAACGTACGAGGCTCACCTCGGAATAACCACGAAATGACACTTGATCAGATAATCACATCTCTCTCAAAAGGTGCAATCGAGAGAGTACACAAACTGTAAATAAACTAGGGATCACAACATTGTAGTGTCGCTAAATTGAAACTGTGCTATCAATTTCTGCTTTATTATTCATAAAAGAACAAAAATACTGAAAGCTGAGGATCTAATTTGTCAAATTTCGCTACCTACACGAAAAACGTCCCACGTTTGTTCAAAAGGACAAACTGACTACAGGTATATTAATTTGTAGAAGCTAATGCTGAAAGCGATGGGTTATTTGTAGCCTTCGCGCCCTCCAACTAGTACCAATTTTCCAGTGATATTGGCAGGTTAGCCAACGTTTGCAGGCCAAAAACCCGCATGACCCACGGATGTCCCCGATATCATGGAAAAGGAAGGCCCGCCGCATGTTCAAACGCCGATTTCGTTTGAAAATGAGTCCTGATCAATTTAAACCTCTTATGTTTACTCACTAGGTGGGGATCCTATTGAAAAAAAAATCTACATGTTCATAGATCTGATCGGGATGGGTTTTGATTTTTGAACCGATTGCCACAAACGGAGTTGGAGTGAGGGTTTTTTTTAAAATATATTTTCGGGGAGTTTGAGAATGCTTTATAGGGAGGGTCTGTGCTGTGTCTAACTCCTTCCACCAAATTGTTGTATCATCTAGACCAAACTGAAAATACTGAATTAATTTTTGAGTGGGTTCGCGACCGACAGCCGACAACGTAGCATGTTGCTCATCAGTTATGCAGGCTATTTTGAAAATGATTGAAGCGGTCTGTATTAATAAAACTGCTTTAGATGTAGGTTTCCAGTTAGCCCGGTCCCTGCTTTTATTATTTTTTTTTTTTTTCTTTAAGCAGACCTTGGGGTTTTAGGGAGACGTTTGATAGTTCGCGGTAAAAATTCTTCACTCCGGCTTTTTTTCATCACCGACTTTAGATCGGGCTCTTCAACCGGCGTCAGAGGACGGGTCAAATAGTAACGAGCCGAACCGATTTCATTTCTGTACCTGCGTCGTATGTCCAACCAAGTCACTCTAGAACAGAACCGCTTACACATCAAAAGCTCCGTCTAATTTTACCCGGAGAGGAATAAAGTGTAGACTTTGGGGACGTGAGTGTTGACAATGTCGGATGAGCTGGCGAGGCTAATACATTCCTGTAAAAGAGCGAGTGTCAATAGAAGGTTCACGTCATATAAAGTGAGCAGACCGTTTTTGAGACAGATACAAAGCGGGTTAACCCGACCGGGTCGGGTTGTAGAAACTGGTTGTATAATCCATATCATGAAAATGGATTATAAGGTATCTTTATATCAATTTTTTATTTGAAAATATTTCTATCAAGGCTCTTTGGGAGGGATAGGTCAACGACACTCAGTAGCGCCCTACAAAGTAGAATTGCCATATTTAATTAGTAGTACATACCGGAATCTTCTTTGCCTTTGAGCCATTATGTACGATCCCAGGAGAGGGAGACAGCCTACCAACGCACCAAAAGCGAAGCTCAATGACTCACGCTCAATTCGCGGAAGGTATAATGTTGATTCCCATAGTTTCAATTTATAAGGCTCACCCTGTGAAGGAAGAAATTCATGATTTGGCTACTGAGCGAATTTTGGTGGAGTTTGTGTGTGGCCAATTTCTCAACAGGTAACCTGGATAACCTATGGGTTGTGGATACGTAATAATAACGAATAAGGAAATGCCTTGAAACGCGTTCTTCATTTGAGAGATAATGTGTTCAATAATTATTGATTATCAAGCTAAGTGATATTACCGCCAAACCCACTTCTCTACTGGATGCAAGCCGACTGATATTTCACTCGTATATTCCAATCCGTACAGTGGATTTCTAGAGAAAACTGAAAAGTCAATTTTCAATGTTCGAAGATATTTTATTTCACAGCAAGGATTTGCCCCAATCTGCTAATTCTGATTTTTTTCCAATTTGTTTGAATGTTAGCGTAGCTTCGTGCCAGATTCAAAAGAGAGCTCCAGAGCCAAAATTGGAGTTCAAGCGTAGAGTCAAAATTCGTAGTTTTCAGCCTCCAAAATGTAAATGTTTATTCAAAAGCACGTTTTATTCAAGTTACAAACTGTTTCAAAACATCAATATTTTGCATTTTTAGTATTATTGTAACTACTTAATAAGTTAAGTTACACAAAAGCGATGTTGACCCCAGTCTGAGTGAGAACTCCCATGTTATACGATATTTGTAGTGATTCTTCATCTAAAGTTTACCCTGAATACAGATCATTACGTGACCGGCCGATCTAAACAGTTGCGTCAGGGTAAAAGGTTTACTTGTGGTTAAGAGTGATTAGCGCACCTATTACCCCATCTACCGATAACCCTCTGCAGCCCTTTTAACCCGACGCATATCACAAATTAAAAGCTGGATCTTTTCAATAAGCAACCTTACTATGCAACCTTTCAACATTCTTTTGTGATTAGAGCTCACAAACGTACTTATTGAAATCAGTAGATGGTTGGTAGAATTTTTTTTTTTTTAAATTATGTATATCCCTCTACCGAAATTGAGCTCGTCCCGTCTCTATAAAACGAATGAATGAATAAACTATCTTAAAGAAATTACTAAACCAACCTTTTCAGAAAACTCTAGAGATGTAATTATGAATTTCAAACAATGTTTCATCTGTAAACTTTTCTATCAAAACCAAAGGTTCCACTGAGGATACAAGTTTACCTCGACTGCCACGAGATGAATATTATTTGCCTCGTTGCTCACAAGGACCAATGAGTCACAACAGACCTATTGTTTTTCAGCGAGGCTGAGGTTTTCTTTATTCTCTTTTTCCGATTTAACTTTGTCTCGTGATATCGATGGAATGGGTATTAGAGAGACATCTTTCAGCAACTCCTCTACATTGTCTAACGAGCTCACTAACTCCAACTGTTCATTCTTCAAGCGGTGTAATTCCCTCGCTATCGCTTCTTTAGTTTTGCTCATTTCGGTGTCGATATCCTTCAATCTCCGTTGGAAGCATTTGACGTTCGTTTGGCTCCAGTGTCGGATGCGAACCCGATCGTCGTTGCACTTCCGGATTTTACTGAACGTCACTCCCACTTTGGTGAAGAGGCCGCTGAGCTGTTCATTTCTCCGGTCTTCGCAGAGGAGGATCGTTTTATGCAACTCGTCGGTCGCCGGTTCCCCGAAGTTCTTCAGCAGGTTGATGACATCTTGCTCAGCGTATTTCAACTTCACATCATCACTTTTGCACAAACCTCTGTTAAAATGGATCTTTGTCGTTTGTTTTGTGTTGAACCCGCGAGTCATGCTGAAGAGGTAAGTTTCTCGAGGATGATAACTCGTCGACTGAGGAAATTATTATTCGATCGAGAGGGTAACCCGAGTGCACCAACGTAAAAACGACGGTTGCTAAGAAAATCACCAGTTGCATCGGTGAAGATCAATACGCAATGAGCACAACACCGTAAAATAATAATGAGTCATGGCAGGTGCCTGTCGCATGGTGCCATATCTCCTCCTGGCACCTTCAACGTCCTAGGTGCCTATTGAATCACAAACGAGTCTTCATCATCTTCTCGTGGGTACCAGTTCTCGGAAACATGAACCAAGAGCCCGTCCTGGTCAGCAAAACAACAAAAAATGAAGATCCCGAGCCCTTAGCATTCAACTTAGACCACACATCTGTCTTTTTGAATCAAGTTTTGTCAGGTTATACGTAATTACATTCTACGGATCTGCTCTGTAAGCATGAAATCAAAATTATCCACAATCACGAGTAAACAATCGGTTCTTTCAGGATTGTAAATGATAAATGTGGTCACTGAAATAAAGTAAGGTCGTTCAACTTTTGAACATTATTTAGAGAACGACGCACTTTGCATAAATGCGTTCCCTAATTTTCCTGAGAAGAATTGGTTCAGCATCTCAATACCCTCCATTCAGAACTCGTGCGTTCAACGCTTGAGATGTTGTTTGCTCACTTACTGGAATTGAGCACCAAGGCACCTTATGAACAGTCAATATTGCTATTTGGCTTGCGTCAGAGTTGAAGGTGAATCTGACAAGAGCTATGCCCCGAAGCTTCTAACAGTTTGACATCCTCCCTTGTACTTATTTTGTGGAAGTGCTTCCCTCTGATCGGATGATGGAATGGGTGCTCTAACAGCGTTTATACATTATTTAATTGCAATAAAACACTTGAGGGTCCACTCGTTATTTAATGAGATGACCCCGTGCCAACTAAAATACGACCGCACGATAATGGGGCCGCGAAACATAGGGCTCTACACACCCATTTACATCCTATTATTTTAAATAACCCTGAATAAATCAGTACAGTTTGTAGCATTAATGAATATAGCATTTTCTGGCAAACCAACTGAGTATTGACGTAGATAACTACTGTATCCCCGACTCTGAAAGTGCCGGAGGAGCCATGTCAGGTCTCACAAAAAGAGGTGGTTTCAAGGAATTTAATAGTTTCAATCAAAAATCATTCTGAATGGGTGTTGCATTCTGAAACTGAGTGACTAAATTCCAGTTTTTTAAGGGGTAATGATTGGCAGTCATGAATAAGATTATTTCAAACCTCATCGACAATTTTTCGTTTGGCACCCGCCCTAGGTAAGAGGAACCTGATCTACTCCTAGTTTTGACGATCTCCCACGGCAAAAATGGTGCAAAAGTGAATGATATAAAAATATTGTTGAAAACGTTGTTTTCAAAATTTACTTGTTTGTAGCATCGAACGGCGTAATTCACAAATATTGTCATGTACTTCCACATTTCGTTAGCTTGAGTGAGCATTGCGAGGCTGAAGAACCACTGAAATGTGAAACGAGTTACAATATGAAATTTAAACTATCAGTTTTATGATGGCTCTCGTTGAATTTAATGATTAATCCTAATGAGACAATGTATGTGGTAGGAGAGACAGGGGAACGAAGAAATATTTCTTTCCCCAATTTGACAAGCAAACAATTTCACGCTTTTCACTAGCTTGTAGTTATATCAGCGAACTGCTTAATTGAGTTAAGTAGATAACTAGTGGTGACATTGCCACATTAATCATTGAATGGAATTATCGACGACACACAGCTTTTATTTGGATTCGACAGGCTGTCGAACTAGTTCCCGAAAACGTACGAGTTCGCTCGTCTACTTTTCGGAATATTCTATGTAATTTTTTCTGTGTACGGTGCACCTCTGCGCTTGTAGATATGACGCATATCCTGACTCTTCAATTACTTACCTCAAACAGAGAGCCACGTCTTCTGCCCGGAAAAGCCAATAGCGCGAGTTGATGAATCAACGAGAAGTAGGTGGATAAAAAAAGTATTCTTGGCATCAGCATGTAATTGACTTTGAGCCATCGACACATGCGCTTTGCAAAAACTTCCAAAGCCCTATTGGCCATTTTAGCCGTTCAAAACTTGCATGGGGTAAAACTGGTTATGAATGTGATCATGAATATTAATTTGTCGAAATTCGTTACTTCATTTTCTTGTTGATCTGTATCCGTAGAAGAGCCCTTACAAAACAATGTTTCCATAGGTATCTTATCCAAAAATTGCAGTGTTTAACTTACATTAATTTCACTTACAATCACAATATTTCTCTTAAGAAATTAGCTAATCGGTCTTATGAGTGTTGTGTCGTGTTTTTATAGTAAGATTCGCTTCGTTCATCACCAAACACGTTTTCTTAGAAAAAGAAATATATTATGTACAATGTATTCATACAAATTCGTCAAGAAAAGAAACCTTGTTATAAATTAATAAATAATTACACGGATGTACAATTATGAAATGAAAAACTTTTGTTAGTAATATCCACTGGAAAGCTTGCGAGGGTAATAATATGAGACATTGCCCATCCTCCGGTAGTCCGACGATGCTGACAACTCATTACCAACCAGTGAGATAGCCGTAACAGCAGAGTTGTAGCGTGGAAGCTCAGAAATATTGTGCCCCCGATGAGCCATGTCATCAATGATCTCCTATTACATTACAAACAGATGAAGATTATACTGTCTCTTCAACGATTTTTTGAAACAGGGAATATTTAAATAGATTTAATCAGTCATACTAATTATATAATAAGGTCCAACGGTGGACGTCAGTTGTTCACTAGAAAACGGATTTCCAAGCGGCAGTATCATATCATCTTACCTGATTCATGTGTCGCTCATAATACCAGATCATGTCTTGGAGCTGGTGGTGGTATCTGGGAATGTTAATTGCTTCTACTAAATCCCTTTTATAAAAAAGCGTCCTTAGAGCGGCCTGGAAAAGGAACAATAGTGGGAAAAGTGCAAACAATATTGTTATCTACTACTAAATAAAAGATATTTTAAAGAAATGGCCAAATGGAAAATGTTTGCCCGGAAATTTAATATTTTGAAAAGGTGAAGAAGAGAAAAGTTAATTGCCATCTCTTTACAACAAGGTAAGTCGTTGGCTTAACTTTAATAATATTACGGTAAAAACATTAAATTGAAGCATATGTCATCTATTACTTTTGAAAGTAACTCATATATATCCTATGTGACGGTGCTTCAGTCAATCAAGAACACGCGCGATGAGTAGCTTCTGAAAGTGATTTTGGAGAAATCCTAACTGTAATTCCTTCTTCCGCACTGTTCGAATTCATATCGCTGGGTCCTTCCTTTTCAATTTCCGAGATTTTCCGACGTAATATTGAGATTCGCCAAACCACTCACCAACGCTGTAGCAGTGGTTATACGAGTTCCACCAGCTCCTCCTATAACGAGGCGAACGTCACCAGTGTAGCGATCAGTGAAAATGGAGGGGCACATTGACGAAACGGGGCGGGCGCCAGGTCGTATGGCGTTATTTTCTGAAGGGCTGACACCGAAATAATTTATGATGCCAGGGCTTGAAAAATCGTCCATTTCATCATTGAGAATTATGCCCGTATGTTTGGAAACTAATTTACTTCCAAATCTGAAAATTAAAACATATTTGTGGAATTATTTTCAGTTTTAATGAATTCCTCGGAAATCAATAGATTAATATAATTTAGGCTGGCAAACGCAAGCGGCTATCTTTTGAAGATTCCTTCAAACTAATACTCCCCATTCATAAGAAGTACCTCTGCGGATATTCTCACAATGAACACCACTCGCAGAGTTCAGATTCTCAGCCTTGAGAGTAAACGAGTTAGTATCAACTAGATTTTCACTCCTCCAAACGTTAGATGACCCGATTACGACCAGAATACGGACAAACGAACAACTTCACAGATATTAAAAAAATAATCTAACCTTATCATAACTCACATTAAATTGACGGTACTGGTAGCTGCCACCGCGTCTCCGTTGGGACCGAGAGCGACGATGTTAGCTGTCCCGTGATCTTCCCTGAATTCATTTTCGCTTTCGTAGGATGACAAGTCGGTCGATGTCCGTGAGACACCCAACCTCCGTACAACTCGATTAATGAAGACGTCATTTTTCAATCTCAGAAGCACCTGGAGACATAAATTATATTAATTCAACGAGCAGTGGTCGCATTTTATAGGATAATCGGAAATCCTAAGTCAATATAGCGGTTTCTAGTCGAATGAAACATTTTCGAGATCAAAAAAATGAAAGCTATTGAGGAAATGAGGTACGTATACGTATACCTTGCGTACTCTGAAAATTGCAGATACATTTGTACATTTTTTAAATTGATTTTGTCTTCATCTTGTATGGAATTCATTGGAAGTGAATCAACTACCCTTGCCATCTCTACTCAAACTTACATCGTTCACTTTTGCGAAAGCTGGGTCTCCTAGTTTGGCTCGTTGTCCATAGGCAAATTTGAAAGCCTCAGTGATCGCTGACACGTCTTCCTGGTCCTGGTCGTATCCTTTGGCCTGCGACCACCTCGTGACAGCTTTCAATATGAATGCCAAGATCGGCCCTGAGCTCGGAGCTGGCGTCGAGAATAAGTTATACTTGTTCGCTATCAACTCGGGATCTGCTCGACCCCATTGTACTCTACAATTTTGCGATCGACGAAAAAGCAATATTTAATGTATGTACGTTCATTTCTTACCACCTACTAATGTTTGGGTACACAAATTTTATTTAATTTTATTTTTAAAAAATTGTTTATTCACCTATATTCTGCAAGGTCAGCGTCCGTGATTATTCCACCAGCTTCTTGGATATCTTGCACGAGTTTGTGTGATAAAGTCCCATTGTAAATAACGTCTGGGCCCAAGTCCTTCACCAAATTCAAGGTTTCTGCTAACTGCAAGTTCCTGACCACGTCGCCTTCTTTTACTAATTCAGTCGTCCCTTCCTTCGTAAGCAGTTGGCTGCAAAGTCAAAGAAAACAAGTCAAATCGCACTAACCCTAAATGGAAAGCTTATTTTAACCCAACTGATTTCATTTTGTCTAGTTCAATGGAGAATTGAGTGCTCACCGAAGTCCAGGATTTGAATTAATCACCAACTCATTCTGCTTTATGTTAAATGCCACATGTTTGTTTATAGGAGCCCCTCTTTTGATGAGTCTGATTGTGTCAATGAATAATTCTCGCCACGGTGCTGCTCCACCAAACCGCTTGTACATTTCCCAGTACCCACGGAGCTCACCGGGAATCGCTACAGACTTTCCACCTGCGAATCAAATTTTTGACATGAACTTCTCCCGACACGAACGAGAAGATTTAAAAATATTCTAATTTAGTGCAAAGACTATGAGATTTATATCTATATAAAAATACCCAACATTGTCTCTAAAACTTTTTTTTGCAGAGTCAGTCAGCAAAATAACTTACCAAGTGCTGAAGACATTGAGTCATCGATATACATATCGCGCGATGATTGGGACGGTGCCGTTTCCCTGGCATTCAACGTGTAGGCACGTTTCTCTTTTCGTATATAGATCGTAGCGATGAACCCTCCGCCTATGCCCATATTGTTCATGGTCACCACACCATCACAGACCATAGTCGCTATTATGGAATCCACCACGTTACCATACTTTCTCATGATTTTCCTGTGAGAGAGGAGGCGATCGTATAAGTCAATGACTCCTTGCAAATTGAACAGGTTGAAACGAAAATGGTTAACTCTGAAAGGTACATGTGAATAAACTAAATTATTATTGTTAGGGAATCTCAAATTAGAAGGCTTTAAAGACACCTGCAGAGAGGGGCGTTGACTATTACAAATGTGCTGTTAAAACTCAATAAAACCCGGGGTTGATAGATTTCGTTTCCATTACATATTGTTGCCGTTGATGTAATATGTACAGTTGGGCACTCCCTCAAGAATTTCTACGCAGACTTAGTTTAGTCAACAAAAGCCGCTGTCAACTTGCTGTCTACATCGATACGAACCGTAACGATTAGAACAACTAGCCAAAACTCATGCGGCTGCGTGTCAGGCCAATTTTGGGGGACCTGTCATTATAGCGACGAACGCCAAATAACTGTTTAGCGTGATGATGTGAATTGTTACGGCTGTTTAATCAGTCTTGATCACACTGCTGGGAGAGCCGACGTTTCACAGTAAATTGATTCTATAGCGGTATCACAATACCGATTGACCGACTCATACTGGTCAGCCTTGTCTGGCGGTCCTATTAGAATCATGAAGTAGAGACGGAACTCTTTAGTGCTAAAGATGGGCGCGAAATTTTAATAAGAGCAATTTCATAAATAGTAGAAGAATTAATTGCAGTATTATTACTGGAACTCGAAGAAGACAGCATGGCCTTGAATGACTAGTAAAGATCTGTACATCAAGAATTGAGTTTTATGGGGCTGTAAAAATGGAAAAGAATACCTCGTAAAACAGCCCTAAAACAACACTAAAAGCATCTTTAACCTTTCAACATATTTCTTTGTATTGAACGTACATGTTCGGAATCCTCACCCGTGGTATTCGCATTTTTTCCTTGAGGTGACGTTCAAGAAGAATTCTACCATATGATCGATACACCTTTTAGGTACTTAACCAAGTTTTTCTTGCTCGTTTGGGTTGGTTCTTGCTGGTTTCGCTCGTATTATGCTGTTCCATGGACCTAGTTGCAATGTTCTATATACCATAAAAATCTCCTGCCATTGCGATACCACTGAGTCCTATGGACCACTAACTTATTCTTGGATTACTCTGTAAGCTACTCATATAACTTCCACGAATCTAACCAAGACGTAACTAGAGCTACTATTGAGGCTCTAAATTATATTTCTACGATTACATCCAATCTGGAAGACCTATTTGGCACCACGACATTGTATCCATTCAAATTATGGGCTCGGGTATCGCCACACACCAGAGGTCATCCGTTGCAGTTCAAGAAGAGTATTGACATATATGCAAAGACCAGCACATTTTTTTCTAGTTACCTCGGATATGTACACCTAAAGCATGAGAACATTGAAAAATTCGCAGCGTTTTTCAAATGCACGATTTCAGTCAAAATCAACGCTAATCTACGTACAATTATTGATTAGGACAGATAAAAGAAATACGTTAAATAGATGAAGGCCGAACGTATAATTAGGTAGGTGGGTAATCATTAAGTTCAATTAGTTGCTTAGTAAGTGTGTCCCTGAGCAATAAAAGAGCGAACTTTTTCACATCAGTAAATCGTACAACACTTTGGCTGGACGGTGAATACTATCGTGTAGTGCAATCGAACTTCTTCATATGCAATCATGACGATTGTTTGTTATTATTAACGACATAAAGACAATTAGCTTTCATCAGGTTTATCGAAGGTGGGCTACTTCAAGCTTTCGAAAGCCCACGAAACAACACGAAGGACGTGCCTAGGAATGTAACCCCAATGTTTTCCCATTTTATTTACAACTACTTACAACTCCTTTTTGTCTCATGAAAAGTGATACGTATGCATTGATACGTGTGCGTAAACGTATATGTATGTATACATATATTTTTTTGATCGAGTCTCAGAAAAACCCTGCTCAAGTAACTTCGAAAACATAAAAAAAAAAAATTGATTCATTCCTAACTTGTCTTGGAAACCACACCCCTGTGACCCTCCGAAAACATCCGTTTTAAACCTTTGTAGAAAATTAAGAGGTCGTTAGAATTATGAAAGGAGAATGAGTCACTTCATTAACGTAGCTTTCATCCTATCAAGGCTCATGGATCGTTATCCATGAGGCTAATGTGGAGCCACGGATTATAGCCGTCAAGAAAATATTCATATTAAGGCGGATAGGACCCTGGAAATCTAGTTAGTGATATCCGAATAATAAGGCCCAGGGATAATGAAAGGTACTTTTCACCTCATCAACCTTCCCAGAGCTATAACTCGGTCGATACGTTCCAACTTCGTGATGGTTAATACTTTCCTCAGTAAAACTTATCAAACGCCTGACAAATATTTTCTCAAGTTTGTTTAGAACGTCCAAAGCCTATTGAATATGTTAGTACTTCTAACAACCATAATACAAGCAGAAAAATACGGCTCTGACGACAATGAGAAAATTATAATATTTATCTTTCCCTTGTTACGTCGCATCATCAACAAAAATAACACTACTGTATTTGTTAGAACTCACATCCCGATTTCTGCGCATGGTCCGCCGTTGCTGACGATGGCTCCCCCAAAGTTGGATGATCCGAGGAAAACTACTGCCAAAGAAATGACCACGCCGATGATCAACACAGCGCTCACTATCGCCACGCATATCCATAACTTCCGATTCTTGAACAACCTACGAAAATGCAAATCAGAGGAGGTGGCACTAGAAACGACTTCACAATATCTTGAATATTTATAGACGTCAAGTTTTTATGGACTCCTCACTGGACTTACTCTCCCATTGTCGTTTTCATGGTGACAATGATACGAGAAGGACACGGAAGGTCCACTTAACAAGATGAGTAATTAACAGTGACTAACATATCAGTGGTCTCAGGGTCCCACTAATTTAGGATGGCCAGTATACGGGTCTCCTACCTTCCGTTGGCTGCAGAATGAATGGCGTTTGTGAAGGAATGAATGAACGTTTTGAAAATGAAACTGCTCGAGTCTCCGGAACTGTAATAGTAATATCTATATCGGAATACAACCTAACAATATTATAATAAGGAAGTAAAAACGTTGAACTACAGCGTCGAGGGCTACAAAAACCATATATTATCCTTCAGCCGAGGGTGTTGTGATAAAATCACAGGGGTTCGTTATTCCTTTGGACTAACCGCATGGAGACTCATTCCAATCGATCAGCGTCCAAAGTTTAGTGGAAAATGATCTCCCACACGCCTAGGTTCCAGAAATCTCGAAAACCTACTTTGAAAAATAGGTGAGTAGGTACCCTTTTTGACCGATAACCTCTTCTAGTGGGCGCCAATCGTTTTGGGACCCGTCTTACTGGATTCAACGTCCTAAATTTAGTCGAAAATGGTACCCGCCTACTAGAGCTAGACCCAAGTTTCAGATTTTTAGAAAATTGTCTACTACCAAAATCGGCGTGGATGGAGTACGGCATACAACGTACGGCGGACGAACATTTAAAAATTATGATCTAGACACGTTGAAACGTCCAGAAAAAAATTTTGGGCCAAATTGGAGAGACTGACTTTTTGCATGAAAACATGGGTTGATTATTCAAGGAATAACCAACCAAAACAGATCATCATTGTTGACACGATACCATTAATTAGTTTACATTGGCGGCCTCTAAAGCATACGACAATCCCATCATGGTCGTACAAATACTGTAATAAAATGCTGGTAGCGAGAAAATAATTGGATAGCTACCGCCACAAATTTGCCATCTTCGGGCGCCACCTCCATTCCCAAATCGGATATTTTCTTCAAGAAACACCTACCAACATATATTCGGCTGTGGTACAATTATCAAAAACCCTGCATGTAATCAGTTTTCGCAGTTTCGCGATTTCTACCATCAGTAGCAACATGATCGTGAACACCTGCTCGTACTACTGCTGATATTAATGTAGGTAGGTGTTGCTTGAAGAAAAGTATCCGATTTTGGAATGGAGGTGGCGACCGAAGATGGCAAATTTGTGGCGGTAGCTATCCAATTATTTTCTCGCTACCAGCATTTTTTTACGGTATTTGTACGACCTTGATGGGAATGTCGTATGCTTCAGACACAAAAAGTGACCTTCAGACTATTCATATATTGATTACGAAATGAATTACCATTCTAGTCATTTGCCATTGATATAGATAATATTTAGCGTTGCCTGCACTAACATAAGAATCTCCGAAGTAGTAATTTGTTTTACTTCAAATTCGATTATCCATGTAGAACGCTACAAACAATCCCACAACGATGTACTATTCAAGATGAACTGCGTTCGTTTTGATAAAACGGATTTTTAAGGTCTCCAGATTAGGTGAGTCAGAATATTTAAAAAATAAATACAACATTTAAGAAATAATAATACAATTATATAAAGAAATAAAAAATATAAGAGAAATCTAACAATGTTCATACTATAAGATACAGTTGATCTGCATAGTTCCCGATTTAGGTTGGTTATTCCTAAAATAATCAACTTATGTTCTCAAGCAGAACGTCAGCCTCTTCGATTTGCCCGAAAAAAAAAAAAAAATTCTGGGCGTTTCAACGTGTCTAGATCAAAATAAGCACAATGTTCGTCCGCCGTCCACGCGTTTTTGGTGGGAGAAAATTTTCTAAAAATCTGAAATCTGGGTCAGGGACCCGTTTACGGCTATAATTGGTTCTCAAAACTTTTCAGCTCGATCGGACCAAATTGCGGGATAGACCAAAAAATGAATTCTCGAGATTTTTGGCGATCCAGGCGTGTGCGGTATCAAGCAAGAGATATGGCGCCCTCCGGTAGAGGTTATGGGTCAAAATGGGTAAGTATGTACCTACCTATTCCTAAAGTGGGTTTTCGAGTACCTAGGCGTGTGGGGTATCATTTTCCACTGAATTTTGGACGCTGAATCGATTGGAATGAATCCGAAACACTCCACACTCACTGTTTCCCCCCATGTTTTCCATGCCCCTGGTTTGAGGAATAACCAACCCCTGTGAATGAATTTGCAGAGTTTTTTATGCATTTCAAACGCTTTCTTTGGGCCGGTCGGCGATTAGATGTTTTGTATCTTGCTTTAAACGGTGAAAAAAAAAAAACGGTTTTTTGGTAAAACGGTAAAGGTTCGGGCAAAGTTGTTAGTTAGATTAGATGATCGGAAGGGAGGAACAATTCGTTGTGCACTTTTTTTCATAATTTGAAACTGTAGAGTCCTAGGCGTCCCCATGCATCAAATACACTTTTCCGAGATAGTGTAAGAATTGGTGAATGGGGGAGTCATTTTTCGTATAATTTCGGACGCTGAAGCAGTATTTACACTTACGGAGAAACAATTTCCTCCTCGAACAAGATTTACCAAAATATAAACTTATCAAGGGAGACTGCTAATAATAGGGGCAGTATAACACGAAGGTACTCAAATGCTAGTAAAGACTACGACGTATTTATGATACATTATTGAAATGTATATTGTCCAAGTTATCTTTTGCTGTTACACTGTCCGTAGGGATGCCCAGTCTTTTTATGTCCTCGAGGATGTTGCAAAGCGCGAGATCGACGACGGAAAGAGTTCGTGGCCTTATTCCACAAGAGAAAGGGAAAGTTTGCCCGACTGGTGGCATGACCTCTACTGCTTTTCAAAATGAGCGCGGTGATTTCCTGATAGTACCAAGCTATCTGTATTCTAATTACCCAAACAGTAGGTACGTACTTCCGACAATCAACTTTCAACGAGTGTCGGTAATTCGCAGTAGCGTCACAAAAAAAGCTTTTTCTTTATCAACGTACCATGGAACTCTGAGTTGGGAATCGCCTCACCATACCAGGGCTAATGACAGTATCACTGTCACCAAGATTTATCTTGAGGGATTTCAGATGTGAGCAAATGAGCTCTTGTCAACAGTTCTAAATTGTGCTAGGGAACAATCAGCCACAGACTCAGCCTCAGGTAGTTAAGCCAACACACATGGAGGATTTGTTCTCCACAGCAAAACATTATCTAATCATATCTAAGAGGATGGTTCAGGTATACGGGTATTCTCCGAAGGCTGTCGTTTGGGTGATACCAGATGATTTACGAACAGTGTACCTCATTTAGCTGATTTGAAAATGCAGTGACTCAACGTTGCTTGTTTCAAATGGACAACTTTAGTAGAACCGTCTCCCATGACCCATTAAATGATGGTTATCTCCTTTCGAGTTTCTTGTCATGGGTGACTTCCACCATATCGATAATCAAAACCAGAGATGAACAAAAGGTTATTTCTCAATGCCTCCGAGATAGGACTCAGGCGTTTAAATCGAGAAAGTATCGAACCTTTTCAAATTTTCTGCAATCTATAAAAATCTTAATTACTGGGCTTCTTTACTGGAGCGCTCCTCGTGACTTTAGAGGACTGTTTCTTTCGACAAATGCGACCGTTCACAGTCAAGGTAGCATCAATCTGGTGTACAGACGTTATTGTAAACTCTTCTCTCTAAGCGCATAGGCTTGAAAAGAAAGTAAAACCTAAGATTTAAATCTCAAAACAATTAGACAATTTTCAAATGTCAGGTGTACATAAATAACATTTTTCTCCAAGCAACCTCCTCGTATTTCCTTTCAATATGAATGAAATTCGTTCTTGCTTACATTTTTCCCCCGTTTTCATAGTGTAATTTTAATTGGCCTTATTCGTCAGCTAGGCCGGATAACGCCCACCGACAGTTTTGCCTTCGATGCACAAAATGAACTTCATTGCTTTCTACTAATCACTCGAGCCAGCAACATTTTTTTTTAGAAAAAGCAAAATAATCGCCATCTTAACTAGGTAGCTAAAGTAATGAATCGGTACGATGTATAAGTATGCTTATGAATTTGTAAGCAACATGCTTACTTGGCGTATTTAACGTTGAGTTTCACTAAAATGTAGGTATTTCTCCAACCATTAATTTTCCACATTTTAGTGTAGCGCATTCTTGCGTAGGAACGAATAAATTTACTTACCCACTCGTATTCGCCATGGTTCGATATTTCTAGAAGCGTAGAATGAAAAGTTTGAAGCGCTACATATAACAGCAACTCTCATCCGATCGTTTGTTGCGCCGGTCATGAATGCACTGGCCGGACGACTCCCGTGGCGATCGGCGAACGACTAAACTCAGACCGAACGAGCTCAGTGACAGTTTGTACCAAAACAATGCGATCGGTACCCAAAAAGCGACCGGCATTCGTCAGAGACGCTCTGGGGATGCTCCCCTCTATACCGCTGGTACACAGGAGGGGCACAGAGCGGTAGAAAGGAAGGGTGGGGGAGGGGAGCAAAACCTTGGGGCCCACAAAAGCTCACTTTGCAGTGACAACCATTTCGTTGTATTCTTTGATAGCCCAATTATTGACTCAGTTCGTGATCTACGGACTAAAATACCTACATCATGATATTTTACCCAGTCATCGCAGTCTTACGGTACACGCTCTAATATTCACATGACAGCAACGACAAACAACACGATCAAGGAGAGGTTTCACAATACAAATTAAATGCTTCACCATACTCCATGACTTTGGTCAGAATAAACAAAGCTTCATGTTAAGGAAATATACTGAACTGAGATACTCACTCAGGTCTGCGATTAATGATGAAGTAAAAATGAAACTAGCGCAGACAAAGAAAATGATTATTTTATTTTATTTACATAATCGTAATAACCATGTTGCCCTTGTACGTACATAAAGTGTTCTCCCTTGTAAAGTTCTCTTCTTTTTTGAACATCTTCAAACTTGGAAAGTTTTATCTGTCGAAAAAAATCTCAAGCTTGGTTTTGTCAATAGAAGATCACGATACAGCCTGGCGCACCATTATGTATTACATTTTATTCTGTATGACTAAAGACACTTTAGTTCTCGAGGAAGATTTATCCAAAATACCTTCTAGTGAATTGACTTTTTTTTCATCTTTTTTTATAGCTAAATTTTAGGGATCAATCAATTCTCACCGCGGCATAAAATTAGAGCAGCCATTCCGCAAAATTTTCCTCAAAAACATTTATTTCAACAAAGCCGTTATTCAGCAAGACTCTACGACCGTTTGGAACTGTAGGAAAGTGTACTGAAGTGTAGGAAACCGATCACACAGACGAAGCCACCAACCCTATTTGCGGTACAATGTTTAATCACAAAAACCATAAATCCATGTTCCATACATTTCTATGGTGGCACTTTGGGAACTTTTTTGGAGAAAAAATGTCTTGATTACCAACTCTAGGGCAACAGTTCTCGATTCAGTGGTTACTAACAAATCGTTAACAAATAGACCATTTAATTCATATTTTGGAAAAAAACAAAAAACAAGGTGGACCATTGACGCGTTGAATATATTAAATAATAATCAACCAACTTGCAGTAACCTCATAGATTCGAATACTTTTTGAGCGCTATAGAGGGTCGTTGGACCCCTTCAACTAATTCGCAACATTGCCGAATAACATAGAGAAACCGAAATGATGTTTTAATTTCGGCACCAAATTATTTAAAACCATAATCATGTATCACAACCAGCAATAATTCTTCAAATATTTGTGTAGAACAAATAAAACGATTAGAGCACCATCAGAATAAGGACAAATAATATAGAAAATTAACCGAATATTCGACTCTTTTATTTTGACCGAAGACAGATTGATGCACCTTCCGTGGTTTGCAATATTACACTAGTTGGATCGCAGTGATTCAGCAAGGCGAACTCATACGCTTCCATTACTGTTCACTATTCAAGTCGTGTATACTTTGTAGTCCCGAAGCAGACATTTTTCTATTTCGGCAGTAAATTTGTGTCGTGAGCAGTTAAAGGAGCGGGTCCTCAGAAAGACGTGGGTAGGTAACTAAATGGCGGTTTACACCTTTCACACATCATTGTAACAATGTTTTGCCGAGGGATCGCGGTATGAATTTTCATGTTGAACACTTAGCGAACTTGTCCGACACTTGGCTAAACACAATTCGTAATGATCAGTGATTGATGCGAATACTACATGGAAAGTGTCCGGCGCTCTCCGTAGCATGCCTTGCAGAAGTTCTTTCTGGAAAAAATAACCCGTAAAAAGCAGTCAATACCGTAAACCTAGACTGACCCGAAGACAGTATCCACACATGTACATCGAAATATTTGTATCCAAAATGTAGGATGTCAAGAATGCTTTCAGCTCAGCCAGATGGCAGGACATGCATCAACCTCTACAGGAGACATTTCATGTGCCTCCCTATCTATTAGGAGTATTGAGAAACTACCTAACTGACAGGTCTCAGGTTTATGACACCGCTCAAGGACAAAGAGTAAACAAATCACAGCAGGAGCATCCCAAGGGTCAGTACTAGGGCTAACCCTCTGGAATGTTTCCTATGATGGAATTTTTCAACATGAGAAGCAAGAAAACACATTTCTGGTAAGCTATACAGATGACGTAGCAGCAGCAATCCTAGCAAGAACGACTGAGCAAGCGCAGGAGAAAATGAGCACCATGATGAGAACTCTCAGAACCTGGAGGGAAGAGTGCAGCCAGTGATTAGCCACAGCCAGGACTGAAGCTGTACTCTTCACAAGTATGCTCGACGCTCGTCCCCGTACAGATTGGGCCAAGTAAGGAAACAGAAACGTAGCCAGTTCTGAGATATCCGGGAGTTACACTGGATTCCAAGATTACATTCTGGGAGCATATCAGGAAAGCAGCTGACCGGGCAGCACAGGAGGCAGCAGCCCTCAGCCGCCTCATGGCAAACATGTCTGACCCAATGCCATGTAAACAACGGCTACTTATGTCAGTAACCCACTCAATACTACTTTACAGGGTGGAAGTCTGGGTCGATGGTATGACCATCGCCTACTATTGAAAACGAATGCTGGCTGTGCAACGAAGAGGGGCGCTGAGAATTGTGTGAGCCAGCTGTCCTTGTATTGGCAGCAAAGAGAAAATGGCAATACGAGAAAAGAGCGGAAATGACAGTAAGCAGAATTGTAAGAGAGGATCGAGAAAAAACATTAAGGGTATGGCAAGAGACCTGGACAGCAGAGACCTGAGGAAGATTCTTTGCCTTATTCCTAGTATCCCTGCATGGCTCGAAAGAAAACTCAGGGAGGTTAACTTCTACGTGACACAGTTTCTCTCAGGCCACGGGCTCTTTTATCAGTATCTTCACAGAATAGGAATAGTGCAGGCCCCCAAATGCTAGCCCCATTGTAGAAGATAGTGCCGAGCACTTATTCATTGAGTGTTCCAAATGGGAGAAGGAAAGAAACAACCTCTGGGAACAACTGGATGAAGATTCTCCATTATCACTGGAGGAACTGGTGAGAAGAATGATAAATGACAAGGACGGCTGGAAAAGTATAGCCAACTATATAGAAGTGATCCTAAGAAGGAAGATGAACCTTGAGAAGAAACGACAACAGGCTATGCGACCGACTTAGCCTTGAACAAGTGCCCGGACTCAGCACGAAGTAATGTGCTGAACAGTCCCAGGCTGAGCTCCGTAGAAGGGAGGTGAGGTTTTGAGTGGGCTGGACTCGCACATAACTAGGCGGGCGTTTCCAAAGAGTATCTAGCCACGAGATCAAATAACACCTAAATATCTCAAAATAGGGAGAGAAAACTTTACCATACCTAATACCTCTTACTTCTACGAGTATATTGAGAGAGTTAAGGGTCCCATAAAATGATTGGAAGTCCTATGCCCTAAGCTCACCTTATTGGGCTGCATGCAGCAAGACACGCAGTTTTCATAAATACTGCAACACCCATTCTCTTTGCAAGTTTCACAAGAATATCGCAAGGGAGTTTTCGATTGATCACAGCAGCCTGTAGGAAGAACGTGAAATCGTGAGCACACGTAACCTGCAAACAAAATGAATGATCAGATAGTACTGTAGCGCTGATAAATGAATCGTCATTGGAAAAAGTTCCTCCAATTGTATGATCCAGACAACTACAGATTTTCTGGAGGTACCATACCTCAAAAAGGCGACAAATGTCAATTAATATTTCCATTTTCAAGTAATCTCCATTCTTAAACGACTTTTTGTTTTTGGATTGATTTTTCTCACATATTTCATTGATCTACAAAATTAATATCCAACAAAAACTCCTGGGAAGACATGAAGATTGGATTTACCAAGGGAATAAAAAAAATGAAATAATTACGACAATTATTTTATAGCCCTGCATGTTCAAAACTTTGATTTGTACTAAAAGACCCAGGGTGTCAACCATAATTTCGTAGGACAGAAAAATTGGCTTGAATGGAGAAAGTTTGTATTTCAGCTTCTAACCGCTTCATGATTGCGCGTCTTACTTATCCCTCATTAAAATAACTATACTCAAAAGGTTCCCTTTTCTATACACGAAAGTTCCAATTCTCGTGTGCAGAAAACTCTTTGTAAAAGAACTTATACATCTGTATACTATAAACTAGGTTAGACTAGGGCAAGAAGATGCGGCAGAGATTCGCATCTGGTTTCATCGTTCAATTTTCTGACTGAAATTGCTGGAAAAAGTTGCTTGCGCACAGAAACTATTCTCACCTCGGTCGTCAACAACCAAAGCCATTCCTTGGATCGAATTCCTACATGTTGTCAATTTGCTGGTAGAATTTCCCAAATCGTCCTGGTCAGAATGCCAGATGAGGGAGTCAATGTTTTTGAACTTGATGGAATCCATGTCATCACCGGGTGAGAAGTGTGTCTGAAATAAGCAAAACGGAAAGAGAACTTTTTTTGTTAAACCATCAACTGTTTATCAAAACATGAAAGGAATGTTACAAATCTGATTGATAATGTGTTTCGTACATCACTCAAAAAACTGATGAGAGCATAACACAGCGAACAGGTGAAAATGCAGAACAAAACCGCTTTACGCCGCAGGAACCTCGTCAACACAGCAATTGGCATTGTAGGAGTCGTATTCAGGCAAGAAATTCCTTCAATATCAACTGCATCTTCCTTACTCATCGGTAACGTTTCTAAGACCGATACGACGAGGAAGAGGAGACAGAAATGATGAAAGTCGCCGATTTTGTATGTACTTCAATGAGGCATCCTATCAACGGTTCACCCTTTAAACTGGAAAAAAGGCACTCCTCAAAACGATCTGTTCCCTTCAACTTGGAGTGAATTACGGGTATCCTCTGATCCTGATAGACTGAAAAACATTGATGCGGATTCACTTTCACTCAAGTTTACATCTGTTATCGTGATCATGAATTCTTATCAAAACTAGTGGATGGCAGTTTCTGGTTCCTCTTTCCTCGTACTGACCAATGCCGACGTGGTAGACAGAAAGGTTTTCAGAAAGGCTTAATTATTATACTTCGGATTACCAAAATACATCCGTGTCTGTTCCGAGGTGGATTTATCCATCCAGGTGTGTGACATTTACTGACATCTCTCTTTCGTCATCACAACTGAAGTGTGATGTCTACCAATGGTTACGATGAGGTACACAACAACCACTTCTCCCTCTCCATGAATCTACCACTCCCTTCTGTAGTCACGCCAGGCCATCTTTGATTTTTCGTCACTTTTCTTCCGTTTGTTGTTTGTAGCCGAGGTCCGTCACTTTTGTGTTGAGTCGTTTTCGTCCGTGTACTCGGGTAGGTACGTACGTTCGTCCCTTAGCGGGCTGTTTAAATTTGTGGTAACTCCGTTTCAATAGAATTAAACGTTTCGAGCTTCATTGTTACTTAGACCGCGGGGCGGTATCTTTCGGTTATTCGCCGGGGTGACTCAAACTCTCGAGGGGCATCTGTCTTCCTGAAGTTCAAGTTCGACGCTGTTTTGCTTTTCGACTAACCCGAGTATGGCTACTACGTCCGCTGCTCCGTTGGGAGAGAAGGTGATTGTGGACGAACTTTACAACTATGGATACGTCACAGTTGTGGCTAGTTCGCTCCTGTTCTACTTCAACAACTATCGGCTCATGCAGTACTACACTCCCGATATGGTGAAAAGCAGTGCGAAGCGCGAATGGAAATGGCGAAACATCTCGAATTCTCTCATACACTCCTTCATCACCGGAGTTGGGGCTTGTTTGTGGTTAGTAACAACCTATAGTAGAGTTGACTGGCTGAATGTTTCCCTATGTAATCTTGTTATACAATTCAAATGTATTTTGGCAGTTTCTACTGGACTCCTGAAATGAGAGAGGATCTTGTGGTCCCTATCAATCTTGCGTCCTATCATCTGGTGTCGTTCTCAATCGGTGAGTCCCATTTTCATCGTCTAGTTTACTAATTAGAGATCATAACTCAGTACATCACTCAGTACCTTGGTATGAAAAGAGTGAACGGGGGATGCGTAGTTTCCAGACTACAAAGCCCAAATACCAACCCAAATGCCCCAAATGTGCCCAAAATACTTGAAGTTCCGAAAAGGGAGTTCCTCTTAAATCACTCCTCAGAGAGTAAACTTGCTGTAGCTGGAATTTCCCGATTACCTGAAGAGGTACCAACGTATACTTGTTCCTGCACGCAATGACCACAGTTGCAAGCAGCGCCGGCGTAATGGATACCAAAAGCAGAGACTGCCTACCGGCGAGCAGAGTCAAGCGAGAGGTGGTTGAGAGCTCCTCTTTGTTTTCGGCTTAAAATGAGAATCAATAATCAAATTCATTTCTCATTCGCTGCTCAGCGCCGTGACGACATTAGTTTGCTCTACGGCTGCGCCAATATTGGAAATTAATATTGGAATGGACTCTTACTCACCTTATTAATATTGAGTGTAGGTGAGGACGAAATTCTCGTTGAAATTTTATACAGAATGGTCACCATAATTTGAAGGGGCGTCGATTTATCGGAGTAAGGGCAATACCTACTAGGTAAGACTATTTGTTATTGTGGTCTGCAATTAAACTGTTGAATCCTTATAAGGATGCCTCAACTCGACCTGGACGCCCGAGGAGTGTGTGTATCAACTCGACCTGCAGATTTAAACTAGGAAAATGAGGAAATTATTTGAAGTATGTACCTGTGCAAGTAACATGTTGTGTTCAGCAGTGATGCTGCTGTCTTGAATAAAGGTGCACTCGTCGGAGCTGTCAACGAATAGTTTTGGGAACATGATGCTGTCCGATCTGCACTGGGAACTCGTGGATATCGATTTGTCCTGATAGGAGGGATTTTCGAGCATGTAGTACTTGCTGGACGGTATACATTAGATAGAAAAACATAGCAGCGTATTTAAATGTGCCGTCTGCAAATAGAATCATTTCTTCATCGCAGAGGGCTCGCAAATTGTCATCACTGCAACGATAGACTCATTGACAAAAAGAAAACGGTCACACCGCCACCTTACACCCAACTTTGGGCAGTGAGATCATTGGGCTAATCTGTTAGCGATTTGTTTACAGCGTTCGAGTTGATGTCTTCATTGGGGGAATCGACCGGTCGGGTTGATCTGTACTCTTTCACCACATGCACAATAGGCTCGGTCGAGTTGATTCATTGCCATTGTAGTCTATGCAGTCAGTTGTCAAGTTGGCAGTAACACAATCGTCGACCCTCCCAGAAAAGGAAAAGACAATAGCCCGACCATGTTTCAAGAACGTGGGAGATTATTTGTAGGGTTAGTTGTAGGAGAGTCCCCACTCGCCATGCTGTCCAAACGCGTCCTAGTGGTAGGGCAGGTGAATAAGACACCGAATAAACTGTGATTCATCTGTCTTCATGATGGAACTAGATGCCCGCATAGAAGAACAGTGTTCATTCTCCTATAAATACCTGTCTCTCTTTCGTGGCCAAATTTTCTTGTGAAATTAAGTCCTTGATAAGAAGCTTCCTCGACAGAGTCGCATGTGGCGAATTCCTTAATTTGATTTTCATTCCTTCACTTGATTTTATTCAATCAATCACAAGTACTCGAAGCCTGGGGGATTGATTGTGAAAACCCTGAACTTGAGTAGAATGCCGATTTGCGATTTGACCATCTTTCACCAACTCGACTTGCAATAATCCATCTCTTGGCGATTGTGGATCTCGGTTTGTTAATTTGCTCATGAGTTGTACAATTCATGGAGTGGCACTCGGACTGAAAAGGATATCGGAGCCCTGCTTAATGAGTTAAATACGAGTACATACTTAACCCTAGTTGGACGTCCTAAGCCCGCGCGCTTTGTCACAGCCCCAGAAATATATACCTGTTGATGATATCAACAAAATGAAGTTGGGTCCAAATACTCCATATCATGACAGAGGCTCATTCTGAGATTTCGGTCATCATAATATTCGCCTGATTTTAAACCGTTCGGCTGAACCCCTTCACGTGACGGCGCGTCAGTTCTCTCATTAGCGGAAGGTCATTCCAATTCCTTTACGACCTTTACCATTGAATCGTTGACGAACATGCATCCGCATTAATCGGGAAAAGTGTTTAATCAGTGGCCCTGCCCCACAATATTACACTTTTCTTCCTATATTTATTGCTCGGGTTAAAAAATTGTTCTTTTATCATAGCTCGTCCGACTTATCAAGAGGTGAAATATCTCCGGAATTTACAAGGAACAGTGAAGTGGTTTAGCGACATGGCCTCTCGCCTTTTATGGAGGAAAAATTGTGTCCTATGTAATTTGGAGGGCACTTTTAATTAAGTGGAGTCCACCACCAACGAGCGGTTTACATGTTAATAGGTACTTGATAAGTAGAAATCGGAGGAATCTGTGATCGTCAATTTTCCCGCTCAGAGTCCTTTAGGTTAACTCCCCTTTCTGATCCTCCGAGTACATTTCAACTGCCGCCTACTAGTTATCATTTTTGCAACTTCGCTAATTCAAATGTGGTTCCTCTTATCATCAATATAATGGTTTTCTGACTATCAGTTTCCACGCCACCACTATTTATTTGGATTACATATTTTCCATGATAATTTTGTCTTTAATCGAATGGTACATCTTACTGTACGTAGGAAGAATTGTTGGGGGATTTATTTCGAGTATTTTTTTACTTGTAGGTCAATCGCAAAGGTAGTTTCCTTGCAAACGGATGCATCATTGTGAGGGAGGAGAGGCTGGCAGTGCCTGTGGGGTGAATGGATGAAGGCGCCAGCCGATCGATCATCCGGAGATGGGTTAGGCTGTTATTAGACGGAGAAGGTTGTGTTCGGTTAAAGAACACGTGACATGACGTCACAGCCGCCGAGTACTGAACTCGGATCTGGTGAGCGCGAGGTTTTGTGCTGCCACTGAGTCATCCAATCACAATACCCGACCTATCTCTTATTGTTAACTTCTACTCTTTGTCAAATAGAACTACCTGTTTGAATATCATTCCAAAATCTTGTTTGACTTACAAATTCAAAGCTTGCGGTTTCATTCGTCGCGAATCACTTCGTTATACTGTCACTTGTTTGCGGTTTGCATTGTTATGTTCATGCATATTTATTTTGCTCCTTCAATGGGATGATCTTTTCATCCTTCTCATCTCTCATGTAGACGCACCTCTCAATTTCATTGCACATCAATCCACAATGAAGAGATCGGCGTACGAGCATGCATATACTATGAATGATATCAATTTAATGCATGAGTAAAAATATAAATACGAACTAAATCCATGAATCTGACTGTATGAATACCTAAATACCTCATGATACAAGAAAAATCGCGTCTTTGTAAGAATTTAACCTCTCACCAAATCGCACATTTATCTGTGAATTGTTTCCCGTTGATTTTTCTCGGAGTAAAGCAATAGTTAGAGATCGTGAGCTGAGAATTTTACAAAAAAGGAGGTAGGAGGTTTGCGCCTAGAAAGTGTTGCTTCATGGAAGAAGTTGCTCTTCTCGTCTGCTAACTTTGATTGATGCCCATTTCAGAAGAATTCATATTTTGTAACTATGGAATTTCAGTGATGATCACAGTCAATAATTAATGAGAGAATAGTGTTTATTCGATCGGTAGGCTATATCAATATTATGGGTCGGTGTCAGGTAACGACCAAGTTACTGGTCGCCTGATGTGCTTGTCAGGTGCTATAGAACCTGGACCTATTCACCCAGTCATATTAGCAAATTCGAGCGACCAATGTCGCGTGCTGGCACAGATGAACAGCCATTTACCCTCCCAACTTCTCTACAACTAATTCACTAGTCGGTTTCAGGTCGTTCTTTCTCGAAATGAACGCCCATGTCAAATGGCCGTATCGTGTCGAATTTCATCTTCTGCTCCTGTGCAATGGAAAATCGAACAGTCTTGTTGGCGTAAGAAACTGTGGATCGCCGTTGCGATTTTACCTGTGCTAGTCCGTGATGTAAACTCGAGTGGCGAAACTTTTCCGTTTCGCAGAAATGGCTCGAAAACAGAATATTTGTATTCATTTTGTCGGGGAGTGGTACCGCTATTTAAATTGTTGTGATTAGATTAGAAATTCTTCTGTATTTCTTCATCAATAACTGGCCGACCTAATATTCGCGGGGACGTATTTGTTCTGCGTCTTTGTCGATAAGACTTTTTAACCATTTGTTAGTTGTCCAAGATAATTGTGGAGTAGGGTAATTCTCTCCTTGACTCCCATATTGCATTTCTTATTGAATCGGTATATCACCTTGGGGCCAGAGGAGGCATTGACCTCATTTAATTGAGGACGTTGGACTTTGGTCTCGTTCTTATAAATAGTCTTCATCTGGATTTCTTCATCCTATTCAGTACAAAAAAGCCTAAGTATATTATTTAAAAAGAAGAAGTTTTGTAACAAGTGTGAGGGGATTGAATTAATGAGAGGGTTGTGGAAAAGAAATCGAAATGTGGAAATGTCATGAACTGTGTACTTGACGCAAAAACAAACTATTCACGATTTGCCTGGATAGATCATCACCGACCGCTCATTTTCATGTAAAACCCTCCATTACCCGAGATGGCTGCAGAAATCCGCCGACGAAAGATGAACTCGAGTGACACAGGAGAGCTACAGACCATCGGCCAAAAGCAAACACTGTACCCGATCAGTGATGGTATGGCTGTCCATACTGTTGATCATTTCTGTCCCAAATGACCATTCTGAGGAATCCCCGAGGAGGTCAGAAAACGTGACGAAGGGACATCCCTGTACGCGGAAGTTGACGTCCCCCGGAATATTAGCAGGGCTGAAGAGGATCCACGAATCCCGAACGACAGTAGCAGTGAAAATAGGCGGCGATAAAACAGCTTACCAAACCTTGTCCAAAAGATTGTCTGTCTGAACAACATTCCGGAAGCCATCCATTACGAAATCCTAGTTCATTTGGTGACGCAGACCGCAACTCACAAATCCCTGCTGCTCTTCAACAGTGAATGACCCGTATCTGGGTGTGAGTTCAATAACCAATTTCTTAAAAAGTAGTTCATTTGAAGTCGTGAAGGGCACTGTTAGGGCACACACACACACACACACATTTTACCTGCGCAGTTTATCACAAATGACGTCATGTCTGAGTGATTAACTGAGGAAACTGCACAGTTTCTTTATTCTGGCCGTTGGCCTGTGCAAATGTTTCCACCTTTCATCGATAAACTGCACAATTTCCTCAATTAATTGCTCAGTTTGTTCAGTTATTGTGTTCGTGAGCCTCTTCTAAGTCTCGTTCCTTCCCCTGTTGCTCCTCTCCTACGAGCATAATGGTTACTGTTCTTCTTTTTTGGCCCATTACTTCACAAATTATTACATTTATTTACCCAAGCTCATAACACTTCTCAACTGAACGGCGACTCACACAAAAAAACTGATAGGTTTGGTGGAGGAAAGTGGACATTGCTCACACACTTTCTGCTCAGTCCAAACTGCACGGTTTAACTGATCGTGTAAGGGACCCTTTCCACGTTACCGTCGACGATCCGTCTCGATCTGATAGGCTGAGTTGTATAGCAATGTAGGGTTAAAAAGTGCAACAGCCGCATATTGGGCTCCAATGGAATATTTATGACGTTATTAGGTAATTACGATTGGAAAGCGATATTTACTCTGCATATATACAACCGTAAAGTTTGGGAAAAGGCGTGCTTCAATTCTTATTTTATTTGCCTAAGTTAAAAGGCCTTATTCATTACAAGGATTTTTCTCTCTGTTCCTAAAATTTGTATTCCTTTGTTAGGGTTTTTTTCAATGCCATTGAACAAAAACTTTTTTCTCTCACGTTTCGCACTGTCACCTCACTAACCTAACATTTCGACCATCACTCACAGTGCCGCATAGAAGTAATTAATGGTCTCACAGTTCATGACCTTCAACTGTCGTTGAATCGTTCCCGTTACAGAACACTTTCACCTTATCATAGAACCTTCCCGCCTCCTCTAAAAAGATGGCTTGCACTATAGAAAGTTGACGGTTTCACCTCGTGTCTCAGGTGCAAATTTCTGCACGTGGGGAGTGTGAAGAATTCCTATTGCACTAATTGAGGGTTAGAGTTGACTAATCTTCATTTAATGTGATATGGGTTTACCCTTGTTTCTCCTCATTAAAGACTGATCTGATATATTTTGGGACAAGATGATTTCTGGAACTTGTCAAACTGAACCAGGAATCGCGCCAATATTTTATTTTTTAGAATCGGGAGTTTATTCTTATTTCTACTCAGAATTTATGGCCCAGCTATGAGTTTCAACGTTTTTCTGTTTCCTCATATGGTCCTGATGTCACACCATGGTCTTGTCGGACAAGCCTTCCTCCCCATTCCATTGCTTGGTTTTGACACCAGCTCTAATCAAGTGTAATCTTCGTCATCTCTTACCAATCGACTTGGCAACTGTGTCTCCTGTTCAAGCCCCTCCCATCCATTCTTTGACCTCGTGGCTGCGGCTCTTTGGACAGATTCCAAACCTCTAATCGGTATTGAATGAATAGTTTGTTTTGATGATCTTAGAGACAGGTAGAGCAATTCAGGCATGCACATTTTCTTTCCAGTTCTCGTTCAAAAGCAGAGCAAATTTTAACAGCTTGTCGGAAATGTTTCTTTTTTGGTTGGTTATTCCTTGAATAATCAACCTATGTTTTCATGATAATGGTCAACCTCTCCGATTTGGCTCAAAATTTTATTCTGGACGTTTCATGATGTCCTGATCAAAAAAGGTCAATGTCCGTCCGCCGTATGCCGTCCATCGTCGGCGCCGTTTTTGGTAGTAGAAAATTTTCTAAAAATCTGAAATTTGGGTCAGGGGTCTGTTCCCAGCCGAGATGGGTCCTCGAAACTTTTCAGCCCGATCGGACCAAATTTGGAGGGGGTAGGGGTCAAAATTTGTTTTTTGAAAAATGGATTTTCGAGATTTTGGGTGATTTAGGCGAGTGGGGTGTCATTTTCCACTAAATTTTGGACGCTGAATCCAATAAAATTGGTCCCAGAACAATTGGCACCCACTGGAAGAAGTTATGGGTCAAATTGGGTATTTATTACCCAATTTGATTATGTGTTTTCGGGATTTCTGCTACCTAGGCGTGTGGGGTATCATTTTCCACTAAATTTTGGACGCTGAATTCAATGATGTGTGTCCCAGAACGATTGGCACCCACCGGAAGAAGTTATGGGTCAAAATGGGTATGTGTCCACCCATTTTGTATGTGTCAGGATTTTTTATGCCTAGGCGTGTGGGGTATCATATTCCACTAAATTTTGGACCCTGAATCGATTGGAATGGGTCTGGGACCCGCCACACCCACTGTTTCCCCCATTCGAGGAATAACCAACCCGTGTGTAAGAATTTGCAGTTTTTTTTTTTTTTTTTTTTTTTTTTTTTTTTTTTTTTTTTTTTTTTTTTTTTTGCGTGTTTTTCATGTTTGAGTGCGAGGGTGTAGCAGGCTTTTAACATGCAAGTTCAGCGAACCTCTTCAACTGTCCATTCAAATATACTCATTGTCGCCGGAGGGTGTCTCCACTCGAACGAAGTTGTCATAGATTGTGTTTCCCTCGTTATCAGTCTCAAAACCGGAGACTGCCTCGTTGACAGGTCATTAATTCAGGGTTTAGATCCTTTTCCTTCTTCGAGAATTGCCTCCTAAAGTGCTTCTTGAAACCAGGTGGCTCCACCTCATTTGCGGTGGTCTGCAAATGGCTTTTGGAATTAAGCACTTCCGCTGATGACTGAAGCATTGTTGCCATAATCTCGTCCACCGCTTTGGGACCCCCTTCGTATCAGTCGTTTCAACTCGTTAAAGTTACTCAACATGAGAAGTTACTTTCTATTTCTGTAGTCCTGGAGCAAAATGAGTCCTTTCGCTCTCGATGAGTGAATTTGCTTTAAAAAAATATATATCGTCGCGATTCGTCTTAAATTGTCGTAGTACATGCTTCTTGACCATTGGAGGGATTGCAACGTCTCACCATGATCTTGACTCTTCATTTCAAATTTGATTAATATGTTAACGAATTTTTCCATAGATTTCACTCTGGAAATCGTATTTATTGCCGAAAAGCGGACTGCCCGATGGCTGAGCTCGACTGGGCCTTTAAATTAAATGAAGCATTTATTAACAACTTATTGCTAATCTACTACTGCCACACAACATTATGATAAACCTTGTGAAGGTGCTAATGGTCAATATCGCTTAACATAATATCGTCGTTGCTCGGGAAGCGGAAAATGATTTAGAATAGATAGGAGCTTAGATAACTAATTTAGAAACACATCAAAACAATTTTCAATTGCCCTCGTAGAATATGGATGAGTGATTTGGCTCATGTATTATAAATGATTAAATTGCCACGTGGAAAGTAATCACGTGTTTTTGTTAGTTACATAAGGTCAAGAATTCCCACGTCTTCCGACGGTCCACTATGCTCAACACACGTCTTCGAATATCAATTTGGAACGGTTTGCGATAGGAGGTACTCCTTTCATAATTCCTATCGCACAACGTCCGAAATCCACGATTGGCGCTACATAGCCGAGGAGCCGGGTTGAAAAGGCGGTTTTCGGCATTTTATCCTCAGTTATTCAACGATCGATGTGGATACGGATTTGTAGACCAGACTGTAGGACGGGTTTGGATGATAACCTTGAAAGGCCGACTTGGCTGTCAAGGTCGCTACTGTAATCTTCCGCTACCCCCGAGGAGTCTCCCTCTTTTTTAAGATTGCAGGAAATTCAGCGACAGAATTATTAGGTTCTTATTAGCGCTTGAAACTTACGTCTGGAGTTGAAATTTACCTACTAGCGATAAAGTTTTGAAGTCTATGGATCTCTCATTTCTGGTTAGGCCTCCAAGCTGGCTCTTGGGCTAGGAGATCATCTATCAAGATTAACCCTGCGAGTTTTCACTCCGTTCAACACCTACTCGTAATCTCCTAATCGTACTCGGTTTGTTTGGATATTTTGAAATTTTGTTGTTGTAGGGCTGTTGTGACTCCCTCGCCTTACTGTTGAATTCTGAGTTGCATCAAATATATTTTCTTACCACCAGAAATGGCCATAAATCCATTTGTCAGATTTGATCAAAAATGTACTTGAGGCTCATGTTGGATCAAAGATGAGGACATTGATAAGCCTGGTTTCTGATTTTTGATCTAATCCATTTTTTCAACACACTCTTTTTAATTAATTTAAAATGCGTGGAAAACGGTACTCTACCCAGTAGATACTGCAAACCCTGGAAAATTCGTTTCACTCGTGTATAAAACCGCCATATTTTAGTCTAGGTTCCTCCCTATCAATGGTCACTGATGGGAAAATTGACTTTGGTAATCAGAAATAATAGTGTTTGTTCATACGGTTCATCAAAGAACCTACCTACTGAATGACTCTTATTCCTCGGCCCTGGTAGGGAGTAGTTGGAATCTAAAGAGGAAACCCATTTCTTCTGATTAACATGAGCGCTGCCAGGTGCCTCCTCAATACTGGCCTTTCCCCCAGAGTCAGAAAAGGTCGAAGCTAAAGGTAAGAACCATCGCTGTAGGAGGCTCACTATATAAAGGCTTTCATTTTGAACTATGAGTAAATAAAGGCTTCCTTAAAAATTAACTTTCAAATAAGGAAAATGGACGTGTACTGCTTTTCGTGCTTTCCATTTTTCCAATGAAGTTTTTCCTGTCCGATGCTCGACAACAATAGTATGGAGCCTTTCACCTTGGAAACTCTTCATGCATCAGAGTTTTTAGTTGAAATGCGTAGGCGGTACGATCAAAGTAAGGAGCAAGGCTGTCGCGATGAATCTAAGGTCAGGGCGTTGTCCTTCGGTGGGTTTAATCGGCTGTGCTCTCACGTAACGGGCTCCTTTCTATGGAACCCTCATGAGTACTTCCGAGTGACCACGACCTTCCAGTGTTTTTCTGGAAACAGCCTCTCCCTCGGATGATGAACTCATGCAGGATAGGGCCGAACACACCGCACAAAAATGTCGTTTAACTTCTCCGGAATTTCAAGTATCGTGCCTTTTTTGGTAGATGAAACTTTTTCCCTTACTAGGTTTCAATTTGTTTCTCCATTTTCTGGTTCTCACAGCTTTCAAATAACGTAGTAGAGAATCAACATGTTTAAATCAGTCCGAGTTAATTCAAGATCAAACAGCCATGCGTTTTGACTGATTGCCCAAACAACTCCGTACTAATCGTACAAAAACGCCATGGTTTTGAACCAGCGCTGATTGATTAACATTTTATATTGAAGAAAATTGATATACTCAAGTTTTATTTAACTTATTTATTGGAGGAAGCTCATTTTATTACAACATAGGATCGATTTGTGCACTTATTTTAGCGCACCTATAAACGACAATCAAAACGTGGTCAACATTAGAGGGCGAAACGAGTCTCTCAATCTGATTAATTTTTTCAACATATTACTGCCACACGGCTCGAATCAGTACAGCAAACGGCGGGAAGGGGTGGGTAAAAAAAGTGGATTTTGAAGAGAAACATTATATTCTATGTTTTATTGGCACGTGGGTTGTGATTTTCCTCCACATTTTTGGTCACTGCATCGATAGACACCGATTTGCGGCACATTTACTCACAAGCTGAAACTTGCAGAATAATAGGCGTTTGTATTTGTTGCAGGTTACTTCATTTACGATCTGCTGGATATGGCCATCAATGATAGAAAATCGAAAACGTACGAACTCCTCCTTCATCATTTCATGGTGAGTATCTAAAACTCAGTTCTCTCACTAATCTAGTAAAAATGGATAAAAGCCTGTTTCTTGTAGTATTTAGTCTCGTTGGGTACGCGTTTATTTATTTATTTTCTCCAGGTGATCCTTTGCTTTGGCACGGCGATGACTCAGCAGACTTATCAGGGCTACAGTTTGATGGCTTTACTCGTTGAAGTGAACAGTATCTTCCTCCATGTCCGCCAGCTTATGATTCTCACGGATTTCTCCAAGATGTCGATAGCGTACAGAGTCAACAACTCTCTGAATATGGGTGAGTTTTGTCTAATTGAATTGTGAGCTGCATTTTTCATTATGTGCAGAACAGTTTGGATCATTGGCTACGAGAATACTTCGTGATCTAAGTGAGTTCGTTAGATTTTCAACCTGAAACCAATTCGGTCAGAATTCATAAGTCCCAGTTTCTATCGACCTTTCCCAATCGTGGTATGGAAACAGCGATGGAATTGCGTGCTGAAAATAGCCTGGCGGACGACTTAGATTACCTACGTCTGCCTCGATTGAAAACTAATGCTTGGGAGAACTCGTTCGAATCTCCCCATCGCAAATTTTTTCACAACACTGCTACTTCGTGGTGGTCTTATAACACTGCAAAACTGTGATCAGGTGGAAGGGCAAACTCATATGTTTTAGAAGCTACGGATATGTTATATCGTTAACAAGAGTATTGTACTCCGATTGGTAGAACTATAATACTTAGTTACAACTTGGCATTGTGAATAAGGCACATTCGCTTGTCGATTCTCTTTATCGACGAGACGATGTACTTTTTCAATATCGTTCGGAGGGAGCCTACATCTCCCATGAAGTGCTCTTATTACCTTCGTGCGTAATCGGACACCTGTTCATATTTATTCCAATCTCAAAAGATTGCTTTTATGTGAGCATTATCGGTCGGAATTTTCTGATTGTCTCGTTGAAGTGGTAATCTGGGTTTTCTTAAGAGCGCACGTGTTTGCGCTTACCGTTTGATCACTTCAAAATATTGATTGACCAGACAAACGATGCGGGCGTTTTCGGTCAAACCGTTTGACCATCAATACCAAGGTCCTTGGAATGAACGTAGTTGTAAAAAAAGTTAATGAGTCCTAAATTGAAGCGGTAACCGGCTCTACAGACAATTCTATTTAGTCAATTGAAGCAAGCAGGTTCTGAATTGTTGTAGGTTCTGGGCATTCTCCGTTGATTTCAGACAAAAGTATAAGTCATTTACTTTTGACGCCTTAAAATTAGAAACAAAAATCCTCAAAGAACAGGATAACAAAATATCTTATTAAATTTCAAGTTACCAGGATTACTTGCCAATAAATTTTACACTATGTAGGTATTCAATTCATTTGATGATCTGCATATACAAGTGAAACGCAGTTTGTAAACCGTCATCTTGCTATCTATCGTGCTGCTCTTCCAACTTGTTTACCTGAATCGCCAAAATGTATTGAGATAGCTAACATCTATCTCAAAAACTGAACAACCATCAGCCTCAACAAAGAACGAATCGTAGCGTTAGTTGCGTTATCTTATGAAAGGGAATTTACTTATAAAAATTCACAAACCGATTTCGCTCTCATATTAAAATCACTAGGGTCACCTAAGTCAAACCTGCCGCCACTCAGTCACGTCTAACATGTCCAAATATGGACCTTTTCATCTTTCAAGTTTTGCTTTACTTCGATGATTATTTTGGTGTCGTAATAACGGTAACCTGACCTTTGAAAACGAGAAGTCCGTACTTCTTATGCTGTAATTGTAAACATGGCGGGGTGTAGTCCAGAATATCGATTTCGTCAGGGGTCACGTACACTCGTACCATTCGATTGCATTCTGTTCTGAAAGTACATTCATTAGCTGAGCGTTTATGGGAAACTTCGATATTGTGATTTTAATCAACAATTGTGTGCCTTCGATTAGGAGCATCGGCAGTCGTCTACGAGTCGCTGCATTCCTCAATATTTCGTTAGTCGTCTTCGAGTGCATATCTCTCGGTTGAATGAGATAATCACTTTTAGAGGATTATCGGGAGAAACTGCTACGTGGTTTACTCGTTAGAATACTCCATATTGGTCCTCCGAGAGGCTTTTGAGCGCGATTGAAATTTATTGCTAACTCTTTTCGAGTTTTACTCGATCTTTGTTATTAAATGTTTGGTGGTGGAGGAGGAATTTAGTATATATATGAGCATGCACTTGAGCGCCAAAAAGCCGTCATGAACATGCCATGTAGTCAACGATCCAGCTGCAACAGAGAAGGTTGTTGTTTCAAGTCGCATTATGACAACCCCTTGGCACTGTTCCAAAAGTGTACATAATATTATTGTCCTGCCAAAAGGTTAGCTCAGGTGATCGAATCGTTACGATTATTATTCGGCTTAACGTCTATCATTACATCAACCAGCAACGTGACATGGTGGTTGTGAGGGTGTAGGATGGATATGGACATCAATAGCATGAATAGTACGTATAATTTCCTTCCAAATGTTGAGTATGGAACCTACCAAACTAAAACCTGCGTCATTCATCCCGGTGCTTCTGTTATTCTTTCAACCTCACTCATAGAATTTTCCTAATATTATGATTTTTCTTATTTTTCCAAACATATTTAGTTCTCTCGTTTATTCTTGCTTGCGGGCATATCACGGAAAGTTGCTGAGGGCTGAGGTGGGGGTGTGGCTTTTGATCTTCTTTATTTTAAAAGTGTTCAAGTGTCATTACGAGTGCGGGGTTTTCTCGGAGGATGCCACCTTCTGGATGATATTCTGTATCAGGTAAGGGCGCATGAATTATTGCCTCCGTCATTCATCAAAATTTATGTAAAATACCTTCGTCGTGGGATTGGGAACAATTAAATTAATTTGTTCGCTAACGGTGGTTTTCGGCTTGCGCTAAATTGAAACATCTCACTCAGTTCCATCAGCTCTTTCCTAAAAGCCTTACTGCGTGTAGATGTCTAGTAAAAAGCCTTAATATGGCCATCAGGTGCTTCAAAAACTATTCGCAGACTTTTGTTATGCCTTAGATTTACCCAACGCAATCGCTTTCAGCAAAGAGACAAATTCTTTCACAAGGGTTGGTCATTACTCGGACCAGGAGGATGGGGGGAAACAATGAGTGTCCCAAACCCATTCTATTCGGTTTAGCATCCAATATTTAGTGAAAAATGATACCCCACACGCCTATGCGCCCAAAAATCTTGAAAACTCACTTTTAAAATAGGTAGGCGCCCATTCTGACCCGTACTCACTTTCGGTGGGTCCGGGATCGGTTCGGGATACATCTCACTGAATTCAGCATCCAACATTTTGTGGAAAATGATACCCCCACACGTAGATCGCCAAAAATTCCGAAAATCCGTTTTTCAAAAAACACATTTTGTCCCCCACTCACCAATTTGGTCCAATCGGGCTGAAAAGATTCGGAGATGGTTCCCAAGAACGGGTCCCTGACCAAAATTTCAGATTTTTATAAATTTTTCTACTATTAAAAATGGGGCGGTCAGCGGACGTTGTACATATTTCGTTGTAAAATCATGAATGGGTGGACCGATTAGTGCCCACTGGGGGCGGGTATAGGTCAAATGGGTACCTACCTATCTATTCTAAAGGTGGTTTTTTAAATATTTTTGGGTACCTTGGCGTGACGTATTATTTTCCACTAAATGTTGGTCGCTGAATCGATTAGAATGAGTCCGGGACACTCCACACTTACTGTTTTTTCCCATGCTCCTGGTCCATGGTTTCGATCTAGACATTATGAAACGTCCAGAGACAAGTAGGAGATGGTCGACCTCCCATGACCTTAGACATGTTTACGTAGGTTGATTATTGAAGGGATAACAAACCAAAAACGCTGCAAATGATTCCACGATGGTTTAAAATTCCAAGATAACTCTAAGATGATGTGTCACACACGTGCGGCAAATCACGAGCTATGCTCAGTTGGTAATTAGAGAGGAAAGGAACCTTTATACGAATACTCCCCCACGTAACGACTCAAAATTGCGGTGATTAGTCTAGGCATACTCCAGAAAAAACTTATTCCATAGGCCCACGCCCCCCAATAGCTCGAGAATCATTTTTTTAATTCACCATTTCACCAACTTCTGCCTGGTTTCTGTACAATCAACTCGACAACTCATGTTAATCAATCAATTTAGCGTCCAAAAAGTGGAAACTTGTAGCACCCCAAGTATAATAAAGCAAATACCAGCCAGAGTTGGTGTTTTGGGGTATTCGTACGAGCAGGGGATTGGTTGTCCTTGTCACCTCAAGGGTTGGATCGATGAAATTATGCCCTGACCCGTTCGCCGCTTACTTTTACGGCAGGTCTGAATACACAGTTCACCCAAGAATAATAACAAAACGCAGTTGAAAATTTTGCAATAGCAAAAAAAAAAAAAAAAAAAAAAAAAAAAAAAAAAAAAAAATGACTCCTACTAACGCACACAAAAAATGTGAAGTAAGATAGTACCTTTTCTCAGCTACAAGGTCAGCATGGAAGCGTTATTTAACGATATGGAATGAACCTGCGGAAAAAGATCCCCTCATACGGCAGAAAACGCACGATCACGTATATTTTTCAAAGTTAATTAATCTGGGATGTGATATTGGTCAATGCTGGTTGTTTTCTCCTTTTGCAAAAATCTGTGGGTCCCATTCAGCAAGTAGGAGGCGGGGTGAGTTTCGATCTGTTGCCGCAATTTAGTTGTCTGACCTTAATGACGATATTGCCCACCAACTCTGTCTACCTGTCCTTTGCTAATCGGTTGTCGTCCATTTTCATCAATCAAGAGTCACATGTCACACGATTATTGTGTTCTCAGGTACATTTGTGGTCTGCCGAATCCTCACGCTCGGTTGGATGTGCAGGTGGTTAATCCATAACCGCAACGACACTACTTCTTTCATTTTCTACCTCGTGAGCACCTGTAAGTATCCCGAAGTCGCATCATTCTTTTCGGTTTATTGCATTTTCATCAGCTCTTGACCTTTGACCAACTATAAATCAAGCAAATTCCAGGTCGCACGCTCAAGTTGATTTTATCATTGCATAAGGAGGTTTTCTCAGTGGCCCTGAATACAGAAACGAGCGCCAGTTTGTATTGGGTAGTTAGTAGCGTGTCAAGGGTTTGCAAAGCATCGTTAGCTCTTGTTGCCAATTCCGAACATTTCATTTACAAAACCCGAAGGTTTTTATCACTATTGCTTCAACTTTGTTGTTAAGTTTTCTGGGGATCTCCTCTCGCCATAAGTAAAATATATTTAGATTTGTTGTAAATCGCAGAATTCAGCCTTAGAAAGTGTTTTACCGCTATCCACTGGGCAGTAGCGCTAGCGGTGTTTAATATTGGAGATCTATCGGAATAATGTAAAGTATTTGCATCATACCACATGAGCTATAACCCTCAAACCACCATCTCGTTCTCAAACTACTGGCATGACCAATTTTTCGTTCATTATTTTTACATATTTCTCCTAAAACCGGAAATTCCCAAGCTGATCACGCTGATACTAAAACAAGGCATTACGGAAGTCACCCTCCAACTTGATGTTGATATTTCCCCTTTATTATATATTGTATGAAATTTAATTTGCGAGTAGATTTGCAGAAAGTTGCAAAGTTTTCCCCGAGCTGAGGTATTTTTTGAAGACTAAAACCACTAACTTCGTAGAATTTGTCGTATTTTCTGCTGGCCTGGAGTGTTTTACATTCAAACTGTACATTTCCCCTCCATTTCAATTTCTTCCCAGTCGAATAACAAATAC
The DNA here is from genome assembly GCA_019603395.1 of Cyrtorhinus lividipennis. Taxonomy (NCBI): domain Eukaryota; kingdom Metazoa; phylum Arthropoda; class Insecta; order Hemiptera; family Miridae; genus Cyrtorhinus; species Cyrtorhinus lividipennis. The sequence continues at coordinate 25,414,979 of CM033998.1, forward strand.
TGCAGACTTTTTTTGATTTTGTAACCAAAGAATTTACAACGGAGAACTTAATATTATAGTCAGATTTACCCTCTTGCAAACCACCTCTGTGGTTAAGTGGGTCAATATGTCCATTCTGTTTAGGGAGTATTTTAACTCTAGTGACCTACTAATTGGTTTAAACGCTCAAATAAATCTATTTTCTAGGAGTAAAACGCTGGAAAATAAAAGCATTTTTTTTTTTTTTTTTTTTTTTTTTTTTTTTTTGTGCTTCAATGTATAATTCCGTAAAAACTATCTCGTTTGCCTTTGAAAAGGTAGAGCTGCGTTTCCCTACCAATCAACTCACTATTAGTGTCAAGGTCAGACAAAGCAAAAAGCTTATTAAAAGTTATATCGTTGAGAAACTGTGGCGCTGGACGGTTTTCCGCATGTTCCCCGCAAACATGACTCATTTCAATTTGTGGTCATTATTAACTATCTCGTGGTAGTTTTTACACGAGTTATTAAGTGAATTAAATTTGGTAATTTTATTAATTTATTTATTAGTCTTATTATTTTTACAAAGTAATTCATCGCCACTTGCATTTATGTTAATGCTCGTCACGTTGACGCATGTTCTTTTTTTTCGTGCAGCTCTCGCCGTCATCATGCTGATGAACATCACTCTCCTCCATCGCCTTCTCAAAGCTGACTACTGGCAGTACCCCAAAGCCCCGACCACGCCGATTCAGAGCGAAGAGTCTTTGAAAGCTCGTTAAAATGTTGACAAACGCTCGTTTTCAGCTCTTCCCCGTTCGTCTGAAATACACACATCTGTCTTGTAATTGTACTTTTGTCGTGAGACTACTTTTGCGTTGTGATAAATCCCACGCTCTACTGAAAGCGCAAATGTAATGTTTCCTTTGGAAATTGTTGTAATTTTTTCTACTCATCTCGCCTCGTTTTGTTGAGCTTCCTATAATAAGGCTTATTGTGTGTTTGACGAAAATTTATAATTTTGCGGTATGAATACGATTTACTTTTTGAAGCTAAGAGAATATTGAAGGTTGAAATTTAGTGATAAGATTGTATTGTAGTGCTCCATCATGACTGAATGACTAGTGTGATTGGACCACAAATGTTCATTCCATTGGGGTTCGATTATGTTATCGTAATTCTAGTCACTACCTCTTATTTTGTTAAGCTGTAAGTTACTCTCGACTGAGCTGAGCACAAATTAGCGATTTTTCGGGATTACTAGATTATGGCGTTCATTTCTTGATGGGATTTTGAGCTATCTCGATGGTGTAACGTTATTTGTGCACTCGTGGATCAAAGATATTAGGGGCGTGTTTTCTTTTTTAATAAATAAAACGTGTCTATCCCCATTTCTGGCGTTTTTTCTCATTAAACGAAATCAGATATCCTCTGAAATCGTCATTTCCGTACTCTCACACGGTCCCGCATATTTTTGAATTGTACTGGAGGCTTAAGAGTCCAATCTTTTTTACTCGTAAATTAATAAACGTAAAAAACTCGATTATTAAAAAAAAGTTCTCCTTTGAAGAAGTTCTTTTCTAAATCCGTTCTGATGTGGCCTCTACCACCAGGACAGCTCACTAAAAATCAAAGGTCCGATTTAGGCGAAAAATTGGATTTTGTTGAGTTTGAATCGCTCTCAGACGGACGGAGCACGGCATTTATATATATATTTTCGAATTGGAACAAAAGCTAGGATAACGCAATGCTTGAATAGCAGTTTCTACAGAAAACTGACGATGCTTTCCATTTCGTATTTTCATTTTAAACCAAACCGATTCGAGTAGATCAACTCATCGGTACAACAAGATATTTGCCATATTTTCTTCCTACTTATCACATTCTTACTGGGATTTACCCTAGACCATAGTTCAAACAAAAAGCCAATCAAAGAGTTAATGCATTCGCAAGTGGATGTGTGGGTGTACGGGAAATACACCGTACGTCGTCATGTGGCTTGTATATGAACTAGGAGCACTCACTAACTAATAATATTTTAAAATAACAATTAGTGGCTAAAATTCTAACATAAAATAGTCAAAAAAACTCGCGCCAGACAAATAAAAAATGCGCTTGTTTCTTCAAGTTTCAATCATCCCTTCTGAATGTTCATAAATTTTGAAGCAACTTCATCATAATTCAACCAAATCTCAGGGGTTGGTTATTCCTCGGACCAGGAGCATGGAGACTCATTTTAATCGATTCAGGGTCCAAAATTTAGTAGAAAATGATGCCTCACACGCACTTAGGCACTAGAAATCTTGAAAACAATCGAAATAGGCATATAGATACCCATTTTGACCCATAACCTCTTCCAGTGGGCGCCAATCGGTCCATAACCCGTCACATTGGATTCAGCGTCCAAAATTTAGTCGAAAATGATATCCCACACGCCTAGATCGCCAAAAATCTAGAAATCCATTTTTCGAAATAAACTTTTTTTCTGGGCGTTTCATGGTGTCTAGATCAGAATTGAAAGACGAGTAAATACATTTTTGGTGACCTGGCCGTGTGGGGCTACATTTTTGACTAAATTTAGGACGATGAATACAATGAGACGGGTCTTGTAGCCCACTAAGGGATAATGGGTCGAAATGGGTAGGTATCTATCTACACATTTTGAATGTTTTCGAGATTTCTGGTATCTAAGCGTGTAGGGTAGGATCTCTAAATGTTTGACGCTGAGTCGATTGGAATGGGTCTCCATGCTGCTGGTCTAAGAAATAACCAACCATTGTCAAAGAATTTGCTGCGTTTTTATGTCGATAGTCGTGTTGCTGACTCATTCCCTGGTCAATGTCACAATGGATTCGCAGTCCGGACAATAGTAACCATTTCTAACGCTGACATAAAGTTTTAATGAAATCACTTGATATATTCCGGATAAATTCCAGGAACGTTCGTGGTATTTCGCATGCTCACGCTCGGATGGATGAGCAATTGGCTGGTGGCGCATCGGCACGAGCTTAATCTAGCTGTGGTCTGTCTTGGCACGGTCTGTAAGTACAAGTATTTAATCTTCTGTGTCTTCTTTCTGGGTGTAGTTAACTCAAGCATGAAGGCGACTCCCTACATGAAGCGTCACGAAATTCGCAGCGCTGAAAATAATAGATCTTGAGACGACCAATTTTCGTTCATTCATAACCCGCATGACAAAATTTAAGGGGCTTCGAGTCATAAATTGAAGGCGTTTTCTGCTGAACGCTGAATCTGACAAGAAATGAGGAGTCTAATCTCCCGTAGAGTCCTTTCATGAACTAGTTGGATTTTCATTGTATTGAGCTGTAGGGCACCCATGCATTCCTCTTTTTCTATTCTTACCCAAATGTAACCAAATTGTAGGAACGGCATCGGGCCCCTGTGCCCCTGGGACTTCAGTCTGGTAACCAGCTGACTTATACAGTTGATTATCAAGTGATCTCTTTATAAATCAACTCTGAACCACATCAGAACATGACGTTTAGGAATAGGAATAAGGAAGTCATCCGTTTATAAGGGATTTTTGTCTCCCTGGCAGAATTAAATATCATTAAGAAATAGGTTTGGGGGGCAAATTGCATTAAGAATCACTGAAAACATAAACTAATTCTGTTGAATGGAATGTTGGTTGAATCGAAATACCTATTTATAGATAGAGAAAAAATAAAATTCTTACGCATTACATGAGGTACCCAACATTTTTCCTCAGTAATATTTTATCACCTAGTCATCGCTACTTGGATCGGTCATCATAACCCCCATCTGGGCAAAGTAAGCAGGGAAACAACAAAATGATGATTTGGAATTGAGCGAAAGTGTGGTCCTCCGCTATGAATACATAGTGATGATCTCAAATAGGCCTGGATTGGTAAGGCACCTCTTAGAACTGCTCTAAAATGATATTCCATTAAGCCATGCAACATCTATTAGTGGAAGTGTTCGTCTTACCCAACATATTTTGTGCTCGCCCTAACTAAGGTAGACCGGTTAGGTAGACGGATACTACACTAATACTGCTCTATAATCAATGATGACTTGATTTCAGCGCTTACCGCCATCATGATCATGAACATTCTTCTTCTTTACCGCCTGATAAAATCCGATTATTGGAAATACCCCGTCCGGCCACCATCTCCCGTCCAGTCGGAAGAGCACCTCAAGACTACGTGACACTCGATTTCATCTCGGTGCCTATCAAGCATTGTTGATAAGGTTTGGCAAGGAACGCTCCATTTACTTGATCACCTCTAAATTCTGACGCCGTAAAACCACCGCCTCGAAGGACAGTTGTAGCACTGTTCAGCGAATTCATAGCGACACAGACTACGATCAGTTAAATAGTTGCAACGCACAAATTCATATGACAATCTTTCAAATACCACTGAAACGTACCAATTTAGCATACGAGGCGTATCTAAAACTGATATTCTATTTTTATACATGGAAATGTTGAAAGGCTCGTACTTCTAGTCGTTTGATGAGACATGTTTTGTAGAACTCAAAACGTCGTCACCGTAACGTAAATATAAATTATTCAAATATTTTGTCCGAGTGTTCTATCATTTATTTGTCTTGTCAAACATATTGAGAATAAATTGAATTGTTATTGATGAGATGTTTTTTCCCTCGGAACTTGAAGGATGATTGCAAGTACTAATCAACATAATTTGTATGAATCAGGCGGTTCATTATTTCAAAGTAAATTTAGATTTAAGAGGGAAAATTACCTCAAAGCTCACCCAGAATGAGGAATAACCTCAGGTGAATGGAAATTGAACAGGGCCGGATCTTAATCGATCGTAGATTTTGTCATAAATCAAACATTCCTGAACGTATGTAAAATCAGGACGCCTGCATTATAGGCGTTTCAGTTGACACACACCCATTGCAGGTTTGATTTAGGAAATTGAACGAACTATTTAAAGGAAATAAAATATATTATTCAAATTACTTATAACTGTGTAGCAACGATTTGATAAAAGTTATCTACTTACACCAGAAACCACGATAAATGATCAACATACAACATTCATTCTCGTAGACTGTAGAGCAATGATCAGATATTTCTCAAAATGACTAGTGTTCACATGGTTAATCCGTTTCTCCAAGTTCGACCAATGTCTGCAAAAAGAACAGGATAATAATAAGTAATATTCTGCTTGATATCTAAATAAGAATGAACTATCAACTTATTCAAATTAAATCTGATAAACTTAGAAAGACCATTTTATTCGTGTTACGCTGACTGCATTCTCGAAAGAGGTTGATTGGGGGTGAATGTGTAAGGGGTCCTTGGGCTTTTCTTCTCAACGATTCTCAGGGAAATGAGAGACTAAAGTGTTTCTAGGGGCCCTCTGATGGTTTTTTCCCACCGCAAATTCCTCTTAAATCTGTTATCTCAGTGTGAGAGAATGACATCGGGCGGGCGAGAGGCATTCAATTCACAATGGGGGAGGGGGGGTTGAAGTACCGAAACAAATAAACAGGAGAATTGTTAGCAGGTTTTTGTATTTAATATTGCTCGAGTATTTAATAGAGGCGTAATTTCATAGAGAGGCTTCCTGTTAAATATAAAGTTCATTCAATCATCATCAAGTTTTCAAAGTTTGACTTGGGATTGTCCCTGTTTTTGGTTTTATCTCATTAGTTGTCTTACACACCGAAGATGCATATGTCTTACACGAATGCTGGGCGAGGGGATTTGGCGTAAATACCTCACTTCCAAACTCATCGAACAGGTCTTTGTCTGAAGGCGTCGACTATACGTCTCCCTCTATACCACATGTTTTCTTTCTCTTTTCGAACGAGGTCTTGTTATTCCTTAATGCAATCTACAACTTAGAATTAAGGATCCGTGGATTTGGATAAACCAAGAGCAAATCCATTTTGAGTACGACTTACTTCGAGTATAGTAGCCGAGGACCAGGCTTGCGTAGTGCAAGAGTCCCTGCAGTGTGCTCCATTCGAGTTCGTCAATTCTGGCAAACCACGCCAATGATCGGTTTCGATGTAGCTCCAGTGCTTGGCAAGATATTTCTTTACCTTCGGATTTCGTTTTCTCAGGTTGACTTGGTAAATCTCAATTGGGCCATAAGGTAATAACCGACTGGCCAAACCCATTCCTGGCGATACGAGGAATATTTACTTAGTTCCTGAATTACGTTCGAAAACTATTCAATTAGTTAGGTGAAAAATCAGGCGGTCTACGGTTAAAACGCACAGGGCCTTGGTGATAGTTTAATCCATGAGCGACTCTCGAATCAGCCGAATGGTTGCTGTTGTCGTAGTCGCCGCAATATGCGAGGTCTGACGGATCCAACGTTTTCATTCCAAGTGGTCCAACTAGAATTTTGGCCGAGTCCAACGCTATTTGGGCATTGTGTTTCGAAAACAGTTCAGGAGCCTGAAATTCACATTTTTCGCAACTTAATATCTTTAAATCAATAATTTTGCCCTGTATTTTTAGTAGATTATTCTATTAATAATAATATTATTATGTAGGTACAATATTCTAAATAAAATTGTGATCTTGTCTCAAATCTATCTCTTCGGTTTGCCAGAAGGGCTCTACATGAACAAACCTAAATGTCCGTCCAAAGCAATAGGCAAAAAGCAATTTTTCTACAAAATCTCTTCCACCTTAAGTTGACCTTTAAAAACGCCACGGAAACTGGTAGAAGACGTATGGGTAGGTCGTGATGGAAGTCATTACTACGGAGGCCTTGTAGCCCAACGGCAGGACTGCGGTGGGGACTTAGCTCACCACGGCATGTAGAAGCGAAAAGGAGGAATACAAAAGTCTTCTACACACACATCTTACAGCCTGTCTGAGCGGAATGACAGGGTGTGTACGACAGGCAGTGCACTTTCGGCGGACACTTTTGAACCTGAAGCACCGATAATGATGCACAAGTAAGTTTTATTTCGGCTTTCATCAACACCGCGCATCCGACCCACCCTTGAAAGTGGAAAACAATACGTTCAAATCGTGGAAAAAACTAATCTTGTTCTTACTACAGCCATAGCGATGGTAAAATTGGGCCTCAGTCTGAAGTCTGCCCAAGGTTGTGTGGCTCCAACTGAGTCTTTGTAGATTCCTCGCCGGTTGACGTAATCTCCTTTGGCGTCCGATCCCACCCAGAACTCTTTTTCAAAATTGTCTTTAATCTTGCCCGCCCACTCAGCCCAGGCCCAAGAAGTTGATGTACCTAAAAAGGGCAAAACAGGAAATTAAGCGTGCCACGGGATGTACAGAGTTCCCAATCTCCAATCCGCTTCTTGTCTCTCACCATTCTTGTTCCCTCTCGTGACGCCACTGTGAGGGTAGATTCCTTGACTGTGTGCTTCTTTCAACCAAGAGATGACAGCCATGGACAGGCCTACAATTTCGATCGCCGAACCGTCACGTGGAGTGGCAGGTTTCCCTTTGGTTCCAGCTTCAACGCTAGAGCCCATTTTATCCATCCATGTACCGCAGTTCCATTCGTTCCCGCCAAATACAAAACCTTGAGACACAAAAATAGAGTTCAAAGTAACTCCAGTGACAGAAACAGGTTTGAAGCATCATCAAAAAAGTGAAGTTAAAAAATGTACTAAGCAATTTTTCCATCGACAAATTAACGCGATCAGCACATTTTTTGTGCTCACCTGTGACTGGATGAACGCCGATTTGGTTATCAAATCCAGCGCCTGTCATATGCTCGTCTATTTGGGAACCAGCGTTCCTTTCTCGAAAACAAAGCCCTTGGAAATGTACGCTCAGAGCCTCTTGTATAACCTCGTGAAGTTCCTGGTCCTGTGGAGCAATAAACAAAAGATTGGGCTCACAAACGTAACGAATATAAATCATTCTCCTCGATCCTCTCAAAACAATGCAGGATTTCGGAGAAGTCGTATTGACGGGATGTTAGCATGACCGCGCATGAACTTAGTTTCAAACGCGTGGACATTGATGCAACGGCACTTTCTAAGGATCAGTTCAGGTTAGTTATTTCAGTTCTACCTATTACTGTATCTTCCTGTCATTCTGTTCGTCAGCTTCTTCATGCGACGCATTGTTATTATTCTGTAATTCATCTCGGCCATATTATAGATAAATAAACACTTACCACAAAGGTAACGTCAGAATCGTCTTTCGGGAAAAGTCTATTGACCTTGTCGTGAAGAATTGCCTGGCCGTTGGGCGCCATTCGGACGTACTCCTTGATGGAGTACAGCCACCACCATACCGCATCACGGCAATTGAACCTCGGCTTCAAGCCAAAAGCGTCGAGAAGATTCGGGATAAGTCCATGCCTCAAACACGCGGCGTACCCGAGAATAATGAATCTGCAGGGAAGGAACAAAAATATCCGTGCAATCTTCAATAAGAACGATCCATAGTTAGCTGGTGGAGGAAAATGTACTACCTGGCTTCATCAAAACGGTTCGTCAAAAGCAGCAGACCTTTGAGCGAAATAAAGGTATCTCTTCCCCAGGACCTCATGTACCCGGAGGAGAAGTGTGGTAAGCCTGAAAGAGACTACAGCTCTAGAATCTGACTTGAGGAGGACATTATCTCCAGCCAATTAGGAAGCAAATCACTCATCATGTCACCTACCTGCAGCAAGAGTAACAGTGAGTTGCCTCAGCTTCCCATCAGGTCCTCTTTCAGTCTTCGGTTTAGGCGGGTTGATATTTTCCGAAAGCGGAGGCAAGGGAGCCGAACGAACGACTCCAGCCATTTGTATTGAGCACAAGGAGAGACGGTGGGCAAATTCATTCCCCAGTTTGATACAACTGTAAATGGTTGAATAGCGACCACGTTAAGGAATAAATAAATAATGAAGGGTTATTGGCGCTAAAAGGTTTTCGTACATAAAGGGATCCTCTGAAAAAATGAATAAAATGAAGACTCACTCTGGCATCAGAGAGATAGCATGGCCAACCAAACTGTTATAAGCTCTTGACACGATAGTGTAGAAGCCCCAAGGTCTCAGTGCAACAGGGAGTTCCTCGATGTGGGCAAATTCCTTCTTCAGTGTTGCAGCTAAAAAAGAAAGAAACATCAAAGATAGAGAGGAGGTTACGATGGAGGTTACTTTTGAGTCACTTACGTCTAGCTCACCTAAAAGTTTCAGTCGAAGGTTTTTAGCGAAGCGAAGGACAAGGTAGCTGGGGAGCCACAAGCCGTCTCTCAGGTGGCCACACAGAGGATGCCCAAGGTCGTCGTTTTTGGCGACGTCTTCCAGTACTGACATCACACCTGCAACCCGGAATAATTTGATTTAAATGTTTAAGTGTTGATTATTAACGTTTCTGGTAAATTGTACATTGAGTCGATAAAGAGCAAATAATTGTATTACGTCGAGCACAATTATTTTGCGTTTTACTCCAAATTGGACGAATTCGGCTCCAATCAACAAATTGTAGCCTATTGGTTCATGTAAATCCACGCCAATTGTTTTGATATTGCACATTGCCAGACTTGATATATGCTTCCTTTACAGACACAATTCACATTGTTGAAGGAAACCTATTAAATATTTCACCTTGGAGACCACAGTAAGTCAAAAGCCCATATCCGGGAACGTTATAGGGGCCCCCTTCATCCTCTTCAGTATGATGACGGTAAATAGAATAGTTGAGATCGATGAAATCCAGTTTGGCCACTGAGTCAGCGTAACTGCTGCCGGCAATAATACTAGCGGCAGCTTCCCTCGCACTGGCACGACTGACTATCCTGCGGACAGGAAGTAAAGTATTAAAGTCAGATATTCCTGAAAAATGCATGTCCGCACGCGAAAAAAAAAAAAAAAAAAAAATTACTTAATTGCCACCACCGAGCCAGGTTTAAATCGTGCGGTCAAGTTCAGTCTCGCGGATGAACCAAGAGGAGCAGCTTGAATCATGTCACTCTCTTGAAGCGTTATGTTTTCCCTGATATGGACGATGTAGTCACTCAAACCATTAATTACCCCTGAGTTTTTCTTAAAATCACTCAAGTTTGGTTGCACAAATCGTAGGCCGTTCCTGGAAATGCAAGATTAGAAAACATGTTAGGTTAGGACCAAATAAGAAGGTTAAAAAAGTGTCAAATCACTTATAAATTGGGGGAGGGGTGTTCCGAAAAATGTTTAGTGTAAGGATATCTAAAAATAAGATCTGCTGCTCGGACTAGATTGTACTAAGCCTTCAAATGCAATAGGGGAAACCAAATGTAATTTCAAAAAGGCAATAGGGGATGACCTTAGGACGATTGAATGAAGAAAAAGATGTTCATTCGATTCTTATTATTTTTTATTCTGATTACTTCATGTAAATTGCTGGTCAATACTAGCCGCACGAAAGCCACGTTAGTGTATGATCATTCCAACAAAAACTATGGCGTATAGGGCAGCAGAATTAACTTATATTGCAGTATCGTATATACAGCGTGCAGTATACAGCATTTTTTAAATGAAATTTTTGGTGGAGTATGTACAATATTACACGGCCATCAAATGAAAATGTAATATTTAAAATAAAACTCGACGACGGAAGACAGGGTTTGAGGAACTCACTTATGCGACATATGTGCTTCCAACAGAACGCTATGAGCAATTCCACACACAGTGACTCCTTTACCACTGCCGCACATGCCATCATTCGGCCAATGGAAAGCGGTATAAGAAAACAAAACGACCGAGTCCAAGGTAACAGGATTGTGACGAGTGACGCATACGATGTCCCGATCGATTTGATCGACAAATACCTGTAAGACGAAAAGTCATTTAAGAGGATATAATATGAATTTACGGGGTGCAGCATACGCAATATTCAAACGCATTAAAAATGTTAGATGAGGTAAGAAGCTTTCTTATTCACCCACCTGATTGTAACCTTCTTTGGCAAGTTGGCAGTGCAGATTGTTCAAAGCACGTTTAGCCTTCATAATCCCGGAAGAAGTTTCGGTTTCCTCTAACGTCATGTAAGTCCTGCTTTCGTCAACCACGTGAATCTGAGGCAAACATAAAGAAGTTGACGCATCTCGCTCGAAAGCACAAACAGACAAACACTAGTAATAAATATTTCACTTACGTGATGGGGAACTAACTGGTCGTACCCAGCCGTTGACCCAGAGGCGCACGATGCCATCGAGACCAGAGCAGTCGTCGGTAGCAAGTCGTACACCGTGCGCTTTTCCACAGGGCTGGGATTATCATGCGTGATATCCATAAACAAAGCGTGGGCCATTCTAGAGGCCTTTTCAACGCCCATGCCACCAATCACGCTCCCCCCAAAGCGATAAACGAGCCGCCCAACTTCGTGGGAGTCCCAACCAGACATGGCCTCTATTTGGCAGGGAACAAACACAATTGAGGTGCAAAAATGGGTTCAGACGTGTGCTGCAAACTTCTTGGGATATAAAAAAGAAACGAACCTCTAATAAGTGACGTGATCCCCAGTTTGTTGATGAATACGTTGTCTGTCAAGTCAGAATTTGTAAAGAGCTCAGCTACGATGAAGAGATTCGGGTTGATCCTTCTGGCCGCATCTAGCAAGTACTGAAAACATGATAATACACGAATGAGGTTCGCGAAGAGGTGGAAACCCATTCAAAAAACGGAGGTATATACCGAGAGAGTCTATTTCCACGAAAATAATGAGAACACTAGTCAAATCGATTTCAACGGTTAGGTCCTCATCAGAAACTAACATGAATGCTCATGTTCGTTAATGTTCGAAATCGATTTAACTAGTGTAGCTAAATTTAATGATAATACCCATTGAAATATGGGAGTGAAGCAGAGCCTCTTGTGGACACGTGTACACATTTACCATGATGGTTTATTATGTCAAGTGTACTCGTTTGGTCCAGACGCAATCAGGAATGATTCAAGCGTAAATTATTATTGCTGTGAAGAATAAACCAGAAGTGTAGCAACAGGATAATCTACAGGAAGACCAAAAATGAATAATGAACAGTTTGAAACGATTCGCAGCGTTTTTGATTTTGTACCTACTCTGAAAATAACATTCTCACAGGAGTTAGAACTGCATCTAGAATAATAAACCATCGTGGGATAAATTGAAGCACATTTTAATTATGCTGCCCTGCACTATTTTAACCACCGTTCAGAAGGAACACAGAAGAATCACTTGAAACATTTAAACATTGAAACATTTTTATTAATTTGTGACTGTTCGAGGGAGTTTTTTATATTTTTATTGTCTTCCAAGAGAAGTACGATTCTAGTTCGGGGGTTTTACTTCCTTACTGATAGTATATAATGATTTGAATAATGCGGGCTGAGCATTCAACTAGGTGTACGACCGGTAGATACAATGCCGGCTAAAAGGAGAGTTTCTCAGGCAGTACTCCAGGCGAGTCTATTCTACACTCACGAATAGGGACGCTGCCTTGAAGCTAGCATAACTGAACGTTGGAGCTGAACAAGAATGCCTACGTCTTTAAAGCGACCTAGCTAGCTTCCCACCAGCCTCCACCAACTTCAAGTCAATACAAGAATAACATAGAACAAAACCCCACCTGAGCAACGTGGATAGGGGTCGAGTGGCAGTTGTCCAGCCGGACTCCATCAAACACCCTGGCAGTAGTTTCAACATACTTTTTCATGTGTTCCCAAAGATACGGACTGTCTTCTTTACATTTGCCATACCTGTCGAAGAAATGTCATCGAGTTCGATGATAATTATTATCATCAACATTTATTTGATTATATATAAAACGGAAATTCTGAGTTGAAACACAATACAAGGACCCACCTCAGTTTCACACTGTCACCCCAAGCAATCAACTCTCTCCTCAAATAAACGTTGGATCCGGGTTCAGCAAAATCTTTCAAGGGGTCGTAGTTCATCACCCACCCGTTGTGAGCTGCGATAAATTTAGATTTTTCCGTAAAAGCGTCATTCTCGTTCACACCATTCAGCTCTTCAAAATATCTGCAGACAAGAGAAAAAAGTTAAGTGGATGGTATTAACAGAAACGATACAGGAAAGGTATCAAGGGAACTTTATAACGAAGAGGCTAGGCGTCCGCAACTATTGGGGGTCTCTGAATTCATTGGAAAAAAAATCTACAAATTCATACACTGGTTGTTCCTCGAACCAGGCGCATGGAGACTAATTTGAAACTCGGAACAGGCGCATGGAGATTCATTAATTTCTTCTTTATGGGCAAAATGGGAGAAACAGTGAGTGTGGCGGGTCCCGGACCCATTTCAATCGATTCAGGGTCCAAAATTTAGTGGAAAATGATACCCCACACGCCTAGGTACCAGAAATCTTGAAAACACATATACAAAATGGGTAGATACATACCCATTTTGACCCATAACTTCTTCCAGTGGGTGCCAATTGTTCTGGAACCCACTTCATTGGATTCAGCGTCCAAAATTTAGTGGAAAATGATACCCCACTCGTCTGGATCGCCCAAAATCTCGAAAATCCATTTTTCAAAAAACACATTTTGACCCCTACCCCCCCCCCCCCCGTTCCCCTAAATTTGGTCCAATCGGGCTGATAAGTTTTGAGGACCGTCCTAGGCTGAGAACAGACCCTTGACCAAATTTCAGATTTTTATAAAATTTTCTACTACCAAAAACGGCGTACGGAGGACGAACATGTTCGAGGCCCCAACGCTGGTGAAGGCGCGTTATGTTGTAGTTCGTGACTCTTCTCCTTACACCACAGTTTTCTTTGAAACCTGTACTTTGAAAATTGATCATTTGGAGTAGTTCAAGCTCCCCCTATCTCCGACCACAGCCTAATGCACTTCCCTCTCCTAATTCATGAGGCCCATTTTAGAAGAATATCTGAATTTTTACTGAGTGTTTCTGGCAGTTTTAGGCTCTTAATAATCGGGCTTTTGAATTGTTTTTCTTATGACTTACCTAGGAACAAGGAGGTCATTCTTCGTGACGGCTGCTATCTTCGGGCCGGCAGGGTCAACTCTAAAGTAACGCATAGTGGCGACACAGTTTTCAACGGCATTTCTCAGATGGTCTTCAATTAAATTCCTCACGTCGCTGTTCAGAGCGTCGAGTTTATGTTTGAACGATTCCGTACATTTTTTCTGACGGGTATCCTCATCGTAGCAGTCACTCCTGGGGATTAAAATGCCCTAAGTAATCAAATATTAAAGACCAAAAGTGGAAAAACCACTTTGCTAGATCTCCTGACCTGAAAACATTGTAGATTCGTAGGGCAAGGTCCAAATCAATTGTGGACTCCAATCGCCTGTATTCGGGGTCTTGAATGATTTTCAAGTCCCTTTCATTAACGTTGTCATTTCTTTTATTCGGTTCAGCAAAACTGATTGTGTCCTTGAACATCTGAACATACTTTGGCACATCGACGAGGAACATGTCCGGTATTCTAGCTTTAGGAATAATGAAAGTGCCAAGTTGGTATCGAATTGCCTGAAAGTGAGAAATAGATAACTCGTATTAAATGTACGGAGTTAATTGCGTTGGTTTTATTAAATAATGTAAATATGAGAGAATATTTCTGTAAGACAAACATGAGAAAGTTATTGTCAAGCCAATAGATGAGAACATTAGCCCTCACGTCAAAAGCGCTCGCCCGCTACACCAAACATATTAGGCTATCGAACATTTTGGAGCTAAAATTCAATCATTTTCAAACTTTAAGATTTTGAGATCACAGAAATGTCTGAATGTCTTTTTTTGACCTGTCAAGATTCCTAATTCAAAATGTCCTTCCCTCGACCTGGCTAAAAAAGGTTTTCATAGTTATCCAACTCATTTAAAACATCGCATACATCGCACTAGGACCTCTTGCAGGTCTAAAAGAAGTAAAAAACGACATTTTTTGCCGATTTAATTGGTCCGGTCCAGCTTGAAAGCAGGCAGGGAAGTAGCGGATAGCAGGCACAGAAACACAGTATACATCCCTTCCTTTCTTCTCGTCCAAGTATTATTATAACGTGCAGGGAAAACATTTAAACTGTGCACATTCCACGAACTTACGTTTAAATGATCTTCGCAGTTAACATTGTTCGGGATACCACAATTCTCAAATTCACCTCGAGCGACGTCCAATGAAAATTTGTACAGAACGTGATCCAGCACGTAAGCAGGCCGTAAATGTAGGGAGTTATCAAGGTTGTAGGCGGACTCAGGATGTTCCAACAACCATTCACTCTCGTTGGCCGTGTGGTTGAGAACGATGTCGCAAATACTCAACATCTGCCAAAAATGTACGAAAATTGCTTGAATATTAACAAATTGATCAACTTGAAATCGTTAGGACGTAGTTTATATGATAAAATTCACCTTCCACTGCGTTCGTAGTTCCTTGACTACCACTGCCACGTCTTCGACGCTCGGAGGAGTTTCGCCATCTTCACCAAACGAAGGATTCACGCTGAGCTGGTTACGGAGGCTGTACGCGGATTTTGAGCCTCCTAGTTCCTATAATGATACAGCATTCAAGAAACATCGCCACTTCAAGAGAGTAATTCTGTCTAGAGAGAGTGAAAAAGTACGATGGGAACGTTCACAGGAAGTTAGAACATGATTCCTACGGAAACATTAAAGAAATGATCCAAAGCGTGCCTCCCTTAAGAAAAGTCTCTGGTTTCTAGTTATATAATGGAAATTTTGCAACTAGGCCGTAAAATACTGCAATTCGAACTTCCGTGCACAATTATTTCAAAACGCAAATAAACAGAGGGGAAACAACCCGATTTAATGCTCTTGAAAGCATATTCGGACAAATTATACATCATTTTTCTACCTTATGAAAGTAAAAGGTGAAGTCGAGGTTCACGTGGATGCGGTGTGCGATGTCAAACGAGCAAGATTTCGAGCTAGGGCGATGCCCCAGTTATATGTGAAAATTCATGTTCAGTTCACAACTAGAAACATCGGCAACGAACACACTACAAATGACTGTGATTACTTCACTACAAATTCTAATTCAAAACCCAGTCCTGAGAAATTCGTTGACATGTTACGTGTTTTTACAGGGCCTCCAGTACCAATTTGAATGTCCACGTAAGGTAGAAATGTGAGATTCTCCAGACTCCTGGCAAAGAGCACCTGCATGTGAGCACTATTTTTAGGGACTCAGCTGCCTCACGTGTCCACTCGCGAAACACAACACGAGAGGAGTTATGTCCTCCAATGTATAGGTATGTGTCATAAGGTTTAAATAAAATCTATAAACAAATTTTCTTTCAACATTCTTTTTATGAACTGGGTGCCTCCAAGTCGAGGTTGCACAATAGATTCATCCAGGTATTCTCTCACTGGATGTTGAATAAATTCATTCAATGGACGAATTAATCAATCTTGAAGCTGTCACAAGTTATAATTCAACAACCGGCGGAAACGTGAAAAAGTGCGGAAATAGTTTTTATTCGTCTCTTCGCCCTCTGTGCTCGTCAAACTTCTACATTGCCACATCAACGTAAACCCGGCTCAAAAATCCGTTCTAAACTGGTCAACGATCCCCACCATGATAATAATAGAATATAAGTATAATGGAAATAGATTACAAGGTTTAATATCCGGATTTAAGAAGGGTAGAAAGGAACAAGAAAAACAAACTACAGGCAAAGCGAATGAGAGGAGAATGTGCGATTCTACGTTGGTTACGTATGTGCAAATTTCTAAACAATCAACAATCGTTCACTCACCAAAACAAAATTAGGAAACGATTTTCTTCGGTTAGTGCGGCTATAACAGGAAAAACGAGCGAAAATTGACTTGATTGTTCTTTACAAAAGCGTACAAATTTATCTATTTTTCAGATTCGTTAGTAAGAAATTGAACAGATATCTTGTTTAATGGGGTTTCCCGATTTAATCGGTGATGGCAGCAATGGAAATACGGTTTTCCAATCCAATCTTTCGATAGAATAAATTATTGGTAGAAAGCTAACGTACAGAAAACCCGGAGTGTGAATTATGCGGCCAGAGGATGCTGAAACTTCTAGCAGAACGACTCGTCTTTTCACTCCGTTACCGATCTCGGTTCACTATTTTTCGCGCACATATTCCTTCTAGGTGTTTACTCGTATTTGTACAACAAAAGCACGAACAAGATTTATCCAATTAATAAAACGTTGCAGAAGTGAGTATTAAAAATCAGTAGCTATTTTCCAGAAATTGCGCTAATTTTTCACGAGGAGGAAGGACAATCTTACGCCATAACAGTTAACAATTAGTAGTAAGCGTCGGTAGCACATGAGCATAGAATCACATTTCAAGTGAACTCACCTGAATTGGGGTAAAATGGATCATATTGTAGCCAGTCTCTTTCGCAACAGCGAGTTTGTCCCTCCACGTGGACAACGGGCCAAGGCATTTTGCCAGGTACGTGATGCACTGAATGCAGTCAAGAGGCAGCGGTTCACCTCCGAGGCTCAGGGATGGTTCAACCAGGATATAACCCTCTCCATCAATGTTCTTGTCGCTGTTGAAAATTGATTTCTTACGGTTAATGTATGCATAATACGGCAAGGCGTTGAGTTTGAATCTGAAGAGGCCTAATAAGAACTATCCGGTCGCACCCCCCAAATTAGTGTTTCTCGTAATGCCCACATAGTTCTGGTAGTTGGCTCTTACAACTCTTACTGCTAACAAGGTAATCAAATCAGAACTCACCTTCCATCAATGGTGAAGTAGTAGTGGTACGATCCCGGAAGCAAGACTGTTACTTGGGCATCAACGGGTAGATATTTTCCTCTTACGTAGGGCTTCCCTTTTCCTGGGACCTCAGTAAACAGTCGAACGTCGCATCCGTAAAGCGAGGGACGCTGCCTAAATAAGACTGTATCTCCTACAACCAGATATTAGACGGTTAACCAAAATTAAATGTCTAGAAATGTCTAAGAAAACAATTCTGATGCTTTTAAAAGCCAGATGTGTGTCATTCACCTTCTCTGATACGGTAATGGTGTTCAGTGAGGTTCTCTCCTTTGTTCAAATCTAAAAAATACGTTTTTCCATTTAAGGGGGACTTGGACTTTTCTGCGGTCTCTTCGACTTCATTGCTAACCACTTGGTACCTGAAAGCAGCATAACCAAGCGCACCTGTATTATTGTTTTCAGCTGACAAGATGACATAATATTACATTAGAAATACATGATCCACATCAAGACATGAATCTATGTGAGAAATCAGGTCGCAGATAATTTGATAACGATACTAATGTTTGGCAAACAACGAGGTTTGATAGAAAGGAGGTATGATGAAGTGAGAGATGCCGTAGCCAGTCTGGTGGACCTTGCACTTTGCAAGTCAGGGCAGAGTTCAACCAGTGCCTGTGGGAGACAATGAAGGAAGGTCCAAGGTGGATAGTGTATGGAAAAGGCATGTTTGCGTTTATATCGTCCCCTAAAATGGACACCGCTCTACAAGCAGTTCTTGCGAAGCAACTCAAGTACACATCTATGCACACTATGCCACAAAAGTAAATTAATCTCGTTCACCTTCTTCAAATTTGCCAGTGGCTGTGTGCATGAGTGTTTAAATTGGCTATTGGTGGGAATATGCATATTAACGCAGACTGTTCCTATATTGTTTAAGCTATCAGCATCATCATCAGCTATCATGTCGTTTCATTTTGTTCAGTGAGCAATAATAGTTATAATAGAGCGAGGCACTGCCAGGAGCAAATCGTCATTGTGCATTTGGTAGCTGTAAAAGTTGTAATCAGAAAAGAACACTATGATTTTTGTCCAGCACATGCTTCTCCAGGTTCCCCGAGCCTCGTTTAAGAGTTTAGATTTGATTCCATTGATTCTCAATTGCAGTCATTCCAGTCGTTCAATGTGGACACACATTTAGCAGAAGGTGCTACTTGCCATCTCTGCCAAAAGTGGGTTAACCAGTGTGAATGGAGAGATGGGAAGCTTATGAACATTTTGACATTTGACAGCATGTCACTGAATAAAATTCTTATCCAATGATCCCTGAAGAGCCACCCGCCTCCAACCTGGGTAAAATTCCTTGAAATAAGGTTTTGTTTGATCGTATAGTTCGTAATATTGTATAGACTGGTGTACCTACGCACCCTTGGAGCTTTGACAGTGGACGTAAGCTATGTATAAGTTATTTTGTATCATGTATTATCTACCAGACAACGCTGGGTGATCTGATCGAAAACATTTCGGGAAACCCGTCTATCTTTGTCCTCTTCTAATGATGCAATGTCTACTTTGTCCAAAAGTCTCGCGAGCCCCATTGCGAGGTGAAAATAGGCGTAATAATTATTTGTTCAAATGTTTTAGTCTTAACTCAACGTGGGCAAGTAGATTGTCCTTTTCCATGTGTTTTTGGACGCGAAATCGATCGTTGTTGGTTGATTCACAACTTTCGGGGTTCTCAAATGCGAAACACGTTTTCGCAGCGTATTTTATTCAATAAAACACAGTTTTCAAGTCAGAAAACGTTATATATGAATGACGTTATTCGCATTGATCTCTTCGAAGGGAAGTCTGGCCCTTGTTACATCTCGATCTTCTAGTTTCACTCTTTTCCCTTCATTCTGTAGGGAATGAAATTCCTCGTTTCAATTTTTAAAGGTTAATTAATGAGAATTCAACCTACTATGATCACCGGGATACGATTGATGACAATCTGACTTGAACTGGGGCTTTTTTTAATCGTTCATTGCCCCCATTAAACTCATTAAAACATCCCGGATGGCAGATATGGAAGTACGTAGTCTCACAATCATGCAGACCAAAGGTTCTTTATTACACAAGGGTGTCATTTCAAAAACAGGCAGCGCAATGTACTGCCAACTGGCAGATTTACCGGCCCTGGATCCTATACCTTTTCAATTTCAATATAAAAAAAAATTACAAATGCATCGCACATTCTATATTATCCCGCTTTTGGCCATTCTAGGAAAAAAAGTCATTAGCAGTCCAATCGACACAATCAAAACATCGCAATCGAATGGTAAAGGATTCAGGAGTATTACATTTACATTTACATGAGCGAAGTAACGTGACACCAATCAAAACGTGGTGGAAGGTAGTACGTGAATATATTTTCAAGGGCACAAACACATTATTACACAGGAAAAAGAGAGGACCACAACGAATTCCCAATAGATAAGATAAAGAGGTAATTACCCTTGAACATTTCTCTTCTCTTGTTGGCCAAATAAAGTCACCAGGTGTATGTAAATCCAATGAAAAACGGCGTGTAACGGATGTAAGACGCACATTGTCAGGTTTCAATTAAAACCCTTTTCTGGCGAAAATGTCAATGTTAATAGGACGCCTCATTACCCGAGTGATGTAATTTTAATGTTTAAAGAACAGGAATTGCGGCTAAAATGACGAGACGACTATTGGGCGCCTCGCCCTGCTGAACATGAGTAGAAGTCCTTTTTTTCTGCGGTTCTACGCAATCGAAGATTAAAAATAATATTGTGAAACGCACAGCCTAAAGATATGGAACCTGTTCCTACGGGCAAGATAATGATAACGTTTAGGATTCAACTGAGATTATCGCGGGTTTGTTTCAATAAAACGTTCCAAATGTAGCAATTGTTTGCCAGAAGAATTAAAACTGTAAGTTCGACATAAGTATACAACGACTCTTCAAGAGCATAGTGCCAATTATAGAAGATGATAAAACAGGAGTCAAGTGTTCGGAAAAGAGCGACTTACTTCATCATGAATGAACAGGAAATGTGTATAGGAGTCCAATCAGGCCGAGAAAATGCGATCGGCTCGTGGAATTTCCTTTCAAGGTGATATTGACCTGTAATGTAGAAAGGTAAATACGAGTACCTATACAGTAAAGTCAATAAAGTCATCCAATAATAATTTTCGCACTATTACCTACTTATATTACTAATGGGTATTTTTTAACATCTAAACAGTTCAAAATAATAACATATAGCAAACATCATTGAGCCTGAATTGCATGCCCCCGGTAGCCCCTTCCTCCTTAATTAAATTTTAAAAACCGCCATTTCCGAAAATACTGAGAACTTTACAAAAACTATTCGCACGGGATTTCATTCAGCTTTTAACATGGCGAAAAAACGTACAAACGTGCAACTACCTGAAAGTAAACCCAACTGCGCAGGGTCCTTTCTTGTGGGTGAGGAGAGAAAATATGAGGTTAAGCGTATTTTTTCATGTCATTTTGGTTGAATAATCTACCTATGTTTTCATGCAAAAAGACAATCTGACCGATTCGGCAGAAAAAAATTTTTCTGGATGTTTCAAGGTGTCTAGATCAAAAATCTGCAAATTCTTACACACGGGTTGGTTATTCCTCGAATGGGGGAAACACTGGGTGTGGCGGGTCCCAGACCCATTCCAATCGATTCAGGGTCCAAAATTTAGTGGAATATGATACCCCACACGCCTAGGCACCAGAAATCCTGACACACACAAAATGGGTGGATACATACCCATTTTGACCCATAACTTCTTCCGGTGGGTGCCAATCGTTTTGGGACACACATCATTGAATTCAGCGTCCAAACTTTAGTGGAAAACTATACCCCACACGCCTAGGTAGCAGAAATCCCAAAAACACATATCCAAAATGGGTAATATATACCCAATTTGACCCATAACTTCTTCCAGTGGGTGCCAATCGTTCTGGGACCCATTTTATTGGATTCAGCGTCCAAAATTTAGTGGAAAACTATACCCCACACGCCTAGGTAGCAGAAATCCCGAAAACACATATTCAAAATGGGTAATAAATACCCAATTTGACCCATAACTTCTTCCAGTGGGTGCCGATCGTTCTGGGACCCATTTAATTGGATTCAGCGTCCCAAATTTAGTGGAAAACTATACCCCACACGCCTAGGTAGCAGAAATCCCGAAAACACATATTCAAAATGGGTAATAAATACCCAATTTGACCCATAACTTCTTCCAGTGGGTGCCAATCGTTCTGGGACCCGTTTAATCGGATTCAGCGTCCAAAATTTAGTGGAAAATGACACCCTACTCGCCTAGATCGCCCAAAATCTCGAAAAATCCATTTTTCAAAAAACACATTTTGACCCCTACCCCCCCCCCCCAAATTTGGTCCGATCGGGCTGAAAAGTTTCGAGGACCCGTCTCGGCTGGGAACAGACACCTGACCCAAATTTCAGATTTTTAGAAAATTTTCTACTACCAAAAAGGGCGCGGACGATGGACGGCGTACGGCGTACGGCGGACGGACATCGACCTTTTTTGATCAGGACATCATGAAACGTCCAGAAAAAAATTTTGAGCCGAATCGGAGAGGTTGACCATTATCATGAAAACATAGGTTGATTATTCAAGGAATAACCAACCAAAAACGCTGCAAATTCTTTCACAGGGCCTTATTCCTCGGACCAGGCGTATGGTGACTCATTCCAATCGATTCAGCGTCCAAAATTTAGAGGAAAATTATACCCCACGCGCCTAGATACCAGAAATCTCAAAAACCCACATTCAAAATAGGATACATACCCATTTTGACCCATAACCTCTTCCGGTGGGTTCCAATCGTTGCGGGACCCGTTTCATTGGATTCAGCGTCCAAAATTTAGTAGAAAATGATACCCCACACGACTATATCACCGAAAATCTCGAAAATTCGTCAAGTGTTGACCCCTCTACCCCCTCCCCCCATCCAATTCGGTCCGATCGGGCTGAAAAGTTTTGAGGACCAACTAAAGCCAGAAACGGGTCCCTGACCAAAATTTCAGATTTTTAGAAAATTGTCTACTACCAAAATCGGCTTGGACGGCGGACGGACATTTGACTTTTTTGATCTAGACACCTTGAAACGCCCAGAAAAAAATTTGGGCCGAATCGGAGAGATTGACATTCTGCATGAAAACATGGGTTGATTATTCAAGGAATAACCAACCAAAAGTCAAATTTCCGTCACGGAGAAGGCATGATATCGCATACAATCACGATACAGAAGGAACCATCAAAATCCCCGCTTACATAATCATCGCAAAAGAACAACTTTATATAACAAAAAGGGAACATTTTTTCACGATCAATAATTGATCGTGAAATTCGTTAATCTAGAAACAATAATTATTATTGTTTTTTTTTTCTAATAATAAAACAATTAGAATGCTTGAATAATTAGATTAGAGAATTATTGGAATAATTGTATTATAATTATTAGATTGTTAGATTAAATATGATTGAATTATTAGAATAAATAAATAAATAAATATTGCTATAATCGATGAATATAATATTTTAATTATTACTTTTTCTTATAAAATCATTTGATTGATCAAATATATGAAAGTATACACAAAAAAAAAGGATCTTCCTCATCAGTGAATAGTGAACTAAAGAAATATTCATACTACATCAACAAAATGTCAATATCATGCTGCTGCTTCAAACCCAAAATGATGTTTTCTATAAAAATGGAATTTTGAATGACGAATTCAAAAAGTAATAATAAAAATGGTACCGATTATCACAAGGATTCCATGAATTCCAGTTGCTTTAAAAAAGCAGGACCGATAAATTGAATCAACTGATAGTGAAAGTTGATTCATAATGTGCGAATACTTGAAGAATAGAGAAATAAATCCCGAAAGTAATAGTTACTAATAAACCTTTGATGTTTGCTATATCTTTTCTATGAGGGCATGGTGTGCCCAAGTAATTGAGATTCCTGATGGCAAAATAATTATTGTATCAAGTAAAGGAATTTCCCCTAACTTTCATACAGAAGAAAAGTGCTAACCTATCCACAGGTCCCCACATCCATAGATTTATCTGAGGTAGAAGATGTTCATAGACGTTACCGATCGTTCTAGAAATGAATAAGGAATCATTCTTCTCATATTTAATATTATTTTCCAAATCGTTCAAGGGTGCACTAACGCCTTTATGAAAAGTGTTTTCTTTGACTGCATTCTTGACTGGTCCAAGGTTCTAACAAGTCAAAATGTTCATTCAAAGAACAGTGCCCAGAGATAATTATATTTAAGGTACTTGATCATTATGATGAATTAATTGACTGGTGAGAGAACATTTTATGATTTGACGCCTTTGCTGTCACTGCCCGAACCGGTTAAATCCCCCGGCGATCAATAGATTTCAACTTACTTGTTGATTCAACAGGTACGAAGGTACTGACACACAATCTAAGGTAACGAATAGAGTTCCGTCACTTTTTTCTCGAGGCGGGCTTGGAACTGAACCGAAATCTCGGATTCACGAAGAACAGGCCGTAAACAACTTTTACAAACGTAATATTCTGAAGAGGGAGAGAGAACAATTGACGGAGTGACCCACATGAAGAGGAGTTTAGTTTTTTTTACATAGATATTGAGGGTCGTGGTTTAAAATAGATTTCTGAGATAGTTGGAATGACCTCAATCGGTAGAAGAAGCTGAATGGTCCTACAACCCTCAAACAGGTCAATTCTTATTCTTGAGGTCATTCATGAATCGAAATTTACGAACCAACTTACCTTATAGTTTCAAATCCCTGCTAAAAGAGTAGGGAACAAGTGGCTACAAAATTAAGGAGACCACTAAATTACTAATTATTGATTTGTCACATAAATGGTCTTCTAATCTATGTGTAAGGTAGCCTTTAGCCTTTCAGAAGGAAGTATTATTATGCAATAGGCAGCACTAAATGATTGAAGTCAAAATGACAATAAACCAACCTTAATACATTGATTAAAAAAATGATAACAAGCCGGTGTGTCTTCTGTGCGCAAGTCCTGCAATCAACTCGTGATTGACACAATCGGATTGATCTCTCTCAAATCGCTTGCAATTGTTGCTCATTTCAAAATTAATTAGAGAAAATAGTTCATATTATAGTCTTATTATAACTAACATTTTTGAGTACGAAACCGGAATTTAAAAAATTGGGAATCCAGCCTCAAACATATTCAGAAAAAATATCAATGTCCATATTTTATCTCACAACAGTACCTGGTTACTTCCGGAAGTGCCTATACTGATACTGGATGTTTCAACATGTTTGAGTTTCAACATATTACTTGGTGGATTTAAATGTCAACATATGGATTTCACCAAGTGAAGTGGATCTTAGTTTAAAACTGTTCCAAAATAATACACCAATCCAGGTAGAAATTTACGCTGAAACCTCAATTTGGGCATAAAACATGATACTCTGCATTAAAACTCTTATCTTCTCTTTTCCAGAAAAAGACAAAGAAATTATTATTAATTTCGTTCAGGTAAATCACCAACTAGGTACATCAATTTAACCAAATTATATTTACCTACTAAGTATTTCCATTAAATCCCCGGGTTATTTGTAAAAAAAAAAAAAAAAATCCTTAGGAAAATCTTCCACCATGGGAGTCCCACAAAATCTCCCTTTACAGAAGAAAAGTCCAAATTTATAGAGAAAATCCCTATAATCCCTGGCACCTCCGGGGCGACAGCTGATTCTCCTCTACTCTAGTGCACTCTGGTGAGACCGAGATGAATCTTAATCTTTTATTTTGAGTACTTGGCTCACCTTACCTTATCCATTTGTCGAGATTCCCTTCTGATGTTTTCTTTCGCTGTTCCGTGAGGGTTTCAAGTTTTTTTCGAGAAGTTTGTATCGTGTATTGATTTTCTTGTGTTACAATGCGCTCGTGAAAACTAAAAGTAGTTTGCAAAATGTCGGGAAACGTGACTCGGAACCTCTACCAGGTGAGCATTTCGAGGTGTTGCTACAATGTAGCAGTAGTTTACCCTGATTTGATCTATTCGCATTCTTCCAAGCCGATTCGGCAAAATATAGTGACGACATACCTATTCATTTGAACTGTTTATCAATCAATAAAGTTTTTGACGTTTATCTGCGAGGGTCATACATTTACGGCATTCCTGGCACACAACTGGGCTTCGGATCCTTGACTGTTGACAGGTGTCTGTGCTCCTGACATTGACTCTCTTTTGGGAGAAAATGGTTAAATGATTAGTTTAGACAGTGATAGTATATTAGTGATTTCTTCGTACCAATGGGCTCTAAGTCCATTAGTTGTACGCCGGTGAAGGTTTCTACTTTTAGGTTCTATGAGCTACCGACCCTCCTGCTTGATATACAGTAAATTGATTGCCACTCACTCTATTTCCATTTTATTATCTTTTCCAGGTTCTGAAGTCTTGGTATCCTAATGTTCAAAGAAAAACCCTCGACAATGCGCGTCGGACTTCAACTGCTTCAATAGCCATCACTACCTCGAAAGACCTAGTTGGACCGCCTGATCCACTTTCCAACATTCGACCTATCACGTTCCATGTACCCGAGGTTGAGAGCGTTTTGGAAAAAGAATACAGGCTGCGCAGGCAAGCCGTTCAAGCGTGGCATCAAAGCTTCTGGGCGATTCATAACTCTGCTTTTGTCAAGGTCAGTAGAGCTATGTTAATATTACTCCTCAGCATAAAGTCGCCAGCTCCCTGGTATACTTCAGCAGGGTTTCCTCTACCAACTGAATCACGCATACCAATACCAATCGCTGCTATTATTGTAGTACGTACTCTCTTGTAGTAGCCTCGAAGTAAATCGTACTAAATACCTCGTTTTTCTTTGCAGGAACGGAAAGAATTCGAAAATTCTCACAACGCACCGTTATCGTCGGATGAAATGTCGGTATTTTATAAAAAGTTCCTGGATAAATACTGGATCACTCATCTCCAATATGCAAAGCAGTGGTACAAACACAATTTCGAATTACTCAGTTTGGCCGCGAGAGTTGAAATACGACGCATTCTATCCCCGTTGTTGAAATAGCATTGACTTGCCATCATTAGAATTGCTTTGTAGAAAATACTATATTTATGTGAAATACAGAAAATCTGTGATCTGTATTCTTGAATCAATTACCCAATTAGCCCTCTAAGCTCGGATTTCGCTGCTGTCATACTTACAGGTACGGATTATACCTGGGCCTTCGACGAAATGAGGCGACTTAAGAATGAAAATAAAGGCGTAATGTTAAAATCCGTACGCCTTACAAAACTACGGACTGTGCTCTAATTTTAGCTCTTCAAGGCTTCCTAAAATAAAATGCGACCGACCCTCAACGTCCGCATATCTGATAACGTTTTGCGTCTCAGTGTCGGTACCTTTACAAATGATCGACAGCTATGGAAAGACAGGACCCAGAACCGAGTAATAAACTTAATATCACCCTCCATCTATGGTACCATAGCATGTGCATGCGGACCTAATGACTTAGCACTCGACAGAACTAGTCAAATTCAAGCTGTGCCCATTTCTAAGCTTTAACCGAAGTTCAAGTCGAACATGATGATTGATATTATAAAACAAGATATTATTTTTGTAAGCACCTAAGGAACAAGTAGAGCGAGATCACAGAGTACCTTCTTACCGGGTTTGCCTATTTTCCATCTGACTCACAATAATGATGAAACATGACCGATTGTTATAATTCAGGGCTGAACAACTTTTCAGGTCCTGAACGAGAATTGTCTCCAGATTGGTATGACATCGGAGAGGAACGTAAACAGAAACCTCTTGATGCAAATTTTCGATATGGCCATCCACATGACTGGGATGGTAATCTATTCTATATATATTGTTTTCATTCTGATCAATACTATTCCTTTAAATTATAACTAATTACGGTTTTATCCAAATTAGATACTTTATTGGGAAGTAAATAACAAACTACTTCTGATTTAACGAAAAAACAAAAGGTTTCCTAACAGTTCTACTTTTATTTTTTCTAAGACGAAATCGATGATCAGCAGAGCGAGTGGTGTTGTCTTCCTGACCTCATCATGGAAAAAGTGTTCTCTTATTTGACTATATCGGAACGGTACAACGCTTCAATGGTGTGCAAAAGATGGAATTCTGCATTTTATCTTCCCTATGTGTGGCATGTATTCGTATTCGACGATTTCACGCTCACAAGACGGAGGTTCAACTATTACTCGGGTTGGCAGGTTAGTGACCTCTAGGGTATAAAATCAATCCAGACGATGGAAAGGCACACTAAAATACACAAATTATACGTGAATGATTCTAAAAAGAAGTCTACAGAGTTGAACATTGCTATCTGGGCGTGCTTTTCACAAGTACTGATCAATTGACGATGAATTGATTGTTGCCAGTTCAGCAAGCGTCTAATTGGCTATTTCACTTCAGAGCAATAATTTTTCTGAAACTAGGAGTCATCTCAAAAGTTGGCCTATTATCTATTTATGGACCGAGTTTCTTTGTAGCATAGCTGGATGCACTGCTTGATCGTTACAACCATTTTCCTAGATATTGATCCTATTCTCTATCTGTAGAACCTGGATATCACTCAGTTTTAACACAAAAAATTAATTCAACTTTCCATGTCAAGAGATGAAAAAGAAAAAAATCACTTTGTTCTTTGACAACGGCTGTTTAAAATTTCCAGCATACCTTGGATCATTTGAGAGCTCAACTCTGCCTCGGTACTGTCGGAAGGTTCTTCAAAGTGATAGTATTTCTGCCTAAAGCTAATTTTTACAACATGTACGAATTCATGAACATGATCACATTCTACGCGGAGCAACGCGAGTCAGATAAATGTGCGGTCCAAGGAATAACTCGCAACATCAAGACGCTCAAATACCTCTTTCC
Source organism: Cyrtorhinus lividipennis (assembly GCA_019603395.1). NCBI lineage: Eukaryota > Metazoa > Arthropoda > Insecta > Hemiptera > Miridae > Cyrtorhinus > Cyrtorhinus lividipennis. The sequence continues at coordinate 25,443,528 of CM033998.1, forward strand.
TTGCAAATATTTGTCCGGGGAAGACGGCGACCAGGAAGAAGAACCACCTCAAGACCTCCCTCTTTATGGGACGGGAGGTAAGTTTCCTAGTTTTGAATATTTTCTGATCGATTTGAGAAGGAGTGGTACCGAATTGCATTTAAGTATTTCAACTGAAAGCGCAAGAACCTATCAGGCATTAAAATTGAGCTTTTTTGACAGGAAAACTTCTGGACGCGGTGAAGAAACTAATGAGCAATTTAGGAAGCCTAAAGCGTCTCGAATTAACGGATCTTATGTTGGACAATGCCGAGGCTATGACTCTTCTGGACGATGTTTGTTGTGGATGTACTGAAACACTTCGATATTTGTCGTTAACAAACTTTACCAAAGGGCAATACCAACTTCTTCATTTAGGAGTCTTTGTTAATCTACAGGTAGAGAAAAGCGGTGGCGCCCAAATTTATTGTCATTCAACATTGTAGATTTCACTTGAACAACGCTATTCATTCAGGTGTTGGTGGTTGGACCCCAAAATCTCGGCGAGCAAGTATTGGAATTGTTGAGCCAAACTACAATCAAGCATCTTCACATCGCCCAAACACGGCTCACTCCAATGTCAGCGAAACCTCTTAGCCCAAAATGTTGGCAAGCGGCGGTCAAAATGAACCCGGCAATGAGAGTTCATCTGACATTAGAAACCAAAACGGATCGTCCATTGCTTTGGCAAGAACGCGCCCCCGTCTACTCAGTTCTTGTAGACTCTTCAGAATGCAAGGTAAGACTACTAACATGGATCTGTTCTAGTTTTCGCAAAAAGAAAAGCAGAAAATGGTGCCTCCTCCAAACTGTATCAAACATTTAGGTGACAAATATTTAATCCAAGTTATAAAAGAAAGAGAACATTTAGGAAAAGATGCATGAGGTATGCTCCTACAAACTACTCGGTCCAACGATGGGTGCAATGTTGATTGGTGCACACGTAGTACAATCGCATTTCTTCTTCAGCTCTACGGGTTTGGGCCTGAAAGAATACGGCCTCGCGGTGGTTACATTTAGGACACGGGTGCTGCTCAGTTCTCGGAAGAGTCGGATCGGATATCACATCGGACACAATATGCGTCAACTCGTCGATTTCGTGCATGATTTTGTTGACGTAGATGCAATTGCTGTCGGCGAGTTGCTTGTAGTCACAGTTACGGCAGGCGTAGAGAAGGACTTTGTTTTCCTTGTCTTCTTTCGGATACAACATGTTGTTACATTCCTGACAGAAACGGATCCCGACGAACCCTGGGCCGTCGTCGTGGTTGTCGTATCCGCTGATGGGCATCTTACGGGTGTGGATGAGTTCCCTGAAAACAAGTGAGCGGGGATTATTCGTCAATTACTAGTAGAAGTGTAAATCCATGTGTTAAGTATATAACGCACAATCATCTTAACGGTCAGAAATCCAAAAACTGCTGAACTTCTGCCAGGCACCGTACAGCTTTGATACGTGAATATCTTAGCACGTAATGATACAACATACTATCTTGAAATTGTGCATCAAAGCCGGTAAAGGCTTCTTGTGCTCCGTGGTCAATGTTTTACCAAGCCTTACCACTTGAGGCATGGAAACTTACTCATTTGAAAAGGAAGCTATTGAGCGAGGTCAGAAAGGAGCGGGAAGGGTCTTGAAGTTTAGTTATCATACCAGCCAGTTATCTTTTCATTGTCGTCATGCATTGGACAAAGGGGCAACGTGTGTTAGCCGTCGAGGCTAACTTTTCCAACTAACATTCCGTGATCCCCATCCAAAGGGCCATCGGTTCAATATTCATCCGGCGGATTCTGTTAATGGACGGCAATTGATTATTTTATGGGTGGACGCATTCAGGGAAAGTGGGAGTGTCGCTGAACAAGGCCCAGGAGAACAACGGAGTCCACAAAACATCGATAGATTAAGGGAGTACGCAGGGGATGATGCGCATTGTTTCTGTGAATTCAGCTCGCTACAGAGACATGATTGAGACATTTCCACATTCAAAACTTGGAGAAATGGACCTTGAAGCCGTATAGTTCCATCAGGACAGAGCCACTGCAAGAACACCAAAGAAGCTTTTGAGAAAACACTTCCACGAGTGCCTCATCTCCTTTAGGGGTGACATTCCATGACTCCCCCGACATGGCACCCTGCGATTGTTTTCACTGCGTCGCTTATGGGGGCCGCTCAATGCAATTTTTATTTATAAGTTCTAGGGAAAAAAACAGAATGAGTGCTGTACGTTAAAAAAATAACTAAAACGTACATGAGGTAGGTACTATATCTGTTGTTGACTTTTCAACTAGGTAAGTCAGTTTTCCAACTGCACACGGTACGAGTGAGGGTCATTCAAGATGCGCAACTGGCCATGAAGCTGAGACTCTTCTCAGAGCAATATGATAAAATCCCGCTTGTGTTTTGACCACTTTAATCCTGCACATCATGGGGAAGTTCATGTAGCCTCAATTCAATTATCGCATCAATTTCAGCTTCATTCAATTATTGTATTCTTCGAGTTTCCAAAACGGTGTAAGCAGTTGAAGTAAAGTTGATATCGTATGTCACGCTAACTTACTTGTGCTTGAAAGGGTTCTACCAAGAAGAAGGTTCCTTTGTATCTATTGGTTGCACAACTTGTACACAGGGAACCAGAATGGTAACGATCCAAAATTCAGCTGAACCTCACTAAAAAATGAGAGGAAGTTCTTCAACCACAGGCACTACACTGCGTTTTTGCTTTCTTTCCAAATCAAATCCGTTTGTTTTGTTTGCTGGATCTTCGATGGTGGTGGTGGTAGGTGTCTCAGTTTGAGTGTACAGGAACACGACCTAGGGTACCTACAAGTGATGGGCGATACAGGCCGGCGTATCGATACAGCGTATTGATACGTATCAAAATTCGATGTATCGATATTTTTTCGTATCGGTACAATTTACGGTATTTATCAGTATCGATTATTTATATCGATACAATATTGTATTATACATCGAAACCGAAAGCCAATAGCCAAACAATAACAAATTAACCTTAACCTCTAATTTTATATTAATCGAAATAAATATATAATTTTTTAGACGTTAACTATCCTTTTTTCAATGTGGAACTCTCTTACATCTTTAAATATCCAAATTAACTGAATCATGAAACAAGCTATAGAGAGAGTTATCTATACGATATTAGTATTGATACTGATACAGCGGGAAAAAAATATGGGGTGTAACGTGTAACCGGTTGACCGACCTAGTATGTTGACCGTCCTACGGGATTGACCGACCTACGGGTTTGACCGACCTTGTAAACAAAGCGATTTTAGCGCATCCTATAGACTTTTCCCCAGCTTTTTCTCTCTAAAATTCTGCTTGACTTCTATTCATCCACATTCTCAAGCGAAGGGAATCGGTATATCGATACGGGGGGTCCGTGTATACACCCGCTTGCATCGATACGAAATACCGATATTTTTCCCCGCTGTAACGATATTCGTATCGATACGCATCGATACGCACATCACTAGTACCTACAGTAGAAGTTGACACACATGGGAAAAAAAATTGTTTTTCCATGGTTGATATGTTAATATTTATTAAATTCATTTTACTAGTTTTGTGATTTTACTTGCACTAAAAACCAATACAAAATACTAGTCATGTCCAAACTTTCCCAATAAATACAAAAAGTTCATCTTCACCCCATAATGCATAATACTTATAAATACCAACAACATATTACAATATTCACACACAAAAATTCTTTTAAATATATTTATGTCAATAAGATAATTAATTTAGATAAATGTATTGGGTTGACTTCGGCTTCATAAAGATGATTATCGAATACGTTTTGATAACGAAAACTTCTCCCTTCAACGCTAGATATCAATGAACTCAGAATCTTATCACAGTTATCACCGTATTGAAAATAATTTAGATTGAAAATGGAAAAATGTATCTTGATTCAGAATTCAGATCGTGAACTCGTCCGTGCTTAATTCATTTTCGCCGGTCTTTTAAAAATAGCCCGGACATTCGCGATTCACATCCTGTCGAATTTATGTTCATTCAAGCGTCGGGAAAACCCATATTGGACTCGTCAGTTTTGTGCGGATCACGAATAACCCGTACATAATTTTTTGGTGAACTCACCTATTTTCTTGTAAATCATCAACGAACTCAATCAACTGAACACTCCTAGGTACAATGAGGAGACGCGCGGGGGTTGGTGCTATACAAAAACAAAAACTGGAACAAGAAAGGTATAAAGACAAAGGGACTGAACTGCAAGGAAAGGAGTTGGAAGTGCTAGGCAAACAGCTGGACGATTTCAGGAGCAAACTCGAGGAATTCGCCGCTAAACACAGAGATGAAATAAGACGTAATGCCGTCTTCAGGAGACAATTTCAAGAGATGTGTGCTGCTATTGGTGTTGATCCGTTAGCCTCCAATAAAGGGTTTTGGTCGGTTCTCGACTTGGGTAGTTTTTACTACGAACTCAGCGTTCAAATAGTCGAAGTGTGTCTGGCTACGAGTGAGAAAAACGGTGGTCTCATCGGAATCAACGAGTTGAGAGCGAAATTGCTCAAATCAAGAGGGCGCTTCGCTCAAGAAGTGACCATCGACGATATCCTTCGTGCGTCGAAGAAACTTTCAATTTTCGGCAATGGTTTCAAGATTCTGACAATGCCGGGGAATAACACGTTGATTCAGTCCGTACCAGGGGAGCTGAGTGTTGACGAGACGAGCCTGTTGGCTCTGGCACCGAAGAAAGGCTACGTCACTTTGCCGATGCTGACAGATGAGCTGAATTGGGCCGAGCTGCGAGCAACTAACGCGCTAGAAGCTGTTTTGGCTGAAGGACTCGCCTGGATCGACTCCCAAGCGTCTCCGCCTCAATATTGGTTTCCCAGTTTTTATATTGGTTGTATGGATTCATAATAAAGTTCTTATTTATTATACACTTGTGTTTATGCTGTATGCCACGAGTATCAAATTCACTATGGTATTATGACAAGTCTTACAAGCCTGCTTTTATGTGCATCGGCTTCACTCAGCCACTGAATTGCCACCAAAGCCTGGCACCTACTGGTTTTAAAGAGTGGGTGAACCTATGAAAAGATGTACTATTGCTTCTGGCTTGAGAGAAAGAACCAGGTATTCAAAACTGCTCGAGGTAATCCACTAAACACTATCATCTACAATGTATACTTCCAGTTGGAACCTGACGTGATCATGAAGGCTCTCCAATGGTATAATACTAGTTTGCGCTTTTTTGGCTACCTCGGCATCCCGAAGTACCACCAACCGAAGTCTTTCAACGAGAGGATAGATCCATTCTTTGTGATGCTCGTGAAGGAGTGCCCTTTCATCGAATCAGTAGTAAGTCACCACATTTAGTACGTCAATGTCACTTTGACAGTAAATTTTCCATAGATCCCAAAGAGTTCACACAAAATGAGGTTGGCCATCTGTCAGGGTCCCTAAAATCTGTTCAATTCCGACCATAATTATATTATAATTATAATCTGGGGAATCACCGAACTATCCTCATGTTCTTCTAAATTTATCAAGTCTTTCAGTAATTAAATTAGGTGAACTTTTTTTGCGATTTCATATTCATATATTTCTTTACTATCGGCACATTCTTAGTCGCCTAAATTTTTGTAACTTCCGCGAAATTATAGCATTTTACAACCTGATCTCTTCCAGGCCATACGAGATCGAGTTTCAACCTCAACCGTTCTACTGGTGGCTGAGCAATGCAAAAATTTGAAGTCTTACTACGTGAGACGGAACGCAGTAATACTTCGCTGTGACTGGCCTAGAAATCCGAGTTGGGACGACAAGTATTTCGACTGGCTGACAACGGCTTCCAAATCCTACGAGGCGACTGAGACTGAAGTGACAAAAATTTTGGGTTTCAAGTGGAACATGCTCTCAGACAAAGAATTTGTGCATTTGGATTTAACTCTATATTGAATTAATATTATTAAAAATCTATGTGGTGTAGAGTGGAAGTTATGACCCTTGACGGGGAAATAACTTATCTAGCAGAATTTCCCTCATGCGAAATATTCATTTCAATTGGGCTTATCAGTTACGGTCTGAAAATATTTTATCAAGCAGTGGTCCCATATTTACTAAATCCCCATCTGGCTCGGTTTATAACCATTATATTAGGATGAGCGGTAATGACCAATAACGTCAACCAGAGAATAATTTCTGTTTCTAACTGGTCTGCCAAGCTTAAAGAGCGAAAGGCATTTCAAACTACCCTTATTTCTTATATTTAAAAAAAACGAAGGAGCTTGGTGGCCAGGAAGGATGAACAGTGTCCAATGTGTTCTTCACTCCAATTCAAGGAAATGAGTCGCATTTAACAGGGAGAGCTCACCCCGCTGGTCATACCCCCTTCCCTCCCTCTGCGGCAAGCAGCAAACAAAAAAAACTGCCTGAAAGGCAGGAATGATTGTCCTCTCATTAAGCAGGGCTTCGGTAAGGGATAGATAAACTACTCCCCTATGTAACGATTTCCGGTAGTTCCTGCATTCAAGCTTGCACTACCTCGGCGTATCACACAAAACGCTGCAAATTCTTGCATACGGGTTGTTTATTCCTGGGATCAGACGCATAGAGACTCGTTTCTTCAACATAAGGAAAATGAAAACAGTGGGTGTGGCGGGTCCCCGACCCATTCCCATCGATTGAAGGTCCACAATTTAGTGAAAAATGATACCCCACACGCCTAGGTTACAGAAATCTCGAAAGCACACATTCGAAATGGGTAGACAGGCATAAAACCAGTTATACCCCACAATGGTATGTTAGACCTGCTTAAACATGGCTTATACCATACGCTCTCCACGTTTTAGTGTAAGCCCTGTCCACTCGGAGCAGGGTATAATCCGCTTCTTCCCCTCTTCTCGTTCCTTTCACCTATCCCAAGGCTGCATTAGGCGCTCAGATTGAAAACTGTTTCGCTATTATGTAAGGTTGGAAAAAAGTGTAATAGTAGACGAATTTTTCAAAATATTTTTGGCCAAGGGGTGCAGATTAATTCACTTTCTGAAGGCGTAGTATTTCACTTTCTCTTATACATTATTTTGATCACCATTCTAGGCGAAGAGCCGTTGTGAACGAGCGATGCAACATGAGAGAATACACTACTTATTAAATTGTACACCTTTATTGGACGGAATATTTCTCATTGCGGTGCTAGTTGAATAAATCACAAGAGGTGAATGTTCATTAATAATTACATTATGTGTTTAGAGAATACTAAGGTAATAAACTCCACTTCATGATCTTAATCTGGGCAGAGCTTTATCCAGGATGTCTTTCCTAATTTTTGGATAATCAGGATGTGCTAAGAGGACCTTCTGACAAGTTGCGACAGCCTCGGCGTATCGTTTGCTCTTCAACAGATTGTAGGCCAACTTGTATCCCAAGCCGGGGTTTGAGTCTCCGGACAGGTTCCAAGCTTGTAGGTAGTGTTGACCCGCTTTGACTGCGCATGACCAATTTTTAGGATTAGCGTATTGCCGGACTTTATCCAAGTTTAAAAACATGAGCGTTAAGACAGAAACTTACTGTAGTTCTGCTCCTTCTCAGCAATCATTCCAAGAAGTTCGTAAGCTTTGGCTGAGGATTGGTTGTGAGTGATGACCCTGTGGAGGAGATCAGCCGCCTGTTGTTGGGAACCAGCTTGTATGTAGAGTTCACCGAGGAGCAACCAGCACCGTTCGAGGTATTCAGCGTCTTCAAGGCTCCACGGATGTTTGGCCATTCTTTTCAACATGGCTTTCGCTCTGGCGGTTTGACCCTGCTCCATGAAGCCCATACCCAGACCAAGTGAGGCCCCAACCCTATGTATAATGTTGAAGAAAAAAAAAATCATATTTCAATACCCAATAGGTAGGTCTCATGCTATACGAACTAAGTTAATTCTACGCAGGGTGTCCCACAAGTTGACTCCCCTCCTCCCGTAAAAATTTTTTTTTTTTTTTTTTTTCAAAGTTTATAAAATTTTGCGATGAAACCCAGCCTGTACTCAAAAACAGGGGTTCTAATATGAAGTAAGAAAGCTGGACGACGGCGCATGGTTTAGTAATTATTTCATCATGTCGGAGTTCATGCAAAAACCATCAAGTCAGGAATGAACTTTTTTAACATCCGACAATTTGAAGGGGCGTTTTCTTAGGTCACCCTATGTACCCAACTCACCTGTGTGAATCATTGTTGGCAAGCGTCGTAAAGTCAATGATAGCTCTCTCCACTTCGGCACGGTCGTGAGTCGCTAACCTGACGAAACTTGTGAGCAATAGGAGCCCGGATTCTTCTTCGTGGTTTTGAGGTTTCAGCTCGGCCAGGAGCTTGTGCGCAGCGCTTTGACCCATGCAAACTTCAACCATGTTATGCACCGCTTGACTCCCCCATTCTGCATCCCCTCGAGCGCCGCTGAATGATTGGACGGCGGCTTGGGTTTCACCTTTGTACCAATAGTATAACCCTAAAAAGGGTAGGGCATTCTTAGTCGAAGAATTTTCATACTTATTTTCAACATCTTATGCATAATGTGGCATTGTAACAATTTTTCTGAGTCGTCGTCGTCAAAATTTACACCAACAGTCAAATTTCTTCAATTCACAAACAAAATATATTTTATATCAGTAGACGATTACCGTAACAATAATGAAGCCCAGGATTGTTGGATTCCACTGCTTTAGCGGCTTCGAGATACGGTAGGGCTCTGTGGAGCGATGCAGATCTGCGAGAGACTTCCACAAGGCGAGCCAGAGCAACCCAATAGTTGGGCCTTCGATCGAGAAGTGACGTGAAGTGGTTCATTGCCGAAGCGAGGTCAACTCTTCTCAAAGATAAATCGGCTACCATCAAAAGGGCGGGTTCATTCTGTGGGTCTTTGGCCATCAAGGATTTGCAGAGCAACTCGCAAGCGTTCCAATCGTTGACCTTGAATTGGATAAGATTTAATTCAATGACAATGATATAAGTTACGGTAGACATTACTGTTGCACTTCATGGTAGGCATTGGGGGGAGTATCTAAAAACCAATCAAATGTTGTATTAATGATTTTTTTCTCTTTGTGTTATAGTGACCAAATTTCTCCTCTCATTTTGATTTCAACCCTTGGTATCAATTTGATTGTTCAGTGAAAACAATTTTACCACAAGCAACTTTCCGTTTCTCCTAATAGAATATTACCTCCATATAGAGTTTCGCTAGGGCGATCTGAACAGACGTGTCCCCAGGGTGGTATGTCAGAGCCCTCTTATAATGTTCTATGGCGGTGCTGTGATCTCGCATTTGGCTGCAGTATATGGCCATCTGTTGGCATAATTTTGAAGACCATTCCAGATCACTACGACCAGTTTCCTCTTGGGCGTCTTTCAAAACTTTAAGAGCCTTCTTAAGATCGCCTGTCTTCTCGTGTACCTGGAAATATCAGACTCGTAAGACACGCCTAAATATACAACCAGGTTCTAACAATCAGGCTAACTATGTACCTTGGCGAGAGTCATCGCTTTCTTTGTAGAAGGATATTCTGTTAGTACTTGTTCTGCTCGGTCATGCTGTCCAAGTTTAAGCAGCAATTCAGCCAACTCCAGACTTCCTTCTTCCCCTGCCAAGAAAAATCTCAGTTTACATTCAGGGAAGCAAACATGAAAGTAGCATTGAGTAAGAGGAATGAAGCTGATTAAGAGACCAACCAGAATTTTTGTAGCACTTGATAGCTTTTTGGTATTGATGACACTTCACTAGAACTCGAGCTAACTTGCAATTCAATTTGGTGCTTCCGGAATTGCTTTGCACCGCCTTTTCATAGCTTTGAATGGCTAATTCAGGTTCCTAGTGAGGAAAATAGATGAATCAAACATCTTCATTGTAACTTAAGTAGCACCAAGTCCTAAGCACAAGATAAAGATGGTGATTTAATTATAGTAACTTCACACACCCTCTTGGCAGAAATATTCAAGAAACACCAAGTAGTTCGTGAACCTTAGTAAACCAATAAAAAGAAGTTTAATGGCAGTATTACCAACCAGAGGGCTACAACATCAGGCTAATGAGCTCGTCTACGTCGTTATCAAGTGAAAAGAACATGATTTACTTGAATAGTCATGTAAGCGTCGCCGAGGAGAAGTAGATGTTCAGGACTAGGATCATGTTCAACCAGTTTTTTGTAGCTCGACGCGAAGCCATTGCTATCCTTAAGATGTTTCAAGTAAATCTCCGCTTTTTGTATTTGAGCCTATAAAACAATAACAGGACACGTGTGAATTGTTTAGATAGTACGTTACCGTGCCTTTGTGAAGGCACCTAGTGCGAAGTAGAAATAAGAAATGTCAGAAATAACAGGAGAATCCACATAATGTTACCTTGACATAATTTGGACTTGTTTTGGGTACATCGTTCAACAGAGCAAGCGCTCGGTGCACATTCCCTTCCATCGCGCTCAACTGAGCTGTTGCAATGGTGATTGTAAATTCTTGCTCACTTCCTTTCAGTAATTCTTGGGCCTCCTGAAAAGAGGAAGGTGGTAGGAGCCAATCATTTTGCCAGGTTCGAGGCCAACTACAAGTTACATACGTTTTGGGTTCCTACGTTCAGGAGAAATGATACCTTTAGGTCAGCAGCAGCTTCAGCCAGTTCGCGTTTTCTCATGTGAGCAGCACTCAGTTCGGCGAACAAGGACCCAAGTTCACTTTGTGTTAACTTATGAGGGCCTCCTACACACAAACACGTATCCGTTCAATGTGTTTCAAAAGGCCCATTCGTTACATAAAACGCTCACCATCTGAGTAACGATCATATTAAGACAATTTTCATAGACGATTCCACACTTCCTAGCATTTTAGTGAGGGATTAGTTTTCAACATAATGACCCTTCAAGTCAACCTTTGACTATGTAAAGTTATTTCTTAGAAAAGCTTTTTACGAAAAATTCAGTGAATTTTCTAAAATTGAATATATCTCTTGCGATCTAAATTTGAGAGGGAAGCCACCCATAGCAATGAAATACTCCAGAGAACGCCACAGGTTTTAAAATAAATAACTCATAGGACCGAGATTTTGGACATAACGGGACACCCAAATGGTGTCAGTATTAGTCACCTAAAACGTCTCTACCAACTTCCGTTATTCTTAAATGTTTCAAAGGGAACGATCCAAGGGGCGATGGGAGTTGGAAGCCTTCAACCCTGCGCTTTGGGCGAATCCGACCCAGCCTATTCGGGTTGGGATGCGTTAAAACCTGTCCTCTGGTACGCCCTGAAGCACAAGCTCCCAGAACTATCGTAGCGCCAACTCAATTGCTCACGCCGCCCCAAAAGCGAAGTAGTACACCGGTTTATCAAATTGTTTCTCCTCCTAAGAATAATCCAACTTAGCACAAAAACGTGGAGAATACCGTTACTGACGGATACAGCTTGCTTCAAATGAATTATGCACATCGTATCATTTCCACTGTGTTTCGCCACGAGTCCATTGAGCATGTGATATGCTGGGTATTCACGAATAGCCAAATTGTTACTCAACCCATGTTCCAGCATCGTCTGAGCTTGCTCAAAGTCACCCTAGTAGAAATAAACAAAAATTTACGAAAAATTAGAACATGCTTTTTTGAAGAGTTCAAAAACCAATAATTACAAGATAGAAAGAGCTCACCTTTTGAACATGTAAGTTAGCAAACAACAAGTGAGCATGCGGGTTCGATCCGTCAATGTTCTCCACAATATTGTTCAGAGTAGTTGTAGCTTCTGCGTAGTCACCCACTGATAGTTGAACTTTAGCTAGCTCCAAATTAGCTTCAATCAGTCCAGGGCATGTCTCAACGACAAGATTGAGCGTTCTCATTTTTCGTTTCTCTCCCATTTTCTAAATAAGAAATGGAAACTAATTTCGTCACGGGTATTTCAATATAAACCTGAATTGAACCTCTTCTAGAAAGCTGTTTCATTTCAGCGTCTGGTAATCGTGGATAGTTGTTGCCACACGGATTCCAGCCATGCCAACCGGAATATAATAATAATGACCGGCAATTAACAACCAGATACTTAGAATCGGGGTTTCAGTCTGTTCCCACAAATGTATAAGAACCAAGTATTAGACCGCGAAGCAAGAGTTGGGCGAGATCAGGAGGGAAAATAGCTGCATATATGTCGCATCGTGACATCAGTAACTATTTTTCCCCATTATTAGAGAATTTTTCATCCGAAAATTCCAACGAAATAGCATTTGCCTCATATATTGATAAATTTGAGACTGAAGTAGGTTGCATTTACTTCCTTACCTTTGGCTCTTCGGGATTGCTGTTTGAGCTACCCTTGATAGGAATTGCAATATACCTATTTTATAAAGTGATACAGTGTGCGCTACTAATTCAGACAAAACTGCTTGAATCTTTGGAGACGATTAGGGCTTTAGAAGGTATGATAGACCAACAAAAACCTGTTTTCCAAGTAGTAATAGACGGTTTTCTACTAATGAGTCTGCAGTACATATCAGTTTCTTTCACTTTATGACGTCATGAACTTAAATACCAATATACTCGGACATCACGTTCGGCTCAGCTGAGCTTTCAATATTGTCATCTTAAATGCATTTTCTTGAATTACATTGTTGCTGCGTGGCCTTCTGCAGTGAATTTCCCACATTGCGCAATTTTTTAAATCACAAGTACTTATAACAGAAAAAAGACAAACAAGGGACGAGCTGGTGGCTCACGACTTACGTTTTCTGGATAGTGATGAGCTATTCGAATGAGAAGTTCAGGGTCGAGAGATATGAGATATTGTACGCCGAATCGATGCTGCGACGAGCGAGACTGCAATATAGACACTGCCTTGTCTAACAACTCTATACAGTCTGACGGACTGAGCAGGGTCCTTAACATCAGAAGTTCAGGAATCTCTTTCTTTTCGTCAAGATCGATCAGAAACTCGATCTGTTCCCTGATCTGCACATGAAAAAGAGCGTTCATGTAGGTACTGAGCAAATATCTTTCATCATCAAGAGAGAAGTCTAGATGCATTTACCTCATTATTTAACCCCGAGTTTGCCAGACTGACTTGAGTGAGACCAGTAAATGCCTGAGATGCTTCATCGGTCTTGGCGGCTTCCTTATATGCGCCTTCAGCTTCTGACAACTTCCCGGCGAGAAAATAGTAGTGGCCGACTTCTAGAAGAACCGAGAGGACGTGGGAGCCACTTTTAAGAGCAGTTTTGACGAATATTTCCAGCTCACTCAACACTGAGGGGTCTTTACCGCAGCACCTTGAGACGAGGAAATATAGTTCAAAAGCGATAATTCTCACATACTCGCCGATTAGATTGCAGGATTAGAAGCATCCAGGAGTATCGCTGGTAAATGCAGTCAGGCAGTCAGTAAATTAGGAAAAAATCCAAATGAACGAAAAAAATCAAAGTGAACTTACCTGGAAAAAGTAGACACTATTCTTATGGGGATCCAATACGCCTTCGGCTCGTGTCTGTAGATGTCGGCATGCAATTTCCGAAGAATTGGTACGACTTCTTCATACTTTCCGAACGCTAGAAATTTCAAGGCCCTTATCTAAAATGGAAACCATCCGATTGATTACAACTTGGAAAAATACATTCATTTCCAGTAACATGGAATAGTGAAAAAATAAATCTTACTTCTTGCGCAGCCAGATTGTCAGATTGAAGTCCCAGTGTTCTTAGAGAAGTGTCGGCGGCATTGTCCCACTGACGGTTAGCCAATTGTAGTTTCATCTTTTCAATCAAGGGTACAACTGCTTTAGGTTGTCGTACAACCAAAGCATTCACTTTTCCAAGCGCTTCTACGGGCGCAAGAGATTGTATCTCTCCCATTGCTGCATCCAAATGATTTTTGTCCTGACAAGAAACATTAAGATCAGCTATTCTTGGCTAAAATTTATTGATAACAATAAAATGAATATTTCAATAAAAATTGAGCTGAACGTTGATATAATTAAATGATTAATTAATTAATTATTAAAATAACCAATTTCAATCCGCATACATTTTTTTCAGGGATCGTGTACCTATCTTCTACCCACCTTCTGTAGGGCTGAAGTGAACTGGCGTAAAGCAAGTTTCACTTTTTTCATCGTCAATTGAATCCAACCCAATAAGGAGAGGATTCTCGGAGAATTCGGTTCCTTTGAAAGAGCTTCATCGAGGCAAGTCTGTGCCTTGTTAAGATTGCCGGACAAATAGTAGTAGACACCCTCAAAATACAAATCGCTCGTGGTGCTTTGCCGAGCGCTACTTAGGTTCGATTCCAACTCCCTCACCGCTTCACGATCTATGACCTGTGATCAAAAATTGATTTCTCGTTAAGTGACTGAACTCGTGGTGCCTAAGAAAAGAGAATCCCATTCCAAAAAGTAAGGAAATTTCTAGAGCGAAATTTCCAAGGAAAACTTCGACTCGGTGGGTACCTCCTCCTATATTTTCAATCCTATGATATTTCTCTTTTATGGATCCTCTGCTCTAGCAGAACCCCAAGTCGTTACTGAGTAGTCTGCAATAATCAATGTTAGTTGCACTAAACACCATAGCGCACTAGGACATTGAAACAAATGGATGCTACCTCCCAAGAACTTTTCCTTCCAGCCTTAATGAGTATAATAAATCCTATGTACTATTCCAAATAATAAAAGACAAACGAACTACTTGCAAACAGTATTTACTTGGCAGTGGTTATGGGCGTATAAGGAGGTCATCATCATAGCAACAGATGATTTGGGATGACTGATGAAAGGCTTCAACACGTCCAAAGCCTCGTTCATTCTTTCAAGGTGGATAAGACAAATCGCCTTGAACAGAACTATTGTAGGATCGCCGAGGTTTGATGGGCATTCTTTTATCGCCGTCTCGTAGCATTTTTCTCTGAAGAAATAGTGGACGTTCAATAATTCCATGACGACGTTGTCCGACGATCAGAATTCTTTTAGGATTTCTTGGGTATGGCGGTTCCTCTCACCACTTTCTTGAATTGAGGATAGGGGTGTTGTTTGTAAAAAGTGATCAAGTAGGGGCAAGAAAGTATCACCTTTATATCATTGCTTGCGCAGTAATCCAGGACCTCCTGGAAATGAAAAATGAGTCGCGAATAACTAACTGGAATTTGGAGAAGTTTTTCATGTTCAAAAGTATTACACAAGGAACTAAAAATACTTATATTGATTAACTTTCACTTCTAACCGGTTAATAATCCCGGTTAATAATAATAATAACCGGTTAAATAACCGTTCAAGGTTGCCCCTTGATAAACTAATTTGCAAAAGCACACATGAAAAAATTGAACTGAATTGAACTGATCATAAATGACTCGAGTATGAAAAGGCTGAATGGTATATTTTTCCGAAGGCCCTGCATGACCACGTTACCCTTGCAAGGTCTTGACCAATTCCTAACGCTCGATATCTTTTTGGTACGAAAATGTAGTTCAGATTTATGACTCCGTTTTGAGGTTTGTATTGAACGTAGGCCGTATCTGAAAGAAAAACAGTTAGTTGAAGGCAGCACGACACAATTCCAGTGAAACGTAATGGGCATGGAATCGTCTTATGTTCTTATGGGGAAAACGTATGGGTATGAGTCCATCTCGATCGACAGTTTCGCTTCAGTGCGGGTGGTAGAGTAAAATCCGAACTGATGCAAAGAGGAAACTAAGAAGATCCATGAATAAAAAATCCTAGAGAATATTTTCCTTGTGGGAACCCGCTGATATGTACGTTGAATAGAATGCTGGCAATAAAGAGTCTTGACCAGTTAAGTCTGAAGCCAAAGGTTCAGATTGATTCAGTCCTAGAGCACGTTCTGGAGCAGGTACCTACCCTACCAATGAGTGTTTCTTCAACTCCATATCTTGGAGTCCATAACACGACGACTTAAATCCGTTTATGCCTAAGGTAACGAGCAGAGGCTTTAATTTTATCTATTGGGTCAAATACTCACCTAAAGGTAATGCCATGTTGAAACGCCTATTTGGCTCATCATGTTCAATCCGTTCAAGTACAGAGGTGGTAGAAATAGTTCTGGTAAGAATGGAAACTAGCGATGACTTACAAGAAAACAATTTGCTGCAATTCATTACAACATACCCGCGCGCAAATCAGTAAAACGAGCTGTTGACATCTAATACATGACGTACCTATCACACTGTTAGGGTACGTCGTGATTGAAATTCCTGTGGAAATCAACTATCAGCGGTTTTTGCAGAAAGGCATAATTCAAAAGACGGACAGCAAAACAGAGTCAGTCTCCATAACGACGGAAGCGATACAGATAGCAGATTGCGTCGCCATGACAACACCCGCTGTTGTTCAAACTAGATAAAGCTGTTCAGACCTTTATGAACTCTGAATGTGAAATATCCACGTAGATAGGATATTCTTCTGTATCTGTAACTTCGGAATATACTAATTTTGATAATTCCGAGTGAGTTGTTTCAAGCCCATGCACTGGGCTGACTCAATATCCCAATCATCACCCCAATTGATAACTGCAATCGTTGATTATACAATTATTTATATTATACTGTGCAATGTAGGTATGTAGATCATAACGGGTAAAGTTCCTTATTTCATGATATTTTTACCGAGATTTGAATATAAATGACATGGTTAATCTCCATGTACAAGTGATTATAATTTGATTCGTACTTACCGAAGTTACTATTATTTACCTACTTAATCGATCGAGTGATCTGATCACTCTGCGATCGTCAGCGTCATTACTACTGTTCAATTGAGAACTACACACTTTTTTTTCCAACTATCCTTGAGGCTCGAGGAGTCTACCATGGAAGAAAAAAGTTTTTTTTTCTTTTTCTACCCTGGAGTAGATCCAGTCCAATGCGCATCTAGAGAGAAAGTCAGAGTTTCCATCATTTACCTACTTTTCACTAAACATAATCAAAACAGTGGTTAAAAAAAAAATAATAATAAGTACGCTTGGATAACAAACTCCGCAAAACGCTTTCAATGTCGGATTTTTTTAAATTTGAGAGAAAATTGCTGCATGAAAAATGCTGACAGGAGTAGTGGTGGTGGATGACGTCATGGATGTGGAGAACAAGTTTTAAACTGAGAAGTGTCCCAAAAAAAAAACTCTCCTTCACCAGCTCCACAAACTCATAAGATATATAAGCATTTGAGTTTTTTTTTTTTAATAAATGAATTGATAATAAAGCAAACTGCACGACCATTCTTCTTCCTTAAAATGACCGATCTGAACGCGCTCTTTCGAGAGATTGAATGCTCAATGTACTAAAGTACTTGACTCCATGGATGTGGCCAATCATTGCTACATCTACATGATGACTTGATTTTATCAGGGCTTTATCGCTTAATTAAGAAAAACACAATGTATTCCAAACTCATTGTGGAAAAAAAAAACCTGGAAATTTGAAGTAGGGGCAAGATTTTCCGACCTCACACATATATTATTCTCTCATGATTCAACCAATCGAGACAATTTTGAGAGGTTTTGAAAGCTATAAAATAAAGCTTATTGATGCAATTACAAACTTAGGTATAAAAACTTAGGACCTCAGAACAGTAGAAAAAAACCTAAAACCTGCTGAAAAAGCTGAAACGCGAGCGACAAAGGAATAAGAAAGGCCTTTTTTCAGTGCCAATGTATCTTTTGGATTGGTAATCGATATTGTCCATGCCTGTACGTTATGTTTTTAACAAAAACTTGTAGGTACATCAGTATATATGGCTTTTCAAAAATATATTTTGCTTTACAGAAAATAGGCAGAGAAAGAGAAGAGCGGCACACAGTTGAGCAATCGTGATACGGTCGAAGAATGAGAGTAATTTGAGGTGAGTCATCCTGTAATAAAAGATAAGGGTGGATTTTTATTGCAGAGGGTGGCAAAAGGGGGCAAAAAAGTGAAATTTAGCGCTAGCGTCAATCTGCGGAGGGGCTGACGTCACTTTGAGCCAATGGCAGGTCGCGGTTAGGGCGGATGCCCGTTCGATAACCCCTCCCGCCCTGACGCCTTTGTAGGCTCCCACCCCTCTCGGTCTCACCGGCCATTTCTCTCTGGACCGGCCGGTTGTCAGCTTCGAAGCTTCGAATATTCCGCACATTTTGAATTGTCCTGAATCTAATCGGCAACTATCATGAGGGAAATCGTTCACATTCAAGCCGGCCAATGCGGGAACCAAATTGGAGCTAAGGTGAGCGTTTTTTTTCAAATTATATTTCGAAGGTAAAGGGGAGACGAATCAACATGTTGGGTGGAGCGGATGGTGCAATCATGGCGAGCCGCTGTAACCGATTTTTCCTCAATTCCTATTTCACCTTAATCATTTGAAATATCGACAAGAAATCATTGACCCAAAATGATCGTTCTCCTCGTATTCATCCAATTTACCAATTAGATGAGTAATTTCACATCCGATCGATGCTTCTGCCTTCACCTACTTCGTCTCGCACCAAGTGTGTCAAGGCGGGTGTGAATGGTGACACTGGGCTCTTCTATCGCACATTCAACAGCATTATTATGTATAAACGTGGTTGCATCATACATGTTAGATTTGTCGGTCAAATCGTACGGAATTTTATCATTTTGAGTTGTTTTTCTCATCACCTCGTAGTAGTTCCTTTGTTCGGCCTCTCTTCGACCGGCCGGATGTAAACACCCGCTCGTTTTTCCTACCCTCAGATAACGGTCCTGAACATCTGCCTCGTCTCATATTGTCCTTGTCCCCACATGTCTTATTTTTGGTGATATTCATTTTCTCGCTCGTCTCATCGATTCCACGAGTACGTTATATTTAAAACGTACCTTTTTGCGATTTGATACATACGGGGAAGCCAATTGATTACATGTTACACGGATTTTCTTCGTAATATACCTAACCCTCAACCCAACGGTCTCTGTTCGGGTAGAATTGCTATTTGCACACTATTGGACCAATTATTTTGTCGTAGTAGGTATATTTTTTATAAATGTACGTGTGAATAATTATTTGAATTAATTGAGTTCAGTCTGGCCTCGATGTCTTTTCATGTTGACTTTATTGCCACGTGGTGGATTTGTGTATATGTGTATTAAATTACTGACACTAAATTCCACTCGCTCAAAAAAAAAAAAAAAAAAAAAAAAAAAAAAAAATTACATTTGACTAGAAGTATAGAATTAAACAAACTACATTCTTCACGTTATGCTCAAACGTTCGCATAAAAAAAAAAATGAAATAAATATATCTATTCCACTCTGAGCAGCAAAATGGCTTCGGTCTTGCAACTAAAGAATTGCTTGTGTATCGAACATCCGAAATTGCCCAGAAAACAACTGCACTCTCATATATTCATGATTGCAATGTCCATAAGTGTATTGTAAAGGCACGCATTTTTTTTGGAAGTCGAGGATGGACAGAATCTTTTCGTGGCCGTAAGAGTGATTATTGATCGTGTTGCTTGTTAGCTAACATAATGACTCCACAACACGAATGGCGGTTACATAAATCGGCAATATAATCGTGTCGATTATAACTTGATTGTTGTTTAGACAGTCAGTGTTTTTAGCCGTTTTGACTGCAACTTCTTTATACAGGCTGTTCAGTACTCTTTTACATTGGTTTACTATTTGTTGAATACTCAAGGAATAATGGGTTTTTATGCCAGAGGTCAACCTCACCGTTTGGTGTCAAAATTTGAAGTTTGCGTTTCATGATGTGTTAATTGGTGCAACTTTGTCCACAATTCTTCATTATTATTATAGCAAGTGTACAGGTATGAGGAAAACCCTGAGTGACAAGGACTCTTCTAATCGATAGGTAGGCACCCGTTTTGACCCGTACCCACCTCGATGGATTCAGCGTCTGAAAACAGCCAGGAAGAGGTCCCTGACCAAAATTTAAAGTTGTTAGAAAATTGTCTACTACAAAAAACGGTTCGGACGGTGTACGTACATTCCTCCAGCTCTAGTTGTTTCTCAAAACTTTTCAGTACAATAGGACCAAATTTGGGGGAAAATGTGTTTTCTTGAAAATAGATTTCAACTCAATTTGAAATTGAATCCATTCAAGTCCCGGACCGATTGGCGCCTGGTGAGTATGGGTCAGAATGGGCACTTTCCTACTCGTAGCTATTGGAATGAGTCCTGGATTCTCCACACTCGGTCATACTCTTGCTCTAATGTACAATGAAGCGTTGTAGAAGAATTTGCAGAGTTTTCTAGTAATCTTCGTAATCAAGACATCTCTTCGTAAACTCGTAAACACAAATCGAAGAGATCATCAGTAAAAGTATTACCGCTCAACGGCTCCGGCTTCTTATATTCTTAAAAAGACGATAGAATCGATGACATGTCCTCCATCGTATATTCACACCCTTAAGCTCCCACGTTGATCAACCCCAAGTACAGAACAATTTTCATAATTTTCTCCGTCACGTTATAACTATTTTGTTGAAAATAATTCTCAGAAGAAGGAATGATAATTCATTGCCCTCATGAATCAGAATAAACTCGTTCATGAGCCTCGCCCGTTCAATTCCAGTTATAAATCAATACTCTGTTCATTACTTTAGAAGCTGGCTCGTGGGGTTGTGAAGCACAGGTGGCGCGACAGTAAGTCTAGCCGCAATTCTTTTTCAACACAGTGGCTCTTGCATTATTCATCTCACTTTCCGTGCTCATGCTACATTCTGGCGGTGACTCATGGGCTATTACTTGACGGATTACGTGAACCGTCTGTGGGTAAATTCGATGAGTTGGCTCTAAAATAAACCTTCAATTTCCGCTCCTCGTCATAGACGTTATTTACACTGCGCCTTAAATCATCATCATAGCTCGAACTGTCAGCTGGTTGTGCCCGTTCTCGGTCTGTTCATATAGCGATTTTAGCTTGGTTTGAACATTAAGCAAGTTTGGCATGTATTCAGCATTCTGCTTATTCCATGTCTCGCTTTAGCTTTTGAGAAAAATACAAATTTATTGGAAGAGACCATCCGAAAAGAGCTGATGGCTGGCGAGTAGTGGATTTTCGTTTGGATATCATACAATACTAATTGAGAAGATTGAACATTTTGTCTCCCTCAGCCAATTTAAAGTCTAGGATTTCCAGTCTTTCCTCGGTGCTTTAGCAGCGGTAGGTATTTGAGTTTCCTCATTTCATATTCTGAGTAGGGACTCATTCTAGATCTTCGCACCTCTCACGTATTTCGCTTCTGTTTTATTCCATCGGAACGCCATGAACGACGTTGGCACATGTTTCAAGCCTAAAGTGATAAGATAGAATTGAATAGGTTCACGCTGATTGCCAACTTCGCCGAGAGAAATGAACTGAGGGGTGTCAAGTTGAAGCGATAAGGTTTCAGAATGTGTTTTGTGTGGTGGGTGGCTCATATTTCAGGAAGGGCACATTCAAGAGGTTTCTCGACAAACTTTTCCCTCGATTGTATCTGATCACGACAACGCGTGCGGTTCAAGTGCTTCCATGTTGGGGAAACCCTTTGAATGTGCCACTAGGTATCCAGGTGGATCGTTAGGGTTAAGCGATGTCTTCTTGGTAACCGGGTTTTTTGAACGCAAGTTGTCCCTATCGATCGCTCCGGTTTCGTTGTTCATTCCAGTGAACTAATTCCTGGGCGAATGTGTTGTCGGTTGAGCGCGCATGGCGGAAAATTGATCCTCCCCAAAACCCCGCTAGTATAGATTGAAAATCTAAGTTGGGTTGAGAGGAAAGCTGATGAAACACATTCCGTGTTACCGTGAAACCTTTCCAATATTCCTGGCCCTGCCCTCGCCATCTTGCAAATCCAAGTGCTCTCACGATAGATGTTTCGTTAGTTGACTTAGCTCTCCAAATATTGGCAAAGGGGAGAAGCAATCAGTAGGGCACGTCAGATCGACGGCCAGAGATGCGCAAAATGGGGTGGAAAACGAGTGTCTTTTTGGCATTTGCTTTCGAGTCACTAGTCTCCTGTACTTCCTTATAAACATTTTCTCACGTTGCGTTCTTTTTTCAAGTTTTTTTCGTGTTCACTTTTCTCAATTCTTTACCGGCTACTTCCTGAGGAAGCGTCGGAAGATTTGAAGCATTTGAAGTATTCTTTCAATCGACCAATCTTTGAAAATGTCATCAACTAATCAAATTAATAATGTATTACGATAAAATGATTCCAAATATTCCCAACTTTCTCCCATTGTCTCGCCTTATCTCTCTTATTATCCTGACAAAGATCGGCACGAATTGTACGCATGTTTAGAAGCCATAGGCGGAAGCAACGGACCACAGAACTGGATTGAGGATTTTTATGATGTGGAAATGAATGGAAATAAATTTCCTTGTTTCTGTGATCATTTCCTTGGTGTCTACCGGCAGTCGAAATTCATTTTCGGCTCCGGGGATTTCCGTCTCGTCCACTTCCTTCTTCGGCTGTGGCTTTGCTGACATAATGAAAGCTGCCAATCACTTGTTTTTACTTCGACATCGACATCTTTATCAACGCTCTAGCAAAGACAGTTGCCCAATGTCCTTGGCTGTACCGAAGCTACTGTCAAGCTCCGCTGCTGCTGGTGGAAGCCCTTCATACGTCGTGTTCACCTTCAGGCCCTTTTGCACTTGGTGCCTACTCGACCTTCTCAGAGATGAATAGTTTATTCCCTAATTGTCTCGAAGATTGTCTTATCGTGCATGCAAACTTCTTTGCAGAAGTACCGATAAAGTTTCGTGTTGTTGCAGTTCTGGGAAATAATCTCCGATGAGCACGGTATCGACCCCACTGGCACTTACCACGGAGACTCCGACCTTCAGCTCGAGAGGATCAATGTGTACTACAATGAGGCGTCAGGTAACTATTTTACGCTTTGTTAACCTCGAGTTCTTTTTCTGCTGCATAATTACTGTTGTAGGCGTATTGATTATGATAGGATATTTCTCCTCAACTTTGGCCATTGATCAATTGTGGGCATCGATTCGTACATCTGAACCGTGCATTATAAATTGTGATCCTTGAAGACTGAGTGCTCGCTCTTGTATAGTCGCTGCTTATAAATGAGTCTCCGTAGGGACGTTAGATCCATCATTGTATTCACTTCGTCTATTCGAACTACGAGCATTCTAATGAAATCTTCAGGTTTTATTGTGAATTATTCATTATTCATCTTCCCCCAGAGCCTACCGAGTATCCCACCCTTGCATTTGTATTGATGGGCAGACAGGGGAGCACCCACCCAACCTGGTTTTTCCCCCACGTTCCAAGGGTGGAGATAACAAAACTAGAATGTTCGGTCCTCAAAATGCCCAAGATCCAACAAATCCTTCGAAGCCATAAGGGTTGTAGAGCCTAATTATTTTCACCACGTGAGAACATGGC
Organism: Cyrtorhinus lividipennis; assembly: GCA_019603395.1. Taxonomy (NCBI): domain Eukaryota; kingdom Metazoa; phylum Arthropoda; class Insecta; order Hemiptera; family Miridae; genus Cyrtorhinus; species Cyrtorhinus lividipennis. Next base: position 25,466,894 of record CM033998.1, read on the forward strand.
ACTAAAATGCTATTCCTTTCTATATTTTTGTAGATGTAAGATTTGAAGCCCGGCCAATTCGTACTCCTTCATAGGTTTGCCCGTGATCATAGTAGTGCGTTCATTTTGTGTCTATAAATGCAAAGTAGTTGATTGATATACAACATCAATCATACATTCTGTTTGTGTATGTGAACGCAAGTCAGTTCATATTTCACTTATTTTCATATTCAAATTGTACAGATTTACAACTTAATTTACGAATTGAATTCAATTGAACACGTTTTGGTTGGTTATTCCTTGAATAATCTAAAATCAATAAAATTTCTAAAAATCTGAAATTTTCAAGTTTTTTGGCAATCTAGGCGTGTGTGGTATCATTTTCCGCCAAATTATGGACGTTGAATCCAATGAAATGGGTCCCGGAACGATTGGCGTCCTCTGGATGAAGTTGTGGGTCAAAATGGGTGTCTATCTATCTATTTCAAAAGTGGGTTTTCGAGATTTCTGGTACCTACCTAGGCGTGTGGGGTATCATTTTCCACTAAATTTTGGACGCTGAATCGATTGGTATTGGTCCGGGACCCGCCACACCCACTGTTTCCATTTTCCCTATGAAGAAATGAGTCTCCATGCCTTGTCCGAGGAATAACCAACCCGTGTGAAAGAATTTGCAGAATGTTTTGATTAATTCACAACAATTCCAATAAATAAGAAAACCTGTCAATTATTTCGATTAACAAATAAAATTGCAAATTGTTTACAATTCATGACAAATTTTACGACGGTCGATCCACACATATCCGTGACGAGACGCCACCGTGGCTCTCCGTGTTTCGTACCTTCCGGTGACATCCGTGATAAATTTTTCTCTGTCATTTACACAGTACCGTACCATAATGAGGTAAAACAGAAAATATTACATGTGAAACTCTTTTTCACTTCCGTATTTTACCTAAAATATCGGTGAAAATTTTTAGTTTTCACAGTGGCTGCCGGAAGAGCACGGAATGTGTCGGAGAGTCACGTTGCCGTTCATGTCTGAACACACACCGTAGTTTTCCCTTTACTTAACAAAAAATTTCGTCTGCGGATATCTTTTTTCCACTATAGGTCATGGTACGGTACGCCACATTACGTCACGGCACGGCACGGCACGGATATGTGTGGATTGACCTTACACGGTCATCTTTCACATCCTTAATCTTGAATATGAATGTATCCAACTCTCTCCGTCGGGATCCCAGTTGTTCCTAATTAATTTCCTTCAAAAGGGGTGTTGGTCAAAACACTCCTTTTTTTGAAAATGGAATTTTTAGATAATTGTAAACAAATCCGATTACGTCTTTCATGCAAGGACTGCTAAATCGATTGAGATAAGTCTCGATCGATTAGTTTCCCGTATTCAGGTGACCCTGTAGATAGAAGTTATTCTTGACAGCGTTTCATGCGCTCGTTGGCTTTCTATTTTCTCTGCTTGTGACGTATTGAAGGTGGAAAGTACGTGCCCAGGGCCATCCTTGTCGATCTGGAGCCCGGCACCATGGATTCCGTACGATCTGGACCTTTCGGCCAAATCTTCAGACCTGACAATTTTGTCTTCGGACAATCGGGCGCCGGCAACAACTGGGCCAAGGGTCACTACACGGAAGGAGCTGAGCTCGTCGATGCTGTCCTGGACGTCGTCAGGAAAGAGGCTGAAGGCTGCGATTGCTTACAGGTGAGTTCAGGGGTCTCAAGTTGATCCACTATCTTATCCCAAGAGCCTAAGACTTGCTCTACGAATTTTCGTTCTCCTATCCTCAATGTCTTCGTTTTGTTGCAGGGATTCCAGTTGACTCACTCTCTTGGAGGTGGTACCGGTTCTGGAATGGGCACTCTTTTGATATCCAAAATCCGTGAAGAATATCCTGACAGAATCATGAACACATACTCTGTCGTCCCATCCCCAAAAGTAAGGCTATTACAAATGTACTAGATTTCCCTACTTAGGTAGTTTCTACAAAGTTACAAAGTACACCATTTGTCAACAAAAAATCTTACTCCCTCCTGCGAAATATGTCCTTCAGCGTGAGCGGTGTACATTTCATGTGGCCAACTCACTCGCAATCCAAGAGCAACCATAGCAATGCGTTTTCGAGCCATCTTCTCCAGTATAAATGACAGAAGGCCTTTGAATAGTCATTTACAATTCTAAAAATTGGGCATGTACAGTGTGAAGCACCTAGGTGTGCTTCCAGGTGATGATCGTTTCTAAAGAACAATCGATTTGAAAAAAGGAAGAACTTGGAATCAGCCGAGACTGGCAGGTTTAATCCACCCTTTTCAAGTTCTTAGCGTGTGATGCATTTTTTGGACGCTTTTTGTTAGAAATCAAATTTTTAGGTTGATCAAACTCAGAGAAAATGAATTATGAACAATTAACGAAAGCATTTTTAGAATGATTGTCTTTCATAAATCCAAGGTATGTAATAATTAAAATTAACATTTTACATTGCAAAATGCTGCTTTTGGCATTAGATTGAATTAGATTGCTTTGAGGTCGAAAAAAGTTGGCCGAACAACAGATTCTTCATATTTCAGTTGAACTGTGGAAGTGTTACCACAGGGTTAACCAAGAACGCTTTCCTTCGTGAAATTTGTGGGCGCCCAAGAATTAGCGAGCGTTGATCAACATAATTTCCCAAGCGGTCCCGCTAATTCACTCTAGATTACGTCGGCCCATTCTGGAGTTGACTTAAAAAAAATATCTCATTGCCAGGCACTGATTTACCTTCTTAGGAGAGCAGTAACACTCCTAGACCCATGAATAATAGAAACATGCGGATCGGGTTTCTTCCTATTGTAATCCTGATGACTCACTCCCAAGATTGTTCAGAAGAAATAACAGCAATTCACTACCGTGCAGTGACATATTCTTTACAATTATGTTCCTGAGACTTGCTAAACAACGGCGTCATTAATGGTACTTGATGTTAACTAAAATTGCAATTAGGTATAATAAGTACACCTTCTTTCGATTAAATTTAAGGTGGCAACATTACATGAATGCTTCAGCTTGGTCTTCACTCGGACCATTTTATGTGGTACAACTTGGTATCAGTTTGTCTTATGTAAGGTGTTGGCATTCCTGAACTGAGTGCTCGTGTGTCTTTTCCGCAGGTATCCGATACTGTCGTCGAACCTTACAACGCCACCCTCTCAGTTCATCAACTGGTCGAGAACACTGACGAAACCTACTGTATAGATAACGAAGCCCTCTATGACATCTGTTTCCGCACCCTGAAACTATCCACCCCGACCTACGGAGACTTGAACCACCTCGTGTCCCTCACGATGTCTGGCGTCACAACCTGCCTTCGGTTCCCTGGTCAATTGAACGCTGATTTGAGGAAACTGGCCGTCAACATGGTGCCGTTCCCACGTCTTCACTTCTTCATGCCTGGGTTCGCTCCTCTGACGTCTCGTGGCTCCCAGCAGTACCGCGCTTTGACTGTTCCCGAGCTCACCGCGCAAATGTTTGACTCCAAAAACATGATGGCTGCTTGTGATCCTCGCCACGGACGATACCTCACGGTCGCTGCTATTTTCAGGTGAGTCGAATTTTTAGTCTTCCCTTTGCTCTAAAACGCAAATCCAGCTTCTCAATTTCTAGAAACAGTTACTGGAAAAATTCTAGAGCCTAGCGTTGCTTCACGGTTCAGGTGTTATAAATTTGAGTCTCTCAGACGTAGGAACGGAGAAATCCAATACCCTCAACTCATGAGGTGGCTCTCCCCCAAAAATTAATTTTTGAATTGAAGCAATGAATTTTAAAACAAATTCTACAAGAGCAAAACCATTAGCTGTTTCCACACCAGCAACATCGGACCTATTCCCATACATGAATACAAATACGTAACATGAATGTAGATAGAGCAAAATTGCATATTCATAAAAATCTCACATTAAGTCGCATTAATTTTTCTTACATGTTCTCTCAATAAGGGATTCCTGTTAAATTTCAAATTAGGATTGACAAAATGAAAAAAAATAAAACCCGTTGTAACAAAAAGTTGCTTGAATTCCAGTAGATTTAGAAATTGTAGCAAAATGGGAGAATTCATGCTGACTTGGCTAACAATTTACTGAATTATGAAGTTCTAAAAATATTGTAAGTTCGAAAAAATGTGAATCTGAGTGAAATTCTTATAACATTTGACGTTTTCTTTATTCTTGTAAATATTTTTATTCCTATGCGTACTCATGTTCGTATTTATTCGCATTATGAATAGTGAAGCGTCCTCTCTACTCAGGATTGCTCAAGCTCCCTTTCATCTTGATTGAACTGATACATGATTGCTTACCATTTGCAACGGATCATACGGTGGGCCGTGCCTCGTTAGCTAATTCAAAGTGAACATAAAACTGATGGAAAGTTGTGTGAATCCTGCTGCAGAAAGAAAAAGCTTTGAACTGTTAATTAGATTTATTCATCCGTAGTAGTAGTTAGGTCTTCATTCATGTTACAGCTTACAGAAAACCTTTCAAGCATGAAGTATTTAGTTTGAAAAACCATTTTGATTCATCACTCCTTACCCTCTTTTTCTGTAAATACCTGATCTCTGTAACAGGCTCTCCTCAACGTTTGTCGATTTGTTTTTACAGAGGAAGGATGTCAATGAAGGAAGTTGACGAACAAATGTTGAACATCCAGAATAAAAACTCCTCCTTCTTCGTCGAATGGATTCCCAACAATGTGAAGACTGCTGTGTGCGACATTCCTCCCCGAGGACTCAAGATGTCCGCCACCTTCATTGGAAACTCAACTGCCATTCAAGAGCTATTCAAGAGAATATCTGAACAATTCACTGCCATGTTCAGGAGGAAGGTTAGTTTTTGTGTGATTATTCTTGATGTGAGTTTAAATGGACTTATTCATTCGGAATGAGAATGATGAACCCAAAAACAAATGTATGCAACTCCAGTGGTAAAGCATTTTTTTAAAGTAAATTAAATTAGTTGGTTGGGGGTTGATTCCCCATTTCATGTTCGAGAAGTTTGTGTGACCTTTCTTCACCTGGCCATGTTCAATCGGTGGCTTCTGCTGCTCTGGCATCCTGCACACCAGCCTATATCTTGGTAGGGGACGGGGGTTGAGTCGTATACGTATGGTTGTAGGTATCCCCAAAGGTACGTGGATAGGTGTAAGTGACAGCTCAGATCACTGCGTTGGCCATACAACCTACCCTGTTAAGTCGTCGTCTGTAAATCATCCATGTCAAACTCCTCGTTGGTGTGACCTTGAAGCCTCGCGATAGGTTTGATGATTTTATAACGAACAACCTCGTTGACCGATTCCAGTTGAAGTTTGTTATGTAATCAGTCATTTTGTACAAACCTACCAATAGCGCAAAACATTATCCTGTCATTTCTGAATAATGTCACGATTGTTCTGAGCAATGTATCCCCTCAGAGTAGCACTATTAGTCCTGATGAGTTTCAAGGCTTGTCCAACAGATTATGAGAGAAAATGTATGAATGAAACCGTAAAAGTGCCTTGCATTTGTTTTTGAGTCTCTTCTTGAGAAATGTCTTATATTTGTCTATTTATTATACTCCTCGTTTCCCCAAACACTATCTTATCCTTGCCATTTGGTTACAGGCTTTCCTCCACTGGTACACCGGCGAAGGTATGGATGAGATGGAATTCACCGAAGCTGAATCCAACATGAACGACTTAGTCTCCGAGTACCAACAATATCAAGAGGCCACCGCCGATGAAGACGCGGAGTTTGACGAAGAGCAAGAACAGGAAATCGAAGAAAACTAAACATTTTCTTACAGAACCAAATCGAGTATTATATTTACTTCCCGTGACCGGTCCTTTAATCTAGAAAATTTCGTCAACTCCGCTCCTCGTTTTTGATCTCCTTCTTTTCTATTTACGTCATTTTGCGCCGAGAGGTTACCTTTTGCGGAGTTGATTCGAAACATGAGTAACGGCTTACCCCAATTCATTTTCAAATTGGGAGACTGTGTTACGCGGATATAGCTTGTTACAGTTACTTATTTCGCTATTTTTCCCAAAGATCGCTACGTTTGGAATGATGTTGTCTGATTTATGTTCTGACCATTGCTATTTACATTTACAATTTTTTACGTTTATTAAAGAGTGTTCTTCTTGTAGCGAAAGTGCTCGTATAGTTTTCATTTTACCTTCGATCCAAAAGCCAGATTTGAGCTTGATTAGCTGTTTCCTTTTTCACAATGAAAAATTTGCAGCAATGGAAATGTCCTCATATTCATTAATTTATTTATTTAACAACAAACCGGACACAATGGTCCAATGAACAAAGGAGAAAAAATATACATGCTTGATGAGATAAAAGGTTACAATATTACGAGGAGTACAATGGCATTAACTGACATCATTGATCTATGTTGTCATGATCTTCATTGTTTCACTCGACATCTACCTGATCGTATGTCACAGCGCAAGAACATAATGAGTTAATTGGACATTCTTTGAATTAGCTGTCTATATTGAGAACCAACGTTATCAGCTACAGAGAATTCGGAAAAAACCAGCAACTGCACCAAAGTGACTGGTCCCTGGAAACTGGTTTTTATAGTTGCAACTTTATATTGAGGGTGCGAATCAAAGGTTTCCACCTATTGCGTCATGAATAATGCTGTGCTAATCAAGCAACTCGTCATGCCGACGATAGGCTTCCGTGGGTTGTTTATAGTTTTGAGTCGCATCGCAGCTTAGGAAATGAATAATCAAAACATTTTTTTCTAAATGACACGATAATTTTTGTGACTGAACCGGTGCGTATCAAACGCACCCGTTTGATGAAACGCGAAAATTGTCCTGATACACGGTTAAGTTGTAGCAGTCCGAGTGGGTTGAGCTTTGAGGTGTCCGTTGCAAGAATCAAAAACACACAACAGAAAAATGTCCAATTCCGCCTACCACACGTCCAGGATCAAGAAAAGTCTCAACCGGCAAATTTGACAGTGAAGCGGTGGTACGAAGCTATTTGTTCATTTCTTTCATGGGGATGTAAGTGTATTTCGTTTGTCACTGGCGTCAAATTCAAGCCTTGACGTGAGGAAGGTCGGATGTATTTTTGGCTTTACATCATACAGTTTGTAAATACGGAACGATTTTCACGCGCTATAGCCAGCGAGATACATTTTTAGTAGGTATCAGTGGTATTAACTATCAACAAACCTCAGAAGGCCTAGTAATCCTGTTTTTATCTCTAATATTGATGGTGAAAAGATGGCGTCGCACCAAAAACACGGATTGTTTGATATTGCGCGATCTACGGGCCAAAACAATTTCGCCCTTGAATAAGATTTAGTTTACTACTTCAGCTGTTAGTATGACTTCAAGACAAAGATGCTTGACGGGAAAATAATTGTATTAATTTTAATTAAGACGAATTGCAATTAAGACAATTTGCAAACAATTTTACATCGTTGTTTTTCAGAATTTGCGTATTTATAAACGTTTCATTATCTTTCAGGGTGCAAGTGTCAGCCCCTTGGATGGTTGAATGTCCGCCATCTGCAAATTATCTTGATTTCTTTGTTGGTATCTTTCTCAGCAATGACGAGCAATTTGAGACTAATCATTGCAATCATCCAAGCTGAACACCAAGTAAAAATGCCTCTATTATTATTATTAATATTATTATTATTATTATTATTATTATTATATTTTTACTTTGAATTGAAAACCCGTGTAATATGTATAGTATGGTAATGGACATGTCAGGAACCATTGAGTATTATGAGGGCACTCAATTGAACATGCCTTTTAGTTAGGAAATCCCAACCTGAATGGTAACCATTTTATTTAGTTCCGTGGTTTCTGCATTTTCCTCATCTTCAGACAAACTGGACACGCAACCAACAAATGTGGGCTCACACCACGTATTTCATCGGCCAAACAAGCTTCTTCATACTTTGCTGGTGGATGCTGGGATTCATTGGAGAGAAATTGCACGTCACTATGGCCGTCACTGTGATGTGTATCATGGTTTTTGGTACTCCGTATGCTCTGGTGTACAGTGGATATCGTGGCCTGATTATAATCAGATTAGCTACCGGATTTTTATCGGTGAGTTGTTACATTCAACATTTTCAAGAGAAAAATAAATTCGACAAAAGTTGTCATCTATCGTTAAGTTAGAAAAAAGGTTCCCAAAGATATAATAATTTTTTTGTTCCATTCCTCCATATGCACGTATTTACGAATAGTTCACTTTGCTTGGTGTTCCTCATTGCCTCATTCAATTTCCTTGCGTGTTCTTAGGGAAGTTTGGCGGTTATGGCCCACAAATTCATTACCAGCTGGAACGTTCGGAGAGAAAATGTCTCGAGTTATGGAATGATTTTATCTGGTGAGTAGGTATAAACTTTCATGGATTAGAAAATTTACAATAAAACTTTATTGTTAACGAAATCTTGCTTTTGATAGTTTTCCGGCAATAAATGCTAGATACGGCCACACGACGCCAACTATGAAATTTAATTTTAATTTTTATAGTTCTTTTCAAACTTCAAGTAACCCAGAACCACTCAGTACCTATATTGTGCTTTTGTGGAATTTATTTATTTATCTATTTTTTTTTTTACTTGAGCAAGAATCCTTTACTGGCATTTTAAATTTTGTGTTGTAGGAACGCATATAGGAAACGCAGTATTGATGACAATTGTCACGGTGATGTATGAGCAACGGAAGCTTTTCTTTGACGACTTCTTAGCAATTGCTTGTTATGGAGCAACATTTTTAGCGTTCTGGCTGCTATTTGGAAGTCGTGATCCAGACCATTGCAAATATCTTTCCGTCAAAGAACGGGCGTATTTAGAAGAAAACAGAGAGATACTGGACGCCGCTTCTATGAGAGTAAGCACTTTTCCTATTAAAAACTGCCTTAAAACCCTTTAACACTGATGACTTTTTAAGAAGTTAAGGATACAAGGCCTACTCAAGTGCCGAACAAGCTTAGGAACGATTCTCTTGTTAAACGTAGGCTGTCATTTTCCATTTACTTGTCCAAAGAAGGTACCTTCGTTAAAAATGTTGCAGATGTGTATTTCAAAGAAGTTGAGTTTGGTGGGGCAAACGTAGCGGGGTTGCATTTTCATGTCTACCGCCGCAGCTTGATGAATTCATCATCAAGTGAATAATCATCACTGCATAATTTCTTAGGGCGCTTTAGTTGGTAGCACAAGGTCGTTATAAATACTCGTATGAGTCTCATTCCAATAAGAATAAGTTGAAAAAGTTGACGGACATTTTATTCCAGAAAAAGTATTCATTTTCTGAACACTTAATGCTTTTCTAATAGCCAATGTGGTGTTGGCAATCGACCAGGAGTTCATCTAAATTGGTTCAGAAATTTAATGGAGAGCTGTATCCCACACACCTAGGTCCCTAAAAATCCCTAAAAGAACCCTCATTACTCATGTCACTGTTGCCTTTGTTCGAGGGCAAAATAAACTTTCTTGATTCCTACCGTTGTGTTTAGACGGTTAAAAGAATTTTATTTTCCACCTGGATAGGTAAGAGCTATTCCCTGGAACGATATATTTTCTAATTGGGCGTTCCGAGGGGTGATAATTGCTGAAACTGCCTTCAAGTTTGGACATTGGATTTGTCTTTCTCAGGCCCCACTATTTTTCGCAGAAGCTCTTGGATACCCGTTTTGGAAAGTGAGCTACTTCGTTTTAACTGCGGCTAATAACCGATCTAGTGTTGACCATGAGCTAATTGCCCTATGTACGTTTTTCTTCCCCCTCTTTACATCTAATCAACTCTTCCTTCCTGCAGGCTGGTTTGGTGTGCGCTCTGCCTCATTTCTTCGTATGGGCGAGCATTTACCCAGTTGGCTATACGGTCCAGCTATTCATAAGAGCCAAAATGATATCGAAAACAGCGACCAGGAAAATCTGCACTTGCTTTGGTCAGTATCCTATATGTCGGTATATAACGAGTGATTTCCACCCTCTAGTTTGGTGTTTGCTATTCATAGCGAGAGATCCTGGGGGGAAACTGTTTAAAAGTGAACAAACCTGTACTTTTGTCTAAAACATTTCCGGTTACGCAGATAAATTTTTGAATTTTGAACGCCCGTCAGTTAATTGTTGGCGATAAAATATTATTTATGATTTGATGTTTCCCTAGCGCTCGTTTTGGGTGGTGGAGGATTTATCGCCTTGGGATTAACTAAAACCCTCCTGGGGGCCGTCACTTCTTACTCGGCTGTCGTCACCTTCGGAATGTACCATTTTATGGGTGCAGGAGCCAATCATTTGGATTTGGCACCAAGGTATGCCGGTCTACTGCTTTCTATAACTCATGGGATTGGAAACGTGGCGGCTGTCGCAGCTCCCGCAGTCGTCACTTGGATCGTGGATGATTTGGTAATTACGAATTTGGTTATGTAGAACGTGTTACGTCTACTTTTTTGCCGAGAGAATCCATACATCCCACACCTAATCCCTCTTCTTGCATCAACTTAATTGCTCCACATTTATCATTGAAAAAACCGCCCGCGTGAGTTTACTTGTCTTAAACCGCCTTTCAGCTGAATAGGAAGCTATGGGCAGACGTCTATTTCTTCACTGGTGTAATGAGTATTCTGGGCGGACTGGCCTATGCCATCGTGGGATCTGGCGAGGTGCAAGACTTTAACAACTACAACCCTCCTTAAATTATCTGGAACTTGACGAGGGTAATGAATACTACTTTTCACGATTAAGCAGCAGAGGATCGAATTTAATTGACGCGTTAAGGAAAGGTAATACGAAGAGGTAAATTGAATTTGGATCGTGAATACGTAATTACAGCACCTACTGACCTACTGTAATATTTCGGTGATTCAACATCAGAGAGACTTGACCTCTTTAAGTTCCCACAGCATTTCTCCAGGATTTCAAAATTTAAATGAATTTTTCTAATTCTCTATGGTTAATAGGTTTTCAAATTCTAGTTTTTTTTTCAATTTAATTAAAAATTGCAGAAACAACTCAGTATTTGATTTTTCCAATTTTTTTATTAGTTGATGTTACAACACTTGATAGTGTAAGCACCAAAATACTGCGTATTTCACGTTCGGATTGGAAACGTCTTTATCGTCACGTTTTCGAACTTTTAGTGATCTCCCCATCCACTGATTGCGCGATCCCGCGAGGCGGTCTGATGGGAGATGAGTCGTCAGTCACCATTTCCAATCAACGTGATAATTTGTCACAAGTGGGTCAATTACTAGCAAATTTATTAATAAACCGCAACCTTGGCGGATGGGCGATGTGATTTGGTGGGCGTCTAGACTAACCTTCATAATTGACCGTAGTATGGGTGATTGGCTCGCTGATCTGGACTATAATATGCCAGGAGGGTGTTACCTACATTTTTTTTTTACATTGTTAGACCCAGGTAGAACCCACTCAAAAACACAGTAAACTTGAAATAACACCAAAAACTTGAACAAGTGCTGACTCCAAGTTTGAGCAAAATTGCGCATAGTAATTGCAGCCTTTTACTTCCCCCAGCTAGCAGATTGTCGGCAATAACACCCTATCTATTTCTTTAAATCCTTGTGACTAACATTATTTTTTGCTCTAAAGGCGACGCTCACGACTAATATCGCTCTGATACCTAGATCCCGGGATCGTAGGAGCTGGCCATGTGAGTTGATGATGAATACGTCATCCTCCCTAAAAGGATGAATTTCAATGAAAATTACTCGTAAATCGTTCTAAGAACTCCTCTCTAGTGAGTGATCCATTGCTTTTTCTCAGGACTTTGAAAAAAACTTGGCAGTAAACGATTACAAATGAGAAGGATGATGCATTAATGCATTTTGACGTGGGCTGGTGATTCCTGTCTCATAATTGCCACGGTGAACCTCGTACATACGCACATTTGCACACATCTCTTGAATGCATCAAGCATGTTCCTCACTGATGAAAATTCTCTTCCGTACATGGTTTGGCCCGAATTCATTGCCATTGCAGCAGCAGGTTGTTTATGAGGAGTAGGATAACCCTTCATTGCCCAATGGCCTCGTGAAATCGCCCCCTTGCAACAAAGACATTATATTCACGTGGGTAATTTGTTGACTGTGTACATTAATAAATACTTAGTGCCGCTAATCTTGCGGCTCTTACGCTGTTCTGAGTTGAGAAAAAAGAGGTAGAAAACAAAGTTGTGTTGACTCCAACAAGTAAAAACAGGCAGGTAGATAAATTGGTGAATCTTTCAAATTATGGTCTTGGGTATAACAACTGCATTATGAACAGACTATGACTTGCATGACGTAAATACGCCATGAATAACCGTAATGAGGATTTCGTATATACTTTTCCAAGTCAAATGGATCATTTCCCGAACCAAACTGAGAATTTTCCATACCAAATCAATTTGGTTTGGAAAACTTCCTTTTCCTTTTTAGTTGTGTAATATTTATTTGATTGGAAAAATTTCAAGTGGGTTTGGAAAATTCTCAAATTGGTCTAGAAAAATCTCGAATTTGTCGAATTTGTAAATTCTTAATTTGGTTTGGAAAATTCTCAATTCGGCATGGAAAATGCTCAATTCGACTTGAGAAAGCTCGGAGGAATGGAACTTCTCCGCTCGTATCAAGCATTTTCCCGGCGTCCTGATGATGGCTTCTAAGTAGCCTGTATAAAACCCCACACTTATCTGAATGGAAGAATGGATTGTCTACCCAAAATGATCAATGCAGTATCGTTGTAACCGCAAAATGACTAGGAACAACCATTCAAGATCGAGTAATATAAAATTATCTTTATTGAAATAAAGCTGAAAGCAGGAAATGCCGAGAACGCTAAAATGGCCAAACAAGAGTGTCAAGTGAGAGGAACAAATGGAATTATTTGAGACTAATGAATACAACTCGTGCACCAATAAGTATAATGTACCAACTATCTGAGAGGTAACAGTGTTCCTACCTCAAGTTGGGAATAAAACGTGTTCCGTACCGATTGTGTAAGCACAATGACTAGATTCGATAGAATGAAATCAACACAACACCGGGTCAGTATCTCTCTGATTAGCCATCAAGTTGATGGCAGTTGATGGAACATCTAAGGAGGCCTACTTGGTAGACCTGCCATCGGCTCACTGGGCAGGAGATGTCATAGCTGACGAGGTTGTGAGTAGTTACGCTTTTAGCGGCTGCTTCTCTCTTTCGTCGATGTCGTTCTTTTTAGCTGAAAAACGATTAAACGCGCTCGTTAGGTATATGATAACTTACTATGATACATGAGCATCATTTACTGATGCAGATGTATGATATATAAACGCACGATTCATTCATGCATGAGATATACGGCAGTCATCCTGACCAATAAAGGAAGACTTATACTGTCACAATGCAGTAAGATTGCCTACCTTCAATAATGTTGAAGTCTTGTACTTCGCCGGAACCAAAAACAACAAAAATGAGATTCCCGAGGAAGAACATGCCAGCAGCAACAAGAAACACCAATTTCCACCCGGCAGCATTGTCCTGAAATATGGTTGAAATTGATGTAGAGTTTGACTGTAAAGTTGGGTTTTTCCAGCGGTTTTTATGACTGATTTTAAGCTGTCATCATTAACATTAAACAGTTTCAAGCCGATAGAATTATGAGCAGTTTGAAGAAGAATCTATCTGAAGCCAGATTGAACAACCGGAAAACTTGTGCGATCGCCCAAACGCGGCAGCAGGACATCACCCGTAGGTCTCTCGAGGTCACCTCAGTTCTTGAATGAATCTATCTATACAGGACTGAGGTCCATCAACCATAAAACACGTTTTGTAACCAACAACTTGGTATTAAAGGAAATCTGACTCTTTCATCTGTGCCCTCAGATTTGAGATAACTTGAGAGAAATGGCAGAGCTATAGCTATTTTAGTGAGGTTATTCAAAAACACAAAACATACCTACATATTTTAAAATGAAAAAAAAAAAACAGCTTGCGTACAAGTCCGCAACTCAGTGGGACATTTTCATGTTTTTTGAACACAAAAGATAAAAAGATAGTTTATCCCCGTCAAGAGAACCGTCATTCTAAAGAAATGAGCACAAAGGGGAATTTCATAAAGATAAGCACAAAGAGGAATCTGATAAAGAGTAGCACAAAGGAGAATTTGATAAAGATGGACACAAAGAGGAATCTGATAAAGATTAGCACAAAGAAGAATTTGATAAAGATGGACACAAAGAGGAAACTGATAAAGATGAGCACAAAGGGGAATTTGATAAAGATGAGCACAAAGAAGAATCTGATAAAGATGAGCACGACGGGGAATTTGATAAAGATTGACCAAAAGAGAGATGGAACAGGTTATAAAATTTTTTTATAGAAACTGGTTGCTGGCCGGGGTTTACACTGCGGCATAGTTGCTGGCGGGAGCGCAACTAGGCATAGTTGCTGGCGAGAGATTGACCAAACAGAGGGTTGCATTGTATCGACATTCATCTATTTCGATTGTCTACAATTTCGTGATGTGATTTCGTAACGCTAAAAAAGTAACGCTTTTCGAGTTTATGTGCCAGGGTCAAGACATGAAAATGTCAAAAAAGACTGCTAGATAGTCAAGTAACGTTTAATTTCCTTCCTTTTTCCTAATTTTCTTTTTGCAATTTATCGTCTACTGATTATACCTGTGACAAGAATACCCTGAGAAGTATCGGCTTCCGTTTCTTTCTTTTTTTTTGAATATGTGTAATGGTTGAGAAAAGAAAATTGTCGATCAGGTTTGTCTGAGTACCACCATACTTTGGTATGTACGTCCGTAATAACTCGATTTTCTCCCAGAAAATCCAATCCAATAACTATAGGAAAGGACAAGGAATTCATATAATACAAACTCAACGATTTGATCTGGTCACCAATAAGAAACTTCAACCGGTAATAGCTGTAGACAGTGGCGTGATTTCCATTCGCCATTTGAACTATGAAAGGTTCGGTCGGTTCACTAACACCTTCTTGATTCATATCAATGCCAAGCATTTGCAACCCAATACTTCCAATAAAGGATAGACGGGATCCTGAGTCACACAATGCAGGCACCGTGATAGTTTCACTCGTAGGTCCGTGGTCGTAATTTAATTGCATGACCAACAAACCCGACCAAACATTATGAAGAGATACGAGAGGCGAGACACGATGAAGAGATACGAGAGGCGAGACAAACGAAGAGTGGATCATATACGGCAATTCCGGGTCTTCTTCCGGGTCTACCGAACAGCGGAACTTACAAAGTTTGAGGCATTATCTGAAATTAGTATAGCAGGAGCCCCATATCTGTTGAGAATTGTGGACTTGAATTTATTTAAGATTACGGGGGAAGTTGCCACTCTTATTGGCACCAGCTCCACCCATTTGGTGAAAATATCTTCAAAAATGCAAAACTTTATTGGCAGCGGTGGGATTCGAACCCACGCCCCCGATTTCGTGATGTGATTTCGTGACGCTAAAAAGTAACGCTTTTCGAGTTTATGTGCCAGGGTCAAGACATGAAAATGTCAAAAAAGCTAGTGGCCACTTTGTTAGGATTGAGCCATAAAAATTTATTCTTTTAGTTATTATTTAAGTTAGCTCCAAAAACCAAACATGTGGTAGTGTATAGTACATAGTAATATACAACATAGTATAATACACGATACATCACTGTGTAGCTCAAGAAGCACCCTAATCAGTACTCAGAAGTTATACAGTAAGTAGTGGATGAGATGGGCAGGTTTATTTTCAATTTATAGATGAGTGATCGAAAATCTGTGGGAGGAGGCACTTCTAGAAAATTGAACGTTCCATTACTAACTCTTAGGTAGGTAAAGAGCCGGGAAGTTGGGTGAATCGGAAGATCCCAGGCCGGGCTTTTCTATAGAAATGCAATAAGACGCTATAAGCAGATTGTAAGTTAGTTTCATGAACTCGTTCAAGGAGTTTACAGAGAAAAAATCTTTAAAAAAGTGGTGGCCGAGATATGAAGCGCGGAAAGCTATCGGATGATGAAGGGTGTGGAAAACGGTACCTTAATATTCCCTTGAGAGTGAAGGCGGGAAAAGGACATGAGAGGAGGCCTGGGAAAAGCTGACTCGAAGCTGATAAGAAAAGTTGAGTTAAGAGGTACGCCCAGTTGTAAAGTACCCGCCAACATCCCGCCTACTACCGACCCTACCTACCGTTCCGCCTTCCCAAAACTTCACCTTTCCTCGGCCGTAACACCTATCCATAATCACATCAGCTCCTCCTTTTCTCCCGCAATATATTTTTATTTCCAAGGGGTTGTGTTGCTCTTGTTTCTAAATGTCGTAAGCGTGTGTTTCATTCGAGAACCAGGAAGGAAATTATCTTTACATCCAAACGGAGTTACCAACTTATATATATTATTGGATAGGCCCCGAAATAATATACCGTCGATCTTCTGCCTGTTCGCAGGTAAGGGTAGTTTCATAAATGAGAGGAAAAAAAAAAAAAAAAAACCCCAAACACCAAAATGCGTTGTAACCAACAAAATAAATGAAAGGACCTTTCATGATAATAGGTCTATATAGTGTTAGTTATAATAATAGTGTTCCATTTGATAGGTACCTGTACCCCTCCGTGAATAATAAATTATGATATTTTCAATTCACAAGGTATCAAGTAGTTTTTGCTCAGTTTTCTTATGGAGTAATGCATCCTTGTGTATTCTTATTGACAAAAAAAAATTTTTTTTTTTTTTGGCTCATTTCCTAAACTTGGACGCCAAATAGATTTAGGTGGGTCCGGGACCAATTGCCTTCACCGCAGAAGGGTATTTATAAATTGAGCACTTCAAATAAATTGATTCCAGCTTTTCATTTGGATAATCAACCACTTTAGATGCGATTATTATGTTCAAATGATAGAGATCTTCGTCGGGGGTCCCTAGGTATTTGTCCCACGATGGTTATTACTCTAGGTAGATCTTGCTCTTGTGAAAATGGGTAGCGTTCAAGACAATAAACAAAGAGAAGCAGGGATGCAAGTACCCGTGGATATCAGTACCCAGAATTTGTAGTTCTGTTCAATTACTTACGAGAGGCACAACAACGAAACCAACGAATGCTGGGCTGAGGATGGCGAATATAGTAGCGAAAGCGTTGCACGTTCCCATAACCAATCCAGCAAAGTTAGGAGCGATGTCAAGGACGTTGATGTTGAATCCGACAAACGTAAACGCCAACATTACGACAGCCAGACATGTACAACCCGACAGCAAGGTCAGGGTCCGTCGTGTACGCCAAAAACCACAAGAGTCGCTGCCGCACCCCACTGGCCTGCGTTTGGGAAGAGAATGGCGTATTAAATCGGGGGATTTCCGAGGGGAAAATGTTTATATGTGGATTTATGAAAAAGAATCTGACTAGTTGGTAGGAGAAAAGCAATAACAGCTTGAGTGAGACTCACCGATAGTGTTAAAAAGCTTCCTGGCAGCGCCGATCGTTAAATAGCCCTTGGTGATCAAGTAGTCAGACAAGAATGATATAGGAAGAGACACTGCCCACAAGCAAACGTAGGGCATAGCTGAAAGCATCCCATTCTGAAATAAGGCAGGCAGTGGAGAATTTCGTAATGCCGGTATAATTTCAGACAAAATTGATGGCGCGTTATGTATTATGGCTTGTTCTTCGAGTAAAAACCATACTAAAATCATTTAAAAACTTATTACTACTAACCTTTGATGTTTCAAAATGTAAAACATGGGCGAAATAGCTCGGGATCTGAGTGATGAGGATCCAATATCCGAAGTTTTGCCAGACATCGCGATGGCAAGGGCGTGGACGGTTTTGTTGGTAAATATCTTTTTCCACGGTATAACCTTTTTCTCCTGAAACAAGTAGTGGGGCAGTTATGAATATACACCCAATAAACAATAAAGAAAAAAAAAACTGTTTGAAGGTTCGCTCGTATAACCATATCAGAACAAATTGTTCCGTTCTTTATAGAGAAGTGTTTTGGAAAAATGCGTATATTGTGGACGAGCTGAACGGCAATTCACGAATGAGTGATGACTATCAACCTCATGCAAATAATGTAGAGCTTGAAAAATATTACAAAGATTACTCTCCCAATTTCGAGTTGCGGGAAAAAATATTTGAAGTGATCATTATAATTTTTTCTACATTAACCCTTATTTCTTAGAATGAAAAGCGAAAGGTTCAGGTATGTTTCTCGTGGATCTGCTATGTCAACATTCAAACAGGCTCACAGTCCACAC
>CM033998.1:25487600-25548292 GCA_019603395.1 Cyrtorhinus lividipennis
TGTTTGATCTAGTCACCTTGAAACGCCCAGAAAAAAAGTTTGGGCCGAATCGGAGAGTTTGCATGAAAACATAGGTTGATTATTCAAGGAGTTACCAACCATAAGACAGGTATCGCCTTTGTAGTTTGCCTCAAAACTCTCGCGTATCTAACTAAAACTACCCATTTTGACCCATAACCTCATCCAGAAGGCGCCAATCGTTCCAGGACCCATTTCATTGGATTCACCGACGAAAAGTTAGTGGAAAATGATACCCCACACGCCCTAAATACCAGAAACCTACCAGAGATAAGTACCAGAAATCTCGGAATTTATATTTTGTACTCAGAATTTCCAATGAGACCTATTCCCTGCAAAAAGTCAGTTAAATTCACAACCTAATAACCCTCATCAAGGGACATAGGCTGTTTGTGGACTAATAATAGGACACTCATGAGAAGCATAACAACCACTAGGCATCCACGCATGGGCTCCTTCAAATCCCTCTGATTGTCTGCTACCATCTACCATCCCTCTTAAATTTGTATTTATTTTGAATTTAAACTCATAGTTCCAGATTATACATATTTCATTTCGTATATTTATCAATTTAAATCACACTTTGCCTTCAACAAAGCAAAATCGTGTAATAAGTCAGTCAGACAACCCTTAAGGAGCCCCTGCACGATCAGTTTTACTGACAGTCTGGTCCCTCCGAGATTGACGCGAACTGATCGTCTAGAGCCGTGAGTGAT
Organism: Cyrtorhinus lividipennis; assembly: GCA_019603395.1. Taxonomy (NCBI): domain Eukaryota; kingdom Metazoa; phylum Arthropoda; class Insecta; order Hemiptera; family Miridae; genus Cyrtorhinus; species Cyrtorhinus lividipennis. The sequence goes on from CM033998.1 coordinate 25,488,335, forward strand.
GTGGAGCCAGTGCTGGGAGGTGATTGAAAGAAACCTCGAATTTCGGATTGAGTGAAGCGCCACCCCGTGCTACACGATCAGTTTTACTGACAGTCTGGTCCCACAGTTTTACTGACAGCACGCGGTGGCGCTTCACTCAATCTGTCAATGTTCAGTTGTAGTCGAGTTTCACTCGCGCTTCACTCAACGCTTCACTCAATCCGTGCTGTCGTATTGAGTTTGTTCGCCGCTTTTTGCATCAAGGGCATTGCTTTTTTTTCAGTATGCCATCAAAAAGTGACCCGAACTGACTCAATCACCCCTCTAGACGATCAGTTTGCCGCTTCAGTCAGTATAAAATTTAAGGTTTCTTTCAATCACCTCCCAGCACTGACTCAACCATCACTCACGCCTCTAGACGATCAGTTTGCTCCTTCACTCACCTCGCGTCAATCTCGGAGTGACCAGACTGTCAGTAAAACTGATCTTATAGGGACTACTTTAGAAGTGTACGTCCAAGAAATGAACTATAAAGGAGCCCCTACACGATCAGTTTTACTGACTGTCTGGTCCCTCCGAGATTGACGCGAGGTGAGTGAAGGAGCAAACTGATCGTCTGGAGGCGTGATTGAGTCAGTTCGGGTCACTTTTCGAAGGCATACTGAAAACAAAGCAATGGCCTTGATGCAAAAAGCGGCGAGCAAGCTCAATACGACAGCACGGAAACTCGACAAATGAACACTGACAGATTGAGTGAAGTGCCGCCGCGTGCTGTCAGTAAAACTGATCGTGTAGCACGCGGTGGCGCTTCACTCAATTCGAAATTCGAGGTTTCTTTCAATCACCTCCCAGCACTGGCTCCACCATCACTCACGGCTCTAGACGATCAGTTCGCGTCAATCTCGGAGGGACCAGACTGTCAGTAAAACTGATCGTGTAGGGGCTCCTTTATAGTTCATTTCTTGGACGTACACTTCTAAAGTAGTCCCCTATAAGATCAGTTTTACTGACAGTCTGGTCACTCACTAGCACGCGGTGGCGCTTCACTCAATTCGAAATTCGAGGTTTCTTTCAATATCCTCCCAGCACTGACTCAACCATCACTCACGCCTCTAGACGATCAGTTTTCTCCTCAATCTCCTTGATCAATATGCTCCTTCACTCACCTCGCGTCAATTTCGGAGGGACCAGACTGTCAGTAAAACTGATTGTGGGGCTACTTCAAAAGTGTACGTCCGAAAAAATGAACTGTAAGGACTTATCAGAACCGTACCCGCCTCCAAAGCCGCCCCTGTAAGACATGGAGGAGTACGGCATGCCGTAAGGGGAGTCAAACATATGGTCCCCGCCGTACGGATTGGAGAACAGTCCAGCCGAGGATGAATAGGTGTCGTGGCGGCGCGGGGGAAGAGGAGGCGGAGCACCGCCGGAGCCGCCTGCTCCCATCGGGGACGTCCTCACGGCGAACTGCCCTCATCTCTGTAACGCATACGATAATCACAATATTGAATCAGTATCAAATTGATTGAACGCTTATCAATTCAATAAACATTGATTAATACGAAATATCGGTCAAATGACTTCTTATGAAGTATTTTAAGGGTTTCAATGTCTTCCTAATATCGATGTTTCTCCTCAAAATGTATTCTTTGGTCGTTCAGGTCGAAATAACCAATACCTAAGTACTTATACCTTTTTTTACATCTGAACAATAGTTCAGTTTTAATCAACAGTTGGAAATGTACGTATAATAGTTATCAGTGTTCTCATCATTATTATCTTCAATATAAAATTTGTCGTCAGAAACATCAAAGTTGACAATTTTCGGCACTTCCTGGTAATTTGTTCGTAATTTACGATCTTGACTTATTCTTAAAAGTGCCCTGAAAATCGTGGTCTGTGCTTGACCAGTGATTTTTCGCAAACCTCCAGGCACTGGAATAGAAATGCCTTGATCTATCTATAATATAATTTAAAACTCTCCTGGTTTGTGTCAAGTTGTTAGCACCCTTAAAAATGATACCCCACACGCCTAAGTACCAGAAATCTTGAAAATACAATCAAAATGGGTAGATAGGCACCCATTTTTACCCATAACCTCGTCCAGAGAGCGCCTATCGTTTCGGGACCCATTTCAACGTTCAAAATTTAGTGGAAAACTACACCCAACACGCCTAAATCACCAAAAATCTCGAAAATCCATTTTTTAACATACACATTTTGACCCCTACCCCACCCAAAAATTGGTCCGATCGGGCTGAAATCTTATGAGGACCAACTAGAGCCGGGAACAGACCCTTACCCAAATTTCAAATTTTTAGAAAATTCTCTACTACCAAAAACGGCGTAAACGGCGAACGGACATTTGACTTTTTTGATCTAGACACATTGAAACGTCCTGAAAAAATTTTTTTGGGCCGAATCGGAGAGTTTGCATGAACACATAGGTTGATTATTCAAGGGGTAGGGGTAAAAAAAAAAAAAAAAAAATGAAAAATGGATTTTCGAGATTTTGGGCGATCTAGGTGAGTGTGGTATCATTTTCCACTAAATTTTGGACGCTGAATCCAATGAAATGGTTCCCGGTACGATTGGCGCCCTCTTGATTATTGAAGGAATAACCAACCCAATGACGGGTTTTGGTTTTCCTTTATAGTTCGCCTCAAAACTCGTTATCAATTCAATAAATTGAAATGGCGCGTACCTGACACCCAAAACGGCTTGTAAGTACCAAGGTACCAAGAATGTACATAGAAACTATCATTTGTGTTGGTATCATTGAGGTACCGAAACTATTCTATCAACTTTTCTTCTTCCATGACTATAGTGAAATGAGCAGTTAAGAGATAAAGTGCCTCTGAGAGCGTTTGAGATGAAGAAATTAACCAGAACTAACAACCAACAAGAGAATATCATTTCGCGCCACCGACATCCAATCCAAACATTCAGCAGAATTCAGTCATTTAGCTGATAACGCTAGTCACCGTTTTATATTATTATTATTATACTGAGAATTATAAAACAATTTACTCACACGAATCCGTTGGAAAGAGCATTTGGGCCGGTCGTGGCCCAAGGTTTGTACGGAAAACTCATCTCGACCAATCCAACTCAAAAAGTGGAGGACCTTTCCAGATCAAGTAGAGAATACGAGTGAATCAAATGGAATATCGCACCACTCGAAGTTGAAGGACTACAGTCGAATGCGTTTTCACGAAAAGTTGTTTATGAGAACGCTGACTGTAAATCGTAATGGAATTAACGCTACGTCATTGTCCTAGATCAAAATGTACGAAGCGAGAAACAGGGAAACAAGACATGTACTAGAACAAACTCCCTCCGTTCTCGCACAATCTAATCAAAACGAACAAAACCAAGAGAGCACGAAGCACTACTTGAAAATATAAAACTCAGAGTGCGCTGTAATCGGTTGTAGTTGACATTTCTAACCTTCAAACAGGTGGCGAACTGCTGGGGAACAAAATACTTTTGAATTTCCTAAAAACAAGAACCAGATGACACATAGACTAAAATTCTTGTTCAAAATACCATTATAATCAAATTTTTAATCAAATAAACGAAGGCACAATGCGATAAGGTAACATGATAATTTGCAATTGTTGTACTTGTGTCCGCCATGTTGATCCACATCAAAACTAGGTGGCAACTACCGACCAACTTGTTGAATGTTTTATGATCAATGCATGTTTCTATCGGCTGCAGGAGTGTTCATGATGGCCAGACTGGGTTGTAGGGTTGATCATTGTAAGGATAACATTGATGTCATACAATGAGACATATAGCCCAGAATGATGAAACTAAAGATTCATATTCACTCACGCAGGGCATTCCAAAGTGAACCATTTTACTTATCCTAAGAAAATGATAACATTCATCCGTAGAAAAAGGAATCTTTTTATTGGGCCTGCAGCCAATGGACAATGACGCAGAAGGCTAAATTTGAAAACTTCAATAGAAGAAGAAGAAGGAAACATGTTTATTTTGCGAATTCATCAATTACATTGATTTTTTTTTATCATAATCAAATTAAATCTATATTAAGACTAAACATGGTATGCTGTGGACGTGTCGTCCTTCTGCTGGGTTGACTGGGATTTCCACCACAAGACAATTACAAACATGCAACACAATAAACCTCTCTCCAAATACCACTTTCAAACTCTAACCATCCCTACACAACTATCCCCCATAATCATCATTGTTTCACAATTTACACCTTTGCAGTCACAAATTCTGCCACCAACGCAGTGCAATACCTCCAGGCATGGTATGCGAATCTCGCCACGTCGATCCACCTTTCTGGAGTCCAGGAGGGATACTGTCTCGTTCATGGCCAGCACAGTCAACCCCAGGAATCTCACCCGCCAGAACTGGGCAGCTGGCGAAGAAGTGGATGATGTCCTCATTCTTACCCACGTTGCAAAGGGAGCAGAGGCGGCTCGAACTGTCAGGTCTCCAATATATACCGTCGTTGAGCCTGTGCTTCATGCTATATGGGCCACATATAGCACAATATTGCTTTTGTTACTGCAGCGAACACCTTGGTCCTGGCAGAGACTGGGAGCACAGACTGGCAGAAAATCGATCGATAGGTTGAATTCATTCCCAACTTGGCAGCCGCTGCTCTCTCAGAGAAGTGCAGGTTGAAAGAAATATGAGGTGAGAGAGTAACCCCCAGGTAGCGATAAGAGGACACAACCTCCAGTGGTTGGCCCCCAAACCAGAAGGACTCCTCCACAACCAGTGGTCCACCCCGACGAAAAACCACGACCTTTGACTTCTCCAGGTTGACAACCAGATCCCACCGATCACAATACTCACTCAGACTCTGCATATTTCGCCTTGTCAGGAATCCGCAGCAATAGTAGAATGCGCAATTTTCTACGTGTGACAGATTGCTTTCCGGAATTTCCATCACAAGTTGTTCTTCCTCCTGCGCCTCTTGGTCACTTTCATTATGAACGGGGGTTTTAGTTGGCTGATACATACCAGAGCATGCTCTAACTCGTCCTCGCAGTTACTGCTGGTTGGCAACTTTGTCATAGAGGACAAGGAGATGGCTTCCAGGCCCTTAGCCAGTTGTATGGCAGTGGGGTGCTCCGAACAGCCATGTTGTTGGCGAACAACTGAAAAGGTGTTCTCTAGAGCATCTTGGTTCAGCAGCCTTGTTCTAATAACTGCTTCCCCATGGGCCTCCTCCATGTATTTCACAAAATACAGTAGGGAACGAATGTTCAAAACCCAACCTTTCAAGCAATCGGGCTGGCGAGAACACCCTAAAAATGTCGCCTTGGAGAGCTCTTCCAGCATGTTCCACAGGAAACTGTGGTGCCTGGATCCCTTCGAGATGGCATAGCGATAACTAAACTTGTCCTTGGTTTTTTTTGAGCTGTTAAAACAGTCAAATATGTCAATGAAATCAAGCACAAACTGAGCAGTGTTCAGAGAAGAGGGCGGTAATACTTTGGTAGACTGCAAGACTAGCATTGCCACATTCATTGACCTTGATAGAAGCTGAGTAGCACGCTTAACCTTCATCTTTAAGAACCCACTTTTTTATTGCCGATTGCAATATGCTTGATGACAATATAAAACTCAGAGTGCGCTGTAGTCGGTTTTAGTTGACGTTTCTAACCTTCAAACAGGTGGCAAACTGCTGGGGAACAAAATACTTTTTGAATTTCCTGAAAACAAGAACCAGTAGACACCTAGAATAAAATTCTTGAACAAAATAACATTATAATAAAAATTGTAATATAATAAACGAAGGCACAATGTCATAAGGTGACATGATATTTGGCAACTGTTGTACTTGTGTCCGCCATGTTGGTTTACATCAGGAAACTAGTGGCAACTACCAACCAACATGTTGAATGTTTTAGGATCAATGCATGTTTCTAACGGCTGAAGGAGTGTTCTTGATGGCTGATAGCCAGAGAAGGAGACACAAGGAGAACTCAACTTGAAAAGAACGACAGCATTTCTCTCCACCATGCTCCTTGACAATCCTTGATTTGAGGTCCCTGTACCATTTACCCAGTACGACTGTATAATCCGAAAAAACGTAGGTCATAAAATATGTCATTTAGCCCCATGTGATGAAACTGAAGATTCATAACTCACTCACGAAGGGCATTCCAAACTGAACCATTTTACTTATCCTTAGAAAATGATAACATTCATCCATAAAAAAAAGGAATCTTTTTATTGGGCCTGCAGCCAGCAGACAATGACACAGAGGCTACCACACCCTTGCAGTCACAAATTCTGCCACCAACGCAGTGCAATACCTCCAGGCATGGTATGCGAATTTCGCCACGTCGATCCACCTTTCTGGAGTCCAGGAGGGATACGGTCTCGTTCATGGCCAGCACAGTCAACCCCAGGAATCTCACTCTCAAGTCCGCCAGAACTGGGCAGCTGGCAAAGAAGTGGATGATGTCCTCATTTTCACCCGCGTTGCAAAAGTGTAACGGGGCGGCAGATTCCAAGCGCCCCGTCAAGAAACTTCGGCGGCGGGGGACGGAACGACCCCTCTCCCCTCCAAGCGCCTAACCCAGCTGGGCGAAGGCGTGTCCTCATTGGATTGGTTAGGCGATGGGCGGCGCGAGACACCCAGGGAGGAGTAGGAGGGGAAGGCGACTTGACGAGCGGACTGGGAGAAGGAACATCAGGCAGTCGTATCCGAACTCAAGTGAAGGAAAGTTGGAATCCCCGTTCGCCGTAATCCCGTGAGGACAAGGCGGAACGAAGTGAAGTGAAGCGGAACATCGAAGCGGAACAACCGACGCGAAGCAAATCAACCCCTTGTGAAGCCGGTGTTGTGAAAGTGACCTGAGGGAACAAGTGTATCGTGGTTCCTTCAGGGTGAGAACTCGGGAATTGGGAGATCAGCCAATTCCTCTCCCGTAACAGTGGGCCCTTATACGAACTGAAAATCCCCCGTCGGACCCGAGTGTTGATCCGTTCGCGCCCGATTCGACGGCCAATAGTCCAGGTTTCCCACGCACCGCCAGTCGTCGGACCTCCGTCGGAAAGAGTCTCGCCTCCTCCGGCCTGGACGGCGTTCCCCTGACCGAAGCCGAGCAGCGAAGAGAACATCACCCTGTTGTCTCCATCCGAAGGAGTTGGTACACGTAAGTGGCGAAATAACTCTGTCTCGTACCCTCGCAACGCGAAAGTCGAACTCTTAAATCTGGCCCAAGCCCTGACGTTTAGTCACCAGAAAGCTGATCAGAGTTGTACATTGTACCGTATTATTTAGTATTTTGTCGTGCGTTAGGAAAAGAGAAAGGAATTAGGGAGGACATTACAAATCACTTTCATTTGCCGTTATTCAAATCAAACATTCCTGAGCCTTCAGCTACCTCGTAAATTCATTGGCCCTCAGCCCTTCACTTCTGCCTACTCAATAATTAGATTACGTAATAGTCATATCCTTCTCGGCCGAGACATTCCGTATTTATATTTCTGTCAATTGCGTTTATTATAAGCCAATATTGAACCCTTGTCTTTCAATCACGAAACCCCATTCCTCAGAGCTTGGTAAATTCAGGTGTACTTGGCGTATGACCGACCATTGCGACATTCCGGACGGTAAGTGAAAGTCTTTAATCTCCCACTAATTATTCGCCTAGGTCTATTTTTGGATCCCTAGCCCGTTACGTGAAAACGACGGGTTACATCTTTTGGTGGCAAGCGGTGGGATTTTTCAGAAATCTCGATTTCTGTCGTATCCACAACAAGTGATCTTGACCAGGTGAATATTGGTGAGAAAAAGCTCTGAAGGAATTGGGTCGCGTTCCATAATCTTGAAATTCAAACTGTGCTAGTTGTAGATTCCGAAATTTAAAATTGTAAGAAACAAACAAATCGGCCCGAGTGTGAGGAAGCGAGTGAGGAGCCAATTGACTTCAAATCCGTGTCTAGGATTTTTTCTTTCCAAAATAGGAAGCGAGTGAGGAGCCAATTGACTTCAAATCCGTGTCTAGGATTTTTTCTTTCCAAAAATCGAAATTTAGATACTGGCTCATTTGTTTGGTAGCATCACTCTCACTGTAGCCTTCTGTTCCGAAACTTGTCCCGGGGCTCTCTGTTCCGAGACTGTTCGGGGCCCTCTGTTCCGGGACTGTTCCGGACTTGTCCCGGGGCTCTCTGTTCCGAGACTGTTCCGGGGCCCTCTGTTCCGGGACTGTTCCGAACTTGTCCCGGGGCTCTCTGTTCCGAGACTGTTCCGGGACTGTTCCGAGACTTGTCCCGGGGCTCTCTGTTCCGAGACTGTTCCGGGGCCCTCTGTTCCGGGACTGTTCCGAGACTTGTCCCGGGGCTCTCTGTTCCGAGACTGTTCCGGGGCCCTCTGTTCCGGGACTGTTCCGGGACTTGTTCCGGGACTGTTCCGGGGCCCTCTGTTCCGGGACTGTTCCGGGACTGTCCCGGGGCCTTCTGTTCCGAGACTGTTCCGGGGCCCTCTGTTCCGGGACTGTTCCGGGACTGTTCCGGGGCCCTCTGTTCCGAAACTGTTCCGGAGCCTTCAGCTCCAATTGACATCCCGATTCCAGACCCGTCATAGCTCTTACCAACTGGGAAGTCCTTTCTCGATTCGTGGGGAAATTATCGGTCCTTGGTGCGCAAGAAAGTGATCTATCGGTTCTATAATTTTTCTTTATTTATTATTTTTTTTATTTAACAAGTGAATTCGCGACCATGCACCAAAACAGCAGCCCATCAGACGAGGGCGAAGCCATGATGAACCCCAATCTGGAAATAAAATGCACAACACAAGTACTTACCTTGTTTTACTAATGACCGTACCTCATGAGTCGTGACAGGACTCCCTGGGTCCCCCCCCCCCTTTTTTTTTTCTTTAACCCTTTGTAATGGCAGCAAAATCTAGGGTTCGTTGTTCAGTTTCTGGCTTTGTGAAAGAGGTTGTCTGCATGACAAATGAGCCGTCGATTGATGGAAATGTGTGAGTTTGAGTGTGAGAGGAGACTAAAGAAAGGGCCGGTTTGTATGTTTCACATCATAGTAGGGAAGTAGAAGATAAGACCAGCGGAAGACACATCTCGCCCATCGCACCACCTGGGAACACCAGCGCCATCATGCTCGACGGGTGGGGACGTCCTTGCCCGTCTGCACCAAGCAACGACACCCGCCGACAACGTACCGCTGCGAGAGGAAATGCCGGAACCTGCGGCCCAGGGACCCTGCCTACCCGAAGCCCTGCTCCATCGCCGAACACGAGAAGGACCGCCCACCAACCTGTCCGCTTGTAGACGATGGCGGTACGAACAAGCATGGATAGCAGCCAACGACCTGACGCAATGCCCATCGCACCAGTCACCCCCACCGGAAGGAAAATTGCCGAGGTAGACCTCGGCCTCCAAAGATCGAGGAGGTAACGGGGCGGCAGATTCCAAGCGCCCCGTCAAGAACTTCGGCGGCGGGGTACGGATCGACCCCTCTCCCCTCCAAGCGCCTGACCCCAGCTGGGCGAAGGCGTGTCCTCATTGGATTGGTTGGGCGATGGGCGGCGCGAGACACCCAGGGAGGAGTAAGGAGGGGAAGGCGACTTGACGAGTCGGACTGGGGAAGGAACATCAGGCAGTCGTGTACGAACTCAAGTGAAGGAAAGTTGGGATCTCCGAAACGAGGTTGGCCCCCCCTGCTCGCCAATAATCTCGAGAGGACGAGGCGAAGGCAGGGGCGGGGCGGAACAACCTGTTTCGGGGCGGAACAACCGGAGCGGAACAACCCCAGCGAAACAACCTGTTTCGGGGCGGAACATCGAAGCGGAACAACCGACGCGAAGCAAATCAACCCCTTGTGAAGCCGGTGTTGTGAAAGTGACCTGAGGGAACAAGTGTATCGTGGTTCCTTCAGGGTGAGAACTCGGGAATTGGGAGATCAGCCAATTCCTCTCCCGTAACAGTGGGCCCTTATACGAACTGAAATCCCCCGTCGACCCGAGTGTTGATCCGTTCGCGCCCGATTCGACGGCCAATAGTCCAGGTTTCCCACGCACCGCCAGTCGTCGGACCCTCCGTCGGAAAGAGCCTCGCCTCCTCCGGCCTGGACGGCGTTCCCCTGACCGAAGCCGAGCAGCGAAGAGAACATCACCCTGTTGTCTCCATCCGAAGGAGTTGGTACACGTAAGTGGCGAAATACCTCTATCTCGTGAAGAGAACATCACCCTGTGGTCTCCATCCCAAGAAGTGGTACACGTAGTGGCGAAATAACTCTGTCTCATACACCTCGCAACGCGAAAGTCGAACTCTCTAAATCTGGCCCAAGCCCCTGACGTTTAGTCACCAGAAAGCTGATCATGGAGTTGTAGATTGTGACCGATTGTTTAGCATTTCGTCTGTCGTGCGTTAGGAAAAGAGAAAGGAATTAGAGGAGGAACGCTAACAAATCACTTCATTTTACCGTTCCGTTAAATCAAACATTCCTGAGCCTTCAGCTACCTCGTAAATTCATTTGGCCCTCAGCCCTTCACTTCTGCCTACTCAATAATTAGATTACGTAATAGTCAATATCCTTCTCGGCCGCCGAGACATTCCGTATTTTATATTTCTGTCAATTGCGTTTATTATAAGTCAATATTGAACCCTGTCTTTTTCAATCACGAAACCCCATTCCTCAGAGCTTGGTAAATTCAGGTGTACTTGGCGTCCATGACCGACATTGCAGACATTCCAGACGGTAAGTGAAAGTCTTTAATCTCCCACTAATTATTCGCCTAGGTCTATTTTTTGGATCCCTAGCCCGTTACGTGAAAACGACGGGTGTACAAAAGGAGCAGAGGCGGCTCGAACTGTCAGATCTCCAATATATACCGTCGTTGAGCCTGTGCTCCACAGCACAGTATTGCTTTTGTTACTGCAGCGAACACCTTGGTCCTGGCAGAGACTGGGAGCACAGACTGGCAGAAAATCGATTCCCAACTTGGCAGCCGCTGCTCTCTCAGAGAAGTGCACGTTGAAGGAAATATGAGGTGAGGGAGTAACCCCCAGGTAGCAATAAGAGGACACAACCTCCAGTGGTTGGCCCCCTAACCAGAAGGACTCCTCCACGCCCAGTGGTCCACCCCGACCGAAAAACCATGACCTTTGACTTCTCCAGGTGACAAACCAGATCCCACCGATCACAATACTCACTCAGACCCTGCATATTTCGCTTCAAGTCCTGGGGGGAATCTGCCAGGATGACTATGTTCGTCCGCGTACTTGAGGATCTTCATGTTGATGGCTTCCATTTGCATCCCGCAAACTCAATATATAGCAAGAGTGAAAAGAACTGAATTAGTTCAGAATAAGGAGAACTCTCTCCTTATAATGAGAGCATTAAAAAGTTATTGAAAAATTGTTATTAAAAGAAATGGAAGTTTTGATGTTTATAAAATAAGTCATTGGAAATTGTGATTTTTTTGATGTGTTTAGAGAAATTTCTTGATGCCCACAGCGGGATGTGCACCGCTCCGCCCAGCAGGTCTGCCGGTTGTACCTCCAAATTAAGCACAGGGTACAACAGATTTCCAAGACTGCATTGGCGCGCGCATCGTTCTCCCAGGCGCATCTTATCAACCTGTCAACGCCCCCAGCTGCGGACCCCAGTTGCTCAAATTTCCAGGGTCACCATCAAAAGTACATGAAAACTGGCGGGGTAGAACCTTCCAGTGGACCAAGGCACCCAATGAGCTCCTGAGCCGGCCGCCATGGGTAGCGCTGCTGGTCCTGGCAGAGACTGGGAGCACAGACTGGCAGAAAAATCGACCGATAGATTGAATTCATTCCCAACTTGGCAGTCGCTGCTCTCTCAGAGAAGTGCAGGTTGAAGGAAATATGAGGTGAGGGAGTAACCCCCAGGGAGCGAGAAGAAGACATAACCTCCAATGGTTTGCCCCCAAACCAGAAGGACTCCTCCACAATACTCACTCAGACTCCGCATATTTCGCTTCAGGTCCTGCGGGGAATCTGCCAGGATGACTATGTCGTACCGCGTACTTGAGGATCTTCATGTTGATGGCTCCCATTTGCATCCCGCAAACTTCAATGTATAGCAAGAGTGAAAAGAACTGAATTAGTTCAGAATAAGGAGAACTCTCTCTCCTTATAATGAGAAAATACATTAAAAAAAGTTATTGAAAAATTGTTATTAAAAGAAATGGAACTTCTGATGTTTATAAAATAAGTCATTGGAAATTGTGATTTTTTGATGGGTTTAGACAATTTCTTGATGAACAGCTCTGTCGTCTCCTTTGGCAGCAGACGAGTTTGGAAGGTTGTAAACATGGTTGTAAAGTACAAAGAGGGGACAGGATAAGAAGACGCAGTTCATAGAGGTACAAATGTACAAGGATCCTGCTGCTCAGTTCATGCCTGCTCAAATACTACATGCCCTCCTGGTTCACGTCTGGAAAAGGATCGGTGTGTGTGTGTGACTCAGCTTGTTGCAGCATTCCAGTGTGTACTTTAAACACAAAATTAGTTGCTACGAGTCTAGCATCAAATGAAATTCCTGACTGTTGCTCAGAATACGCGTGTGTTGTGCTGGAATGTCCCCCAGATTCCACCAAGGCAATTGATGGTCAATGTATCTGAAGGAATGAAGGAGCCTCCTTCACTCCCTCCAGTGGGAAGGTTTGCAAAGGGCTGGAGGAATCATATCCTGATCGGATAATCTCTTTGCTTTTTTCTCGGATCCAAGATATCAAGATTGAAGTTTATATTCTCACCTTGAGCTATCGAGGGGAAAGGGGTGACATGATGCCATCAAACTGGGTTGGAACGGCCGCCAAATGTGAGTTTTCTTCAGGATTGATATACCCTGGAGAAACCAACAGGAGAACGGAAAAGACAAAATCTTTGCTGACCTTCTCAACAATGAAGGATAATTGAGGGGATTTGTTCCATTTGAGGTTAGAAGATTGATTGATTTGTTTTATCCACCAGGGAAGGTTAGGGCCTAGTGGCCCTTTCTTCCACCTTCCCTGGCTGAGTATAGTTGAAGACGTATTATCGTTTTACATTTTTTAGGAATGAAAAAGAACAATAGGCGGGATCCAAGATAAGATACTTCTTGCACGATCTTGAGCAGTGTTGCGTTGTCCCTATTGTCCTTTGTCAAGGGATCGCTAGTTATCTTTGATGCTACTATATATTTATCTTGTTCAGAATAACCTTGAACTTGTGTACGATATTTGTACCTGATTCCTCACATCCTTCGATCCCACAATCCAACACTTTCTCCCCTTATCTTCTTCGTCATGCCAACAAGTCGAGTCGATCAATAATACACATCCTAATAATTATCGCACTGTCGGTCAAGTAACATCACTTTAAAATTAGCATTAAATGATTCGGTTCTCGCGTTTAACTGAAAGAGTTCCGAGTGTTCATTAAGAAAATTTGCATCCCTGAACCACAAAGAATCACTCGAAAGTCACTGTCCGATGATGAGGGATCTGCAAAGTAGTTTCTTTTGTCCTGGTATTTTGGTCAAGGATGTTGTCTCCTATGGCAGCAGACGAGTTTGGAAGGTTGTAAAGTACAATGAGGGGACAAGATGGGAGGACGCATAAGAGCCTCCTTCACTCCCACCACTGGGAAGGTCTCCTCTAGAGCTGTGATCCGCCTGCTACGACAACTGACCGAACAATACTGACGAGACAGTTTACGAAATCATCATCCTTGACCTATCATTATGTCCGTGGAACTTGTACCGAGCTGGCTGGCTTCTCACCTCTTCCCAAACAAACGCCCCGTGATAAGGTTGTTAGAGCCCTCTTCCCAAACAAATACGCACTTTCCTGGGAGTCAGTTGGGATCCGAGGGGTCTGCATTTTCGTCGGGGCTGACGGCCTACTGGAGTCAGTTAGGTCTATCACGAGACCACATCCTCTCACTTTTGATTCTTTGGGAGTCAGTTAGGTAACGCCCTGCTTGTTTCTTGCTTCAAAGTAATTGCGAAACCCATTCACTTTTCAGAGCATGTACTTTTTTGAAGACTTATTGTACAACTATAATGAGCCAAAGATCTGGGAGTCAGGCCATTAGGCCGTAGCCTTCCCTGGTGCATAAAACAAATCAATCAAACAATCGTTTAACCTCCAATGGAACGAATCCCCTCAATTGACCTCTATTGTTGAGAAGGCCAGCAAAGATTTGGCATCAATGCAGTCGGACGAAATGGGAGATTCTGGCGAATTCAAACTCCCCACCGAAATAAAACAAGAGCCTGAATCCTATCCTATTCTGAAGAAAACTCACATTTGGCGGCCGTTTCCAACCCAGTTGGATGGCATCATCTCGCCCCTTTCCCCACGATAGCTCAAGCTGAGAAATCGCTCCTATCCGATCAGGATAATGAGGAATATTTTCATCTACCAGGGTATTTTATCAGGTTCCTAACATGATCATCTCTGCTTGATTCTTCGTCTCCTTGCTGGAGGGATATTTTATGGGGTTATCCTACAAGGTGGTCTTTCCAACTCACTGATAGTCAACCAACCTACTCATGATAGTCAATCAATCTAACCTCCAATGGAACTAAAAAATGAAACTCCATTGTTGAGAAGGCCAGTAAGGATTTTGCATCAATGCAGTCGGACGAAATGGAAGATTCAGATGAATTCAAACTTCTGACAGAAATCAAACAAGAGCCTGAATCCGACGAAGAGAATTTGTATGGAGCTGACACCACATGTCGCGACAACTATTGGATTGAGTCCCTGGATTCAATCCCTAATGTCGATACCGGCGAATTCAATCTTCTGAGATAGATGAAAACGGAACGAGAGTCGTACTATCCTGAAGAAAACTCACATTTGGCGGCCGTTTCCAACCCAGTTGGGTGGCATCATGTCGCTCCTTTCCCCTCGACAGCTCAAGCGGAGAACGTAAACTTCGATCTTGATATCTTGGATTGAAATCGATCCTATTCAATCAGGATAATGATTACTCCATTCAATGATTTGGAAGAAAGAGGAAGAGGAACCTCCCACATTTGGCGGCCGTTTCCAACCCAGTTGGGTGGCATCATGTCACCCCTTTCTCCTCGATAGCTCAAGCTGAGAGTATAAGCTTCGATCTTAGTATCTTGGATCGAAACCGGTCCTATCCGATCAGGATAATGATTCCTCCATTTAAAGATTTGGATGACAAACCTCCCTCAAAGAAGCAGAAGATGAAAAAAGGCACAAGCGGTTCATCGCTGTTCTCACTTTTACCTGCGCCGAAAAACGTCGCCTCTGTAACGGGGCGGCAGAGTCCAAGCGCCCCGTCAAGAAACTTCGGCGGCGGGATACGGATCGAGCCCTCTCCCCTCCAAGCGCCTGAACCAGCGGGGCGAAAGGCGTGTCCTCATCGGACACATCGGAGTAGGAGGAGGGGAAGGCGACTTGACGAGTGGGCTGGGGAAAGGCTGGGCAGTCAGTCGTGTACGAACTCAAGTGAAACGAGGTTGGCCCCCCCTGCTCGCCATAATCTCGAGAGGACGAGGCGAGGCAGGGGCGGGGCGGAACAACCTGTTTCGGGGCGGAACAACCCCAGCGAAACAACCTGTTTCGGGGCGGAACAACCGAAGCGGAACATCGAAGCGAAACAACCGACGCGAAGCGAAATCAACCCCTTGTGAAGCCGGTGTTGTGAACGTGACCTGAGGGAACAAGTGTATCGTGGTTCCTTCAGGGTGAGAACTTCGGGAATTGGGAGATCAGCCAATTCCTCTCCCGTAACAGTGGGCCCTTATACGAACTGAAAATCCCCCGTCGGACCCGAGTGTTGATTCGTTCGCGCCCGATTCGACGGCCAATAGTCCAGGTTCCCCACGCACCGCCAGTCGTCGGACCTCCGTCGGAAAGAGCCTCGCCTCCTCCGGCCTGGACGGCGTTCCCCTGACCGAAGCCGAGCAGCGAAGAGAACATCACCCTGTTGTCTCCATCCGAAGAAGTTGGTACACGTAAGTGGCGAAATAACTCTGTCTCGTACCCTCGCAACGCGAAAGTCGAATCTCTAAATCTGGCCCAAGCCCTGACGTTTAGTCACCAGAAAGCTGATCAGTAGAGTGTACATTGTAGCCGTATTATTTAGTATTTTGTCTGTCGTGCGTTAGGAAAAGAGAAAGGAATTAGGGGAGGACATTAACAAATCACTTCCACTTTTACCGTTATTCAAACCAAACATTTTGAGCCTTCAGCTACCCCGTAAATTCATTTGGCCCTCAGCCCTTCACTTTTGCCTACTCAATAATTAGGTTACGTAATAGTCAATATCCTTCTCGGCCGAGACATTCCGTATTTTATATTTCTGTCAATTGCGTTTATTATAAGTCAATATTGAACCCTTGTCTTTTCAATCACGAAACCCCATTCCTCAGAGCTTGGTAAATTCAGGTGTACTTGGCGTCCATGACCGACCATTGCAGACATTCCGGACGGTAAGTGAAAGTCTTTAATCTCCCACTAATTATTCGCCTAGGTCTATTTTTGGATCCCTAGCCCGTTACGTGAAAACGACGGGTTACATCTTTTGGTGGCAAGCGGTGGGATTTTTCAGAAATCTCGATTTCTGTCGTATCCACAACAAGTGATCTTGACCAGGTGAATATTGGTGAGAAAAAGCTCTGAAGGAATTGGGTCGCGTTCCATAATCTTGAAATTCAAACTGTGCTAGTTGTAGATTCCGAAAATTTAAAATTGTAAGAAACAAACAAATCGGCCCGAGTGTGAGGAAGCGAGTGAGGAGCCAATTGACTTCAAATCCGTGTCTAGGATTTTTCTTTCCAAAAATCGAAATTTAGATACTGGCTCATTTATTTAGTAGCATCACTCTCACTGTAGCCTTCTGTTCCAAAACTTGTTCCGAGGCCTTCTGTTTCGGAAAGTGTTCCGGGGCCCTCTGTCCCAGGACTGTTCCGGGGCCTTCTGTTCCAAAACTTGTCCCGGGGCCCTCTGTCCCGAGACTGTTCCGGGGCCTTCTGTTCCGAAACTTGTCCCGGGGCTCTCTGTTCCGGGACTGTTCCGGGGCCTTCTGTTCCGGAACTGTTCCGGGGCCCTGTGTTCCGGGACTGTTCCGGGACTTGTCCCGGGGCTTTCTGTTCCGGAACTGTTCCGGGGCCTTCTGTTCCGAAACTGTTCCGGGGCCCTCTGTTCCGGGACTGTTCCGAGACTTGTCCCGGGGCCTTCTGTTCCGAAACTGTTCCGGGGCCCTCTGTCCCGAAACTGTTCCGGGGCCTTCTGTTCCGAAACTTGTCCCGGGGCTTTCTGTTCCGGGACTGTTCCGGGGCCTTCTGTTCCGGAACTGTTCCGGGGCCCTCTGTTCCGGGACTGTTCCGGAACTGTTCCGGGGCCCTCTGTTCCGGAACTGTTCCGGAGCCTTCAGCTCCAATTGACACCCCGATTCCAGACCCGTCATAGCTCTTACCAACTGGGAAGTCCTTTCTCGATTCGTGGGGAAATTATCGGTCCTTGGTGCGCAAGAAAGTGATCTATCGGTTCTATAATTTTTTTTTATTTATTTTTTTTTTTATTTAACAAGTGAGTTTCGCGACCATGCACCAAAACAGCAGCCCATCAGACGAGGGCGAAGCCATGATGAACCCCGATCTGGAAATAAAATGCACAACACAAGTACTTACCTTGTTTTACTAATGACCGTACCTCATGAGTCGTGACAGGACTCCCTGGGTCCCCCCCCCCCCTTTTTTTTTTTTTTTTTCTTTTTCCCTTTGTAATGGCAGCAAAATCTAGGGTTCGTTGTTCAGTTTCTGGCTTTGTGAAAGAGGTTGTCTGCATGACGAATGAGCCGTCGATTGATGGAAAATGTGTGAGTTTGAGTGTGAGAGGAGACTAAAGAAAGGGCCGGTTTGTATGTTTCACATCATAGTAGGGAAGTAGAAGATAAGACCAGCGGAAGACACATCTCGCCCATCGCACCACCTTGGAACATCAGCGCCATCATGCTCTCGACGGGTGGGGACGTCCTGTGCCCGTCTGCACCAAGCGACGACACCCGCCGACAACGTACCGCTGCGAGAGAAAATGCCGGAACCTGCGGCCCACGGACCCTGCCTACCCGAAGCCCTGCTCCCGCGCCGAACACGAGAAGGACCACCACCAACCTGTACCGCTTGTAAGCGATGGCGGTACGAACAAGCATGGATAGCGGCCAAACAACCAGACGCAATGCCCATCGAACCAGTCACCCCCCCCCCCCCGGAAGAAAGATTGCCGAGGTAGACCTCGGCCTCCAAAGATCGGAGGAGTGTAACAGGGCGGCAGAGTCCAAGCGCCCCGTCAAGAAACTTCGGCGGCGGGGTACGGATCGAGCCCTCTCCCCTCCAAGCGCCTGAACCAGCGGGGCGAAAGGCGTGTCCTCATCGGACACATCGGAGTAGGAGGAGGGGAAGGCGACTTGACGAGTGGGCTGGGGAAAGGCTGGGCAGTCAGTCGTGTACGAACTCAAGTGAAACGAGGTTGGCCCCCCCCTGCTCGCCATAATCTCGAGAGGACGAGGCGAGGCAGGGGCGGGGCGGAACAACCTGTTTCGGGGCGGAACAACCCCAGCGAAACAACCTGTTTCGGGGCGGAACAACCGAAGCGGAACATCGAAGCGAAACAACCGACGCGAAGCAAATCAACCCCTTGTGAAGCCGGTGTTGTGAACGTGACCTGAGGGAACAAGTGTATCGTGGTTCCTTCAGGGTGAGAACTTCGGGAATTGGGAGATCAGCCAATTCCTCTCCCGTAACAGTGGGCCCTTATACGAACTGAAAATCCCCCGTCGGACCCGAGTGTTGATTCGTTCGCGCCCGATTCGACGGCCAATAGTCCAGGTTCCCCACGCACCGCCAGTCGTCGGACCTCCGTCGGAAAGAGCCTCGCCTCCTCCGGCCTGGACGGCGTTCCCCTGACCGAAGCCGAGCAGCGAAGAGAACATCACCCTGTTGTCTCCATCCGAAGAAGTTGGTACACGTAAGTGGCGAAATAACTCTGTCTCGTACCCTCGCAACGCGAAAGTCGAATCTCTAAATCTGGCCCAAGCCCTGACGTTTAGTCACCAGAAAGCTGATCGTAGAGTGTACATTGTAGCCGTATTATTTAGTATTTTGTCTGTCGTGCGTTAGGAAAAGAGAAAGGAATTAGGGGAGGACATTAACAAATCACTTCCACTTTTACCGTTATTCAAACCAAACATTTTGAGCCTTCAGCTACCCCGTAAATTCATTTGGCCCTCAGCCCTTCACTTTTGCCTACTCAATAATTAGGTTACGTAATAGTCAATATCCTTCTCGGCCGAGACATTCCGTATTTTATATTTCTGTCAATTGCGTTTATTATAAGTCAATATTGAACCCTTGTCTTTTCAATCACGAAACCCCATTCCTCAGAGCTTGGTAAATTCAGGTGTACTTGGCGTCCATGACCGACCATTGCAGACATTCCGGACGGTAAGTGAAAGTCTTTAATCTCCCACTAATTATTCGCCTAGGTCTATTTTTGGATCCCTAGCCCGTTACGTGAAAACGACGGGTTACACCTCTACATCCAATACGATTGCCCCACAGTCGGTCAGTGGTGTAACCCCCCAGAGAACTGGGAGAGAGCATGCGCCGGGAGGCGCGCGCAGCTTCTCCCTGGACATGCGGGTCCTGGCCTACACTGTCTGCTACTCAATGCTACCAGTCACTGAGTGTGTAACATTGGAACGTGTTGGTAGCATTGTGGAAAAAAGGGTCCATCATTTGTGGAGGGCCAGGCCTCAGCCAAGGTTACTCGTGTGACAACCCCCTCTCTTGTTCACTATGATAAAGTCAGTTGTTGTCCTCCTATGGTAGTTCGTGTACGCATCTATTGTCTTTTCTGTTCTCCTGTTGGTTTCTCTGACGGTATATCAATCCTGAAGAAAACTCACATTTGGCGGACGTTTCCAACCCAGTTGGGTAGCATCATGTTGCCCTTTTCCCCTCAACAGCTCAAGCTGAGAATATAAACTTTGGTCTTAATATTTTGGGTTGAAATCGCTCCTATTCAATCAGGATAATGATTCCTCCATTCAATGATTTTGAAGAAAAAGGAAGAGGAACCTCCCTCAAAAAAGCAGAAGATGAAAAAAAGCACAAGTGGTTCATTGCTGTTACCTGCGCCGAAAAACGTCGCCTCTACGCAGTGTTGCCTTGTTAGTAGGAATATTTTCATCTACCAGGGTATTTTATCAGGTTCCTAACATCTTCATCACTGCTTGATTCTTCGTCTCCTTGCTGGAGGGATATTTTATGGAGTTATCCTAAAAGGTGGTCTTTCCAACTCACTGATAGTCAACCAACCTACTCATGATAGTCAATCAATCTAACCTCCAATGGAACTAAAAAATGAAACTCCATTATTGAGAAGGCCAGTAAGGATTTTGCATCAATGCAGTCGGACGAAATGGAAGATTCAGGCGAATTCAAACTTTTGACGGAAATCAAACAAGAGCCTGAATCCGACGAAGAAAATTTGTATGGAGCTGACACCACATGTCGCGACAACTATTGGATTGAGTCCCTGGATTCAATCCCTAATGTCGATACCGGCGAATTCAATCTTCTGAGAGAGATGAAAACGGAACGAGAGTCGTACTATCCTGAAGAAAACTCACATTTGGCGGCCGTTTCCAACCCAGTTCGATGGCATCATGTCGCTCCTTTCCCCTCGATAGCTCAAGGTGAGAATATAAACTTCGATCTTGACACCTTGGATTGAAATCGCTCCTACCCGAGAAAAAGCAAAAAGATTATCCGATCAGGATAACGATTCCTCCAGCCCTTTGCAAACCTTCCCACTGTGAAGGAGGCTCCTTCATTCCTTCAGATACATTGACCATCATCTGAATCTGGGGGACATTCCAGCACAACACACGCGTATTCTGAGCAACAGTTCGGAATTTCATTTGATGCTAGACTCGTAGCAACTAATTTTGTGTTTAAAGTACACACTGGAATGCTGCAACAAGCTGAGTCACACACACACTGGTCCTTTTCCAGACGTGAACCAGGAGGGCATGTAGTATTTGAGCAGGCATGAACTGAGCAGCAGGATCCTTGTACATTTGTACCTCTATGAACTGCGTCCTCTTATCCTGTCCCCTCTTTGTACTTTACAACCATGTTTACAACCTTCCAAACTCGTCTGCTGCCAAAGGAGACGACAGAGCTGTTCATCAAGAAATTTTCTAAACCCATCAAAAAATCACAATTTCCAATGACTTATTTTATAAACATCAGAAGTTCCATTTCTTTTAATAACAATTTTTCAATAACTTTTTTAAATGTATTTTCTCATTATAAGGAGAGAGAGTTCTCCTTATTCTGAACTAATTCAGTTCTTTTCACTCCTGCTATATATTGAAGTTTGTGGGATGCAAATGGGAGCCATCAACATGAAGATCCTCAAGTACGCGGACGACATAGTCATCCTGGCAGATTCCCCGCAGGACCTGAAGCGTCTACAGGGTCTAAAAACGTCGCCTCTACATCCAAAACAATTGGCCCACAGTCGGTCAGTGGTGTAAGCCCCCAGAGAACTGGAAGAGAGCATGTGCTGGGAGGCGCGCGCAGCTTCTGCCTGGACATGCGCGTCCTGGCCTACTGCTCGTGTTGGAGTGAGCCAGCATGCCACTCTTCGCCAGGGCCATGGAATAAGTGTAGGCTAACTTTTATGCGAGAGGATAGAGGGCCACTAGACCCTAACCTAACCTGGTGGATAAAACAAAGCAGTCAATCAATCTTCTAACCTCTAATGGAACGAATCCCCTCAATTATCCTTCATTGTTGAGAAGGCCAGCAAGGACATGGCATCGATGCAATCAGACGAAACGGAAGATTCCAGCAAATTCCAACTTCTGACGGATATTAAACATGAGCGTGATTCTGATGAAGAGAATTTGAAAGGAGCAGATACCACGTGTAGCGACAACTATTGGATTGAGTCCCTGGATTCAATCGCTAATGTTGATACTGGCGAATTCAATCTTCTGAGACAGATTAAAACAGAACCAGAGTCCTACTTGTTAAGCTCACTAGAAGAGTTGCCGCCAACCTGTTATCACTCACGTGATAACCCCCTCTTCTTCACTATAATAAATTCAGTCGTTGTTTTTCTATGGTAGTTTGTGTATGCATCTATTCTCTCTACAGAGATCTATTGTCGTTCTCCTGTTGGTTTCTCCACGGTATATCAATCCTGAAGAAAACTCACATTCGGATTTTGGTAAATCTTAACATTCCCCAGCGTGAGGCGGTAAAAGTTGAAAGGAAGGTAAACGGTACTTTTTTTGTAAACTTTATTTCCACTTTGTAAACTTTTAAATGAACTTTGTAATAATTACAATAATTACTTGTTGCAACAAGGTAAGGAATTGTGGCACTTCGAGTTGCATTTCATGTTTGCTGCTTTGCTGAGGCATTTTTGAGTATAACTAACGTAATGAACAACGTCATCTTTCTCTGATGAAATCGGTACAATCAACTTTTCTTCATTTATAACTGTCATAATATCACACCTTTTCAAACGTCTGTAAAGAACACTCTTCTTACGTTCCCCTGCCTTAGCCTGTTTCACGTCATTCAACAATTTACGATAGTTCTCGTCCGTAATGTAGAAATTATTAGCGCCCTTACACCACACAACTTCATTCAAACGCTCATAGAAACGTTCATTGCGACACGATAACGACTAGTACACTCACCGGCAAGAGACGCACTTCTCATCAAAACTCAATGTCAAATGAGGACGGTGACGGGTGAACAGAGGCGAGGGTAGCTGAATAGGACTTGTCTGAACATGCCGCTCATTCCTCGACCTGAAGGCAAGCTCTGCACTATAAAGGTGGCCATTCACGAGGGCTCCGAATGGAGCGGCGCCAAACGGAGTCGCTCCTTTTGGACTTGGACATTTTTAGGGGGGACATTCATGAGCACGCCATCGCTCCACGCCAGTATTGCAGGAACTTTTGAGGAAGAGGTCTTTTTAATTTTGTGGTATTTCTGTGATCTTGTTACTATATTCAAACTTGGGTAATTAGTACAATGGATGATGAGTTCTTCTTGCTGGCGAC
The DNA here is from genome assembly GCA_019603395.1 of Cyrtorhinus lividipennis. Classification (NCBI taxonomy): domain Eukaryota; kingdom Metazoa; phylum Arthropoda; class Insecta; order Hemiptera; family Miridae; genus Cyrtorhinus; species Cyrtorhinus lividipennis. Next base: position 25,511,431 of record CM033998.1, read on the forward strand.
AGCGTTTGTACGAGCTTGTTTGTACGTGAAGAAGAAGAAACCCAAGAAAAAGTGGTGTAAAAGTTGGTTATTGAACCGTCATAAACACACTCACATAAATTTAATGAAAGATTTGCGGTTAGAACCCTGTGATTGGAAAAATTATTTGCGGATGAACGAAACAAGTTATTACGATCTACTTGAACTGGTGGCACCGATGATTCGTAAGAAAGATACCAACATGAGACAGGAGACTCATGCCAGTTGATTCAAAGTCCACAGTTCAGTGGAAAATGATACCCCACACGCCTAGGTACCAGAAATACCAAAAACCCACAATCAAAATAGGTAGGGAGATACACCTTTTTGACCCATAACGTCTTCCGGTGGGCTCCAATCGTTCCGGGACCCGTATCATTGGATTGAGCCTCCAAAATTTAGTGGAAAATGATACCAAACACGCCTAGATCACCGAAAATGTCAAAAAAATTTCAAAATCCATTTTTCAAAATACAGATTTTGACCCTACCTCCACCCCCAAATTTGATCCGATCGGGCTGAAAAGTTTTGAGGACCAAGTAGAGCCGGGAACGGATCCCTGACCAAAATTTCAGATTTTTATAAAATTGTCCACTACCAAAACGACGTGAACGGCAGACGGACATTTGCTAATTTTGATCTGGAAACCTTGAAATGCCCAGAAAAAGGAGAGAGTGACTTTTTGCATGAAAACATAGGTTGACTATTCAAGGAATAACCAACCAAAATGATAATTTCTTGAGCCTGAAGAGGAAATGTGGGGAAAATTTGTTGAAATACAATAGCAATATAGCCAACTGTAGACGATTTTCTCGTCGCACAGCAGGGATGATGAAGCTACAGCAGCGTACTCTGGAGTTGAAGACAGACCGAGCCATTCGGCGCCCTGGTGTGGACATTCATGGGCGCGCCAGCTGGTACAGTGGCGCCACGGCCCGTCGGGTTTCCCCATTCACGGAAAGGTGGAGTGATGGAGCTTTGGCGCGGCGCTGTGGATTTTCGTCGAGTTGGATATCCAGACACTCTGACCGCGCCAAAAATATCTGGTTAGATTTCTCCATTCACGAGGCGATTTTCGCATCGCTCCACGCCAAATGGACGATTGGAGCGATCGTGAATGGCCACCTTAAGCGGGGCGTTCACGTTCGATTTGTCGTCCAACTAGGAGGGGCTACCAGTCGGAGCGTTTGCACCACTCACGCTCCTACTTGCAATCCGACTAGAGGTCCAACTTCAGTCTCAGTTGTGCGCCCAGTGAGAGCAAAAGATCGAGAAAATGCACCGAGCACAGTTCGAGAATAATGTAATTAAGAGGAAAATGGCAGGATGGTGCTTATTAAGTCTATCGCTGCAAAAGAAGGAAAAAAAGTGTTGGGAGAAGCAACTATTCGTTGATTGGGTGAACTTTTGTGACACAAAGTTGCTGAACGTTGTAGATCAGGAAGATTACCGGAACTACCTCATAATGGACAGAGACACCTTTAAGCTTTTACTCGAAAAAGTTGGACCATTAATTCGTAAACAAGATACCGTTATGCGCGATAGTGTTACATGTGAACAGCGCCTTGTAGCAACTTTGCGATTTTTGGGTGAAGGTGTAATTCTTCAACTTCAATTTTTAAGCTTCAAGGGAATGCTCAGCCATACTTGGCTTGGGTTTGCTTCCTTGTTATTCTATTTTGAGCCCAGTTGTTTCTGATCTCCAGTTCCTGAGCCTTGGCCTGCTCAGCCAAGTACGTAATTTGATGTTTCCTCCGCTGTAATGTGCTACATTCGAATTTGCGTTTGAACCTGTGAGCTGGCTGCTCTATTGTTAGCTCTTTGGCCAAACTGGCGCTGTTGTCACCAACAAGGGATGAGCCTCTTACATTGACAATAGCTAGCTGCTGAACGCCAAGCTTCCTGTCTCGTGTGCCACACAATTTTCGCATAGGGTAGGCACTGGGGCCACCCATGGGCAGGTGGGAAATGACTGAGTCTGAACAAGGCTCATTGACTATCTATTCAGAGGATGTACCAGGCATGTCCTGGAAAATAATGGAGTCCTCCACTGGTGGAGGTAATGGTTCATCATGTAAAGTAAAGATGAAAGACGTTGGAGGGTCATCATCCATGTAGGTTCCTGAGCCTTGGCCTGCTCAGCCAAGTACGTAATTGTAATGAACGTACCAATATCCTTCCGAGAAATGATCATCGGTCGTAAACTCTATCGAAGGTTGAAGCCACTGCCGACCGCTCGTGCTTTTTTTCATTTTCTGCTTCTTTGAGGGAGGTTCGTCTTCCAATTTTGAGCCCAGTTGTTTCTCATCTCCAGTTCCTGAGCCTTGGCCTGCTCAGCCAAGTACGTAATTTGAGGTTTCCTCCACTGTTATGTGCTACATTTGGATTTTCCTTTGAAGCTGTGAGCTGGCTGCTCTTTTGTTGGCTCTTTGGCCAAAGGATGTACCAGGCATGTCCTGGAAAATAATGGAGTCCTCCACTGGTGGAGTAAAGATGAAAGACGTTGGAGGGTCATCATCCTCTTCTTTGTATTCCGTGTCGATGTCAGAATTCGTCAATTCTCAGCCCAGTGTTAGGTGCCTTATTTTGCGTGGAACATCTGGAGAAACTATTGCCTCATCATCTGGCGTAGTTCTAGCAGAAATAAACCACGATTTCCACTCACTTCAGACGTTTTTCATTCTGTTGATTTTGTTTGGAACCTCGATCGGAAGCCGGACCGGGATCTTCAGTGTACCCCACATCGACTGAGGACTCACAGAGGGGAAGTGGGAGGAGCCGATAAGAGACTGTTTTTGCAGATAGGCAGGTGGGAGAAAGCACGCACACAAGACCAATGCGAGACCCTGTTCCGACGATCTATTGTCTTATCTACTACAGCTTTGACCCCCGTACCGTGTGTACTTCCCAGGCTAAATTCTCGGATACAAATAGAACGGGCGATACGACACAATGACAGTGACCCTGGCGGATGTTATGAGGGAACTTACGTTCATCAAAGGGAACGTAATGGCCATCAACGAGAAATTAGCAAAGCACGATATGATCGAGAAAAGCCTGGAAGAGCAGAAAAAAGAATTGCAAGGACTGACGGTGCGCGTACAAAAAATGGATGAGAGAGGAGATATCTTCGCAAACTTCATGAAGTGTGTTCGGGATAAGGAGAGGATAAATAATATTGTCATCCTCAACTGGACTCCAGAAGGGGGTCACTAAATATATTTTAAGATGTTGAGCATATCATAATAGCTCTAGACTCCTGGCTGACGACAATAGATACCATGCCAGTTATTGCCTTTCTAATGCATTGATTTTACGGTGATATTTGTAAATTAAGGCCTTCATATATCTATCTATCGGTTGCAGATGTATTATCGTTTTACATTTTTTAGGAATGAAATAGAACGAAATAGCTTCTTATAGTAGGAAAATATTTTGTCTTCTTTTTAGAAAATAAACACAAAGTCCACTTGCTCATCTTAATAATACACAGCCGAATAATTATCGCATGGTTGTAAAGTACAAAGAGGGGGCAGGATGAGAGGGCGTGTAAGGACCCTCCTTCACTCCCACCACTGGGAACTCCCTCTACGGGGAATGTTGGTGCCTTGTGGAAACGAGAACGAGTCAATCGAACACGAGTTTTCATAGCAGGACGTTGTGGCCTTACCACGTGCAGCTTAACAAAAAAATACTGTTCACTTTCATTTGTGATTGATCAATTTTCTCACTCTTTCTCATTGTTCTCAGGGGCTGTCCAACCCAGGCGCCCCGTGTGTAATGCTTAAATTTTACACAGATTACGCTGACCACTCAGGCACCCTCGGAAATGTCTAACCCAGGCGCCCTTTCTACTATGCGTAAATTTTGCATGGAACAACATTCAGAAGGCTGACCACCCCAGGCGCTCCTTCTATAAATCATAAATTTTACATAGAGTAACATTGGATTTGGATTTGCGTTTGAAGCTGTGAGCTGGCTGCTCTTTTGCTAGCTCTTTGGCCAAACTAGCGCTGTTGTCACCAAAACTCAATGTCAACTGAGGACGGTGACGGGTGACTACGTGGTTTGAACCATGTAGGTACCAATTTCCTTCCGAGAAATGATCATCGGTCGTAAACACTATCGAAGGTTGAAGCCACTGCCAACCGCTCGTGCTTTTTTTCATCTTCTGCTTCTTTGAGGGAGGTTCCTCTTCCAATTTTGAGCCCAGTTGTTTCTCATCTCTAGTTCCTGAGCCTTGGCCTGCTCAGCCAAGTAAGTTATCTGGTGTTTCCTCCTCTGTAATGTGCTACATTTGGATTTGCATTTGAAGCTGTGAGCTGGCTGCTCTTTTGCTAGCTCTTTGGCCAAACTGGCGCTGTTGTCACCAAAACTCAATGTCAACTGAGGACGGTGACGGGTGACTACGTGGTTTGAACCATGTAGGTACCAATATCCTTCCGAGAAATGATCATCGGTCGTAAACACTATCGAAGGTTGAAGCCACTGCCAACCGCTCGTGCTTTTTTTCATCTTCTGCTTCTTTGAGGGAGGTTCCTCTTCCAATTTTGAGCCCAGTTGTTTCTCATCTCTAGTTCCTGAGCCTTGGCCTGCTCAGCCAAGTAAGTTATCTGATGTTTCCTCCTCTGTAGTGTGCTACATTTGGATTTGCATTTGAAGCTGTGAGCTGGCTGCTCTTTTGCTAGCTCTTTGGCCAAACTGGCGCTGTTGTCACCAAAACTCAATGTCAACTGAGGACGGTGACGGGTGACTACGTGGTTTGAACCATGTAGGTACCAATTTCCTTCCGAGAAATGATCATCGGTCGTAAACACTATCGAAGGTTGAAGCCACTGCCAACTGCTCGTGCTTTTTTTCATCTTCTGCTTCTTTGAGGGAGGTTCCTCTTCCAATTTTGAGCCCAGTTGTTCCTAATCTCTAGTTCCTGAGCCTTGGCCTGCTCAGCCAAGTAAGTTATCTGATGTTTCCTCCTCTGTAGTGTGCTACATTTGGATTTGCATTTGAAGCTGTGGGCTGGCTGCTCTTTTGCTAGCTCTTTGGCCAAACTGGCGCTGTTGTCACCAAAACTCAATGTCAACTGAGGACGGTGACGGGTGACTACGTGGTTTGAACCATGTAGGTACCAATATCCTTCCAAGAAATGATCATCAGTCGTAAACACTATCGAAGGTTGAAGCCACTGCCAACCGCTCGTGCTTTTTTTCATCTTCTGCTTCTTTGAGGGAGGTTCCTCTTCCAATTTTGAGCCCAGTTGTTCCTAATCTCTAGTTCCTGAGCCTTGGCCTGCTCAGCCAAGTAAGTTATCTGATGTTTCCTCCTCTGTAGTGTGCTACATTTGGATTTGCATTTGAAGCTGTGAGCTGGCTGCTCTTTTGCTAGCTCTTTGGCCAAACTGGCGCTGTTGTCACCAAAACTCAATGTCAACTGAGGACGGTGACGGGTGACTACGTGGTTTGAACCATGTAGGTACCAATATCCTTCCGAGAAATGATCATCAGTCGTAAACACTATCGAAGGTTGAAGCCACTGCCAACCGCTCATGCTTTTTTTCATCTTCTGCTTCTTTGAGGGAGGTTCCTCTTCCAATTTTGAGCCCAGTTGTTTCTCATCTCTAGTTCCTGAGCCTTGGCCTGCTCAGCCAAGTAAGTTATCTGATGTTTCCTCCTCTGTAGTGTGCTACATTTGGATTTGCATTTGAAGCTGTGAGCTGGCTGCTCTTTTGCTAGCTCTTTGGCCAAACTAGCGCTGTTGTCACCAAAACTCAATGTCAACTGAGGACGGTGACGGGTGACTACGTGGTTTGAACCATGTAGGTACCAATTTCCTTCCGAGAAATGATCATCGGTCGTAAACACTATCGAAGGTTGAAGCCACTGCCAACCGCTCGTGCTTTTTTTCATCTTCTGCTTCTTTGAGGGAGGTTCCTCTTCCAATTTTGAGCCCAGTTGTTCCTAATCTCTAGTTCCTGAGCCTTGGCCTGCTCAGCCAAGTAAGTTATCTGATGTTTCCTCCTCTGTAGTGTGCTACATTTGGATTTGCATTTGAAGCTGTGAGCTGGCTGCTCTTTTGCTAGCTCTTTGGCCAAACTGGCGCTGTTGTCACCAACAAGGGATGAGCCTCTCACGTTGACAATAGCCAGCTGCTGAGCGCCAAGCTTCCTGTCTCGTGTGCCACACAATTTTCGCATAACCTCAAAAGACCTCTAAAGGAAGATCTTTGTCTTCTGAATCTGTCGCAATCTTGTCAACGTCAGGGTAGGCACTAGGGCCACCCATGGGCAGGTGGGAAATGAGTGAGTCTGAACGAGGCTCATTGACTATCTGTTCAGAGGATGTACCAGGTATGTCCTGGAAAATAATGGAGTCCTCCACTGGTGGAGGTAATGGTTCATCATGTGGAGTAAAGGAGACAGACGATAAGACTTCATCTTGCCTTCCTTTTTTGGTCCAGTTCGGCCTCCGTCGCCCAAGATCGTAGCCCTTGGTGGAAACCGGGCTCTTCCAGGATCTTCCGTTTTGTCCGACTGCATTGATGCCAAATCCTTGCTGGCCTTCTCAACAATGGAGGACAATTCAGGGTATTTGTTGGAGGTTAAGGTTGGAAGATTGATTGACTGCTTTGTTTTATCCACCAGGGAAGGTTAGGGCCTAGTGGCCCCCTATCCTCTTTCTTAAAAGTTAGCCCAGACTTATTCCATGGGCCAATGCCTCGGCAAAGAGTGGCGCCGTGGCGCGCTCCAACACGAGCAATAGGCCAGGACGCTCACGTCCAGCAGGAGCTGCGCGCGCCTCCCAGCGCATGCTCTCTTCCAGTTCTCTGAAGTTTGTCGAGGTCTTGACTTTTCAGATTCCGTGTTATGATGTATTACAACAGCTCAATAACACGACATTCATCTCCAAATGTGCTTTATGAAGGCGCCAGAGCGCGGTGGCTTCGCCAACAGGTTAGCCAACATTACCAATTGATGCGGATTACTAACTTTACACGACATAGTTGAAAGTTGGAAATGCCAGCAACTGCACTAGTTGTTGCCTAGAGCGAGAGCTTGAGAGAAGTGTAGAGCTAGAGCATAGTTGCGAGAGCATTCTCATGGTTCTCTCGGGCTCTCGCGTTCCCCCTCCTCTCGCGGCGTGTGGATCTCTGCGTCAGTCTCGAGACGCATGGAGGAGCAAGGTTCACTCAACGTAATAAGGTGTGCTGAGAATGTCCACACCCCTCCCTTCGTCCCCCTTACACTGCCAGCGGCCTCTACCGTAAGCACAGTAGCTACTCAACTAGAACCCGTCCCGTTAGAGCGCTCACCCATCGAGGAGCGGTAGGCCCGGCCCTTGAGGTTACTGGGAGATCAAAATTCAAGTTCTCAGAATTCTAAATTCAGTATATTTACATCAAAACCTTATTTTCAACTATATACAACTAACATTACCTTCTTATAAATATAACTATACATTAAATATACAAATTTAGATTAGATTAATTACACAGGGGAAGGGGGCGTCCATTGCAGTGTCCACCCCCCGTACTTAGACCTACTGGCCCATTGTGCTAACCCCTGGAGCTCATCTTGGCCGAAGCTCCGTGTTCTCGACTAGATCCAGCAGAGCTCCGACCAGGTTCTCCTGGTTTGAAGACGATGTGAGGCGCTGTCTCCTCGTCTTCGCCACAGAATCTGCAGTCAAGGGTATCATTGCGCACCCCAATCCTGCAGATGCCTCCTGAAGTCCCCGTGTCCTGTAAATATCAGCTGACCTTTTCTAGCCATATCGCCCAGGCTTCTAGTCGAGCAATGCGTGCCCTTGGGTTTTTGAAGCGGACTACTCGGGAGTTCACTTCAGCTTCTGCCCTAATCACTCTTTATCAGACCCTTGTCCAGCCGCATATCGAGTATGCTTCTGTGGTCTGGTCTCCCTTCTACTCTAGCCACATCGACCGAGTCTATCGCTCCTTCGCGCGCTATTTGGCGTTCCGTACTGGATTTGCCCGTGACGACGTCGATAATATTGGAGCTCATTATCATCTCTCTCGATCAGTGGACCGTCGCCGTGGCGCTGATGTCATTTTTCTCCACACTCTCTTTTCTGGCCGAGTCGATTGCCCCTCTCTGTTATCCCTCATTGGTCTGCGAGCCCCCCGCATTGGTGCACGTGCCAGTGAATTGTTTGCTGTGCCCTTCAGCTCGACGAATTACCTGCTCCACCCCCCTATGCCGCCTCCCCCGCCTTGGTAACCTCCTCATCTCATCACAGGATGTTGACTTCCTCACCGTCTCCAGACCCCAGCTTCATCGTCTCCTGTACCCTCGTCACTGACTTGTTTCGGAGCCCTGTCGTTTGTACTGCTATCTGCTTTCTGTTCTGTCTGCCTAATCTATTTCTTTGTAATTGGGTTCGCCCGTAAATGTGAAATAAATAAATAAATAAATAAACGGTGAGTCTCAGGGAAGCTCTGCTAAGGTTAAGGCATCTCGTGGCCCTTCCGGCGTTCGGCCCGACGTTGCACGTCGTTTTTTCACAAAGTCGGTTTTTGATGGATGAACGATCTTTGTCACTTGCTTCATGGAATCCAACATTAAAGTAGTTAGTTTTCAAACCGCTAGATACCCTATAATGTGCTATAAGGGGGGCGAATCATGTTTGGAATTGGTGGAAAAACGTTTCATGTAGGCAGCGCTGATACCCACGTTGTATTGTTGCTGGACTCTGTGAGGTAGGAACGACGTTTATGTTGCTGTTAAGCTTGTCAGTTGCCGTTTTAATTGCGATTTGGACATAATTCACTCTCCTGTAAAATTGAACTTCCGCTACATGCAATGCTTTCAGCAATAATCTCCAGAAGATTGTCGGTTGTCTGCTGGAAAATGTTTTTTTCCCCGTCCTTATCGACCGACAAAGAAAAAGCATGAAGTACAGTAGAGAGAAGTGATGAAGAGAGCGATTTTTCGAAACAGATTGCCGGCATTGGAACCTTGTCATGCAATGTCAATTGAGTCATCACATTTTTACTGGGGTAAAACGCTACGAATTCTTTCTCAGGGGTTCGTTATTCCTCGTATTAGGCGCATTGAGACTCATTTCAATCGGTTCAGCTTCCAAACTTTAGTGGAAAATGATACCCCACACGCCTAGGTACCAGAAATCTCAAAAACCCCCATTTGAAATCGGTAAATGAATACCAATTTTGACCCATAACCTCTTTAGGTGGGTTCCAATCATCTCGGGATCCGTCTCATTGGTTTCAGAGTCCAAAATTTGGCCGAAAATGATACCCCACACGCATATATCACCGAAAATCCATTTTTTGAAAACAGATTTTGACTCCCTTCCCTCCAAATTTGGTCCGATCGGGCTGAAAAGTCTCGAGGACCAACTAGAGCCGGAAACGGGTCCCTGACCCAAATTTCAGATTCTTATAAAATTGTTTACTACCAAAATTGAACGGACATTTTCGAATTTTGATCTAGATACGCCCAGAATCGGAGAGATTGACTTTTAAGCATAAAACATAGGTTGATTCTTCTAGGAATAACCTAAATACTGGAGTTTTTTGTGTGTAAAAATGTGTTTTAACTCGAGAAATAAGTTTTCAATCCGATCTGGATGCTTAGATGATTGAATGCTCAAACAGTCTTGAACATTCACTAACTTAGTTTAAGTTAAGGCAAAGAAACAATAAAAACTCGCCACTTCTTCTCGCACATTATATTAACATACAATTCATCTAATTAATTTTTATGCCAGCGTATTTCTTTTTACTAATATAATCGTAATTTCATGATTTTTGTGTGTATAATTGAATCAGTCAATATTATTCATCTTGCCGTACGTGGTAAAAATTCACGCGGTAATGTTTTAAATAGGGTTTAACAGTTCTCTTTGGAAAATTATTCTGAATGACAAATTTGAAATAAATTCAGCCAAATTATTACGGGTTCGCTTAAACAAATAGCGAAACCGAAAAGAAAAAAATATAAAAATAACACGTGAGTGATAATGGAATAACTTAGAAATGAGCCCAAATTTCAAATCAAACAGATTTTACATCGTCGCGCATATTCAATATGATGCGATTAAGTTAAGAAAATAGGTTATGAATTAGGAGGAAACAATATACGATAATAGAAATTACGTCAACTAATTACAGAAAAAAATGATGTTTGGAATCTTTCAGTCAAACTAAAAACTACGCATTCATTTAATTGAACGTGTATAACTTATTGGATTTTAAGCGGAGGGCGTTTGAACAAGGAGAGTTTGACCGAAATATAATAAGACCGCAGAAAATTAAGAACGTCATATTCTTGTAAAATTCAATAAAATAAAATAAAAATAGGGGATGAAGAGGGTTGGAGATGATTCCGAATGGAAGATATCGACGGTCAATAACTATCGCAAGTAATGAGACGACCGTCGATAATGAAAGGCGGGTCGGAGGGGAAGCGGGAAATGGAGGGGGTTTGAAGGATTGGGGATTAACTCGTTATCGGGGGGGCGGCGAAGGGCGGAGTCGGCGAGGGATTAGGCTTCCCGTTTTATTCCGTGCGGCGCTTCAGCGAGTCCTTTCACTTTGAGGCGGTCGGCGGTCTTGAGGAAGGTCGGTAGTTGGTCTTGAGAGACGTTCACCTGCGGCGGAGAAGAGAGCGTTCATTAAAAAAATTAATGAAATTCCTATATTTACGTACCCTAGGGACCGCATTGAGGCGGGTCATATCACAAGATAGATAGTGCATCCACTGGGGTAACGGGGCGGGACGCATCGCATTGGAAAAATTGGGCGGGAACGAGAAAAAAGGCGGGATTCCGCTGCTGTTCCGTGTTTGCTTACAAAGCACGTTTTGCTTTTAGTTACAGGATTCTTCCGCTGAAGATGTTTTCTTTGAAAATAAAGCCATCAGAAGATCATTCTGAAGAGAAGTGTATTCGGGGAATACCATAAGTTATAGCATTTTTACGTCAAATTGGAGGTTTTAAACATCAATTTGGTGGATGACAGAAATACATGATTTAATTCTGGGAAAGCAATAACAACAAATTAGCGAGTGAAACGTAACATTCAACAAGTAAGAATGAACATAATGAATGGAAAAGAATGAACAAAGTTTTCAAAGTCTCTCCCTGGAGCATTAAATGCTCCAATTTTAAATTTTAAAATTAATGTAAAACGACCTGTTTCCGTCCACCTCCAATTTGAAATGGAAAACCTCCACTTTGATGCGTAAAACCTCAAATTTTAAATGTAAAACGTCCAATTTGATGTGTAAAACCTCCAATTTGACGTAAAATGCTAAAATAAAATGTGTAAAATTCAAATCAAAACAAAATTGTTGTGGTTGTTGCTACTATTTGCGTGTACCGACGACGCCCATCAAATCTAAAGTAGCCCCTACACGATCAGTTTTACTGACAGTCTGGTCCCTCAGTTTTACTGATAGCACGCGGTGGCGCTTCACTCAATCTGTCAGTGCTCATTTGTAGTCGAGTTTCCGTGCTGTCGTATTGAGCTTCCTCGCCGCTTTTTGCATCAAGGGCATTGCGTTATCAGTATGCCATCGAAAAGTTACCCAAACTGACTCAATCACACCTCTACACGATCAGTTTGCCGCTTCACTCAGTCCGAAATTCAAGGTTTCTATCAATCACCTCCCAGCACTGACTCGGGTGCAGGTCTATTCCGCTGATGTAATCGGATTATACTCGAGCTGGCATACTGCACCTAATGAGGTCCACTCGAACTCGAAGTCCAGTGTTCATGTCAGTTCCGCCGACCCGTCGGACTTGGGATTTTTCGAAGTTGAAGAAAGCTTCACCAACGACTTCCCCGTGCCCGAACGTAACCCGAAAGATCGCAAACTACCTAAAAACAACTTACTTACAGCCTCAATCAACGTTTCCTCCGATCATGTGGGCAATGCGGAATGCACGACATTCAGATTGACAGCGTGGTGTCAATGAATAGTGCAGGTGTCCCAGTTATGCCGCGCAAAAAAGTTATTGACAAGTTGGCTCAAATCGAAAACCTTATTTTATTCAAGACTATGTCAACGGTAAAATCGCGCGAGCGGATTATGCTCGTATCAAACGTAGCAGCGTTGAATAAACCAGCCTTTCTCTGACCATGACACTCAGTTATGAGGTATCTTAAATTTTAAGAAATGCTCGGCGGAATTGACATTTGGCTACGTTGGTTAGCATGTCGATTACGCCGGTGGGGCTTTCTCACTGAAGGGGCGGAATTGACCAGAAAATCGGCGGAATAGACCGGACCCCACTGACTCAACCATCACTCACGCATCTAGACGATCAGTTTGCTCTTTCAATCACCTCGCGTCAATCTCGGAGGGACCAGACTGTCAATAAAACTGATCGTGTAGGGGCTCCTTAAAAGTCCACTGGGGACGGGCCGGGACCCCACGCACCGCCGCAAAAATCCGCCGGGGGGCGATTGAAGAATGCGATGAAGCCCGCCTGGATGCGCCCCGCCTCCATGCAAACACTACATCGAAATGCCCGTCTCCAGTGGACGCTAGCCCTAACTAGACTATTTCTACAACAGAAACCCAAATTTCAAATTTTACGTCCTCCTCAAGAAAACCGTAAAAATCTTCACTTTAGCTAAAAATTTAACAGCATCCCCCACCGATCTTTGTTTAAAATGGGTAGGAATTTAAAAAATTCGATCAGAGGAGGTTATTCCACGGACCAGGAGACCATGGAGACTCATTCCAATCGATTCAGCTCCAAATTTAGTGGGAAATTGATACCCCACACGCCTAGGTACCGTAAATCTCGAAAACAGATATTTCTTTTGGGTAGAGAGAATCCAGAACCGGCAATTGGTTTTCTTGCGTTCAGTCGAAGAAAATGGCCTTAAATTTCCCTTAGTATTATCTATTTCAGTGTTCTCTGGCCCTTTGATTCACTCTTTTCATCAACGTTTTAGGGTGTTGTCGGTGAATTTCCGTTGCCAATTGAAACTGTGAGCGAGTTACACTAAGGAAAACGCTGCCAATTGTTTCCTTGGACCAGGCGCATGGGGACTCATATCTTCAACATGGTGAAAATGAGGAAACAGTGGGTGTGGTGGGCCCCAAACCCATTCCAATCGATTCAGGGTCCAAAATTTAGTGTAAAATGGTACCCCAACTGGCTAGGTACCAAAGTTCTCGAAAACACACCTTCGAAATGGGTGGATAGGCACCCATTTTGACCCATAGCCACATCCAGAGGGCACAAATCGTTCTGGGATCCATTTCATTTAATTCAGCGTCCAAAATTTAGTGGAAAATGATACCCCACACGCCTAGGTACCAGGAATCTCGAAAATTCATTTTTTGAAATACACATTTTGACCCCTACCCCACCCAAATTTGTTCCGTTCGGGCTGAAAAGTTTCGAATACCAACTAGAGACGGAAACGGACCCCTGACCCAAACTTCAGATTTTTAGAAATTTTCCTACTACCAAAAACGGCGCGGACGGCGGACGGACATTTGACTTTTTTGATCTAGACACTTTGAAACGTCAAAAAAAAAAAAAAAAATTGAAAGTTTGAGTCGAATCGGAGAGATTGACTTTTTGCATGAAAACATAGGTTGATTATTCAAGGATGAACTCACCTCGCCGGCGTACATGAACTCCAAAATGGCCTGTAAATGTTCGAATGGGACATCTTTCAGAATGATTATCGGATGTTTCGACGGGTTTTCCTGCAATAAAACGAAATGATGACCGACTCATCTTCACTCTAGTGAATTTCTGATGTTTTGAAATTGTTGAACTCACTTCCAGAAGAGATTTGAAATATGGCGAACAAGCCGACAAAACCATTTTGTGCGCTTTGCACGTTTGACCGTCACACGCAAGGGTAACATCTGTGAAGCTTTTTTCGTCGCGTAGATGTCGGAAAGAGGAGACCTGTGTAAAGAAATATACGTGATATTAAGTGGAAGGCATTCAGGAATCTACTGTGCGTCATTTGGGCGCAATTACCGCAAAGTACAGGGCATACAGGCTGTCTCTGGACGCTATGCAATAGATGGTAGATGGTAGAAGACACCCAGAGGACAGGTTATGGGGGCCCCAAGCGCGGAAGCCTGGTGGTTGTTGTGCTTCTCTTTGGTGTCCCATTATTTTAGTCCACAAACAGCCCTAGACCCCTGATGAGGGTTGCTAGGTTGTGGACTAACGTATTACAGGGTACGGTTCTCATTGGGGTTTGTGTCCCAAAGAGGGTGTATCTGCGGGATGTGAGTGCTGGACACTCAAAGATTATGTGAGCTGCAGTTTCGTCTGCTTCCTCACAGAATCTACATTGTTGATTGTGTCACCTCTATGCAGTTCAGATGAGAATGCACAGAATCGAAGCCAGTTAGTAGGCCAACTATCGGTCTTAGGTCGCCTCGATTAAGTCTGAGTAGGTCCTTGGTGAGTGATGGATGAGGGGTTTTGCCACCATACGCTTACTGTGGACATGTCCCTCAATATTCCGCCATCTGTCGGTGTGTTTCTTGTACGTCCACTCCTTGATGGCAGCTCTGAAGGAGCTTTTGGGCAAACCTACAGCCGGCTCTTGACCCACAAAGAGAGTTTCGGAGCCCCTCCTGGCCAGCTCATCGGCTTACGCTACTTAATAACTTCTGGATCGAATTTTTCGGGCTATTTCTGACAAAAAATGGCCTCTAAACTACTATAAAACGCTTACTATAAATTTATCAGGCATCCGCAATATGGCACAACTCACCATGTTGGACTGGAAATCGTTCCATTTCAAGAAAAACTGCTGCTGTTCGCCTCCCGCCATTTTGCTGAAAATCAATTTTTGTCGTCTCCACAAAATCTAGACGATGTTTCTTGAGGCAACAAGCGACGAGACCTGTATAGACACACAGATTTCACAATAAGTCAAATTCCAGATAAGTTGGAGGTTTTTCAAACCTCTTAGCTTAGTACTCCTGTCGCGCGTGGAGTTTAACTAGACCAAGGATCTGTCCATTCTGACCTCAAAGCTCTGGCAGTTGAAGCACTGCTCTCCTCCATTTGGATAATCGCTTTGTATATAGTCACCCTTATACAGTACACTTGCGTCAGACAAGATTGGAGCGCTTAGCCTTTGAGCAAACAGTCATTCTCCAACAAGTAGACCGTTTTTGTCTTCCTCCTCTTGTCATGAGTCAAACGAGAGCACTATTTTGTGGACATTGGCTGTTTCCCTCTCAAAAAGCATGGTCATCAGGTCAATTGTGCACTTCGTTCACAAAGAACTCCCCTCCATCAAAGCGTCCTCAGATCCTAGGACAGGCCTCAGCATTGCATTTAATAGGCCTTGTCTGATCATTGTGTCAGCTCAGCCCTTGGACACCTTCGGATGCCCTTGCAGAGTTCATCCAAGTCCTACTGGATCAAATCTGAGATTCATCAACTAAATCTGGAGAGCATGCTCATTGGCCACTGATGGGGAATCCTATATTCTCAATGATGCACAATGCTTCTGCAGGTTCACATTCATTCTTTACAGCGGTCTGTAGTGACTTCTGACATCAGGTATGACAAACCTCTGCATTTCAATGGGAATAGCGCTTTTTCTGTATACTTGAACTGGTCCTTGTGCATCTGCCAACAAGAAGCCGCAGTCACTGCTGATGAAATCCAGCATCCTGCACTTCCAGACAGCGAATGACCTCTGGAATTATAAAACTCCGCATCATGCTGTCATGATTAGTACCTAAAATCACGTATTCATCGAACAATTTGGAGCAAAAACCTAGAATACGCCCAAAACGGCACAACAAAACATTTTTCACCGAATCAGAAACAACTCCAAGTGCGCCAAATGTCCAAAAATGCTTATAGAAACCACCGTTGAGTACATAAAATTATGTATGTGCGTATATTATACAATTATAGCACGTAAATACGCGTTCATTCATTTTAAAATTGGTTAAAAGTGATTAGCGCCGGCGATTCTATTCATCCAATTGTGCTTCTATGAAAAAAATTGATTAATTCAGTAATGATTGATGAGTCCTCAGTGTTCATGGGAACTCATAGATTGTAATTAATTCCAAGATTACAAGGCCATCGTGATGCAGTATAAGAAATAAGTAAACATGTGACTTTTAAGGGATCTCAATACGGATTTAACTTTTAATATTTAATTTAAATATAATGCGCGGCGTTGAGAGTTGAATAATTAATTAAACGCAATTAAATATACTTGATTATTGCAACACAATTGGCAAAACATTACTTATTGTGAGTAGAGGCACTGGCAACTATGGGCAATGTACATTGCCTGTCAAATGTCCAAATTGGGCGATTTTGGAAACAAGACTATTCAGGGAAAGTCTTTAAAGTTAAGGAGAAATAACGTCCTTGTTGTTAAGTACGTAGACAGGTACTTACGTGTACCTAATACCTACTTATAAATAATAAGTTTTTGCAAACAATACGACACTGGCAATAAACACATTCGCGCAGAACGTTAAAAACTCACCACTCGTTGCAAATTTGTAAAAACGAACTGACGTTCGAAATTACTGATCACACACGGGAAACAGAAAACAAGGGGCGCGTTTCCAACCCTAAAAACTGCCGAGCGAAAAAAAAAATCGCCGAACTAAAAATATAAAGCAGGAAAATGTTGACGTGACGGCGATATTTTTCCGCAGCCTTTGAAAAAGCGGAGAGATGACGAGTTTTCTTGTTGAAAACACAACATTAAAATATCACTTTCAATTAAGTATTATTTTAGCAGAACTTGAAGATGAAGGCAAAAAGAGAAGCTTTTCTCAAACAATCTAAAGATGGCGTCTGTTCGTACACACAACTGGAGCAGTGTTGCTATGTTACCGGCGTTATATAAGTTAGCGACCCTAAGCGTTCGATGTTTGAGTTTGTGTCCTCCATTCCTAGATATAACAAATTATATTTTGGCGCCAGTTTGACGGGAGCTTCCTGCATACATAAGACACAAAATATACCCATAATCATATATATTTACAATATTTACACACGATTTAATAAATAAAAGCGGACCCAGATCTGAAATGTCGGAATATGAATGAGTTCGCGGTCCTCGTTCCACCTGTGGCTAGGGATGAACGATACTGATCGATATCAAGATGGTATCGATAGTTTTCTTCCGATAACAATCATTCTGGGACCCATTTCATTGGATTTTGTGCCCAAAATTTGCAGAAAATTATAACCCACACGTAGGGTATCGATACTTTTCTTCCGAAACCGATCACTTTGGTATCGATACTTTGCTTTCGATCCCGATACTGGTATTGGTAAAAATAATCGGGATTGAAAAAAGTATCGAACAATAAATACTTCAAATTTGTTAAAAATTACCAATTAAGAATCATGAAGGCTCTCTCCTATAGGTTGCTACACTTGTTTTGGCCAGAACTTCGAGTATATACTTCGGGTTTTGATTCGATACCGATATTTGTTGGTATCGATACGTTTGATTCGATACCAATACCACAATACGTATGTACTCATATCGATCCTCTCCCGGTATCGATCATCCCTATGAATGAGTTCGTGGTCCTCATTCCACCTGTGGCATGTAGGGACATACGATATTGATCGATATGTGTAAAGTATCGAATATTTCTTTCGACACCAAGTACTTTTGGTATCGATACCACAGATTTGAGTATAAGTACTCGTATCGATACTTTGGCCAGTATCGAAAAAATTACAAATGTATTGTTCTTTTGTTTTTTCAAGAGAAATAATATTTTAACAACTCCTTCAATTTCGATACCACCAACAAAACCTGATTCATCTATTTCAAATTCAAATCCATGCTGTCCATCGTAGCCTATCCAGGCCTCCAACAAACTGTGAATATTCTGTGCTAAACAAGAAACATACCATCACCAACAGGTGTGTTCTTCCTAACCTCTTGGTGTTTCTGGTTGGGGATGGAAGAGATACTGTTTGTGTTTTGTTTGCCATTTTTGGAGTACGTTATTGATTAAACACACCCTTTCCAAATGAGAAAGTTTCCATTTTTATAAAACCCCTATACGAATTTACTTCCAACGGTTTTAACCCCATCTACCTTAACCCTGATTTTTCAATTTTAATTTTTATTTTTTGACTGGTTACTCGGACCGTGAAGGCTACTCGATTTTTTTTTTTTTTTTCTTTTGCAGTTTGTTTCTCGGGACGTTTCAAGGTTTTCAGAATCAAACAAAAGTCAAATGACCGTCCGCCGTCCGCGCCGTTTTTGGAAGTAGGAAATTTTCTAAAAAACTGAAATTTGAGTCAAAGGGTCCATTCCCGATTCTAGTTGGTCCTCGAAAGTTTTCAGCCCGGTCGGACCAAATTTGGGCGGGGTAGGAGTCAAAATGTGTATTTCGAAAAATGGATTTCGAGATTTTTGGCAATCTAGGCGTGTGGGGTATCTTTTTCCACTAAATTTTGGACCCTGAATCGATTGGAATGGTTCCAGGACCCACCACACCCACTTTTTCCCCCATTTTTCCCATGTTGAAGAAAGAAATGAGTCTGCTGTTCCAAGGAATAACCCTTGTGAATGAACTTGCAGCATTTATTGTTAGTGTTTCTTGTGAGTACTCTATGGTATCGATACTTTTCATTCGATACTCGAGTAGTATCGAATAATCGAATTAAGTACTCATATGAGTACTGGTCTCGATACTTTGAAAGTATCATATGTCCCTGGTGGCATGTAGCTAATTGATACTACTATCAATACATCGATGCTGTCCATTCGATTATTATGTTTTACAATCGAAGCTAAACCCTTCCGATATTACTGGAACATCGATGGTATTTCTGTTGATGACTATCGATTTCTTTTTAGCTGGTTGTGCCACGTTGTTTTACATTCATGTTTTTATCTTCCTTGCCAACCAGATGGTTCTTACTGTTCCGTTTCTCCAAATAAAAAAAAATTACCTAGCGGATATAATTGGTCAAAATTTATGCAATGGAAAACATACGCATTCCTTCCCTATGTGCCTATCAGGTTAGGTACATATTTAGCAATGGAGGGCACTTTAGCGTCTTAAGAGCTAATGTTTTCAAAAAACTGGGCTCTTTTCGAACAAATAAGTGGAGCATACTTTAGGGGAAACAATTTAGAAACGATTTTTATTATCGAGCGTAGGGCGTACTCATTTTCTTCTTATAATATACTCATAATTAATACAGAATAATCAAGATTTTAATTAAAATTGAGGATGTTTAATGAAAATATACACATCATTCTTTCTTTCTAAGTTTATTGTTTGGAGCATCCCTCACCCATATATATTTATTTGGGTCGGCATCAGCCCACCCCTTAGAAATATGTCGATATATTCGTTCTCGAATTCATGTATGAGTTGAAACTGGGTAAATTGAACTGAACTAAAAATGCAGTAAATCGATATATTTCTTCAACCTTTATTTGTTTTCAACTGACGTTTTCTCGCAGTTGTAGGTTCGATTTATTCCATAAGGATGAATCACGTTCGATGTCAACATCGATGTTTTGTTATCATCCTTATCACTCAAGCATTCGATGTAGTGGAATGCCCGGTTCTTCGAAAGTTCGAATCCTTTGTACTGCCATCTGTTGTTAGTCCAAAGGGATTATGGAGTGTTGAAACTGTTGCAATCTAATATAAAATGTATGTTATTTGATGGTGCTTGAGTATATTTGTCGACCCATGCTCTAAGTGTGATAGTTGGTAATTTACGTGTTTTGTTTTGGATTAGACCATCTCGAGACAGACAAGTATTTTGGCTCATCCATAGCAGGTGTGTAGTTTATTTTTATTATAATTATGATGAACATGAGGAATAAATAAGAAATTGGCATTGGCAGCCTTCACCAGGCCAAAGACAGCTCATAATGCGGCATTCACCGTAGCAATAAAATCGCAAATTGTTTTTTTTTTTTTTACGTTGAAGGTGAGGCGACGAATTAGAATTACAAGTATGATCTAAGGGTTTGATGCTCGCAGTTTACTAGTCAAGTCAGTTATGAGCAGGTTGCTCCTATGGCATTCCCAGCAAGGCTAGGCAATCTTATCGAAGTCCAACCATCGCTTGAGAAGTCAATTCAAGCAGCAAGTACCAACCAAGAGTATTGAGGAACTCGTGGAAAGAGCGCTGAATGATGACACAAATCGTCATACTGACTAAACTTTAATCCGAAAAAGGAGCATCGGTCGAGGGAGCTTCCTGAAGACTGACCTTTGATTTTAGACGGTCTGCTGAAGAGTAGAGAGACGCATTGGTCTTCTATAATGGTCAAAAAGCTACATGAAACCAGGGTAAATCAAACGTGAGCATGATAATCTGAGGAATGAGGAATACCTGCGTCAAAATCTGGGATCATGCTCATGTTAGCACTTAGCCAGTCCTCAAGGAGGCTAATCAAGATTTCTCAGCACTAACAATAGGTTTGGCACGCGCAGAGATCGGCGCTTATTCAAAAATGTTGACGCTGAATCGTAGGAGCTTCAGCAAGACTTGGGAGGCTGCGAGCAGCAGCTATGGCAAAGCACAAGTACAATGTTGCAACAGGAGAAGTTTTAGTTCGTAGTCTCCCTCCTGCGAAGGGTCACTGCTTGGATGCTCCGTCTCGTTGGCAACTGTAAAACCAGAGGAACCAGGCTTAGGTCACCATTGACCACGTCTGAGTTGAGGAAGCCGATCTGTCTCACTGATGTTAAACACGCCATTGATAAGAAGACCTCACCAACTAAATTTATGAAGCAGTTGGCGGTTTTTCAGGATGCTAATGGGGTTCTGCGAGTGTGTGGTCTTCTAGACAAGATGTGCAGTTGTTACTGATCCATCAGTCCAATTTACTCTCTCCGCTTCATATTTGTCATGCTCACGTCTCAGGCCTGCATGTAGGACCTAGAGCCACATTAGCACATTAGCGCACCCGTTACTGGACCATCAATGGAGGAATGCCGTTAATAAAATCCTCGCTGGTGGCATCAATTGAACCCAAGCCATTCCAGCCGCCATCAAGGCAGCTCCCAGAAGATGGAGTTAACCACGCATTTGCTTTTGATCAAGTTGGAGTTGAAGGAATGTTTTCATCATAGATAACAGTTAGTGCACCTAATAGCCCAGTTTTCACTGAATTTTGGACACGAATTGAAGATGTGTCCGAGTTGGATTTCCACACACTGGAGGAGGCTACAGGTCAAAATGCTCATTTTGAAAATTGTAACTTTATTGGAAACAGATTATTTGTATATTTTCCACTAAATCAGGGTGCCTAGCTGCTTTGAATCTTTGTACTGTTCACCATTGAAAATCGACGAGTGAGATTCACCTAAAATAATAAACTGCTTTTTTCTTCAGTCTGCTGTATGGAGAAGTACTGACCAAAGTACCTGCGCTTGGTTAACAGACACGAATCACGGACACGAATGGAGGTTGAAGAAGGACCTTACGTCAGGACGTTGGGAGACGTCAATTCCGTCGTCAATCACGCAAAACTAACTCGAAGTAATAACTCGGTGTTTCTGGAATTTCAAAATTTCCAGTTTTGATTGGTTATTTATTGAATAATTAATCTGTTTTCATGCAAATTTTGGTAGTAGAAAATTTTCTAAAAATCTGAAATTTAGGTCAAAGGTTTGTTCCCGACTCTAGTTGGTCTTCGACAATTTTCAGCCCGATCGGACCAAATTTGGGCGGGGTACGGGCCAAAATGTGTTTTTCGAAAAATGGATTTTCGAGATTTTTGGCAATCTAGGCGTGTGGGGTATCATTTTCCACTAAATTTTGGACGCTAAATCCAATGAAATGGGTTCTGGAACAATTGGGGCTCCCTGGCTGAGGTTATGGGTCAAAATGGGTGCCTATTTACCCTTTTCGAATGTTTTCCAGATTTCTGGTACCTAGGCGTGTGGGCTATCATTTTCTACTAAATTTTCGACCCCAAAATTCAATGAAATGGGTTCCGGAACGATCGTTACCCACTGGAAGACGTCATGGGTCAAGATGGGTATCAATCTACCCATTTTGAATATGTGTTTTCGAGATTTATGGTACCTAGGCGAGTAGGGTATCATTTCCCACTAAATTTTTTGACATATTTTGGTTTGTAGATGAATTGAAAGCCGTCAGTCAAGTTTTGTACTTCGCGCCAGACTTCCCCGAGTATAAATTGCTGGAATGCGACTCAACATTGCTCGAGTATCTAAACAATGGAGGCGAATTGTACGTGCGGGGCCGACCTACGGACAAAGCTGTCGTGTGTACGGACAAACACACGTACGATCTTAAAGTGAGTTGTATGTTTTGGTGATTTTCAGTCAATGTTTGTGAACAACCAGTCAAGCTTTTCCTAAATTAGAAGAAAATTAGCCTTGAAAAGTCAGTGCATGTTTGAAGCAGCGCGGGAGAGTCACGCACGCTGTGCATTCTCCCGTCAGAGCGTGCTGAGATCAATCGTTGCAAGGCTGGTCAATAATCTTGAAATCTTTGCAATAAGGATTTATAAAATGACTTCAAGGCTCTTTATTTATTTTGCCAAACTAGCAAAACATCTTGTCTGGGGTTGTATTATGAAGCCTCTTCTAACTTTGCAGCGTTTTGAAAACTGCCAAGGTTGATTACTGGAGATCTTCCCTCTCTAAATTAAAGACGCCAAACTGCAGAATGTCTTCTGAATGTTCGGCAAAACTTTGCAAATTTTGATTTTACCCGGGAATAGTAACTGGAGTCACTTTAACTCATATTTTGAGTTTGATGTGCACCCTCTTGGGGTAGCAACATTTTTAACTTACCTACTCCGTTATTGTTCTTTCTACCTTTTGGTAGAATGTTTATTTTAATTTTTAGTTTGTTTAGTTTAGTTTATTATTAGTTTATTTTTATGTTTTTCATGCAAAAGGTCAACCTCTCCAATTTCCGCCCAAAATTTCTCTCTGGACGTTTCAAGGTGTCTTGATCAAGGAACTCAAATGTCTGTCCGCCGTCAGCGCCGTTTTTGGTAGTAGAAAATTTTCTAAAAATCTGAGATTTGGGTCAGGGGTCTGTTCCCGGCTCTAGTTGGTCCTCGAAACTTTTCAGCCCGATTGGGCCAAATTTGGGTGGGGTAGGGGTCAAAATGTGTATTTTGAAAAATGAATTTTCGAAATTTTTGGCGAATTTGGCGTGTGGGGTATCATATTCCACAAAATTTTGGACGCTGAATCCAATGAAATGGGTCCCAGAACGATTAGTGCACCCACTTGGATGAGGTTATGGGTCAAAATGGGTGCCTATCTAACCATTTTGTAATGTGTGTTTCGAGATTTCTGGTACCTAGGCCGTGTGGGGTAATCATTTTCCTAACTAAACTTGGACGTTAAAATTCTCTGAAACTGGCCCGAACGATTTGCGCCCTCTGGATGAGGTTTATGGGTGCGCAATGGGTATCTATCATACCCATTTTGAATACTATGTGTTTTCAAGATTTCGGATATCTAGGAGTATGGGGTAATCATCTTCCACTAAATTTCGGATGCTTAAATCGATGGGGAATGGGTACCCGGGACTCCACAACACCTACTGTTTCCTCCATGTTTAATTAGTCTCCATGCGGCTTCGAGGATAACAACCTGTGTGAAAATGCAGTCTCACCACGAACAAGACTGAGTAGCTTACCATTGAGATGGTGATATCCGCTGTGATATACTAACCCACTCATTAACAAATTTTGTTTAAGATTGTGGGAAATTCATGAGAAAACTACTTTTATGGAAAAAACGCTTTTTATGGAGAGCTCAAATTTTTTTTTTTTGGTACAAAATAATGATTCAATATGGTCCTTAACTTCGGAAAAAAAATAATAAAAAAATTCCTCATTTTTCCCGTGTGAGTCAATGACTAATATCTTACCATCCACTGACTAAAGAGTCACGTTAACTGTCCCGGGTTAAATAAGGGTCGTACACTGAGCCAAATTTGAGTGCGTTTAATCTTCTCTTAGCAAGCCAAACAAAAAGAAGTACAGTTTTAAATTACATTGTGACTTGATAGAAACAATTTTCTTCTCAATGATGACCGATTTCGTATCAATTTGATGCGGGTTTTCTCCATTTCAGGGGGCAGAAACGTCGAATTCGCTGCTTCTCGTGCCAGGGCTGAAGATGGCTGATGATATTCCGGTGAAAATTGAAAGTGAAAACGGTTCAATCGAGGACAAACAGATCGTCGGCATCTACGGCGAGTATTTTGAATTGAAAAAAGTCAAACCACAACTGGGAAGGTGAGAGTTTTAGTACTGTTTTCCAATAACATAAGGAATAGAGAATACGTTTTCCTGGAAAACCACTAAAAGGTTAAAACATATTTTTATTCAGATTGCGAACGCTGTTGTCAACTCGACCCTACGCTGGCCCAGAAAGAGAAGCCGACACTGTCGAAGGGCTTTTAACTTTGGATGACATTCTCGAAGAGGTTCAAGCGAGCGAAGCTGAAATTTCACAAAATCTTGAAGACTTGGAGGCCTTTGAAATCAACGGTTCGTGCTGAGCGTCACCATTGTTAATTTGTATCAAGTTCAATGTTATTAGTAGGTTATTCTTCGAACCAGGCGTATGGAGACTCATTCCTTCAACATGGGGGAAACAGTGGGTGTAGCGGGTCCCGGACCTATTCCAATCGATTCAAGGTCCAAAAATTAGTGGAAAATGATACCCCACACGCCTAGGTACCAGAAATCTTGGAAACCCACTTTCGAAATGGGTAGATAGGTACCCATTTTGTCTCATAACCTCATCCAGAGGGCGCCAATCGTTTCGGGATTCATTTAATTAAAATCAGTGTCCAAAATTTAGTGGAAAATGATACCCCACACGCCTATGTACCAGAAATCCCGAAAGCACATATTCAAAAATGGGTAGATAGGCACCCATTTTGACCCATAGCCTCATCCAGAGTGCACCAATCGTTCCGGGACCCGTCTTATTGGATTCAGCGTCCAGAATTTAGTAGAAAAAATCTCAAAAATCCATTTTTCGAAATTCACATTTTGACCTCTACCCCACCCAAATTTGATCCGATCGGGTTAAAAAGTTTCGAGGACCAACTAGAGCCGGGAACGGACCCCTGACCCAAATTTTGGATTTTTAGAAATTTTCCTATTACCAAAAACGGCGCGGACGGCGGACGGACATTTGCTCATTCTCATCTAGACACCATGAAACGTCCAAAAAAAAATGTTTGGGCCGAATCGGAGAGGTTGACTTTTTGCATGAAAACTTAGGTATATTATTATTCAAGGAATAACTTGAATAAATTGCTCTTGGCAGGTTTTTGGCGTCTCATGGAACACGAATACCATTTTCGAGCGTTGAGTTTTCTTTTGAATTTGATCGAGGAACGAAACTGGCCGCCTGATTCTGTGCCAATGGGTGAAACCATGTCGACTCTTCAAGGTAAACATTTTTTTTTTTTGATACTTTTTTTTTTTAAACATGTTACTCATTCTGGAGCGTGATGATCGGACTGAATGTAAATTTTGTGAGAAGGGAATCGGATGAAGCCTATGTATGAAATTTCAGTTTCATTACACCATTTTAGAGGCCCAGGGAGCGAATACAATGGTTTTATACTTTTTACTAATAGAGGAGAAACTTTTTAAAAAGTAATCAAATTGTGACTTGCTGGACACCGTTCAGTCCGCTTATCACACTAGCATGATTCTTCACTACTGAACAACAGCTTGTTCTAAAAAAAAAAAAAAGTTGCAAATTCATCGGACCAGGCGCATGGAGACTAATTTAAACTAACTGAAAACAGTGGGTGTGGCGGGTCCAGGACCCATTCCAATCAATTCAGGGTCCAGAATTTAGTGGAGAATGATACCCCACACGCCTAGGTACCAGAGATCTCGAAAACAGACATTCGAAGATGGGTAGATAGGCACCCATTTTGACTCATAACCTCATCCAGAGGGTGCCAATTGTTTCGGGATTCAATTAATTGGATTCAGCGTCCAAAATTTAGTTGAAATTGATACCCCACACGCCTAGATCGCCAGAAATCTCATAAATCCATTTTTCGAAATACACATTTTGACCCCTACCCTGCCCAAATTTGGTCCGATCGGGTTGAAAAGTTTCGAGGACCAATTAGAGCAAAGAACGGACCCCTGACCAAAAAAATTCAGAATTCTAGAAATGTCTCTTCTGCCAAAGTCGGCATGGACGGCGGCTGGATTATATGTCCGTTTCAAAATTAGCAAATTTTGCAAATTTTGATCTAGACACATGCACACATTGCATGAAAACATAAGTTGATTATTCAAGGAATAACCAACCAAAACTCTCAATTCATGGCGAAGTGTAAAGACTGAGACAAAAAATAACATCATTTATGCACGTCGAATCAACATGGTCCTGGACAAGGCGGCTCTCGAAGTATTTAGCCCCCCCCCCCCCCTCCCATTATACTCAGGTGACCTCAAGGATAGTTTTTCCCAGTTTCTGCCTGCTGTAGAAGAATTTACGGCGTTTTGATTGTTTTACGTTACATTTTCAGGTCTGCTTCCGCCCGCGATCCTGGATCACATAGTAAACATTTACCTGGTGGATATGGAGAACGACTCTGACGAAGGCGACTCACTGTTTGCTCTGAACGAACGGAAAATTTGCAGGTGATTGGCTCATTGATGTAGTGGTACGCTTCACCACCTGGTTTTGGAGCCTGTTGAAAATCCTGCCTTAATTCTCAGTCGTTATGCTATGAACAGCTTTTACTTGAAGGGGAGAATGATGGCTATGGGTTGGCCTCTATGGGGCATTGAGCTGATGTCTGTCCAAAGACTAGTCATCACCCTAATGGCGGGTGTCCACGTGAGAGTTTTTCCCTCTTGAGAGTGGCGAATTCACTATTGAGAGTGAAAAGTGTGAAGTCCACTGAAAGTACTCGTCGAGAGTGGGGGGGGGGGGGATCTCTCTGAGAGTCAAATTCGTTCGTGAATTGCTGAGAGTATTGGCGAGTTTTCATCATGGCTAGGCCAAAAAAATTGTGGACTCATGAGGAGGTTTGCCTTGTTATCGACAATTCATAATTCATAATTCATAATAATTATGAAGCCAATCCGATCCTATGGGCCAACATCCTGATTCGTGTTGCTGTCTAATGAAGGAACACGAAACAGCAACACAACCGAGAATACGAGTTAGGAAATTGTTTTCGTGTTACTGTCTAATGAAAGGAACCAAAAACAAGATCACAATTGAGAATACGAGTTAGGAATGCGTTTTCGTGTTGCTGTCTAATGAAGGAACACAAAACAGCAACACAACCAAGAATACGAGTTAAGAGATTGTTTTCGTGTTGGTGTCTAATAATAGGAACACGAAGCAGCAACACAATTGAGAATACTCATTAGGAATTCGTCTTTGTGTTGTTGTCTAAAAAAAGAAACCCAAAACAGCAACACAATTGAGAATACTCGTTATGAATTTGTTTATGTCTAATGAAAGGAACCCGAAGCAGTAACACAATTAAGAATACGAGTTAGGAATTTGTTTTCGTGTTGCTATCTAATGAAAGAAACCCAAAACAGTAACACAATTGAGAATATGAGTTAGGGATTCGTTTTCGTGTTGCTTTCTAATAAAAGGAACCCGCTACAGCAACATAATTGTGAACACAAGTTAGGAATTCGTTTTCGTGTTGCTGTCTAATGAAAGGAACCAAAAACAGCAACACAATTGAGAATACGAGTCAGGAATGCGTTTTCGTGTTGCTGTCTAATGAAAAAAACCCAAAACAACAACACAATTGAGAATATGAGTTAGGGATTCCGTTTTCGTGTTGCTGTCTAATAAAAGGAACCCGCTACAGCAACATAATTTAGAACACAAGTTAGGAATTCGTTTTCGTGTTGCTGTCTAATGAAAGAAACCAAAAACAGCAACACAATTGAGAATACGAGTCAGGAATGCGTTTTCGTGTTGCTGTCTAATGAAAAAAACCCAAAACAACAACACAATTGAGAATATGAGTTAGCGATTCCGTTTTCGTGTTGCTGTCTAATAAAAGGAACCCGCTACAGCAACATAATTTAGAACACAAGTTAGGAATTCGTTTTCGTGTTGCTGTCTAATGTAAGGAACCCAAAGCAACAACAGAATCAAGAATACTCGTTAGGAGTTCGTCTTCGTGTTGCTATCTAATAAAAGAATCCCAAAACAGCATCACAATTGAGAATGTGAGTTAGGAATTCCGTTTTCGTGTTGCTGTCCAATAAAAGAAACCCAAACAGCAACACAATTAAGAATATGAGTTAGGGATTCGTTTTCGTGTTGCTGCCTAATAAGAGGAATACGAAACAGCAACAATATTGAGAACACTCGTTAGGAATTCTTTTTTCTGTTGCTGTCTAATAAAAGGAACCCGAAGCAGCAACACAATGGAGGAGCTTTCTTTCAAACCGGCTTATATCCACTTTTCAAGCTTTTCGTTTTTATACGGATGGTGGTACGCGTCTAAATGATTCCTCTTCGCAATCCATTCCATCACTCATTTCCTTTTTTTTTTTTTTAAATAATTTTTCTTTAAGCACGCTGCTGCCACTCCGTCGGGCTGACGTCATCTTCACTTGCTGATGACTCTCGAGACTGACCTTGCATTGCATGGTGTAAACAGCTCTGGAGAGTTGGCTTCGTGAGTTGCTCGCTGGGATTTCACTCTCTCGTATAAAGGGCCATGATAGGAACTCTCGAGAGCTCAAGCTGCGAGTACTCTCACGTGGACACCCACATTAAGGCTTTAGGCAAGGATTATCCTAGCTTTAGCTCTTATCAGTAGCTCATCATCATAACTGAGAGCTTGTATCTGTCAGCAGCCTGTTAAGCAGGTGTCTGTACCCTACACTAGGGCACATAGTAGAGTAGATGAGCAATCCCCGTGATTGTCAGCTCCAGAGCCCTCATTCTTAAGTTAGCCAGCCATTCCTCCCTAGTTCGTCAGGACCTGATTGATATCAACGAGTTACTTCCAGGTTTTTGGGTGAGACTCTCCTTAAACCAGTAGACAAATTCAATTTGGACGATTTTCTGTCCGCCTGGCAAAGCAGCGTGCCGTCGGGATTGACGACCGACTTAAGCCAATTGGACGGCTTGGCCCTCCGAGACACATCCACCAATCCGCCAGTAAGAGAAATATAATTTGTGAAATCAACCTTCAGTCGAATTCATTAAATAATAATCTTATTTATAATAACCTTAAACGATTTATTTTCAGGTAATTTGGTACTTTCCCGAGTATAAACTCGCCGAAAGTTTGCCCGAACGGTTCAACGAACTCTTCCAGCAACGCCAATCTTGGTCATATAACGAAATAGCGCCGTATTTGTCACCTCTTGCCACTGAAAAGCAATCAACCAATGCCATTCTCACCAAGTACGCTCGCTCTGCCAATGTCAACGGTCAGAGAATATACACCGCCCGCCACGGAAAGTAAAAATCTCGTTTGCCGATAATTTATTGAAGTTTGTAATTGAAAAAAATATTAAATACATACAATTTCATTCAATAAAACAAACAGCGTTTACGATGCGGTGCTACAAAATTAATTAGGTTATTTGGGTACATTTTGTTATTTGGGGGCGTTGTTGAATTCAAATCCAACTTGAATTTTATACGTTGAGATAAGCGGCCGAGAGAGCGAGGACGGGAGCACCGGTGGCATCAACAGGCACTGAGCCACAGGAAGCGGCGATGTCCAGGTGGGTGTAGGGCAGTGGATTTGAGCTGTCCAGGCCATTCTGCAACAATAAATAATTAAATTATATGAATGCTTATTACAAATCCTTCAGAACGGAAATTGTTAGGAGTTTCAATGTAGGAGTCACACCTTCATCAATTCCAAGTCCAAAATTGCGTTGGCAATGCCACATTTTCCCCGGTATACAAGCAGCAAAGCGCTGGAGTACAATAATTGTAATTATTCTGAACGCTGGATTATCTGAGTGTTACTTACTTCGTTGAGGCCAGAAGCCATGATCAAGAAGGCGGCAGGCGCTTGGTGTCCACGGCAACTCTGGCTACTTGGCAAGTTGTTTGCCTGAACGACGTCTTCGCCTTCAGTTTTACCTGAAAGCAATGTGAAACCGTGTTAAGAATGAGCTTACATGGAATAATACGGGCAAAGGATGGCGACATATGACTCGAGCATGCATCGTTTCAATTCTCCTCCCTACGCATCGTATCTTGTACTTCACATGGTCCATGGTCTCTAAAGGACGGTGGCACCGAATAAGGTGCAGTGAGGATGATTCGAGTAGATTATCCTAAGTGACCACACAGAGAGCATTAATTCCGTTGCCCACCGATTGGAGCACTGCACTGTTTCCTTCCAGCGGATCTGCAATGATACGAGGTGATAAGCAAACACCTGGTATTATTGCAGGAGGAAACAGTACAGCGCTCCAATAGTAGGAAATGGAATTATGCTCCCATTTGCCCTCATTATCATCCCAGGAGCATAATCCATCCACCTTTGGAGCGCTGTACTGTTTCCTCCTGCAATGATACGAGGTTTTCGCTCATCACCTCGTATCATTGCAGATCTGCTGGAAGGAAACAGTACAGTGCTCCAAATTGGTGGGCAATGGAATTAAGGATTCCTGTGTAATCTAGCCGTTTGTGTGTCACCCAGCTTTTTTTTGTTCTTTGGCCACCAACTGAAGGGAATATGGCAGTTGCTGTCCTTATGGCACTGCGAGCACTAGGGTCTACTGTGTCCGCGCTATTAGAAGAGACGTCGAATGGGCTCTGAAAGCTGGTGCTGACTTCCTCACCCTAAGGCGAGAGGACGCCGGCAAGTACTTCAGCGCCCATCCAACATCCTCCCTTCTAAAAGTGAGAGTTGGTCAATTTTGCAAACCCCTACCAAGGCAGACACGCAAGTGTGTGTGAGCCCCTGGACAGCCGAATTCGGGCACTTACTGCCGGTACTGAGTTGGCCTCACGACATCGAGCTAACGCCAGGGGGTGCAGGATTCAAACCTCAGGGACCGACGCCATGGAATAAGTATTATACTTATTCCATGGGACCGACGCCTTAACGACCTCAGCCACCCAGGCCCACAGTCACGCAGCTTACACAGGATCCCACAGTGGGAGCTTGCCATAACCCACAGTTGATCTTTAAATGTACTGTTGGCCTCACCTTTGTGCGTTTCATAGTCTTCTCGACGGACGCGGCTGACGTCAATCATGTCGCCTATCAGTTCGCCAGCTTCTTGCAATTTTTCACCAGTACTCTTCTTCCTCGCTGGCCCGTTGTCCATGGCAATCTAAACAGATAAGAAGATGCAGTAAAACGTGCATTCAAGGCAACACGAAGAGGCGTTTTGATATCGCTTTCTGACAATATTTACGAGTACAAAGCAAAATAGTAATATTCAACAAAGCTTTACCGAGTAACCAGTCCCAACAGTTCGGCTTGCGTGACCCGTCAAGGTGGCAATTGTAAAAAGTTGAGGATTTTTCTCGTTGGCCGCCATTTCCTTCACCTGGGGGGAATCAAATATAAGGAAGTCCATGAGATTCCATACGAGATATCGACTTACAATAACGGGACATTATTTTGAAAAAAATGTGATTCTCACCCGGCAGAGAACGTCCGCCATGATCATTCTACCTTCAGCGTCCGTATTGCCAACTCGGACGCGTTTTCCAGACCGGGACATGATCATTTCATCCGACACGTAACAGTTTTCACCGACGGAGTTACGAACCATGGACATGGCTCCGACGACTTTCAGATGAGCTGGTTTCAGGATGCTCAGAATCTGGAAGATGGTGGGACTTTATTTGACACTGACAGCAGCAGTAAGTCGTTGCGTAGACAAAATAGAAGAAGGCAGACACCAAGCGCCTTCTTGCTACGTGGGCGAATTGTAAGTTACTTGCACCAAGGGTGTTCATTGTTTCTTGATATGCCTTTGGCTCATGTTTGGTAGAATGACCGTATTTTTATCCAGGATTACAAGCAGGTAGAGAGCGCCAACCAATTTTCATGAAGAACAAGAGCAGCAATTTTGCGAATTAATGTCCACTACTTTACCATTAAGCATACCAGCCTCTGTTTGCCATTATATACTACTATTTGACTCAATCTCAGTACTTTTTATTATACATGGTTGGTGACCCAATTCGTGACACCAAATTGATGACTCTAAATGGCCCTCGAAACATTTCAGCTCGACCGGACCGAATTTGGACGGAGTAGGGGTCAAAATGTGTACTTCGAAAAATGGATTTTTGGAGATCTAGGCGTGTGGGGTATCATTTTCCACTAAATTTTGAACGCTGAATCCAACAAGACGGGTCCCGGAACGATTGGCGCCCACTGGAAGAGGTTATGGACGCTGAATCCACTGAAATGAGTCTCTGCGCCTGGTCTGAGGAATAACCAGCCAACCCCTGGTTGGATTTGCAGCGTTTAAGGTTGACCTTTCGTGCATACGACCGGACCGACAGTCGGCTGTGATAACATGATCCAATCACAGCACATGTTGAAGCTCAAGGACAGGATAAAACCTATGATTGGCTCTTGGCTACGGCTCACTGTCTGCCATGGTGTGTAAAGGAAACTCCATCTTGGCAGGTTGGCCTATGCCAAAAAGGTTCTATCAGACAGGATTTGTGAAAAACCAAGGAGAAAAAAAAAATTATTTACTTTCATGAAACCCGCCACAGCGGCCGCTCCGCACTTGTCGCGACACATTCCAGCCATGATGCCGCCCGCCTTGATGTCAGCACCACCAGTGTCGTATGTGACTCCTTTGCCGACGATGAGCAACGTCTCTTTTGGAGCGGACCCTTCGTAGGTCAAGTAGATGATGCGACCCTTGTGCCGATCGATCACTAATGGTTAAAAAACACATGGCATTAGATTGAAAAATTGGCAAAATTTAAAGAAAAATCATTTTAAAGCAGAAGATCTACTCAGAAGATCGTTGAAAGATATAATAGTGTTTGACTGTGATTGATTGTCCCAGAGAGGCAGACAGGTCAAATCATGGCTCTCAGTCTAGCGCGTCCTAGCATCAACGACTCTTGTCAGCCTGAGGAGCAGTGATGCCTACGTGCCAGATGAAATATTGGCGCTGTTTTCAGTGAAATGACGTCAAAGACCTCCAAGGCTAGTTGGTCACCAAGCACCATCCTCCTTGCTGCCAAAAATTGAGCGTCGCTGCTCAACTAGGTGCAGAGGTGAGGCGGAACAGGACCTCCATGTGAAGATGCTAATAACACTCGCAATGTCTCAGCATGCTGCTGGTCTTTGCCATGTGGTCGCGTAGGACAATAGTTCTGAATGTGAGACGATTTACCAACAATGTGGAAGCCAAATTGGCTGAAACCACGGACACTCACCACTGGCTGCTCGGTTGACTGCGGCGTACAGGGGGTACTCTTTCAATAGGGTCGCCTCGTCAGACACTACTTCAATTTTGACGCCTGACTTAGCGGGAAAAGCGCCTTTGACGGCTTCTTCCACTTTGATGGGCGTCATCCTCTCAGGGTCAGGTCCTCCGATGTCACGAGCCAAAACTCTGCAAAAAGTGTAAGATGCCAGTTTGAAGCGAAATTCGGTCTTTATGTCATCTTTAAAGTTATTTGGGCAGCGGAATGGCGATGTTTGGAAGCATATCAAAGCGATGGTAAAGAAAAATAAGAAGAAAAACGACCTACCTTCCCGTTTCCAGGGCACCAGCCAATTGGATAAGAGCAGGGAGTCCCGAAGGGTCATCCGAGTAGACACCCAAGGCTTTGACTTTTGGTGACTTCTCAGGCCGATCTTCCCGCCATTGTAAATTCTGAAACCAATTTCAGATGCACATCAATCCTAGTAGGCACTGGGGTGCAACGTGGGTGACAATGAGGACGTAATCCACTTCTTCGCCAGCTGCCCAGTTCTGGTGGACTTAAGAGTGAGATTCCTGGTATTGAGTGTGCTGGCCATGAACGAGACAGTATCCCTCCTGACTCCGAAAAGGTGGATCGACATGGCGAGATTAGCATACCATGCCTGGAGCTATTGCACTGCGTTGGTGGCAGAATTCAATTGGTGACTGCAAGGGTGTTCATTTGTGTCATTCGACTGTGTCATTTGGGGAGAGGTTTATTGTGTTGTGTGTTTGTAATTGTCTTGTGGTGGAAATCCCAGTCAACCCAGCAGACGGACGACACGTCCACAGCCTACCATGTTTAATTGTTCACAATAAACATGTTTTCCCCTTCTTCTTCCAGTACGCACTGGGATTCTTTGGATAGACTCGATAGGCTCTGTGCGTTTTGGGAGAATCTCGGCTGCGTAGATTCATTGTAGCCATGAGTCCGGTGTGTTGCGGGCTTGTCTCTCTGGACTCTTTTTGCGTCCCATCGAAGATGAGATTCTTGGACTCATGTGGCACAACATGTACCAGTGCAGACGTGAAACCGACTCAGGGCGAAGACGTTGTCGTTCGTCGTCGTCTATTCAGCGTTTTCAATTTTCATTTCCATTTCAGTGGTCAATTTTGATTAAAAACATGTTGTGGAGCACCGGTTTGAGTCTAACATTAATTCTCACCGGAGTTTGTGTGATGTTTTGTACTGTGAATACAGAAATGGGGACTTGAAAAGCAAAACCGTGGACGGTTTAGCGTTGAAATACAACGTTTCTGACGCAGTAGGTCAGAGCCGTGCTGGTTCCCAACCTCGGAGTATTTTAAGAAACCACCATGTTTTGGTTCGTTTTGGTTGGTTATTCCTTGAAGAATTAACACCTTTGATTGGCACCCACTGGAAGAGGTTATGGGTCAAAATGGGTATCTATTACCCATTTTGAATATATGTTCTCAAGATTTCTGGTAACTGTGGGGTATCATTTTCCACTAAATTTTGGACGCTGAATCCAATTAAATGTGTCCGGGAACGATTGGCACCATCGGGATGTGGTTGTGGTTCAAAATGGGTGCCTATCTACCCATTTTGAATGTGTTTTATTGAAATTTCTGGTACCTAAGCGTGTGAGGTATCATTTTCCACTAAATTTTGGACCCTGAATCAATTGGAATGGGCCTGGGACCCGCCACACCTACTGTTTCCCCATGTTGAAGAAATGTGTCTCCATTCGCCTGGTCCGAGGAATAACCAACCCCTGTGTACGAATTTGCTGCGTTTTTATTAATGCATCCGCAATAAATACTTCGAACTATGCATGAAAGTCCGATGTAAATTGCTGCAACACCTACTTCATCCAACATCTTCACGTGAACTGAATCTTGGTGTGGCGCTGAATCTATGCAGCGTCCGAACAATGAATCTACGTTGCCCAGACTCTCCTCACCGACATGAATTGACTCAAAAAGTTCCAGTGCGTACTGAGCATAACGACATCACGAATTGTTAATCAATTTATTCACTTTATGATCCATTTTCCTTCATACTCACCATGTAGAGACCCTCCAATGCGCCTAGTAAAGTGACGAGTTGGGTCTTTTGGAAACGAGGGTTGTTGACGAGGACGATCAACGGAGACTTGGAACCGCTTTTCAACGCCCTAGAAGACAAAAGAGGAAAAAATATCGTTAGAAAAGTCATAATTATTCACGTTCAGGGACTCGATGTATTCGATCCAAAACTTCACGTCTTCCAGTTATAGCATTTCCAAACTAAATTCAACATTTTCCAACCCAACTCAACAATTTTTAAAACAAATTCAACATTTTACAAAATAAATTCACACATTCAATACATTTTTAACGAAACCGCCGTTGGTAGAAGAAGCAAAGCGTTCCTAACATAATGCAAGTAGTCGCATTGAACAGGCGGAGTATCTCTTCTTTATGGCGTTTTCATTCCAGATTGTGGATAATGCCCTATTCATCTTCCTTTTTAATACTGATGTATTTAATAAAATGTTTAATATGTTCTGGAAAATGTTGAATTAGATTTGGAAATGCTCAATAAGAGTTTTCCCGACGAAAATTGCCACAGAGAGTTATCTTCAAAAAATATTTCGGTTCACTAATACATCGTCAGTTAAGTTTGCAATAATAAAACGCTGCGAATTCGTTCATAGGAGTTGGTTATTCCTCGGGTCAAGAGCATGGAGACTCATTCAAATCGATTCAGTGTAAAATGACACCCCACGCGCCTAGGTACCAAAAAATCTCAAAAAAACTCACTTTTGAAATAGGTAGATTGATGCCCATTTTGACCCATAACCTCTTCCGGTGGACGCCAATCGTCCCAAGACCCGTCTCATTGGATTCAGCGTCCAAGATTTAGTGGAAAATGATACCCTACAAGCCTAGGTACCAAAAAATCTCAAAAACTACCTTTGAAATAGGCAGATAGATGACCATTTTGACTCATAACCTCTTCCGGTGGCCACCAATCGTCCCAAGACCCGTCTCATTGGATTCAGCGTCCAAGATTTAGTGAAAAATGATACCCTACAAGCCTAGGCACCAAAAAATCTCAAAAACTACCTTTGAAATAGGCAGATAGATGACCATTTTGACCCATAACCTCTTCCGGTGGCCACCAATCGTCCCAAGGCCCGTCTCATTGGATTCAGGATCCAAAATGTAGTGGAAAATGAAACTCCACACGCCTAGGTTCCAGAAATCACGAAAACTCACTCTTGAAATAGGTAGGAAGGAGCGTGCACCCTCCTAGGGGACACCTCGTTCGACCTCTCTCCGAGGGAGCACCGGGACAGGCTCGCCGACTTGGTATACGACGCCGTTTTGCCGATGCCTGGACCGCTCTCCTGCCTCCGGGGAGCCCACTTTTACAATGGGTTCGCGGTTACCGCCTCCCTTTTTCCGGTGCTCCCCCGCCGCT